>OY987235.1:5763008-6963008 GCA_963920705.1 Odiellus spinosus
TAGCGGTTTATTGCCTAGAGCTAATAAACAAAAGTTACGGGCCATTTTAAGATAGTGGTAATTTATGTATTTTGGCTCGATTTCTATGAGTGGCGAAACATCTTTAACGAGTGGCGAAGCACTTTTTGATTGTCTTAAAATAAACTAAGGTACGGTCTACTTTCCAATGGTATAAGCGGTTTATGCCTAGGAGCTCATAAACAAAAGTTACGGCCATTTTAAGATAGTGTAATTTATGGATTTTTGCTCGATTTCTATGAGTGGCGAAACATCTTTAACGAGTGGCGAAGCAACTTTTTGATTGTCTAAAATAAACTAAGGAAACGTCTACTTTCCAATGGTATAAGCGGTTTATGCCTAGGAGCTCATAAACAAAAGTTACGGCCATTTTAAGATAGTGGTAATTATGGATTTTTGCTCGATTTCTATGAGTGGCGAAACATCTTTAACGAGTGGCGAAGCACTTTTTGATTGTCTAAAATATACTAAGGAACGTCTAGCTTTTCAACAATGGGTATAAAGCGGTTTATTGCCTAGGAGCTAATAAACAAAAGTTACGGCCATTTTTAAGATAGTGGTATTTATGTATTTTTGCTCGATTTCTATGAGTGGCGAAACATCTTTAACGAGTGGCGAAGCACTTTTTGATTGTCTTAAAATAAACTAAGGAACGCTACTTCCAATGGTATAAGCGGTTTATGCCTAGGAGCTCATAAACAAAAGTTACGGCCATTTTAAGATAGTGGTAATTTATGGATTTTGCTCGATTTCTATGAGTGGCGAAACATCTTTAACGAGTGGCGAAGCACTTTTTGATTGTCTTAAAATAAACTAAGGAACGATCTACTTTCCAATGGTATAAGCGGTTTATGCCTAGGAGCTCATAAACAAAAGTTACGGCCATTTTAAGATAGTGGTAATTTATGGATTTTTGCTCGATTTCTATGAGTGGCGGAAACATCTTTAACGAGTGGCGAAGCACTTTTTGATTGTCTTAAAATAAACTAAGGAACGTCTACTTTCCAATGGTATAAGCGGTTTATGCCTAGGAGCTCATAAACAAAGTTACGGCCATTTAAGATAGTGGTAATTTATGTATTTTTGCTCGATTTCTATGAGTGGCGAAACATCTTTAACGAGTGGCGAAGCACTTTTTGATTGTCTTAAAATAAACTAAGGAACGTCTACTTTCCAATGGTATAAGCGGTTTATGCCTAGGAGCTCATAAACAAAAGTTACGGCCATTTTAAGATAGTGGTAATTTATGGATTTTTGCTCGATTTCTATGAGTGGCGAAACATCTTTAACTAAGTGGCGAAGCACTTTTTGATTGTCTTAAAATAAACTAAGGAACGTCTACTTTCCAATGGTATAAGCGGTTTATGCCTAGGAGCTCATAAACAAAAGTTACGGCCATTTTAAGATAGTGGTAATTATGGATTTTTGCTCGATTTCTATGAGTGGCGAAACATCTTTAACGAGTGGCGAAGCACTTTTTGATTGTCTTAAAATAAACTAAGGAACGTCTACTTTCCAATTGGTATAAGCGGTTTATGCCTAGGAGCTCATAAACAAAAGTTACGGCCATTTAAGATAGTGGTAATTTATGGATTTTTGCTCGATTTCTATGAGTGGCGAAACATCTTTAACGAGTGGCGAAGCACTTTTTGATTGTCTTAAAATAAACTAAGGAACGTCTACTTTCCATGGTATAAGCGGTTTATGCCTAGGAGCTCATAAACAAAAGTTACGGCCATTTTAAGATAGTGGTAATTTATGGATTTTTGCTCGATTTCTATGAGTGGCGAACATCTTTAACGAGTGGCGAAGCACTTTTTGATTGTCCTTAAAATAACTAAGGAACGTCTACTTTCCAAGTGGTATAAGCGGTTATGCCTAGGAGCTAATAAACAAAAGTTACGGCCATTTTAAGATAGTGGTAATTTATGTATTTTTGCTCGATTTCTATGAGTGGCGAAACATCTTTAACGAGTGGCGAAGCACTTTTTGATTGTCTTAAAATAAACTAAGGAACGTCTACTTTCCAATGGTATAAGCGGTTTATGCCTAGGAGCTCATAAACAAAAGTTACGGCCATTTTAAGATAGTGGTAATTTATGGATTTTTGCTCGATTTCTATGAGTGGCGAAACATCTTTAACGAGTGGCGAAGCACTTTTTGATTGTCTTAAAATAAACTAAGGAACGTCTACTTTCCAATGGTATAAGCGGTTTATGCCTAGGAGCTCATAAACAAAAGTTACGGCCATTTTAAGATAGTGGTAATTTATGGATTTTTGCTCGATTTCTATGAGTGGCGAAACATCTTTAACGAGTGGCGAAGCACTTTTTGATTGTCTTAAAATAAACTAAGGAACGTCTACTTTCAATGGTATAAGCGGTTTATGCCTAGGAGCTCATAAACAAAAGTTACGGCCATTTTAAGATAGTGGTAATTTATGGATTTTTGCTCGATTTCTATGAGTGGCGAAACATCTTTAACGAGTGGCGAAGCACTTTTTGATTGTCTTAAAATAAACTAAGGAACGTCTACTTTCCAATGGTATAAGCGGTTTATGCCTAGGAGCTCATAAACAAAAGTTACGGCCATTTTAAGATAGTGGTAATTTATGGATTTTTGCTCGATTTCTATGAGTGGCGAAACATCTTTAACGAGTGGCGAAGCACTTTTTGATTGTCTTAAAATAAACTAAGGAACGTCTACTTTCCAATGGTATAAGCGGTTTATGCCTAGGAGCTAATAAACAAAAGTTACGGCCATTTTAAGATAGTGGTAATTTATGTATTTTTGCTCGATTTCTATGAGTGGCGAAACATCTTTAACGAGTGGCGAAGCACTTTTTGATTGTCTTAAAATAAACTAAGGAACGTCTACTTTCCAATGGTATAAGCGGTTTATGCCTAGGAGCTCATAAACAAAAGTTACGGCCATTTTAAGATAGTGGTAATTTATGGATTTTTGCTCGATTCTATGAGTGGCGAAACATCTTTAACGAGTGGCGAAGCACTTTTTGATTGTCTTAAAATAAACTAAGGAACGTCTACTTTCCAATGGTATAAGCGGTTTATGCCTAGGAGCTCATAAACAAAAGTTACGGCCATTTTAAGATAGTGGTAATTTATGGATTTTTGCTCGATTTCTATGAGTGGCGAAACATCTTTAACGAGTGGCGAAGCACTTTTTGATTGTCTTAAAATAAACTAAGGAACGTCTACTTTCCAATGGTATAAGCGGTTTATGCCTAGGAGCTCATAAACAAAAGTTACGGCCATTTTAGATAGTGGTAATTTATGGATTTTTGCTCGATTTCTATGAGTGGCGAAACATCTTTAACGAGTGGCGAAGCACTTTTTGATTGTCTTAAAATAAACTAAGGAACGTCTACTTTCCAATGGTATAAGCGGTTTATGCCTAGGAGCTCATAAACAAAAGTTACGGCCATTTTAAGATAGTGGTAATTTATGGATTTTTGCTCGATTTCTATGAGTGGCGAAACATCTTTAACGAGTGGCGAAGCACTTTTTGATTGTCTTAAAATAAACTAAGGAACGTCTACTTTCCAATGGTATAAGCGGTTTATGCCTAGGAGCTAATAAACAAAAGTTACGGCCATTTTAAGATAGTGGTAATTTATGTATTTTTGCTCGATTTCTATGAGTGGCGAAACATCTTTAACGAGTGGCGAAGCACTTTTTGATTGTCTTAAAATAAACTAAGGAACGTCTACTTTCCAATGGTATAAGCGGTTTATGCCTAGGAGCTCATAAACAAAAGTTACGGCCATTTTAAGATAGTGGTAATTTATGGATTTTTGCTCGATTTCTATGAGTGGCGAAACATCTTTAACGAGTGGCGAAGCACTTTTTGATTGTCTTAAAATAAACTAAGGAACGTCTACTTTCCAATGGTATAAGCGGTTTATGCCTAGGAGCTCATAAACAAAAGTTACGGCCATTTTAAGATAGTGGTAATTTATGGATTTTTGCTCGATTTCTATGAGTGGCGAAACATCTTTAACGAGTGGCGAAGCACTTTTTGATTGTCTTAAAATAAACTAAGGAACGTCTACTTTCCAATGGTATAAGCGGTTTATGCCTAGGAGCTAATAAACAAAAGTTACGGCCATTTTAAGATAGTGGTAATTTATGTATTTTTGCTCGATTTCTATGAGTGGCGAAACATCTTTAACGAGTGGCGAAGCACTTTTTGATTGTCTTAAAATAAACTAAGGAACGTCTACTTTCCAATGGTATAAGCGGTTTATGCCTAGGAGCTCATAAACAAAAGTTACGGCCATTTTAAGATAGTGGTAATTTATGGATTTTTGCTCGATTTCTATGAGTGGCGAAACATCTTTAACGAGTGGCGAAGCACTTTTTGATTGTCTTAAAATAAACTAAGGAACGTCTACTTTCCAATGGTATAAGCGGTTTATGCCTAGGAGCTCATAAACAAAAGTTACGGCCATTTTAAGATAGTGGTAATTTATGGATTTTTGCTCGATTTCTATGAGTGGCGAAACATCTTTAACGAGTGGCGAAGCACTTTTTGATTGTCTTAAAATAAACTAAGGAACGTCTACTTTCCAATGGTATAAGCGGTTTATGCCTAGGAGCTCATAAACAAAAGTTACGGCCATTTTAAGATAGTGGTAATTTATGGATTTTTGCTCGATTTCTATGAGTGGCGAAACATCTTTAACGAGTGGCGAAGCACTTTTTGATTGTCTTAAAATAAACTAAGGAACGTCTACTTTCCAATGGTATAAGCGGTTTATGCCTAGGAGCTCATAAACAAAAGTTACGGCCATTTTAAGATAGTGGTAATTTATGGATTTTTGCTCGATTTCTATGAGTGGCGAAACATCTTTAACGAGTGGCGAAGCACTTTTTGATTGTCTTAAAATAAACTAAGGAACGTCTACTTTCCAATGGTATAAGCGGTTTATGCCTAGGAGCTAATAAACAAAAGTTACGGCCATTTTAAGATAGTGGTAATTTATGTATTTTTGCTCGATTTCTATGAGTGGCGAAACATCTTTAACGAGTGGCGAAGCACTTTTTGATTGTCTTAAAATAAACTAAGGAACGTCTACTTTCCAATGGTATAAGCGGTTTATGCCTAGGAGCTCATAAACAAAAGTTACGGCCATTTTAAGATAGTGGTAATTTATGGATTTTTGCTCGATTTCTATGAGTGGCGAAACATCTTTAACGAGTGGCGAAGCACTTTTTGATTGTCTTAAAATAAACTAAGGAACGTCTACTTTCCAATGGTATAAGCGGTTTATGCCTAGGAGCTCATAAACAAAAGTTACGGCCATTTTAAGATAGTGGTAATTTATGGATTTTTGCTCGATTTCTATGAGTGGCGAAACATCTTTAACGAGTGGCGAAGCACTTTTTGATTGTCTTAAAATAAACTAAGGAACGTCTACTTTCCAATGGTATAAGCGGTTTATGCCTAGGAGCTAATAAACAAAAGTTACGGCCATTTTAAGATAGTGGTAATTTATGTATTTTTGCTCGATTTCTATGAGTGGCGAAACATCTTTAACGAGTGGCGAAGCACTTTTTGATTGTCTTAAAATAAACTAAGGAACGTCTACTTTCCAATGGTATAAGCGGTTTATGCCTAGGAGCTCATAAACAAAAGTTACGGCCATTTTAAGATAGTGGTAATTTATGGATTTTTGCTCGATTTCTATGAGTGGCGAAACATCTTTAACGAGTGGCGAAGCACTTTTTGATTGTCTTAAAATAAACTAAGGAACGTCTACTTTCCAATGGTATAAGCGGTTTATGCCTAGGAGCTCATAAACAAAAGTTACGGCCATTTTAAGATAGTGGTAATTTATGGATTTTTGCTCGATTTCTATGAGTGGCGAAACATCTTTAACGAGTGGCGAAGCACTTTTTGATTGTCTTAAAATAAACTAAGGAACGTCTACTTTCCAATGGTATAAGCGGTTTATGCCTAGGAGCTCATAAACAAAAGTTACGGCCATTTTAAGATAGTGGTAATTTATGGATTTTTGCTCGATTTCTATGAGTGGCGAAACATCTTTAACGAGTGGCGAAGCACTTTTTGATTGTCTTAAAATAAACTAAGGAACGTCTACTTTCCAATGGTATAAGCGGTTTATGCCTAGGAGCTCATAAACAAAAGTTACGGCCATTTTAAGATAGTGGTAATTTATGGATTTTTGCTCGATTTCTATGAGTGGCGAAACATCTTTAACGAGTGGCGAAGCACTTTTTGATTGTCTTAAAATAAACTAAGGAACGTCTACTTTCCAATGGTATAAGCGGTTTATGCCTAGGAGCTAATAAACAAAAGTTACGGCCATTTTAAGATAGTGGTAATTTATGTATTTTTGCTCGATTTCTATGAGTGGCGAAACATCTTTAACGAGTGGCGAAGCACTTTTTGATTGTCTTAAAATAAACTAAGGAACGTCTACTTTCCAATGGTATAAGCGGTTTATGCCTAGGAGCTCATAAACAAAAGTTACGGCCATTTTAAGATAGTGGTAATTTATGTATTTTTGCTCGATTTCTATGAGTGGCGAAACATCTTTAACGAGTGGCGAAGCACTTTTTGATTGTCTTAAAATAAACTAAGGAACGTCTACTTTCCAATGGTATAAGCGGTTTATGCCTAGGAGCTCATAAACAAAAGTTACGGCCATTTTAAGATAGTGGTAATTTATGGATTTTTGCTCGATTTCTATGAGTGGCGAAACATCTTTAACGAGTGGCGAAGCACTTTTTGATTGTCTTAAAATAAACTAAGGAACGTCTACTTTCCAATGGTATAAGCGGTTTATGCCTAGGAGCTCATAAACAAAAGTTACGGCCATTTTAAGATAGTGGTAATTTATGGATTTTTGCTCGATTTCTATGAGTGGCGAAACATCTTTAACGAGTGGCGAAGCACTTTTTGATTGTCTTAAAATAAACTAAGGAACGTCTACTTTCCAATGGTATAAGCGGTTTATGCCTAGGAGCTCATAAACAAAAGTTACGGCCATTTTAAGATAGTGGTAATTTATGGATTTTTGCTCGATTTCTATGAGTGGCGAAACATCTTTAACGAGTGGCGAAGCACTTTTTGATTGTCTTAAAATAAACTAAGGAACGTCTACTTTCCAATGGTATAAGCGGTTTATGCCTAGGAGCTAATAAACAAAAGTTACGGCCATTTTAAGATAGTGGTAATTTATGTATTTTTGCTCGATTTCTATGAGTGGCGAAACATCTTTAACGAGTGGCGAAGCACTTTTTGATTGTCTTAAAATAAACTAAGGAACGTCTACTTTCCAATGGTATAAGCGGTTTATGCCTAGGAGCTCATAAACAAAAGTTACGGCCATTTTAAGATAGTGGTAATTTATGGATTTTTGCTCGATTTCTATGAGTGGCGAAACATCTTTAACGAGTGGCGAAGCACTTTTTGATTGTCTTAAAATAAACTAAGGAACGTCTACTTTCCAATGGTATAAGCGGTTTATGCCTAGGAGCTCATAAACAAAAGTTACGGCCATTTTAAGATAGTGGTAATTTATGGATTTTTGCTCGATTTCTATGAGTGGCGAAACATCTTTAACGAGTGGCGAAGCACTTTTTGATTGTCTTAAAATAAACTAAGGAACGTCTTCTTTCCAATGGTATAAGCGGTTTATGCCTAGGAGCTAATAAACAAAAGTTACGGCCATTTTAAGATAGTGGTAATTTATGTATTTTTGCTCGATTTCTATGAGTGCGAAACATCTTTAACGAGTGGCGAAGCACTTTTTGATTGTCTTAAAATAAACTAAGGAACGTCTACTTTCCAATGGTATAAGCGGTTTATGCCTAGGAGCTCATAAACAAAAGTTACGGCCATTTTAAGATAGTGGTAATTTATGGATTTTTGCTCGATTTCTATGAGTGGCGAAACATCTTTAACGAGTGGCGAAGCACTTTTTGATTGTCTTAAAATAAACTAAGGAACGTCTACTTTCCAATGGTATAAGCGGTTTATGCCTAGGAGCTAATAAACAAAAGTTACGGCCATTTTAAGATAGTGGTAATTTATGTATTTTTGCTCGATTTCTATGAGTGGCGAAACATCTTTAACGAGTGGCGAAGCACTTTTTGATTGTCTTAAAATAAACTAAGGAACGTCTACTTTCCAATGGTATAAGCGGTTTATGCCTAGGAGCTCATAAACAAAAGTTACGGCCATTTTAAGATAGTGGTAATTTATGGATTTTTGCTCGATTTCTATGAGTGGCGAAACATCTTTAACGAGTGGCGAAGCACTTTTTGATTGTCTTAAAATAAACTAAGGAACGTCTACTTTCCAATGGTATAAGCGGTTTATTCCTAGGAGCTAATAAACAAAAGTTACGGCCATTTTAAGATAGTGGTAATTTAGGTATTTTTGCTCGATTTCTATGAGTGGCGAAACATCTTTAACGAGTGGCGAAGCACTTTTTGATTGTCTTAAAATAAACTAAGGAACGTCTACTTTCCAATGGTATAAGCGGTTTATGCCTAGGAGCTCATAAACAAAAGTTACGGCCATTTTAAGATAGTGGTAATTTATGTATTTTTGCTCGATTTCTATGAGTGGCGAAACATCTTTAACGAGTGGCGAAGCACTTTTTGATTGTCTTAAAATAAACTAAGGAACGTCTACTTTCCAATGGTATAAGCGGTTTATGCCTAGGAGCTAATAAACAAAAGTTACGGCCATTTTAAGATAGTGGTAATTTATGGATTTTTGCTCGATTTCTATGAGTGGCGAAACATCTTTAACGAGTGGCGAAGCACTTTTTGATTGTCTTAAAATAAACTAAGGAACGTCTACTTTCCAATGGTATAAGCGGTTTATGCCTAGGAGCTCATAAACAAAAGTTACGGCCATTTTAAGATAGTGGTAATTTATGGATTTTTGCTCGATTTCTATGAGTGGCGAAACATCTTTAACGAGTGGCGAAGCACTTTTTGATTGTCTTAAAATAAACTAAGGAACGTCTACTTTCCAATGGTATAAGCGGTTTATGCCTAGGAGCTCATAAACAAAAGTTACGGCCATTTTAAGATAGTGGTAATTTATGGATTTTTGCTCGATTTCTATGAGTGGCGAAACATCTTTAACGAGTGGCGAAGCACTTTTTGATTGTCTTAAAATAAACTAAGGAACGTCTTCTTTCCAATGGTATAAGCGGTTTATGCCTAGGAGCTAATAAACAAAAGTTACGGCCATTTTAAGATAGTGGTAATTTATGTATTTTTGCTCGATTTCTATGAGTGGCGAAACATCTTTAACGAGTGGCGAAGCACTTTTTGATTGTCTTAAAATAAACTAAGGAACGTCTACTTTCCAATGGTATAAGCGGTTTATGCCTAGGAGCTCATAAACAAAAGTTACGGCCATTTTAAGATAGTGGTAATTTATGGATTTTTGCTCGATTTCTATGAGTGGCGAAACATCTTTAACGAGTGGCGAAGCACTTTTTGATTGTCTTAAAATAAACTAAGGAACGTCTACTTTCCAATGGTATAAGCGGTTTATGCCTAGGAGCTCATAAACAAAAGTTACGGCCATTTTAAGATAGTGGTAATTTATGTATTTTTGCTCGATTTCTATGAGTGGCGAAACATCTTTAACGAGTGGCGAAGCACTTTTTGGTTGTCTTAAAATAAACTAAGGAACGTCTACTTTCCAATGGTATAAGCGGTTTATGCCTAGGAGCTCATAAACAAAAGTTACGGCCATTTTAAGATAGTGGTAATTTATGGATTTTTGCTCGATTTCTATGAGTGGCGAAACATCTTTAACGAGTGGCGAAGCACTTTTTGATTGTCTTAAAATAAACTAAGGAACGTCTACTTTCCAATGGTATAAGCGGTTTATGCCTAGGAGCTAATAAACAAAAGTTACGGCCATTTTAAGATAGTGGTAATTTATGGATTTTTGCTCGATTTCTATGAGTGGCGAAACATCTTTAACGAGTGGCGAAGCACTTTTTGATTGTCTTAAAATAAACTAAGGAACGTCTACTTTCCAATGGTATAAGCGGTTTATGCCTAGGAGCTCATAAACAAAAGTTACGGCCATTTTAAGATAGTGGTAATTTATGGATTTTTGCTCGATTTCTATGAGTGGCGAAACATCTTTAACGAGTGGCGAAGCACTTTTTGATTGTCTTAAAATAAACTAAGGAACGTCTACTTTCCAATGGTATAAGCGGTTTATGCCTAGGAGCTAATAAACAAAAGTTACGGCCATTTTAAGATAGTGGTAATTTATGTATTTTTGCTCGATTTCTATGAGTGGCGAAACATCTTTAACAAGTGGCGAAGCACTTTTTGATTGTCTTAAAATAAACTAAGGAACGTCTACTTTCCAATGGTATAAGCGGTTTATGCCTAGGAGCTCATAAACAAAAGTTACGGCCATTTTAAGATAGTGGTAATTTATGGATTTTTGCTCGATTTCTATGAGTGGCGAAACATCTTTAACGAGTGGCGAAGCACTTTTTGATTGTCTTAAAATAAACTAAGGAACGTCTACTTTCCAATGGTATAAGCGGTTTATGCCTAGGAGCTCATAAACAAAAGTTACGGCCATTTTAAGATAGTGGTAATTTATGGATTTTTGCTCGATTTCTATGAGTGGCGAAACATCTTTAACGAGTGGCGAAGCACTTTTTGATTGTCTTAAAATAAACTAAGGAACGTCTACTTTCCAATGGTATAAGCGGTTTATGCCTAGGAGCTCATAAACAAAAGTTACGGCCATTTTAAGATAGTGGTAATTTATGGATTTTTGCTCGATTTCTATGAGTGGCGAAACATCTGTAACGAGTGGCGAAGCACTTTTTGATTGTCTTAAAATAAACTAAGGAACGTCTACTTTCCAATGGTATAAGCGGTTTATGCCTAGGAGCTAATAAACAAAAGTTACGGCCATTTTAAGATAGTGGTAATTTATGTATTTTTGCTCGATTTCTATGAGTGGGGAAACATCTTTAACGAGTGGCGAAGCACTTTTTGATTGTCTTAAAATAAACTAAGGAACGTCTACTTTCCAATGGTATAAGCGGTTTATGCCTAGGAGCTCATAAACAAAAGTTACGGCCATTTTAAGATAGTGGTAATTTATGGATTTTTGCTCGATTTCTATGAGTGGCGAAACATCTTTAACGAGTGGCGAAGCACTTTTTGATTGTCTTAAAATAAACTAAGGAACGTCTACTTTCCAATGGTATAAGCGGTTTATGCCTAGGAGCTCATAAACAAAAGTTACGGCCATTTTAAGATAGTGGTAATTTATGGATTTTTGCTCGATTTCTATGAGTGGCGAAACATCTTTAACGAGTGGCGAAGCACTTTTTGATTGTCTTAAAATAAACTAAGGAACGTCTACTTTCCAATGGTATAAGCGGTTTATGCCTAGGAGCTCATAAACAAAAGTTACGGCCATTTTAAGATAGTGGTAATTTATGGATTTTTGCTCGATTTCTATGAGTGGCGAAACATCTTTAACGAGTGGCGAAGCACTTTTTGATTGTCTTAAAATAAACTAAGGAACGTCTACTTTCCAATGGTATAAGCGGTTTATGCCTAGGAGCTCATAAACAAAAGTTACGGCCATTTTAAGATAGTGGTAATTTATGGATTTTTGCTCGATTTCTATGAGTGGCGAAACATCTTTAACGAGTGGCGAAGCACTTTTTGATTGTCTTAAAATAAACTAAGGAACGTCTACTTTCCAATGGTATAAGCGGTTTATGCCTATGAGCTAATAAACAAAAGTTACGGCCATTTTAAGATAGTGGTAATTTATGTATTTTTGCTCGATTTCTATGAGTGGCGAAACATCTTTAACGAGTGGCGAAGCACTTTTTGATTGTCTTAAAATAAACTAAGGAACGTCTACTTTCCAATGGTATAAGCGGTTTATGCCTAGGAGCTAATAAACAAAAGTTACGGCCATTTTAAGATAGTGGTAATTTATGTATTTTTGCTCGATTTCTATGAGTGGCGAAACATCTTTAACGAGTGGCGAAGCACTTTTTGATTGTCTTAAAATAAACTAAGGAACGTCTACTTTCCAATGGTATAAGCGGTTTATGCCTAGGAGCTCATAAACAAAAGTTACGGCCATTTTAAGATAGTGGTAATTTATGTATTTTTGCTCGATTTCTATGAGTGGCGAAACATCTTTAACGAGTGGCGAAGCACTTTTTGATTGTCTTAAAATAAACTAAGGAACGTCTACTTTCCAATGGTATAAGCGGTTTATGCCTAGGAGCTCATAAACAAAAGTTACGGCCATTTTAAGATAGTGGTAATTTATGGATTTTTGCTCGATTTCTATGAGTGGCGAAACATCTTTAACAAGTGGCGAAGCACTTTTTGATTGTCTTAAAATAAACTAAGGAACGTCTACTTTCCAATGGTATAAGCGGTTTATGCCTAGGAGCTCATAAACAAAAGTTACGGCCATTTTAAGATAGTGGTAATTTATGGATTTTTGCTCGATTTCTATGAGTGGCGAAACATCTTTAACGAGTGGCGAAGCACTTTTTGATTGTCTTAAAATAAACTAAGGAACGTCTACTTTCCAATGGTATAAGCGGTTTATGCCTAGGAGCTCATAAACAAAAGTTACGGCCATTTTAAGATAGTGGTAATTTATGGATTTTTGCTCGATTTCTATGAGTGGCGAAACATCTTTAACGAGTGGCGAAGCACTTTTTGATTGTCTTAAAATAAACTAAGGAACGTCTACTTTCCAATGGTATAAGCGGTTTATGCCTAGGAGCTAATAAACAAAAGTTACGGCCATTTTAAGATAGTGGTAATTTATGTATTTTTGCTCGATTTCTATGAGTGGCGAAACATCTTTAACGAGTGGCGAAGCACTTTTTGATTGTCTTAAAATAAACTAAGGAACGTCTACTTTCCAATGGTATAAGCGGTTTATGCCTAGGAGCTCATAAACAAAAGTTACGGCCATTTTAAGATAGTGGTAATTTATGGATTTTTGCTCGATTTCTATGAGTGGCGAAACATCTTTAACGAGTGGCGAAGCACTTTTTGATTGTCTTAAAATAAACTAAGGAACGTCTACTTTCCAATGGTATAAGCGGTTTATGCCTAGGAGCTCATAAACAAAAGTTACGGCCATTTTAAGATAGTGGTAATTTATGGATTTTTGCTCGATTTCTATGAGTGGCGAAACATCTTTAACGAGTGGCGAAGCACTTTTTGATTGTCTTAAAATAAACTAAGGAACGTCTTCTTTCCAATGGTATAAGCGGTTTATGCCTAGGAGCTAATAAACAAAAGTTACGGCCATTTTAAGATAGTGGTAATTTATGTATTTTTGCTCGATTTCTATGAGTGGCGAAACATCTTTAACGAGTGGCGAAGCACTTTTTGATTGTCTTAAAATAAACTAAGGAACGTCTACTTTCCAATGGTATAAGCGGTTTATGCCTAGGAGCTCATAAACAAAAGTTACGGCCATTTTAAGATAGTGGTAATTTATGGATTTTTGCTCGATTTCTATGAGTGGCGAAACATCTTTAACGAGTGGCGAAGCACTTTTTGATTGTCTTAAAATAAACTAAGGAACGTCTACTTTCCAATGGTATAAGCGGTTTATGCCTAGGAGCTCATAAACAAAAGTTACGGCCATTTTAAGATAGTGGTAATTTATGGATTTTTGCTCGATTTCTATGAGTGACGAAACATCTTTAACGAGTGGCGAAGCACTTTTTGATTGTCTTAAAATAAACTAAGGAACGTCTACTTTCCAATGGTATAAGCGGTTTATGCCTAGGAGCTAATAAACAAAAGTTACGGCCATTTTAAGATAGTGGTAATTTATGTATTTTTGCTCGATTTCTATGAGTGGCGAAACATCTTTAACGAGTGGCGAAGCACTTTTTGGTTGTCTTAAAATAAACTAAGGAACGTCTACTTTCCAATGGTATAAGCGGTTTATGCCTAGGAGCTCATAAACAAAAGTTACGGCCATTTTAAGATAGTGGTAATTTATGGATTTTTGCTCGATTTCTATGAGTGGCGAAACATCTTTAACGAGTGGCGAAGCACTTTTTGATTGTCTTAAAATAAACTAAGGAACGTCTACTTTCCAATGGTATAAGCGGTTTATGCCTAGGAGCTAATAAACAAAAGTTACGGCCATTTTAAGATAGTGGTAATTTATGGATTTTTGCTCGATTTCTATGAGTGGCGAAACATCTTTAACGAGTGGCGAAGCACTTTTTGATTGTCTTAAAATAAACTAAGGAACGTCTACTTTCCAATGGTATAAGCGGTTTATGCCTAGGAGCTCATAAACAAAAGTTACGGCCATTTTAAGATAGTGGTAATTTATGGATTTTTGCTCGATTTCTATGAGTGGCGAAACATCTTTAACGAGTGGCGAAGCACTTTTTGATTGTCTTAAAATAAACTAAGGAACGTCTACTTTCCAATGGTATAAGCGGTTTATGCCTAGGAGCTAATAAACAAAAGTTACGGCCATTTTAAGATAGTGGTAATTTATGTATTTTTGCTCGATTTCTATGAGTGGCGAAACATCTTTAACAAGTGGCGAAGCACTTTTTGATTGTCTTAAAATAAACTAAGGAACGTCTACTTTCCAATGGTATAAGCGGTTTATGCCTAGGAGCTCATAAACAAAAGTTACGGCCATTTTAAGATAGTGGTAATTTATGGATTTTTGCTCGATTTCTATGAGTGGCGAAACATCTTTAACGAGTGGCGAAGCACTTTTTGATTGTCTTAAAATAAACTAAGGAACGTCTACTTTCCAATGGTATAAGCGGTTTATGCCTAGGAGCTAATAAACAAAAGTTACGGCCATTTTAAGATAGTGGTAATTTATGTATTTTTGCTCGATTTCTATGAGTGGCGAAACATCTTTAACAAGTGGCGAAGCACTTTTTGATTGTCTTAAAATAAACTAAGGAACGTCTACTTTCCAATGGTATAAGCGGTTTATGCCTAGGAGCTCATAAACAAAAGTTACGGCCATTTTAAGATAGTGGTAATTTATGGATTTTTGCTCGATTTCTATGAGTGGCGAAACATCTTTAACAAGTGGCGAAACATCTTTAACAAGAGGCGAAACATAATTTGATTGTCTTTAAATAAACTAAGGAATGTCTTCTTTCCAATGGTGCGATCAATTTATCCCTAGAAAGTCGTGGATAAAAGAAGCGGTCATTTTATAATAAAGCTTTTGGGTTTTAAAATTGTTTATCACTCCACCGTATCAATGCTCATTTTATAATTTCTTAAAATAAAAGTATACGTCTTTATATTTAAAAAGAATAAAAGAAATAAAAGAGATTAAGAAAAAAAATGGAATTTCTTTGCCTTCATCCTCTTTTTTTATTTGACGAAGATGTCAGGCTTTAGGAAAAGAAAAAAAAGTCGACTTAAGCGAAACTTTCGGAACATTACTGTCCAAACTCATTTTCGTAACAAAATTCGATCGGGAGCCGCGCGTAAATGAGAGCGTCTGGGCGGATAGAGCGAGGGCCGGAAAAAGTCTTACGTTTCCTAGAAAATCAATGACTCGGAGAAATAAGAGACAAGAGCTGCTCTCTTTTTCTCTCAGTCTTTTTAACGAAAAAACCTCCCTTTCTCGAAAACCCCGTAATTCTCATCAAATAATTATATCTCGCCTATTTTCGGCTTCGTCGATCGGTAGTAAGCTATTTTTCTCGCTCATTTTCACCGCGCTACGATCATATATATAAAGTATAGTACAAAAGTTTCTTTTCTTCGACGAGGGTAATTTAAGAAGGGCAAAGAAGACAGCGATGAAAAAAACCTATCTTTCGTACGGAAAAACGAATCGTTGTAGTCTAGGATCTCCGGTCTTCGAGAGGCTCGCGCGCCTTCGTAGTCTAAGCAAAAATAGATAGTAACACGCCTTTGCCCTATATACATCGCCCGATTTCGTCGCCCCAATGAGTTTATCGTTTTTCGCCCTTATTTTCTTCTTTTCAGCGACACCGCGATTTCGCTCGAGCAATAAATTGCCCGTTCAGAACATTTCACCTCGACGTCCAACTATACTCCATCTTTTTATTTCGAGACACGGGAGAGACAGAGAAGAGAAACATTGTCCGCAATATGAACTACTTTAACTTATCAAACCCAGAAACCAACCACGCGAGTAAAACGTACTCCTAGAACAAATCTAGAATATAAGGTAGTTGCAGGCTATAAGCGTACAAAGAATGCAAATTTTAGTATGAAAAATCTATCGTATTTATGGTAATATTCCCTACATGCTATAATATATTGAGGATTAAAGAAATAATTAACCGCCAACTACCACGAAACCTTTGGAAATTAAGATTTGATTATGTTTTGCGGATTATATTACTAGTCTAAATCGATTTCCAAAGTCTGGTATCACTTTAATTAACAAAGTTATATACAATTTGCCTTCGCTAAGCCTAACTGCATTTTCAGTCTGGTAAAAATTACAGAAAATCTGCGGATAAACCCTAATTACTCGCATTAAAACGCCTTCAAATTGCAACTTTTTTAATTTATTAAAAATTATAGACACTTTTGATGAGTTTTGCAAAAATTCTTACGCTCCTAATCTAATTAAAATAATTACACGTTAATCGTCTTCATTATCCCTTTAAAATTGCATATTAATTCAATCCGCAAAGCCCAATTAAAAGTTACGCACTTTCCTAACTATAGCAATCAGAACTCTATGCCGGTGATTAAACGAAGAACAAGTCGTCGCGTTGCCTAAATCAGGCGTTATTTGGATTGTAAAATCTGTCTCGAGAGAATGTTAAATTTACTTTAATACTGGCCTAACAAAATAAAACTTTTTAAGAGGAAAGATTTGAAATTTTTGAAGAAAAATCTACATGGCGGGGAAGATGGCGAAAAGATTTAATTTTATATCTTATTATAAAATAAAGTTTGGAAAAGATCAACACACGACGGAGGAAATTGAATTTTTCTTCGCTCCCTTAAGCCTATTTAAAGATTTCCTTTACTTAAATATAAATTGGGATCGCTATTGCCGAGAAAGAAAAAAAAAAAAAAAAAAAACTCATAGGGGCGCGTCGTCAAAAAAATGTAATAAAAATTTCGTCTGGAAAATATTTCGACCCTTAAATTCCCCTTTCTCTTCAATCTATATCCAATAAAGAAATAAATCCCTCGGAGATAAGTATCAAGATTTCCAAAGTTTTATAACAATAATATTATACAGGGTGTGATCAGAGAAATACTCCAACAAGACCTAAGAGTCCCTCTTTGAACCCAACCCTATTTTCATTATGTTTCATTTGTTATATTGTAGTTAAAATTTAATCCGAGTGTAAATTTACGACAGACATTGTTATTCATCCGTAACTATTAAGATTGGTGCTCATTGTAAATAGTCCTAGGTAAAACTAGGCCTAGCTATGAGCCATGAGTTTCGGCCAGTAATATTTTTGCAGCCCGTACTCTCTTCTTTACTCGTAACATTTTGACTGTAGCGCATGACATAATTCTCCAGATCAATTTGAGTAAAAATTAAACTATAAGATTAATACGTGACTGACCAGTTGGTTCTTTGGTCACCTTTCAAACAATTTAATATTTCTAATATAAAATATCGAGCTTAGAGTTTCAGCGAACTTTCTATTACGTATTATTGATCATTTTCAAGATATTGGTGCGCTGGTTTCATAACGTAAACTACAACTAACCCATTTTGTCTGAAATTTAAAACTCAACGCGGAACAGATCGGTCAAATCTAATATTTATATCCAGTTTTAAGGGATAATTTTCATAATATAAATCCGGGAGTGACAGCCTGCGCTTGAAATTGACTCGAAGCTGGTATAATATCGGTCAATGGTGACTGTATAGAATGAAGAGGGAATAAAAGACCAGAAAACCCGGAAAGAATAGCTGACGTAATGGCGGTTGACGACAATAAATTTTTGGCGCGCCTGCGTGCGGGCCGAGCGTGAGGAGCGAAGGAATGATGAATATTAGGCGATATCGTTTTGGAGTTGTTCTTGATGGATCAGCCCCGAGTCGCTGTCATCCTCGACCAAGCCCAGCTCCTTCGAGCGCTTCCTAAATTTAGGGAACTATTGGATCTCTTAGAGCGTGAAGACCGAGATATATTTTTCCTCCTTCTTTCCTCACGCTAGATTTTTTTCCGGACGCCCTTTTTTTTTTCTTGTAAAATAGGTATAAGCGCGAAAATATCCTCTTTTTATCCGGAAGGGAGTTTAGAAGCTTCGCGTGAAATGCGCGTGAAAGATAAGTGTTCCGTAGTTAGGAGGATAATATTTTAGCTCGGAAAATTCGTTCGGGCAGATTGCAGGGAAATCCATTTATAGCCGAAAGCTAGCTATAGTCTAGCTCTAGAGGAAGAGATCGCAGAGAGAGAGAGAGAAAGAAAGCGATAGAAAGAAGGAAAAAATAATTATCCGTCGTGCATAAAGAACGAGAAGAAACTCGGAAAGAAATTCCACACTGCAGCGTCTCAACGCCGTCTTCACACCTACAACGGAAAAAGAACTGGGGAATTGCCAATAATTCCATTTTGAATAAGTTTCCTCGAGCTATCTTTTTTGTAAAGGAGTACTGACGTGATGATAAGAAGCTTAAGAAATGCTTTTGTTACGATAAAGAAATTCGATATGTCGTAACTCCCTACAAGGTTTCTTTTCTAACATATTCAGATTGTCATTTCAAATTATAAATGGCCGAAACATTTTTTAAATTCAATTAAAACATAATTTCTTGTGAATGAAACATTACGAGGTAGAATTACATATTACAAAAAATATATAATTTATATTTGTGCAATATATGGAACATTATAAATATAATTTTCATTAACTTAAATACACCGAAAATAAATATTCCATATCAGTTCAGTTCAATTCGATATTAATATAAATACGGATGTGTTTCGAGCTGATTAAAATATTCAAGGCAAAAGCAACCGAAAATAATGATAACTTTTCAACTTATAGGCTAACTACAAGATAAAATAAAATGACTTTGGATTAATTAAATATTAGTAAGTTTATCTATTTCTATTGGGTTAAAGATAGAGAGTTAACCAAAGTAATCAAGACATAATTAAATAAAAAGTATATATATTATAATACGATTTTTAGGAAGAATCACGTCAGTATCACTTCAATGTACGAAAAATTCTTAATAACCATTCCGACGCTAAATAAAGGAGCTGAATATTCTGTTTTTATAGGAACGGTACATTTCTATTGTATATTCGGCTTTTTGGCGTTACTTTTTCGTGTATATATATGTTGATAACGCAGTCATTCAGACGTCTAAATGTTTTCTGACTAGCCAGTTCTTATTAGATTTGAACGAGAGAGGAAAAGAATAAAAAAACGAGGAAGAGCGAAGAGAAGAAAAATCAATTTTATTTGGTGAATATCTCAATATCACGCGAAGGAATGATAGGCGTATAGTTTGAGGATGAAAAAATATTCAGTGATCTCGAGCCAGAAACGACTTGAAACGGAGGCTAATATTAAATTATCTTTTTCCCCACTGCGCCAACTTTCAAAACATTTTTGTTGAAAAATGAACTTGGTTTTGAAAAGATTGAGGAGATATTATAATATGTAAATTGACTCGTGGAAAAAAGAAATAAAATAAACAAACCCCGAGTAAAACCTGGTTATTCCAAGTATCATTCGAGTAAATAATTCCAATTAGATTTCCAGGAAATAGTTACGTTCGCATTTAGCTGAAATGGTTTTTAGTTTTTAGTTGTTTCCCCTTTGATATGGTGCATATCCGTTATGTCACTTAATAAGCTTACATATATCGAAATTTCTATATAAACACTCTTACTTAAATTGTTCCTTTAAAATTAAGCCCGAATTATATTCATAACCATGCTTGAAAAGATAATTTTCACGAGACTATCCCTTTGAAACTAGATAAAAATTATTGCTACTCGCGAGCTTAACATTTCATTGCGAATGGCTTTTGAAAAATCCACGATAAGTGAAGGTTTATTGATAATTTAAATACTAAGGGGTGGGGGAGCTCATATTTTCAAATTAAAACGGAATTAGGGTTAATGGAAATTTTTATTCCCATTATAATACTACGGAGAGAAGGAAAATCAAGGGGTATATTCGTAATCCACGGGGGGAAAGACAGGACGACGTCTTCTCCATTAAGGCTCTCTAATCTTCAAAGCTTTCCAAACAGTGTTTATAGACCCTCGCGCTTAGTACCGTACCAGGAAACTTATAACTTGTCCATCCGTTTCGCTGACAGCAATTATCGCCTCCCGCTGTCTCAAAGAGAAGGCGAAAACGAATAATCAACTAGATACGCTAATTTACTCCAAAAAAATGGTTCTCTGATGGTGTTCGTCCAAATTTTCCGAGCGAGATTCCTTACTTAAATATTTATATAACTAATGGTATTCGTTGTAATTTGACTATAAATGTTTAAAATAAATCTTTTTTTTAAATATCAATAAAAAACGTTTCTTAATTGTGCACTAGAATAATTTGTTTCAATTAATTTTAAACATTAATAGTTAATAATTACAAGTAGATAGTAAAAACCTACAATGAAATTTAACTAAAAGTAACTCAAAATCTATCATTATGTGGTTTAATTTAATAAGAATGAAGATCGAACTGAAATATATCTTTTAGTTTCCCTTTAAAGGGAAGACAACAACGGGAGGAGAGGGCGGACGCCCTACCACGCGGGGATTCCTCCTCCTATCAGTTATACGCAAATTTGGGATCCGACATCTCCGTCTTCCCAGCTTTACCCTTCCGACCCATCAGTGTTTGCCTCATGGCTTTCTTGTCAAAATGAACTCGACTTCCTACGAGAGTGTATATACTTAACCCTCTCCCCCTGACCCTGTCCCCAACGCTCCCATCAACATCTTTTACGGAGCGAGCTATACTTCAATTTGTTCCAAGATTTCTCATTATTCCTTATTAGAGCACCAGTGTTCAATCCTAACCCATAAAGTTGGCTGAACTCTGAGATCGGAATTTAATAGTCCTCATCCACCCTTTATTTTATAGACAAACCTTTTACTATGTCTAATTTAATACTAAAAACATTACAATCAAATAATAAATAATAAAACTAACTTATTAATTGTATATAAATATTTTTCCTATTAAAATATCTATAACGAATCGATAAAAAACACTTTACGTAAGGTTGCAACTCGAAATTCAAAGTTAGCTACTTAATTTTAAGGGATTAAAGCTTTTAACACGTTGGAACGTTCGTATTACATTAACGGGATAAGGATTGATATAGAAATATTTTCTAGAACATTGGAATTTTCCTCATTCCAGAGGAATTTCAAATTGATATGAGGGGTTCATTTTGAAAATCTAGAGGGACGATGTTCGCTCTAGTTTTCGACAAGCGTACATATCCTACAGAGATAAAAATTTGGAAGGACCTAGAGAAAGAACGTATACGTATAATTCGGAACTTCGCGACCTTCTTTCAACGCGCTTCGCTCGGAAACGCCTAGAATATAAATGACCGTTTCCGGAACTATTTAACTAGCGATGTCATAAAAGACCCGCTAGTCTTGCTAGAGTATTTGGCTCTAGTAACTTTATCTTTCCGATCCTCGTATAAGAACGGCTGAAAACCCTTTACTTTCCCAACAGCGCTGTTTTTGTGAAGATTTATTTTTGCTCGCAGTCGTAGTGTTTGTTCCAGCCCTACTCGAATCGAAAATCATACTGAACTGGTTATAATTGAGCTCTCGACGACAGAGCGATGAGGATTTGAATTGTAGTTAAATTAGATGCTAAAATCTCGTTATTTGCGGATAAACACAATAAAAGATCATAATTTAGATCAGCACTGATTTCAGAAACGTATAAATCCAATAACTTATAATATAATTAAATTAATTAAATAATTAATTAGACTGCTACTTCATGGTAATGAAAATAAGCGTGGAGTAATATTTAACGCCTAGACTGGAGTGGAAACAAAAACATCTCGAGACCTAAACGCCGTTGCTCGCGGTCTCCTTGGGATATAAGGATATTGGTTTGTAGAGGGAAAATCACATTTTGGTTTTGATAATCTTGTTTTATATTTTTGTCGCTTCGCGGATGGTAAAACGACCCTAAAAAGATGAAGGGGGCGCGGGGAAAAAAGCCGCCATCTCCCTCGACTGCTTTAAAGTTTAACTTTCGCGGGGCGAGCTTTCGCCTCGTCAATTTCTCTAGGGACAAAACTCGCGCGTCGCGCTTTACTGAAAAAAAGGAATATAAATCTGGTGACAAAATCACAAGGACTCGCGGGACCGTCGTATAGATTTACACCGAAAGCTTTAAGGCTAAACTGATTTTGAATTTTAGCTTACGACCGTAGAGCGAATAAGCGCGGCACTAAAAATAACATAAGGTGTCTTTAGAATATTCAAAACGAGACGAAGACGTACGAGGGTGTCCTCGTTGTCTATAAAATTAATTCAATCGGGTTTTGGACAATAGGCGTTAGGGAATTCTAGACAAGTATATAAGGAAGGCAACGAATTGATTGCCCAAACTTTTCAGACGATTTATTTTCTGTAGAAGACGGAAAACCGATTACTATTAATTTACATTAACCAAAAACTACGAAGACAGCCCTAACCCTAATTTACTTTAACTAAACTAAAGATAATTAAACTATGTACCCTGAACTCGAATTGCAAAGAGAGTTGGACTAATTCAATGGGTACACACTCCATAAAGAGCGAAAACGAAAGTGTGTGGTAAAAGGGATGGTTTGAAATTACTAGTCAATTTTCCAGCCAGAATAAGGCCCTCTTTCCCCTAAAGGTTTAGAGCCCTACATTTCGAAACGGGAAATTTTTAGTTCCCGTTAGTCCAGCTAGAGTTATCAACACAATTTGTGACCAGGGTACAGTAAAAATTTATGAAAGTACATTTTTCTAATACTGACATTATTTGCACGAAACTTAATTACTGTCGTTTTTCAAGCTCAATTAACATATAATCGCACCATCACGATTCGACAATTTTAATTGCAACCGAAACGTCGGCAGCTAAGGTGTTATTCCTATAAAAAAAAGTACCTTAAAATATATTTAAAAAAAAAAAAAAGGGATAACACCTTAGCAAAGGGCATTTCGATCTCGAATGCTGGCCAGGAAAGATCTTAAAAACAGAAAAAGAGCGGGTTTTTTATTTTTCAGGTTCGTAACCTTATCGCTAGGCGATCCCTTCGAAGGGACAATTCATAAATCACGGAGGAAAAGCGCAATCCTAGCAAAAGAAAACAAGAACAAAAGATGTAGTGGAAATAGAGAGAAAAGCAATTTGGAAAATAGCCGGGTATCTGCGGCTCGGCGAACTACCGTTTTATTTGGTATACTCTCTCATGAGACGCGAAGTATTCTAGGGCTGTTATGGCCTTTTGGCCTTAGCCCTAACAATACAAGTAAAATATAAATATATATAGATATTAGGTCACCCGCCGTTTTTCGCCTAAACCCACCATCTATCAGTAAACGGGGTTTTATTCAGTAACGATTCTAAATCCAGTTTTCTGCAGAATCCAACTTATAAGTACTTCTATGAGTTATGTATCTATAAGAGGGAATCGGCAGTTTTCGATCAGACGCAAGATTACAGAGTATAGGACGGGTCCTGTTCGGTTAGAACATGGACCAAGTAAACTGTTGAGGCGCCAAAATTCTTGGCATTGCGACCCTATAGTTTGTCATGCTATTGCTTCCATACCTCTACATGCAGATTCAAGACACTTGGACCACGAGTGGTTTACCTATTTTCTCGTTCGAGGGTGTTTTAAGTTGATTAACCGCGCCCCATATTCGAATTTGCGTGCATCGAACAAAACCCATTATCACGCTCAGTATAGATGTCAAGCCTGGAATCGAGGGACCATCAATGGTATCATTGAATTATTTAATAGTCGAAAGGAACGTGTTCGCGCGTGACATCATCCATTTGTTGAAATTTTCGGATTATTCCCTTCTATATATAGCGCCTTTTTTCATTCAGTACCCCGCGTTACGGTAATGACCTGGTCATTTATTATACAAACGAATCATTATCTATTATTGCCACCGAAGGAGCCAAGTCGCGCCATTTCGAACACGCGAAAGAAATACTGACGGACATTTTCGTATTTAAAAAGGATCGTTAAAGGGAAACGGCGTTGGGTTTTAGACTCTGGAATTGGGCTCGAATGGTAAAAGTATTTCTGTCTTCATTGGTACATTGGTGAGTCAAACTAGGAATATTAACAATACATCTTAATAGATAAAGATAAATAACGAAAACTGGTGTTCATAAGCGTCCTCTAAGGGCAAACAGTGACAAAAGTAACTAACAAAACGTGTGCGTCTGCCAATATTGACATTAAAATACTCGATCGATTACTTCTTTGGAAGAGTGGATGAGAAAAAGGATGATTGCCTCGGGGGTTTAATAAGAGATCAGAAAATGTTAATAAGGCCTATTCTATAAAGGTTATATATTCTATGAACTTTAATAGACAGACGCTGTTGGCCATTTTTAAAGAAGAAAAAGTTTAAAGAAGAAAAAGTTTAAGCTTGGCACCCTGGTGCTAATAAAATGAAGCGTCATCGATCAGAAACTTTGAGAGGCAACTGAGTGTATGTATGTTAATATTTCTAGCAGCGTCCGCGAAACGAAAGAAAAAAAGATGATGAGATGAGAGAGAAACCTCTTAAAAAGTTTTAAAAAAGAATTGGCTGGATATAATCTAATGGACTTGCTCCTTCAAGTATGAAGAAGGGGGATTATTTGGTAGACAAAGACGTACCCGTATCCTATCCCACCACGCCCCGGTTCATAGAGCTCATAGATTCGAACTCCCGCTTATAAAGGGGAATTGATAGATTTCTTTAACGCTTTATATATACGGGACTTTACCTCTATTCACGAATATTACTACGTTGCATCAAATAATTTCAACGAGCTACCGCTCTCGCCTTTATCCTAGGTTGGAAGCATTGACAAGTTCTCGCACTTTGACTCGGCCTGCATCGCCTTTATAGTACGATTCGGTTTGAATTTTCAACGGAGTTGGTTTACTCTCATCGTCCATTGGTTTAGAAGCAATGTTTTAGAAATAAGGATGAAGGAATAGATGGTCCAAAAACCTTTTACGCGTATCTAATTCTATATTGCCTTCTCTCCACCGCTAAGAGACTAAATTTATAGTCGAGTCGAAGGTGGTACTATACGGTAAGAATAGGTATAAAACTTTTCAACACGTACATGTCTTATTTGATCTTAAGACAGTGGAACCTAACTTTCCTCGCGTGGAAAACTAATAGCGATTGGAACTATAGGGCGCGAACTGCGCCCAAGAACGTTACTCTCAATCCCGCCTAAAGCTAGGGAGCTTTATTTACGAAGTACTAAAAATCACCTTCTTAAAGTGTCATTTATATCCTAATGGATAGAGAAAGGAAATCCTTGTTTTTCTTACTATAAAGAAGATAACGTTCGTCTCGATCCCTTGGCCTCCTATCCTCCCTCGACCCAACCCTCGGCCATCAGTGACGTTTCCTTAAATGCGCCCCTTTTTCACCCTTATTGCCCTTCGCACCCGGAAACGTAGTGTTGGCACGTTTCGCCTCTTTACCTCCTATAGATGGACTGTACGATGTCGCGATAAACGAAGCGAATCATTGAACTAAACTATTAAACGAGGCTCGTTTTAGAGCTTGTAGATTTTGTTCCGCGCATTAGTCGTCAAACGTCTCCTAGACTTTAACGCGCCAAGGGAGAAATAATATTAAAGACATTGAGAACGCTTATACAGGTAGGTCGAGTCAAATGTAACTGTATTACTAACGTAATCATATCCTATAAATCTTTTACAAACAACCTATTAAATAAAATTGGAATTTTTTCGAAATTTTTAGATTTTTGGTCAATCGTAATATAGACAGTTCAATTCAAATCAATCTTATTAATTTGAACTGAACCACCTGACCACAATTCTAGATATTTCGGAATAATTTCAATTTCTTTTGGCCTGGACTACTCTAAGTTTCTACAAAGTTTAGAATTTTATCAAAACGTTAGGTTAGTAAGTTATTTGTATTGAATAATCCCTTAAATAGAGAGTCATTTTCCTTTTAAATATTCTAAAAGGGACCGGTATATTACGCCTGTAAAAGTGTTCCAGCCACAACGCAACTAAGTCCTAGGAAAAGAAGCCATTCAGGATCTCAATTATTTTCCATAAAATATGCTACCCATTTTTAACTAAAATATTAGTCAATGTTTTCATATATTTTAGAATAAAGTTACACGCGAGTAGTTCCATTATTTATTTTTTATTTTTTATCAAACCAAGATGCAATATCAGATAGACAGTAATTCACCCAAATCAGACCGCGACTGCGCAGTTCAGTGGAAAAGTGACCGAATGACGGTTCAATAATATTATATTCTCTCTTCATTGAAAGAAGTTGTTAAGTGTTACTTTTCTCTTATAGATTTATTATGGATGAATTAAATCACCCCAGTTTTGAACGCGTTATCAAATCCTCTTGAAAATAAGTATATTCACTCTATTTAAAAACTTTACAGGGAGCTCAAATAATTTTGGTGGATCTTCGACATTGTTTTGCCCATTTACGACGCGATATTGAAATTCACCGAGAACCTTTACGTGTTGTAAAGCGAATCAATTTCAAATTTCATAGCGTTCTAAAGTAAGTTCCCTTCTAGCTTTAAGAATGAAATCACCGTGTTTTATGGGGCTATAAATTTATAGGCTGTGAATACTTAAAAGTGACACTGACTTTAGGCTTATTTGATAAAAAAAAAGGTCGTCATTCGCTTATTTATGACGGGTATTTCCCCTCGTAAGCGACTAGACGCCCCAGGAACACAAAAGGGTATATAGAAATATTATAGCCTTCGAGAAAATACATTTGTCTCCGCTTACAACGTCATTAAAGTTTAAGAGAAGTTCTATTACTTATTTTTTTTTTTATAAAACTCTTCCCTTGGAATCTTGGATGATAGCCAAGAAATACGCCCATTTATGTAAAAGATGGCCATAAAATTTTCAACCGAGATAACGTATCGGGATTTATTTATCGATACTCTTTGAGGATATAACAAATCGTTAAAAGGAATAGAAAAATAACGCGTAAAACAAATGATATCATTCGTATTTAAGTAAAATATCTTATTGCTTTGATTCGATTTCTTTAAAGGTTTGAGGTCACGATATTTAGCCCCAAAATTGCGGTAGTTTATTCGATTGTTGGCCATGGGTGTAAATTTATTCAATCTTTTCTAAAAATCAGTTTTTCGTATCAATACATTTATCACAAGATGTCGTTTACTCTATATTTCTTAGGAAATATTTCTGATACCTGCGACATATATAAATATTTGGGTTTCCAGGGTTGCCACAGTTTTTTCAGATCCAGGTTTTTCGATGACATTTTCCAACGATTTTCCCTGACCGTTTCAGCTAATACTACCCAATTTTTAACCTTTTATTTTTTATATTACTTGAAAATAAATATCATTTGCATGCATATCTTTGTTCTAATCTATACAACTGACATGGTCAGCTTCAAATCTTTTCTGCAGATAATGATTGAAACGACATGGCACACTTTCTATGGGCTTTGGCTTTCTACGCATTTCCTTAAAATTTAGATATATTTCTAAGCTTAATTAAAGGAGCAAAATTGTCCATGGGCACTTTTCCCTAGCTCCAACGGATTGTCCAGCATCGATGCTTAAAGTCTGGCCACTCGTAGTTGGATCTGTGGTTTTACATACCATTTTTTGGTCACGAAACTAAAATCCTAATTAGGTGAATCACTCGACTTAAAATTTGCCAAGTCGGTAACGCGCTAGCTCGATGATTGCGGAGACCCGAGTTCGATTCCACGAAAGATCTTTGTTTTATTAATTTATTTTAGTGAATATTTGTTTTATTTGGGTAAGCTTATACCCATAATCGTTGTACACGCTCTTATAGGTAATACCCCTATTTGTATTAATTTTTACGCCTCAATTATTTCAAACGTTTCAATATGATATAAATCATTTAGTACTTAACGCTAAAATAAAATTATAAAACGAAGGTGTTTCGGGGAATCGAACTGGGGTCTACGCAGATACTAAGCTAGCGCGTTACCAACTTGGCAAGGTATAATCGAGTGATTAAGATTAATTAGGATTTTAGTTTCGAGACCATTGAAGATTCCGATTGGCTTCTTGGAAATGCTAGAAAAATTCAAACGCGTGTTTAGGATATAAAACTTTAAAAAATCTTTTCTAAAAGTATTTGTACTTCAAAAATTATGAAACTTTCAGTAGAGCATATTTTTACCTAAAAAATCAGAAAAAAAGTACTTCATTTCAGCTAATAGTATACATTGTTTCACTCGATTAGAAGTTGCATAGTTGGTAACGCGCTAGCTCGGTGACTGTGAAGACCCAAGTTCTATTCCCCGATAAATTTTTGTTTTATTATGTTTGTTTTATTTGGGCAAACTTTTACCCATATTCGTTGTACACGCTTTTATAGGTAATACGCCTATTTGTATTATTATTTACGAATCTATTATATCAAACGTTTTAATATAACATAAATAATTTAGTACTTAACGCTAAAATAAAATAATAAAACGAAGGTGTTTCGGGGAATCGAACTTGGGTTTCCGCAATCACCGAACTAGAGCGTTACCAACTTGGCAACGTCTAATCGAGTGTTTAAGCTTAATTAGGATTTTAGTTTCGTGACCAAACATGGTATGGAAAATCCCAGACCCAAACTACGAGTGTCCAAACTTTAACCATCGATGCTGGACAATCCGTTGGAGCTAAGTATAAGTGCCCATGGACCATTTTGCTCCTTTAACTAAGTTTAACAATATATCTCAATTTAAAGGAAATCCGTAGAAAGCCAAAGCCCATAGAAAGTGCGCCATGTCCTTTCCTGGCTTCTTGAAAGATCTTTAAATTCCCAGGCTTTTCCCTGAATTTTTAAAATATCTGACTTTTCCCTGACGTTTTTGGTTCATTTTAAAATTCCCTGACTTTTCCCTGTTTTCCCTGACCTGTGGCAACCCTGGTTTCGGTAAGTGTTAGGTAAACGAAGTATTAATTTAAAACCACACGCAGATGATTAGCATTTAGTTTACATAGTGATTACCATTTTTATTCGCCAGGTTGATTTTTATTTTTAAGCTCATGCGCATGGTAGAAGAGACGCGTCCTAATAAAACTTCGATGAATTGAAAAAATATTTATACAGTCAGAATGAGATTAAGTTTTCAGCACGCGTAACCCTACGGCGGAGGAACGCGATTACGTTATATCTTGTTGAAAAGAAAATGGCCTCTGAAAACTAAAGGTGATTTTCATTATAGCCTCAAGGAACTGAGCGGAGTACGGAATAACGATGCTAGAAAAATAGCCTAAAATGTTACCTCTTGCAAAAAGTAGATACCCTTGCTTTCTTATACGGAATAAAAAACACTGAGAATAAATTAGAAAAGTCGACGGAGGGGAAAGAGGGGTTTCTTTTATCTTAAAATAACAAAAAGAAAACGGTAAAAAGAGGTACGAGAGCGTGGAATCAAACCATAATATAGATTAAAGCCACTATGTGAGCATTTAATTTTCTAAGGTGTGTGGATTATATTTTTTGTTTTTTTTTAATACTACTAAAAATAAACGTGTTTGACATGGTCCAAACAAATACATATTTAATCCTTTTCTAACGATCTTTCCTAAAATGTTATTCAAATTATTTGTTTATCACGAGATATATGTGACATCATCCCTTTAAAACTACGTTTATCCTTATTAGATTTAGCATTATGTATTGATCCGCCAAGTTTGCGATTTCCTTTGAACAAAAAGGTATCTTATGAGAAAAATAATATAGTATGTATTTGGCCTAAATAGAGACGTAGACGAATAAATATGAAAGTCGCTAGTGATTGTTTTCGTAAGACAGTTTTTTTTTCTTTTCTTTTGTATTATTTGAAAAGGAAAAAGGTATATAAGAACTGAAATAATAACGGATCAAGAGTTTGTTATAAAAAAATATCTTAGCTCCAGGGAAATCGAGTTTCTTCAAAGATTATTGGACAACAAACCGGTATAGAATTCGAGTTTTTACGTATCTTTATCTGTATACTGCAGGGCGTAATAATGTTTTGATAATACTCCCAAGTCTCTAGAGAAACGAGGGATTTCTATACCGGTCGTAATACTGAAATATAACACTGCGTTCCCATTTTAGACAAGCGTTTTAGAAAAGACAAATTAGCCGCGTTCATACTAAGCCTTGGAATCGATTTAAACCGTATCCAAACGTTTTGCTAGAGTCGTGTGAAGGGGAAACCGTCTTTTCTCGATTAGATTTGAATCGATTTCTCGAAACCGCTTCGAGAACCAGTTTCATACCGATTCGGTTTCAACAACCGATAGATGAAGCTACGATAAATCGATTTATAAAGATAATGCGCGAACACTTGACGCGTAAAACGATTGCTGGCGATTTGAATATCGGTTTGATTTTACCGTTTCAAATCGATTAGGAGATGATAGTTTGACCGTAGAAATCTTAGCTTTAAATCGATTTGAACAATGGAAACTGTTTCAAAGCGTTTTTAAAAGTTTCTATGGTGTGAACGCGGCTTATGAGAAAGATAATCAAAGGTAGCATAATTCGTCGATCCGGCATTTTTCCGAAAAAATATTTATTATTAAATTTAACTTATATTTTTTAAACTTTCTGCGAGTATTTACGAAATATATCAAACAAGATATAACCATTTTTAGATTAAATTTTGCAATTTTACTTCATCGATTATAGTCGCCAGTAACGTGTAATCTTAGTTTTTATATTTCAATCTAAACAATATTTCTTAGAAGACAGGGGAATACCATCCATTATCTACTTTCGTATAACTCTCGTCCAAAAAATAGAATTTTAGAATGGTTTTAAAGTCACGGAAATATATTTCATTTCGATCTTTAAATATAATTTATTTGATCATAACCATATACGGGTTCTTCTAAATATTATAACCAAAATTTAATATTTTAATTCGTTACCGTTATCGATTTTATTAAAGAAGGAAATAATTCCAGGCAGCATTTTAAAAATTCCGTTTTACTAGTCTCAAATAAAACGAAAATAAATAAATTCTTTGTGTAAAGAAAATGGTTTGAAATATTTGATTCTTTCAAAAAGTCTACATTAATATAATTTGGAACATTAATTTAAAAGCGTACCTATAGTAGAATGACCTATATCGTTTCACTCGCGCGACCGTTTCGGTTTCGCGAAAGGGAAAGTTAATATTTAATTCGTATTATATCATTTGGTGAGACAGTACGTCGTTAGCTAGCTTCTATATAACTTTATATTTCGGTAACGATATTTCCTTTTATATTGAAATCTTCCGGAGGAAAAGCGAATTGTCGAAGAAAACGAGCGAAATAGAAAGATTACCTAGATGAACGAAGGCCCGATGACTTTCTAAATATATTTAGCTGCCTGGAAATGGTTTCTCCCTTTCATTTCCGATTTTACTTTATACAACTACCTGCCATATTGCTCAGAATTGCCAAGAATCTCAATTTATTCTCATAATTTGAAAGCTAAGATATCATCTTCTTTTATATATATTAATAAATTTATGAAACCTAAGTTAGACCGTACAATGGACGATCTTTTGTTTCCACAGGAACCTCACATTATAATTAGCTTAATTTGCTTAATTAAATTGAAGTAAAAGTGAGACTTTTTCTTTACAAAAGAGAATTAAAAGTTTTAAGGCTTTTTAATTAGTAAAGTCGTGTTAGCTTTATTTTAAGTTTCACCAACCCCATCCCCAATCTCTACCGCTTCTTCGCGCGAAAATTTCGGGGCTATTTTCGTCATTCGTTCTCGAAATCGATAAAGGGACCACGGATGGACCCGTATCCGCGACATTCGACACAAAATTGCTCGTCGAACCGATGGCGCCTGAACCTTTCTCGTTTTAGTTTAAACGTCTAAAACTCACCAACTTCTAAAAATAATATTTACTCTTCATAAAGTCAATTTGTTTAAAGGAGAACTAAGGGTTTTCAACTCTTAACCTGTTATACGATATAATTAATGCTAAAAATTAGAATTTTCAGTTTAGTTTTAATTTAAAAATTTAAAAGTTATTATCAATCGTGTCGTATAAAGTTTAGTTCCTCCTAAGGTCAATTTCAATTGTTCGAAATCTTGTTAAGCCAAAATATATATCCGCCGTTAATTTGCTACAAAAGTTTTATCGAGACTAAGCCTCTTTCTCTCTCTCTCTTTCGCGATCGAGCTAGGCACTTTAGAGTATCCTCTTTTCGTCACGGAATCTTCCCTAAGCCGTTACCCGAAATTGGTAATTAGCTATTTAGACTTATACGGACGTACAATACGCTAATTCTAGAGAGAATTGGACTTTCATGGAAGGGGATGATATACGCGTTTCGGCTAGGGAGAGACCGACCAACATGGCCTGAGGATAAACCGGGCTATCCAATAGCGAAACTAAAGGGTCAGTTAGCCGCTTAATTTTTAAAAATATCGAAAGACACCAGATAAAAAAGGAAATTATAATTAAAAAAATAACGCAATTTTAACTATTCGTATTATAGTATTATGATGAAGTGAATTAGAGCCACGAAACATAATTAGGCTTAACGTTTTCGATATTTAAACGCGGTTTTTTTTTTAAATAAATCGATATGAGAACACGTTAATTATAATAACAGTTTAATATATTAAGGAAAGAATTAGTTTAAGCCAATAAGAAAATATTTCGTCGGCAACCTCACGGTCACTCTAAGTCTTAACCAAATAGGGGGTATGAACAGAGTAAAAAATGTTTGCTAAAAAGGTTTTAATAAAATTATGTATGTAAAACATATTTGGTTATTAGAATTGGTCCGTTTTAGGTTGGTTGGCCGTTTCGGAAACCCCCTAACTTTTAAATAACTACATACTAACATTAATTAACATTAATTAAATTTATTATAATATAAAATGTATATTTTAAAAATGAGACTAAAGTTGTTCGATTAAAATAGCGCGCAACTAAATGCTTAAAGTATTTTTCCAGAAGCGCGTTTTGAAAGTGGGTGAAACAAAGAGAAAGCTGTCGGAAGCACGGCCAAGGGCAGGTGATGAACTTGGCCAAAGAGTGAGAGAACGTGAAGGTAGCCGGGGGAAGAGCCGAGTAGCGGTGGATATACGGTAAGAGGGGAAGACCTTAATTGGTTCACGGTTCTAATTATCTTCGATCACCGACAAAAGTAGCGCACCCCGCGTCGTCGTATAAGCCTCGTACAGACTGTTAAATAGCCTAGGGAGCGGTTCAAATCGGCGGCGGAGAGATTTATAACTTCCCATTCAGTGAACCTCTCATTATTTATAGGAAAGCTGCCCGAGAGCCGTCGAGACACCAAAGAAATAGAGCCGATTTATATATGAAACTGTCAGCGCCAATAATTGCTTTAGCGTCGCTAAACATTTTGCAAAGCTGGGAAACTCGTGGAGGATTAATACGTAATATGAAATATAATATTATAAAAAAAGTAGTTTTACACAGGATTAGTGTCGCGTTAAAACCGCCAGTCGGTTTCGTGTAAGCATCAGGGACGGAAATAAGAAATTTTTCTTGTTGGACAAATGTCCAGTAACTCCCTTTAAAAATTCAAAAGTTATCGGACATTTAACAAAATTACCGGATAATGCTACATTGTAACGTGGAAATTCCCAAAAACGTACACTTCTCCCAAAATAATCATATACTCATTAAAAATGTATGTCACTAGACCTTTAAAAATAAACCATGGCTGGTTTAACCCTGTAGCCCCGTTGGCTGGTTTAACCCTGTAGCCCCGTTGGCTGGTTTAACCCTTTATCCCCCGTTGGTTAGCAACGATAAAACGACCAATAGTAAACTGGTCTTTTGGACCAAGATCACGTGACAGCTGTAAGCTTTGAGACTCGAGGCGAAAAAAAATAAATATCCGATTGAGCAGTATTCATATAACTTCTAACTTGGACCTGCGCTCTGGATGGCTGACCATCCTGACCTCTCTCTACTGGAAGATCGAGGCACCTGTGGCCCGCGGCCCTGCCCTACGGAATCGCGAGGTTAATACTTTAAAGTTTAACCCAAAGTTAATTCTTCCCTTTTCTACGAGTACGCGTGTTATAAATAACTATACCGACTATGAGGAGAGCTAGCAGTAACGGTTAATAATAATTAGAACGTACCGTCCACGCAGTATAAATAATGTTGCGTATTCGCGGAGGAAAACTCGGATCCAGTGAATCGTCCACGTGCTAAACGGTTAACGGTAAAATGTGCGCGTTAAAGGAAAAGAGTACCGACATCGCATCACCTCGTCATCGTGGTATACGTACGTGAGTCTTAACAATAACTTTATTAAGGGTAAACCAGCCACTTCTTATTTAAGTATTTAATGTGATTATGAATTATTATGTTATTATGATGAGTGTGGTTAAATATGTTTTTCGAATCCTTAATAAATATATACCTAATTAACTTCTAATCAGAGTAGAACCTGTTTTAATAACTTTTCTTAGCTTTAAGTTTAATGAGCACGCGAGATCTACTTAGCCTAAACTATAGTAGAAATTAAATGTTAATAGAAATTAAATGATAGTAGAAATCCCGTCTCATTTTGGGGGTCCGTCCGGGATCCAAAATTTTTTTTGTACTCTCTCAGAAGTAAAATTAGCTTGAAATTTAGAATGTCCCCTTCGGCGATTATATTTAGATCGCTATAGATTGCTCATGGTGGAGCCAGTTTTAATTAATCGAAATTTTAAGGGTTACTTAAGTAACCAACAAATTATGAAACTAAGATAGATTAAAAATTAATTTTTACTCTCGATTGACTATTTTGCTTAGAACTATTGAGGTTACGTATTTCCTTTGGGTAAGGGTACGGCGGTAATATTAGTTAATTGTAGAGTTTAATTCTTTTTGGTACCCATAGTGGTCTTGGTTTAAGTGTTACTTTTTGAGGGTCAAATTGTATAACTTATCATAAAATTACATTAACCGTAATTTTAAATTTTTTTAAACGAAAATCCTTATTGTTAGGCGTTAAAATTTTGAGGTACAAAATTCAGTTTTTTTTTCTGTTTAAATTCTTAGTATAGGATAGTGCATAGTGGTATTGTTAAAATATTCGTTTCAAAATTCTAGGCATACATATTTTTGAAAATAGTTGGGAGTGATTCTTTTGTAAAATATCAAAATTTAGCAACTCCATTGTTAAGCCTATGAATTTTCGTGCACAGCATGAAACTTGCCTCCCCCATTATAGTCGAGATAAGAGTTGTAGCACCTGTTATCGAGATTTTAAGAATTTTGAGAGGAACGAGCGTGTAGAAAAACGTCACAATAGCATCCTCCCACCCCCTGTAGTTAATCGAAGGGCAACGCTGACATCTAGAAAACCCAAAGTTTCTCTCGGTAAAATGGCGTCAAACAATTTGAATTTATCCCCCCCAGGTGGTGTAAATGTCCCTATAACTCAGGCTAACTCTAGCAACTCCCAAGTTAACTTGACACCTAGTTTGCCCAACTCCCATGTTTCAAGTTTGAATTTATTGAATTTAGGCATACAAACTCCTTTACCAGTATCCACAATGGCAAATACTAGTACCACCCCCTTAGTGGTCAACCCTTCTAGCTTAATAGTTACTAGCTCAACCTCAACTCCTACTAATACAGTGAGTACGATTGTTTCTCCCATAGTTAGTACCCAATCAGGTACCCCGATTGTTTCAAATTCAACTGGAAATCAATCCGTACTAAATGATACCATGATAGCTATGCAACTCCAAATGCAAACTTTAATGCAGCAAGTAGCCTTATTAACTAGCCAACTCGCTGTTGTTCAGCAAGCTGGCTTAGTCCCAAGTAGTTCGTCAGTTCCGGTAATAAATAACACACCAGCTACGACACCTATTGTTCCAAATACACCTACCTCTATAGCACCTCCTAGTGGGATTATTAGTTCTCCCCAAGCCCCTATAGCTCCGGTGGTGCCTACAGTTAGTGCGCTTGTTTCAAACAATAGTAACCAAACATCGCAAACCCCATCCCAGGTGACTAGTCCAACACTTATTCAACCGAATTACCCGTTATTACATAGTGGTTCGGTATCGGGTTCTAATAGCGTTATCGTAGGAAATTCAAATGTAAGCTTACCGGCCCAAATAAATTCGAGTTTAACACCTCCAGGCTCCGTGATCGGTGCCGATTCCTCGATAGCCGCTACCCCTTCAGAAGGTAGTCACACCCACTCTGGACTTCCAAACTCATGGGTCCCCGCCGTCCAGTTGCCAAATTTTTCAGGAGCAACGACAGGTTTAGGGGTAAAAGATTTTTTAACGAAAGCCCGCCAAATTTTAGCGAGTAGGGATTGCCCCGAAAATATTTTTGTAAAACGATGGGTCCCAAGTATGCTAACAGGGTCCGCGTTTGATTGGTTTGAAGGCCAAGACCCTTTTATTACGTTTGATCAATTTTCTAGGGCCCTTAAATTAGAATTTCAACTAGAAATTGATGATGATAACATATATGAGCAAATTGATAGACGCTATCAGAAACTTGGCGAAAATCCGGCCGCGTATGGTGAGGCCGTTTTGGCACTAATTCGTAAGTTAGCGGAACCCCCCTCTGAAAGGGAACAAGTACGTTTAATTCGCAAAGGTTTAGAGTCAGAAACTAAGAAGCTCTTATCTACCAAATCATATAGCCGAGCTAGGGAGTTAATTAGTGATGCAGTCAAGGTGGCTCATGCATCAAACGACCCACGAGCTAGTTCATCCCATGATAAGGCTTCCACATATAATGGCCCACGCCCTAAGAAACCAGACGTGATCTGCATGAATTGCGGCCAGCGCGGCCATTATCAGTTCCATTGTAAGGTCCCCGTGCGTAGTACTACTACCCATTCCCAACCGGCTACTTCCCTTAACCCCAAGGCCACTCCTTTTGTCCCAGTTTGCCACCAATGTGGTGAAAGTGGTCATATAAGACCAAAGTGTCCCAAATTAAAAAGTACACATCAGGGAAACTCAAACACCGGAAGGAAAAGCGCGGGCGCCCCAACCGGAAATCAGCAATAAGCCCCATAGTTAACCATATTTCCGGTGAGGCTTTAGACCTCCCCCAATTATGTTGGATTTCTATTACTGTTGGCAGTGAAAAATGTGACGCCTTAGTTGATCCGGGATCGTCATTTACTTTAATTGACGATAAATTTAAATATAAATTTGACATTAAGTCTAATACTCGACAGCGTCATCGCCTCGGGATTAAATTAGCCAATAAGGCTCGATTAACCTCTACCGGATCAGCTATAGCTAACTTTTCACTGCCTGGCAAAGAGAAATCCAATGCAATACATTTTGTCAAAAACCTAGTCTGTCCCGTCATATTGGGCATGGATATCCTCCAAAAATGCGGTATGGTCATTAATTTTAAAACAATGCAATTTTGGTATAATGATAAACCCGAAGAAATTTATAATTTTAAAACTAGAGTTGAATCTAACGAACAGGTACGGATAGGACCTACATTATGTAATGTTGAAATTGATTTAGATGACATTAAAGCAGCCCTTTCCGTAGCCAAAGTTAATTCTGAGCAGAAGATCCAATTAGAAACTTTAGTTTATAAATATAAGAATTTATTCACTACCATACCTGGTCGCACGACCACCACTAGTCATTATATTGATACTGGGGATGCTAAGCCTATTAGCCGAGCTCCGTATAGATACTCCCCTTTTAAAAAACAACAAGTCGATGACATAATCTATGATATGATTGCGCAAGATCTTATTGAACCATGTAGTAGCCCCTGGGCGGCCCCTTCCCTTCTTGTTGCCAAGAAACCCGATGAATCCGCGGAAGGAGTAAGAAAAGAAATCCCACCTAGATTATGTGCCGATTATCGAGGTCTCAATGACGTCACCGTTAAGGATTCCTACCCATTACCCAGGATTGACGATATTCTAGAATCGATCAACCAACCTAAATTTATTTCTACGCTAGACTTAAAAGCCGGCTATTGGCAGGTCCCCTTAGACCCTAAAAGCCGCGACAAAGCTGCCTTCGTTACCCACAGAGGTTTGTACCGCCCTAAGGTGTTAATGTTCGGGTTATGCAATGCACCCAGCACCTTTCAGCGCATGATCGACAGGCTATTCGCACCGATCAAGGACGAAGGGGTTAATGGTTACCTAGATGATTTGGTAATCATTTCCGATACCTTTGAAAAACACCTCCAAACGTTAGCGAAGGTATTTCAAATCCTTCTAGAGGCAGGCTTGACTGTAAAAGCTAGCAAAACTAAATTTTGTGTACCTGAAACTAAACTGTTAGGTCATATAGTGGGTAGGGAGGGAATTAAAGTTGATCCAGCCAAAACCGAATCTATTAGTAGCTTACCACTACCCAAAAATATTAAAACCCTCCGCTCATTCTTAGGAATGGCAGGGTATTATAGGAGATTTATAAAGGGCTTCGCGTCCTTGGCTTCCCCTTTAACAGCGCTCCTACACAAAGATGTCTCTTGGATATGGTCAGAAGCCCACACTAACGCGTTTGAAACGCTTAAAGCCGCCCTAATTTCTGCACCTATACTAGCAGCCCCTGACTTTTCACAACCGTTTATAGTTGAATGCGATGCATCTAATACCGGCCTTGGCGCCGTGTTATTACAAAAACGCGATGGAAAACGACACGTCGTTCAGTATTTTAGCCATACTCTATCCGATACGGAAAGAAAATATTGCACAACAGAGAGGGAAGCGATGGCAGTTGTTTATGCGTTAAATAAATTTAGACCCTACTTAGAAGGTATCCATTTTGATATTTACACAGACCATTCAGCACTTATTTGGTTATTAAAAACTCCTGACCCTACGGGAAAGTATGCAAGATGGTATGCCCAGATTCAGGCGTTCGATTTTAAGGTCCATCACATTCCAGGAGACAAAAATATTTTAGCCGACGCGCTATCTAGATTACCCTCGGCCCCGCAAGTCGACTCTCAAACGAGTTCTACATCAGCCCCCGAAGGTATAATAGCCGTGGCTTCAGCAATGCCAGAAGAACCAATAGAGTTTTCAGCAGAGCTTATTATAAGAGAACAAGGCAAGGACGAACGATTAGCCCCCTTAGCTAAGTTCCTTTTAGACAAAACCCCATTACCCAAATCATCTAAGAAAGACGAAACTGTTTTAGCTAAATGTAAGCTCATTGAAGGTATTTTACACCGACTACCAAATCAGTTTCCCCCTACAGTTGAGAACTATAAGGTATGGGTTCCCAGGTCGTTACACCACACAGTTTTACAACTGAACCATGACATTCGTGCGTCAGGCCACCTAGGAAATTTTAAAACTCTAAAACGCATGCGTGATCGTTACATATGGGACGGAATGACCCGTGATGTTCGACAATATGTCAGATCGTGCGAGGCTTGCCAGAAACATAAGCCAATGCAACAAACCCCAGCCGGACTTATGAAGTCCGCAGCTATGACAGACCCTTGGTCAGTGATCTCCATAGATCTAAAAGGTCCTTATACCCCGAGCAAACGTGGGTTCACTCAAATATTAGTGGTGACTGAAATGATGTCCAAGTGGGTAGAAATTTTTCCCTTACGCCGCGCTACCACTAAGGCAGTAGTTAACTTATTAGTAGATCAAGTGTTTACTAGGTTTGGTCTACCATGCACTGTCGTTAGCGACAATGGTAGCCAGTTCGTGTCAAAAATAATGAAAGACACATTTAAACTCTTGGGGATAAGAAATCGCTATACTTCGTTTTATTCTCCACAGTCCAACCAAACTGAAAGAGTAAATCGAACCTTATCTACATTAATAGCTACATATGTGGGAAACAATCATAGGGATTGGGATGTTGGGCTTAGTCAATATGCCATGGCGCTACGAACAGCCCTTCACGAATCAACTGGTTTCAGTCCAGCGTATTTAAATTTAGGTCGTGAACTACGAACCCCAGCTGACATAGGTCAAACTGTTTCCCCTGATGTAGTTATGAACCCCGATAGAATTCACACGTATGCTCGTTCCCTCAAAACTATCATTAATGACGCCCAATCACAGGCTCAAGAAAACCTTGAGGCACAGCAAATGCGACAGGCTAAATATTATAACGCCCATCATCGTGACGTAGAATTTAATATAGGAGATTCCGTTCTAAAACGAACTCATTTTTTATCTAATGCAGGGGCCAACTTTTCAAAAAAATTAGCACCTATTAGTGAAGGTCCTTTTATTATTGCCGAAAAATTGTCACCTTTGACCTATAGGCTCAAGGGTACCAAAACTAATAGAACTCTTAAAGGTACATTTCATATCAGAGACCTTAAGCCGTACACCGAGCGAATGGCCGGTGATATTTCTAAGCATCAGTCTGTTGAGAGTAGTTCCGAGATTGAACTTAGCGAGGTGTTAACACCCACAGATGCCGCGCGAGAGGCCGACATCAGAACCGATTGTGCGTTAAGCGTAGTTAGTGATAAGGCAGATCTTAATTCTGTTGACCACCATGAACAATTGTCCCCTAACGTACGTAGCCTTCGGCCACGTGACCCGCTTACTGGTAGGGCCATTTGTTGAAATTTAAAATGATTAATTATTCTGGGAGAGGGTCTCCAACGGACTCTAGTGTCTAAATTATTTTAGTTAATTGCGCAATGTAAATAAATTTTTTTTTAAACTTTAGTTATTATCTTGTTTATTTCAATTGGCCAATGCAATTCGTTTTTCTAATTATTTAAAATTTAATTTGTTCGTCTTCATAGACGTTCCATTTTGTTTCTCATTAATGTAATTGTAGTTTTTGTTGTTTGTGAATTAATTTAATAGATTTGTTTTCAATTGCATCTAAGGCCTAGCTAACCTAAATGTTTGTTTGCTAACAGTTATAATTTAGTTAATTTTCAACATGTCGTTGTATATAGATGTAAATAATAGGTACCTCTTGTCAGTTAAATTTTTTTTCTGTTTGTCTAATTTTTTGTTTTAACACATACTGTTTTGTTTGAAAATTTATTGTTGAGCGTGGGCGCTCAAAACTAAGTCGGGAGGAGTTGTAACGTGGAAATTCCCAAAAACGTACACTTCTCCCAAAATAATCATATACTCATTAAAAATGTATGTCACTAGACCTTTAAAAATAAACCATGGCTGGTTTAACCCTGTAGCCCCGTTGGCTGGTTTAACCCTGTAGCCCCGTTGGCTGGTTTAACCCTTTATCCCCCGTTGGTTAGCAACGATAAAACGACCAATAGTAAACTGGTCTTTTGGACCAAGATCACGTGACAGCTGTAAGCTTTGAGACTCGAGGCGAAAAAAAATAAATATCCGATTGAGCAGTATTCATATAACTTCTAACTTGGACCTGCGCTCTGGATGGCTGACCATCCTGACCTCTCTCTACTGGAAGATCGAGGCACCTGTGGCCCGCGGCCCTGCCCTACGGAATCGCGAGGTTAATACTTTAAAGTTTAACCCAAAGTTAATTCTTCCCTTTTCTACGAGTACGCGTGTTATAAATAACTATACCGACTATGAGGAGAGCTAGCAGTAACGGTTAATAATAATTAGAACGTACCGTCCACGCAGTATAAATAATGTTGCGTATTCGCGGAGGAAAACTCGGATCCAGTGAATCGTCCACGTGCTAAACGGTTAACGGTAAAATGTGCGCGTTAAAGGAAAAGAGTACCGACATCGCATCACCTCGTCATCGTGGTATACGTACGTGAGTCTTAACAATAACTTTATTAAGGGTAAACCAGCCACTTCTTATTTAAGTATTTAATGTGATTATGAATTATTATGTTATTATGATGAGTGTGGTTAAATATGTTTTTCGAATCCTTAATAAATATATACCTAATTAACTTCTAATCAGAGTAGAACCTGTTTTAATAACTTTTCTTAGCTTTAAGTTTAATGAGCACGCGAGATCTACTTAGCCTAAACTATAGTAGAAATTAAATGTTAATAGAAATTAAATGATAGTAGAAATCCCGTCTCAACATTTCCTGTATTGAAAAGTACTTTTTTTTAATCGGACATTTGTCCAGTGACCCCTCTTAAAAATAAAAAGTTATAGGACATTTGGAAAATTTATCGGACAAATGACCAGTGACTTGCGCTTATTTCCGTCCCTGGTAAGCATCCCTGCTTTGACTGTGGCGCTGATCACGTAAGTGACTAAAAAAGGTTATCGCGTAACTAAATGGAGGATTCAATCCTAAATGTAGGCTTTTCTCTGAACTCTGAAGCTGTAGGGTTAAAATATTTCTACAGGCGTATACTAGAACTTAAGAGGACTTGTATGATACCATTTCTTTCATACATTGGCATAATGTTTGCAAATTTGGAGAAAACATTTGCAAAAACGTTCATTTTATCAATAACGCAATCTCCTAATTGATGCTGTAAAACTCATCTCATAGCAAAAAAAAAAAAAAAATCAGTAAGGACACCGGAAGCTGCTTATGACAGATCGAGGTTGAGAAAAGTCATTATACTCAAACTCTCAACTTCTACGAAGGTCACCAAAGAGAAAAGACCATCTAGCGCTACTCCGGAAAGTGGAAACTTGCTTTTCGTGTCAATTATTTTTTAGTTTCGACTATAGCGGCTCTTTTCAAAAGAAAGAGGATCTTTTCTCTAAAGTAAATTCTTCGAAATAAGATATATACAGTCAGGGGACAGAGAGAGAGAGAGAGAGAGAGAGAGAGAGAGAGGAGGACAGTATCTTCTAACGTCCGAAACCATTAAGGATAAACTGTTCGAAAAGATTCGAGGCGCAGAAACGGAGATGGGAGGGATTTTTCAATTCGTCAAATATTAAATCACTTTCTCACGATCCTTTGATCCAAAGCATTATCAATTTATAGGAGAAGCTACTAAAGGCGGGAGATGAAAGTCGCTTAAAGAACTCCTCTTGGACTAGATAAAAGTCCTTATGTACAGGCTAAATATATCTTGAACTTTCTAACGCATAATCATTTATTAAACGTTCCTGAAGTTTTTCGCATTTGTAATATAATATTAAATGTATAATAAAGACGAGTGAATTGATATTTAAAATCAAATAAGAGCGTTAAAATATTAATAAAACACCAAACTCAACGTTTATCGATAAGCCTAACTCTGATTTTTAGACTTGTAAAAATGTCCGAGAATCTATACAGTTTAACAGAGTTTATGGTTCGTTTGGCTCGTTAAATATTTAGCTACAGATTTTCGGACATTTTTTTATCCGTGCTCAAGTCGCAACTTATCGAGACATTTTTGGTGAGTTATTATATTTTTATGAATCTTTGAAAAATTCCATATACAGTTATGTTGACTTTAAAGACCTTTCTATCTTTAAGGAAGGGCAAGGAGTTAAAGAGGTTAAAATATCTCGGCGTGGAGGCGAATTTAATGTCTATTTTTACGACGAAAGCCATGATGCGATCAGAAAAACAAGATATTTTTACACTATAGCTATACTAGATGGATGAAGTATCTATAGGAAAACGTGCCAAGTTGTATCTTTCAACCAAACGAAGGGTCATTACACGCCATCGGTTTTTTTCTCCATACCACTCCTCTCGTCCACTTCTCCTCCCACTCAAACGTTCAAGGGAGAATGAAAAGTATTATTAAATTTAATATATAGCGCAGGGTCTTCTTATAACTCAAATATATTATGGTCCAGACTTCCCTAAGCATCGTTTAAACTACAAAAACCCAAATCATACTTCTCTAAACATGATTCTGACTTATGATGTCATTATAAATACATAATTAATTGTGAAAATATTGTATATAACGCACTTTTGTACAGATAAAACCCGACTAAGTCTAATTAGAACTCCAAATATCTAACTCCGCCTCAAAAGGTTTAATAATTTTAATCAAGTAGGAGTTTTTCCGCGTTATAAATATCGTTTTACTTCCTTTTTTAGCATCCCTTTAACGTCCAACATCGTCTACCTCGCCATTAGCGATAGGTATTATCGTTCGCACCCTTCGAGGCGGCCAAAATGTTATCCTAGAGCAACGCCTCTTCCTAGATTAAGGCCGAAAAGCTACGTTAAGCGAAGGTTAGTCTTTTTATTATCTCCGCGTATGAGCTCGCTATCTTTATTTTTTATCGTCATAAGAGCTACTCTCCCCATCAGCCAACTACGGTAGAAAAAAATAAATAAAAACTAGAGACTAATGGCTTCGGGCAATTTCCCTCTATGTCCGTCTATAAGCTTACATATTTCTTTCTTTCGGTCTCTCTTCATCGTGGAGCCCTGGGCATTTTCTACTTCTTGCGCCGTACCATTTGAAATATAGCTAAAAGCGGAGAGAGTAAATTTTCTCGAGTGATTTGATACATTGCTTTATACTTTCATCCAACTTTTTTTTTTTTTTACATTTTACTCTTACTTTTAATCCCTTAAAATAACTTGGGTTTTCGCGTTTCTCGCTGTAAAGTATAGGAATCAAGGCTAGTTTTAAATTTACGGTACTTTAAGGAAATTAGTAAATTACGCGCACACTTTTTATGGGCTTTGGCTTTCTAGGCATTTCCTTAAAATTTAGATATATTGCTAAGCTTAGTTAAAGGAGCAAAATTGTCCATGGGCACTTTTCCCTAGCTCCAACGGATTGTCCAGCATCGATGCTTAAAGTCTGGCCACTAGCTCGTAGTTGGATCTGGGGTTTTACATACCATTTTTTGGTCACGAAACTAAAATCCTAATTAGGTGAATCACTCGACTAAAATTTGCCAAGTCGGTAACGCGCTAGCTCGATGATTGCGGAGACCCGAGTTCGATTCCACGAAAGATCTTTGTTTTATTAATTTATTTTAGTGAATATTTGTTTTATTTGGGCAAGCTTATACCCATATTCGTTGTAGGTAATACCTCTATTTGTATTAATTTTTACGCCTCTATTATTTCAAACGTTTCAATATGATATAAATCATTTAATACTTAACGCTAAAATAAAATAATAAAAACGAAGCTTAATCGGGGAATCGAACTGGGGTCTCCGCAGATACTAAGCTAGCGCGTTACCAACTTGGCAACGTCTAATCGAGGGATTAAGATTAATTAGGATTTTAGTTTCGTGACCATTGAAGATTCGAAATAGAACAGTTTTCTAATTTTCTTCAATCGAAGAAGCGGCTATGTTAATAAAACTATAAACTTCGCTAGTAACGAGCTTTTGATGATAATGATGCGGCTACAAATCTTTTATAAACCCAATTTTCATAAAAATCAAACCCGAAATTTAAACGAAGATCTCTACGTTATCACCTAGATGTCGCTAGGGGCTCTAGGGTTTTATTTTAGTAGGTCAGGGATGGGTCCTTGGTTCCGATTGCCTTCTTGGCAATGCTAGAAAAATTCAAACGCTTGTTTAGGATATAAAACTTTAAAAAATCTTTTCTAATAGTATTTGTACTTCAAAAATTATGAAAACTTTCAGTAGAGCATATTTTTACCTAAGAAATCAGAAAAAAAGTACTTCATTTCAGCTAATAGTATCCCTTCAAGCAGTCGATTAGAAGTTGCCTAGTTGGTAACGCGCTAGCTCGGTGATTGTAAAGACCCAAGTTCTATTCCCCGATAAATATTTGTTTTATTTGGGCAAGCTTTTACCCATATTCGTTGTACACGCTTTTATAGGTAATACGCCTATTTGTATTATTATTTACGAATCTATTATTTCAAACGTTTTAATATGATATAAATAATTTAGTACTTAACGCTAAAATAAAATAATAATAAAAGGTGTGTCGGGGAATCGAACTTAGGTCTCCGCAATCACCGAACTAGGACGTTACCAACTTGGCAACGTCTAATCGAGCATTTAAGCTTAATTAGGATTTAGTTTCGTGACCAAACATGGTATGGAAAATCCCAGACCCAAACTACGAGAGTCCAAACTTTAACCATCGATGCTGGACAATCCGTTGGAGCTAGGTAAAAGTGCCCATGGACAATTTTGCTCCTTTAACTAAGTTTAACAATATATCTCAATGTAAAGGAAATCCGTAGAAAGCCAAAGCCCATAGAAAGTGTGCCATGTCCTTTACCGTCTCATAGTAATTAACCGACATATTATCTTTCAAACGCTTCAAAAATCTTACTTCTGACAAAAAAACCTACACTCGTGAAAAATGCATTGTTTTTCATGATAGACTTGACCATTTGACTTTGAATTGATAGAGAAAAGTGATCCAGACATGAAAAATTACATTAAGATGTCATATATAATAACGAAAAACACGAATAATTATTGGAAAGTAGACTAGGATACAATTAAAAAGTTAAACTTTGACCTCATTTGGCAATTGGTTCACTTTTAAACATATGTCGAATTACAAAGGGTAAAAATTGATTTTTAACGTTAACATTATGTCCAGGGATTTGATAAGTTACCTTGTCGATCTTGTTTTTATTTTCTGAAGGCTATTTTTAGATGGGGAACAATTCGAAAGGAAACTGCAGCATCGTGAGCGCCAATATAAATGCCTCCAATCGAACTATCAACGCTTATGGGGTATAAGAGACTGGTGGTACGACGGGGGTGGATGGCTCGCTAGACTGTATGTCGTAGAAGAAAAGACCCCGAAGGAAGAAGAATTTTTTTAGAGAAACTGAGAACCGAGATCCAGAAAACTTCAAGAATGATTTAGTGCGCGACGAAAGAACACAAATTTTCAAGTATTCTTTATATAAGAGTATATAGGGGTTGACTCTTTGCAGCGCTAGGCCAACCGGGCCGGGTATCGAAACTTTACACGATGTATTATAAAACCAGATGGTCAACTCCATAATAGAAGCCACACCTCGAGAGACTATTGTCAAGCTAGTGATTACTATATTATTGTTGCACACTAAGCCTAATCCCCCATTTCTGTAAAGTAAAAAAGTCTTAACTGTAAACAAAAATCCTCCACTGTAAAAAAACCTCCACTGTAAACAAAAACCCTCCATTGTAAACAAAAAACCATCCATTGTAAACAAAACCCTCCATTGTAAACAAAAAACCCTCCATTGTAAACAAAGCCATCCATTGTAAACAAAACCCTCCATTGTAAACAAAACCCTCCATTGTAAAAAAACCTCCACTGCAAATTAAACCCTCCACTGTAAATTAAACCCTACACTGTAAATTAAACCCAATTTCATTTCATCATCATTCTTCAGCTTCGGACAATATAAGAGCTTACACCACCCCAGCTGGTATGGGGAGGTGTGTCTAAAATGAAAGGCGACTCTCTCCAGAGCATGGATGCTTTAGAAAGTATAATAAACTAGCCTTTAGAAAAGCAGGCAACGAGAAAGCTTGATCGAGTTAGGAGTTTTCCAAAGGGGGGCTAGTTATCAAATGTCACGGTCAAGCTATACCCGATGGGAGTTTTTCTCCACTTTCCTTTCCTTCGAAACAAGGAGACATTGGATAAGACTACTTTTTGGACAATAAGTTTTAAAATTGCGTATCCATCCGCCCTAGATTCTATCACAATTTTGTCCCTTCTTCATTTCCTTCGGACGCGTTTCAATAACACGCAATTTTAAATTTATAAATTTTATTTATATACTGGTACGCGATTTAAAATTGGCAAGTAAGTTGTGGATGCCAAATTCACTTACATGAAACAATATATATTTGAAGGGTCAAACTCTTTTTAGGTCAAATTTTAACCATATGAGAAAATTTTTAAAACTTTTGGTCTTGGAGTTAAGTTTAATCAGAAAATTTAACTACGAACCCTGGGCTCTAAATATGCTGTGCTCTTGGCGGCTTTAACTTTTGGGGGGTAATGGAAATTCACCGTTTCTTTTCAAAGAAAAACTCCAGAAGAAAAGCGGTGTGGAAATTGTAAGCAAATTTATAGTAATTACGTTTAATCTTATAACATAAAACGTATGCACAGTGATAATTATTGATTGATAAATTGTTTGGCAACTATTTAAATGGGATATTATTTGGCTACGGAAAGTACAGCTCTCAAAACAAAATAAACGGAACAAACTTTTTTTTTACGCAGATTAATGAGGCATTAAGCCCGATTTAAAATCAATTTTTCATCAAGCATTTGCGTTATCTTTTCCAAGAGAAGAGTATATCAAATTCATTTAGATCTTGATTGAAAACCTATTCTATTTATGATTTTCAACCATCCTTCAGACTTCGCAAAAGAAGTTTCAGGCATAGGAATAAAGAATACTCCATTCATTCTCTTTTTATGGGGGGGGGGGGAGGTCATGGTTGTTGCAAGAGTTTTAAACAAAGTATCTCTTTTTAGCATTGAGGAAGCACGCGACTGGAAAACTAAGAGGTCAGTTGAAGGAGCCGCAAGCGGACGATGACGGTGGCGCCACCGAACAGCCGTCGCTGGTACTAATCAATTAATATAAAATATCTTAAACAGATCGGAAAATAACACCAATCTTAACTTTATCAAGACAGAATAAACTTTCATAAATCAGTTTAAAAACGAGTGTTAAAAATTAAATCTGGAAAAATTAAAGGTAAATTTTCCCCGGGTTTTAGTAATCGCACAACCTAAAGTTATCGCTCCAAGCCAAAAAAAAATTTAAGCGTGTATTATAAATGAAAACACGTCTTCCAGGATTACACGAACGAGCGAACTAGAAGTTTTCACAGAACCGGGGGATTCTGTTAAAATAATTTGAGTCAAATCGATCGTTGCTAAGAAGGTCAGTTTCCCAGGTACAGATCCACAAACCTTTTCTTTAAATTCCTACAAGTCTTTCATTGGCTCAAGTAAAAGTTTCAAGTTCTTTTTCGGCAGGAATATACTGTCGACTTTGTTTCTATTTTTAAAACATTTTGTAGTTTATTTTACCTGGAGTTAGCAGTTTGGGCAAAGCGTTACCACTATGATTGTTGGCTTAGAGATAGATAGGGGCAACTTGGGTTTGCGCGCGCTGTCAACTCGATGTAGTATTGACTATATCCTTAACCCAATATAAACTTGATTGCTCAGTAAGGCGAAAACAACTTTGAAAGTTCAGCCTGTTCTATAGGAAAAAAAAATCGTTTCTCCAACACTACTTTTCTACTCACTCCCAATAGAGGTTAGAAAACAAAATAATAAAGAAAAAGAATTGGAGGAAAAGGTTCAAAATCTTCTTTTACTAGCGAATGATTTAGGGATAGTGGTAACGGTTCCTATTCCCTGTTCACTGGTCAAACACGAATAAAGTAGGGACTTGGATTTTAAGATTAGGTTTAAAGTGTGGTTGACAGTTCTTCAAGCTTTTTTAACTATTTGCACTATCAATGAAACTAGAAGCCGATGAAATCCTCCTTTGAAGTCTATTACTCCCTGGTCTAGTCTACCCCTCTCTGTATGGGTTAGTTTCAAAAAGCGCGATTCGTACGCCTCCTAACGGTAGATATTCTCGGGGCGGGAGTTCGTCGAGCGAATATCTCTAGCAGCCTTGGAGTTCGTCAAAAAACGTCGTCGTTTGTGGAGAGAGAGAATTTCCAATTTTCCGTAGACAGGGGGTATGAAGTAGGACCCCTCCGAACTCGTAAAATCGTGAATTTTACCCATACAGAGAGGCGCGCTATATGGAACATTAGAGTAGTAGACTTCAAAGGAGGGTTTCATTGGCTTCTGATGAAACTCGGAAAAGTGTGGAAAGATGACAATTTACTGTGTCTTGTATATTTTCTACTTTCGGCTATCAAGGTTGACCTCAAGTGTACAAAGAATTCAATTGAATTGTAAAATTCAAAATGAAAAATATTCAATGCATGCAGGCTGTAAGATCTAACCAGGGGTTTTAAAATACTTTAAATATTCTAAAAAAACCTTGTTCTACTGTGATTTGGTCACTTAAAGAAATTAGTTCGGTTAAAGGAAGATTAGCGCACCCATACGTTTCTAAATCTCTCTTTTTTTTTGGGGTGTAACGCCTTTGACGTATTATTCTTTGCTCACGTGACGTACTGTTTCGTTACCAGTTTTACAATCTACTTTTTTTCTATACGAGGTTTAACACTGCATGTAGTAATTTCGCTATTCTTCGTTAGTACTTTTTGGTTTAAATCGGACAATTATAAAACTCGAGTCACGTACACTTGGAAGAATGTTTCAGCCACGCCTATTATAACATATAGCTATGTATTCGGCCTTTTTTCGTGTTATTACAGCCTCAATCGTTTTGCTGGAAGTTTTATACGAAAGCCAGAGTTTCCCCCGGAAATAATACTAGCAGTCTAGTACAATTAGAATCAAGACCTTTCCGGTATACAATGGGTGGTAGACTTAGTATCGGAATCGTTTTAGGGAAAGATACATCACGGTTATTGGACGTTAGAATGTTTGGGGATTTTCCTAAGGAAACGGTTAAGATTCGCTTTCAAGTATTCAGCTTTACACATTCATATATTCTTTCTTTTGGGGAAAAAAACAGAAGATTCGATTGATTAGAAATCACTTCCAATTATTTTAGGATTTATTGTAAATGACTGATTTCATCGAATTTCAAATGATCTAAAACGATTTGAGAAATAATATGAAAATGTTTACGCGCGATGGAATGAAAAAGTTCAGATTTATTTGAAATAGTTCGTAAAGTTTTGGGTTATGATTTGAAATAAATTAAAACGTCTTGGAGCTGATTTGAAATCAACTAAAATGTTTTTGGAATTAATTTTTGGGGTTTATTTAAATATATTTAAATGTATTGGGGTTAATTTAAATATATTTAAATGTTTTTGGGGTTAATTTAAATATAATTAAATCTTTTGGGGTTAATTTAAATATATTTAAATGTATTGGGGTTAATTTAAATATATTTAAATGTTTTTGGGGTTAATTTAAATATAATTAAATCTTTTGGGGTTAATTTAAATATATTTAAATGTTTTGGAGTTAGTTAAAATATGTTTATATATTTTTAGGGTTAATTTAAATATATTTAAATGTTTTTGGGATTAATTTAAATAAATTTAAATAATTTTGGGGTTAAATTAAATATATTTAAATAATTTTGGGTTTAATTTAAATATATTTAAATAATTTTGGGGTTAATTTAAATATATTTAAATGTTTTGGGAATAATTTAAATATATATTTAAATGATTTGGGGTTAATTTAAATAATTTCGGGGTTAATTTAAATAATTTCGGGGTTAATTTAAATAATTTTGGGGTTAATTTAAATAATTTTGGGGTTAATTTAAATAATTTTGGGGTTAATTTAAATAATTTTGGGGTTAATTTAAATTATTTTGGGGTTAATTTAAATACATTTTAATGATTTGGGATTAATTTAATAAATTTAAATGTTTTTGGGGTTAATTTAAATATATTTAAATGTTTCGGGGTTAATTTAAATATATTTAAATGAATTGGGGTTAATTTAAATAGATTTAAATGAATTGGGGTTAATTTAAATATATTTAAATGAATTGGGGTTAATTTAAATATAATTAAATGAATTGGGGTGAGGATAATTTGAACTTGATTAAAATTATGATCTAAAATGGTTTAAATAGTTTACAATAAGAAAATCATTAATAATAGATCTGCAAACGTTACAGTCTTGAAAGGAACTTATTAACAAAATTCATACCGATATAGTAAAAATAAAAGTACTATATTTATGACGTAATTTTACTCTATTTTGAGATATAGAAACGTAGCTTAATAAATACCGCTTGAGATAGAAATTAAGAACAAAAATTTATAAATGCCATATAAAGAAAAAAGAATGTACTTTAAATCGAAAGAATTTGGTGGAAAGTAAACGAGTTCTTTCCAAGAGAGGGGTAATAACGCTTATCAAAAGTACCGCTTATGTTACGTTAAAGTACATTTTCCGGATAAACCAGGGTGATTTTCTACTGACGCGTTTAACCGAATGGGCTCTTGAACTTATTCCAACGACAAACAGGCATTTTGCGGCCGAAATGAAAGTGAAGTTCCGTTTTACGCTAAGGTATAAACCTTACAAAAAAACATTTCAGTAAGGATATAGGGTCCCAATTTTGAGGGTCGTTTTTAAATGAAGCGGAATGCTTTCGCTGGTTGCCTTAACACCCACAATCTACGCCGATTTGCGGCTTTAAGAGTGATGACGTAACGTAGAAAGAATAAAAAATCTCGCTGAATAGTCAGAAAAAAAGGGAGATTTCAAAGTTTGCGTTCATACTACGAAGTTTTTCATTCCTCTTGAATATTGAGCCGTAAAAAATATATGGATATTAATTTTTTCAGATATAAAAAGCTATTTTTTGAGATTTTTGATACCTCACGTGGTGTAATTTATTGTGATTTTTGGACAAAATCGAAAAATAAACCCCGATATAACGAAATTAAATTGAATTCATTGACCTTCTAATACTCTTTTCAGACGAGACGTAACTAGCCGGTTTAATCAGATTTAACCGTGGTTTAATCACAATTAACCGAGGTTTATTGAACTGAGAAGAGTATGTAAATCTCGGTTAAATCTGAGTAAAACACGGCTAATTACGCCTCGTCTGAAGAGGGTATAAGAAAATGCATCTCTAAATTTTGCTTTTATAGGCAATTACCAATTAATTTCAAAAATAAAAATATTAACATCACGAAAATGCTTGAAATTAACCATATTTGAAGAATACGCTAGAAAAGGCTCTAAATTACATGAGCTAATACTAACCAAAAACCCAAATGTTTGGAAATATTTACTTTTGTTAGGGAAACATATTTTCCACTTAAAAAGCGAGTGTTTCAAAATTTCTAATACCTTTCGTATTAATATTTCAACGAAGATGAATTCGAGTACGGGTAGATATTGATTAGAAGGCCTTAAACGTATACTGCAGCCTCTATAATTATTCAAATTTGTGTATTTAAATATATTCTGGCTTTTATTAAATTTATATTGCAATTTTATAATTCGCCTTCTCATTTTATAAATGTAAATCTTTTAAACCTATAGGAACTTAATCCACAACTAGAGGTCGACAAATAGAAGGGTCAATCTATTATCATAGGCCGTCCAATATTAAGAAGGATTTTTCTTATAAAAACATCACGAAAAAGCTTAAAATTGTCAATATTTGACAACCAAAATAGGGCTCTAAATTTTCAGGTTGAATTCCTTAATTGGACTAACCAAAAAGCTTAAATTTCTGAAATACTTGTACTCATTTGAATGTCCTGACTTAATATTTAACTAGAACGATTTCAAATGAAGGCTTCTAATGAAGATTTCTAATATATTTCTTATTGATATTTTAACGAGGATGAATTCGAGATATTGATTAGAAGGCCCTTAAACCGGTCGATAATTATTAAAATTTGAAATTAATCCTGTATTAAAATGTATTTGGGCTTTTAATAATTAAATATTGTAATTTTGTAATTCGTTTTAACATTTTAAAACATTTAACATTTTTAAAACTATAGGAACTTAATCCACAACTAGAGGTCCTCAAAAACACGCGGCAATCGATTATCTTAGGCCCAAGAGTGGAGAAGTTAAAGGTAAAGGGCTACTGAATCGTATTCCGAAAAGTGTCCAATTTTAGTTTGAAAATATTGATTATGTGTTGCGTGTTAACTTGGATTAAAGGCCCGGAAAAGCTTGATTATGCAAAACAAGGTTGCAACAGATTTTTCATTACAAAATTTTCTGACTTTTACAGCCTGTTTTCCCTGACCATCTACATCGTGTCCCCCTTTAAATCAGTAGTAATTTCAAGTTCAAACATTTTTTTGAATATTTTGAAGGTTATGAACAGTGACCCTATACTGAATGTTTATACATATTTATGAAAGACTCCAAAGGCTTATGGAAGATTGGGACAATATATCAAAATTCCCTGACCTTTGGATAATTTAAAATTTACACGAAAAAACAAAGGCTCACAAATCATAGCCCTGTTCAATTAAGATGTTTAATAACTCATGAACTGTAAATTCCAGCAATATATAATTTAAGTGGAGTTTCCATGATGTATCGGTATTATTTACAGGATCATTTTAGAACACGCTAATCTAAGGGGTAAGAAATCATAGCCCTGCTCAATTAATTAAGATGTTTAATAACTCATGAACTGATTATCCTGTAAATTCCAGCGATATATCATGAAAGTGGGGATTTCATGATGTATCGGTATTATTTACAGGAATATATTAGAACATGTTAATCTAAGGGGTAAGAAATCATAGCCATGTTCAATTAAATAAAATGTTTAATGACTCGTGTACTGATTATCCTGTAAATTCCAGCGATATATCATGGAAGTGGGGATTTCATGATGTATCGGTATTATTTACACGAATATATTAGAACATGTTAATCTAAGGGGTAAGAAAACATAGCCTTGTTCAATTAACTAAGATTTTAATAACTCATGAAGTGATTATCCTGTTAATTCCAGCGATATATCATGAAAGTGGGGATTTCATTATTTACAGGAATATATTAGAACATGTTAATTTAAGGGGTAAGAAATCATAGCGTTGTTCAATTAACTAAGATTTTAATAAATCATGAACTGATTATCCTGTAAATTCCAGCGATATATCATGGAAGCCTATCTTTACGCGTATTTTCAAATAAAGAAGGGATCTAGACCATATGTAGTATAGTTTAAAAGTATCTTAAAAACTCTATTTGATTTAGCTTAAAGATCTAAATTAAAAACTAAATTTAAAAAATTAATTGAAGCCCTATTTAACGAGGTTAAATATATTTTAAATCCGACCACCAGATGGCATTATCAGAAAATTTCAAAGTATAATCCAAAAGTCGATAAAAGCGGAATAAATTGCCCCAACCCAGATTAAATTTATAAAATTTACTACCCACGTCTGATTTTAATTAGGCCACTTGCGTATCATTAATTAGTCGAAAAGAGAGTTTTAAACTAAACTTTTCTTTAAAGAAAGGACGGAATATTTTAAACTGTAATTTATATCCAAACTTTTATAATTATTATTAAATCATCCACCCCGGAGGCCTTTTAATTCATTATGTATAATCATTGCGAGCTAAACTCAAAACCGTGTTTAGTGGAGAAAGAAAAGTTCAAGGACCGGAACCAAATGAATATCATTATTTACAGGCAAATATATTTCAGTATCGTTAACATGACTATTATATGGTGCATGGTTAAGCGGTACATTTCTAAAAACACTGTATGTATAATTGCCAGAGCCAATCAGAACAGCAGACGATAAGTTTGTGGAAAATATATATGTATATACATTTTTAATCGTTTTTTAACGATATTTTCAAAAATTCACCTCAAATTACATTTGTGGCTCAAAGGGCTCCCACCAAAATCTTAAAAAAAAAAAATAGGGAAATAGGGGATTTTTCAGGCTAGAACTAGGGTGAAATAGGAACCAAAATTTTTAAAATAGGGAGCAAATAGGAACCAATTTAAGAGGAAATGACATCTTTAATTTTCACAAAATTACTTTTAAAGTAAGTTTTTTTTTTTTTTTTCGTAAAAGCATTTTATCACAAATTTGATTTTATAATTTTATCACATATTTTCGTGATATTATATCATACTGACTTAGCATAAAATATGGGTTCAATATTATAGGATGACGGTACTTTTAACCAAATTTACTATAAATATGGTGATTAAGGGACCAAATCATGATTTTACGGTGGTTTAGGGACCTCAAAAAAAAAGTAGGGAGTTTTAGGTATTTTAGGGACCTGGTGGGAGCCCTTTGCGCTCAAGAAAAATCGGTGATAGTTTCACTTTAATTTAAATATTAAGCCTTGGACTGGTAGAAAATGAAGAAAATAATTTAACGCACGTTAGGCTAATTGATGCAGTGAAATAATAATTAATGGATACTAAAATAGATACGATTTTGGTCTCTTAGAAAATACGAGTTCGTTAACATAGTTTTCTTTCCAATCTTAATACGCAATGTCATTTTAAAGCTTCATCCTTGGAAGAAAAATCAACGTCGTGTTTCCAATAGGAATTAAGGTTCCTACCAAGACTGTATCTAAGTATAGTAAATTAAAATCTATATAAGAAGAAAGTCAGCGGGTAATGGGCAACGTAAAGTTTTCTAATTAGAGTTTTCAAAAACTTGTTTTCCGTTTCCTTTAACGATTATTTCACTTTTATTCTCTTCCTCTTTCGCTCTCTTTCGGAAATATCGTGGGTTTTAATTAGCTTTTTACGTGCTTCGGATCGTTTCAAAATACGTTAAAAAGAAGCTTCAGACTTTTTCAATAAACGAAAATATATTAAGATTTCTTTTAAATTGCAGGCTTGACGTTAAGTAATTACTAGACCATATTATATAATATATAATATATTATATAATACACGAAAAATCGCTTAAAAGCACTATATTTTAGGATAAAACTAATTGGGCTCTAAAATAAAAATCACATTTAAAAACACTTAAAATTGTTTAACTTTTCCAATTACGCTTATGGGCGTTAGAAAACCGAACAAGTCACCAAAGGCAGAGCTTCTTATTGGCGCCAGAGAAGCGCTATGAATGTAGCCGGCCAGTCAGATAGTACGATACAAGACACGTCACACGGGCAGGGCAATTGCGCGTTCTTTTCAAATAGTTCAATATTTTCGTTCATAACTTTTTAATTAAACAAGATAAAAGGAAAAACAGAACTTTTTTAAATATTTAACTTTTTTTGGTTAGTCTTTTCCTTTAAAATGTCTAACCTTTCTAATTTTGTACGATTCGGTCAGAGCTTCTTCGTTAATGGGAATATTAGTCGGAGATAAAGAAGCCTCAGTGTTAATGAGGTCGATCTAATCTTTTTTTCTTATCTTAAAACAGTAATTAAGTTCAGAAGCAAAAACCGCCTATAACCTGAATTAAGATCGTACTAAACGAACCTAAAGAGTTCTAATATTAATATTAAAACAGATTTAATTTTATTTAAATCATTTCAATCGGCTAAAAATTAAAATTGGAGGAATTTCAATATAAATTATATTTAAGTTAAAAAATTAATTGATGTTTCTATTACTACAAGTCTTTATTTTGATTAAAATTAAACAGTAAAAACCCTATACTCATTCCAGATTTCCCATTAAAATAAAAGCAAATTTCACGCGTATATAATTTTTATCCATTTGATGTCATAACTCCTTTATCATCTAACTATATATATATTGGCAAACTAAATTCAACTACATGTGGATATCATTTCCCGCCAAAAATTACGAAGAAATACGGATATAGCTGTCAATTATCCGCTTCATATCGCTTACATTTAGTACGTTTAACATATTTGAAACAATTGAAAATTAATAAAGGAATGAGATTATCCGATTCTTATATAAAATCCCACTCTACTCGTACGCCCAGCCTTAATCGCGTTGCTTTAAACAAATCCAACGTACTAAATATTTCGGTATAAAGCTATAGTAAGGGTCGAGGTAGGGAAGTGTAAAGCTTCTAACATATTTTTGTGATTTCCGGAAGAGGGGCAAATTATCCTGGATGAAAAATGGAAGGTGAATTACTCGCCTGATCGAACCTCCTAATGAACTTTACAGTTCACTAACAAACAAATTAGGACTGTAACCTTTCGTTGGCTGGCTTTTTACGCGGGTCGAGCCTAGTTAGGCCTAAAAGATAGAGTGTAGGTATAGCGGGAAACGTCGTTAGCCTAGAGAGAGAGAGAGAAAGAGATAGCGTGAAGGAAAGTGGAGGAAAAGAGAGGCCCCTTAAGGCTTAGCGAGAGGTTTAGGAGAAAAATCGTCAAGCGTAAAAGTGCGCGGGGATGAAGTTAAAAAAGGGTGTCCACCAGATGTCGTGACTGACTAATGGTTTTCACTCCCAACCCTAGAGCCTAAAAAGTAAGGATTCTCATACAGATAACCATCTAACTTTAGCCAAGCGACCTATAGGTGCCTTTACACAATAAGATACAATAAAGTTGAAGAAAAATAAACTTTTAATAAACTAGCAGCCGTTTTTGATAAGTAAATATATAAAATGGCTTGCTGTATATACTTGTTTCATTGTCGTTACTGCCTACGTCACATGTTTTTTTTTTTTTTACTAAAATGACGTTTCCTCTAAAACTCATCAAGTTGAATAAGCCAATTGAACGCTTGTCATGGCACCTTGAGCAAAAACAAAACAAAAAAAATGGTGTGGGGGTAGAGCTCTCGCGCGATCAAAAAGGATTAAACGCGTCAGTTTGAATAAACGAAATTTTTAGTTTTTACTCGGTTAAGAACATACGAAAGCCAAAACAAAAAAAGCCTTTTATATATCTCATTCTCGTATTTGCATATAAATAAGACGTTAGGATGAAGAAACGACTTCGAGCATTCTCGTAAATAGATAGATATGGCTACGCTTAAAGGAACTATCTGCAATTTGTAAAGACACTTTAAAGTAGCCTTCTATCTTACTACTAGCAGACGACGTTGGCCATAACAAATTGTACTAGGATGTGTGTATAAAGGAATATGATTTTCAAGGGGCAAATTCTAGGACAGATAGGGTCTTTAACTGCGTATAGAATATATAACTCGCTCTAGATACATAGTAAATTATGATATATAAAACTGGTTCACTCATAATGACAACCGTTCAGTTCAATTATTCATAGAAGATTACTCTAAAATTAAATTTTAATTTCATAATTGGTTAAATGTTTGTCATATCTAAATGGAATCAGGGTCAGCACTGACGTTGTTCATTATACAACCTGAACACGCTTGAAAAAGTAAAACATTTAAGATTTATGTATCAAGAATGGAATAAAAGTTAAAGTAGATAATTTAAATTATCCGTGTAACAAATTTTGATATAATAGTTTAGCAAAGGGTGGGAAGAATCATATTTCAGTTACAAATCTGGTTGACTAATATTTTGGCCACAATCCATCCGGTTAACGGGAAAATAGGTCAGACGGAGGCGAATGTCTGATTTTGTTTCGCATTATTATACTAATCCGTTCTCCGACTTAAAGGCAATGAAGTCAAAATCATGGGGATTAAGAAATACGAGTAATAACGTCATTACGTCTACATTCTTCTCGCTGCCTTTGAATTCGTTGCCTCTAAGGGAGTATACGGACTTTAAGAATCTCTTTTTCGCTTCATTCTATCCTTGAAGGGAATGCAGGCATTTTTGGTTGCGGGCTATTGGAGTCTTCAGCGCTTGTAAATATTGACTAATCTTTATCTCTTTGACCCGATATAGAACTAAAACCTTACTCTACAGCCTCGAAAGTGATGAAAACTCGTCTTGATTCTGACCAAAAACCTCCGCAACCGACTTCTTTATAATAAATTTCAATCTTGAAACCATCTACTTCGTTAACTCTTTAAAAAAACGTTTTACGTTGGAAAAGAAGGGGTTTAAAGACTGTAAATTTATATAAGAAGCTAGGCCAAAACTCGCCAAGCAAGATAAGTGTAATAGAAGCCTCAGTTACGCATTATTTAGCTTTACAAATGACCGGGATATTTAATTTCACGCAACATTTGGGAAAAACCTTAGGAAATGGGGGCTACTCTCGCGCGAGCCCCGAAATGACTTTGGTATCTCCTGGCGGGTTGAGATGACACGCTCTTCTCTCGGAGTCATACCTGATGTTTTCTCCCCAAAAAGCTCCCGTTTTTTTCTCGACATTTTTTCGGAAGCTCGCTAGGGTTTCGCTATAAAAACTATAACACTTAGGAGACGGTTAACCGAATGGGCCGGAGCTAGTATAGCCACACGTATAAAGTTTTCCTAATCTTTTTACGCTTGATGGAAACAACCAATTTAGTCTTAGTTATTTTTCCCAGAGCGGCTACCGAGAGACAAAAATGTCATCCCGCGATGGTTACTTTTCAAACGACCTTAACATTACTGCTAAGTAACTTTTTAAAGCGCTAGGAGCTCGTTTTTTAGGAAAATTGACAAGGGAGAATGAACCTCGCAACAAGTGATTTTCTATCAATTCCATAAAATACAATATAAACCAATTTTAAGCTAGAAATACATTTTATTTGGAAAGTAGGCTTAACAATAATCCATGCTGATTTTAATAACTCGTAACGGGGTCATCGACGAATCAAGTGAGAGGCGCGCTTAATTGCGACAGTAAAACGTTATAAGAAAAGTGCGATTTCGCTTGTTTTCCGGTAAGCAATTACCTAAGAGATATAAAACTCTCCAGTTATTGTTATTAAGCCTATTTTCTAGGTAAGTGTTTAAAATTGATCGGTTTGTAATCTTTTTACTAATGGATTAGGTCTATTTAAAACTACAAAGAAATTATAGAAAAATCTCTTGTTGTATGACTTCATTTTCCCTTTAACATAATTGAAGAATTAGCGCAAAAACCAGCGCATGCGTGTTTGTATCATGATTTTACAACGATTGTAAAAAATTTAAATTAAATTGAAAATCAACTCAAAGACTGTGTGTTGAGAATCGCAACCCTTCAAGATGAAAAGCATAAAATATCTCCCTAAAGAGTTTATATATTTCAAGTAAAGTCAGTTTAAAGTGATGTTTTGAATAAGATCTTGTCGAATTTTTTTTTTTCAGAAGAAGCCCGATACTTCACAAGATAAAAAAAGGAAAGAAAAATAAAAACAAAAAAACGACGTGGGGACAGTTTCAAACGTCAATGCTTTAAATGACGTTTGGTTGAAGCGCCGTTAGACAGTTGCAGCTTGTTTATTTTGACAAAATGCATTAACCCTAATCTAAAACTGGATTAGGCTTAAAAATCTCTTTAACTGAAGCTCGCTTATTATTAGTTGGAACATATCACGAAGTAAATTATTATCGAATGTAGATTTTCAAGGAATTAAGGCGAAAGGAAAAGGTATGGAGAACGTTTTTCAATAAATAAATAAATAAATATACGTTTCATTTTCATAAATTTAATGAATATCTTCCTCTCGATCCTAATTTACTTCGAATTATTATTTAATATTAAGCATGGGTACATTATTTATAAATTAATAGCCTAAATAGTCTATACTGAATAAATACAGCGCAATAAAACCTAGAAAACAACTCTTTAAATCTTTAAATAAATATAGGAAAAAGTTGTAAAAGCTAGCGCTGCCTTACATGATTGACGGCCTTGTATTTGATTAAGACAAACATTTTCCCACCGGATTTGCCGAAATCATTCTATAGGGGCAACAAAACTGATTATACAAGAACAAAAGCACGAGGGGTTATCCGGCTAACACCTTTTTGTTGCCCTGAGTTTTTTTTATACGAAATGAATCGTGCCGAGAATTATAATTCGAAAAGCGAGAGAGAGAATGTGTTGAAAAGTTAACCAGCCCGAAGTCGAACAACAAATAAAAGTAAAAAAACAAGACTGTTAAGCGTACGTCAAACCCATTTAAGAACTGGAGTATGCTTTAAAAAATTTTCAGTATATATGTTATTAAAATAGTTGAGTTAAAAATTACCATAATTACCAGACAAGAAAAATTACATTATGATATTCTTTAGACTGTTTTTCTCAATCATGAAGAAATAGGCTAGTTAATTAATTTAATAATATTATACATTAACATATCCTTAAACACGCCAACGTTAATAACTATTGAAAATTAGCCTTGTAGACGATTTAAAACGTTAAAGGGAGAATGCAACCTAATTACAAGTGATTTTTTTATCGATTCCTTATCGTTTAAATAGGCCTAATCCATCAATAAAAAGTTTACAATACAAATATTAAACTAGAAATAAATTTAAAACTTACCCTGAAAATAGGCTTAGCGGGATTCATGTAGATCCTGAATCGCGTCCGTGTAAGGTCTAGTGACCAATGAGCAAAGGCCCGTCGTTCACGCGAGATCTTCACGAGACTTACGTCGCGCGCGATTGGTCGCTAGACCTTACACGCGAGGAAAACAGGACCTCCATGAATCCCACTAAGCCTATTTTCAGGGTAAGTTTTAAATTTATTTCTAGTTTAATATTTGTTTGTAAATTTTTTCACTAGTGGATTAGGCCTATTTAAACAATAAGGAATCGATAAAAAATCACTTGTTGTTAGGTTGCATCCTCCCTTTAAACACTCTAAGTTAAACTATCCAAATAACTTTAATAAAGCTATAGATAAAACATTTTCTAATATAATTATTTTCTTATTTAATTCCACATTTCACTCTTAATCAAGCCTAAATCCTCGTTTTCGGCGTCTTCCCACCACGTAAAGTAACAATGAGAAACCCCAAAGCCTCGAAGTATCCCAGTATTAAAACTTAAAGTAAAGAGAAAGCCAGTGGTGGATTTTTGTTCTCGTTGTATAAACGAGTAATATTCTTGACGGCGGTGAATTTTTTGGGAGCATATATACCTCGACCCGTTTTGAAAAACAAACGAACCAGCTATATACCGCAAACTATTTTTAAAAAGACGAAGAAGAAGAGGAGGAAGAGGGTAAAACAAAAGAAAACTGAGAGCGAGAGAGAGGGAGGAAATCAAAGGGAGAAGAAAAACTCAGTTTCCGGCGACTTTATGCAAAAACTGAAAATGGAGGGGTTGCCGCGATTCGTAGAAAATTTAGTCGAGCGTATAAGGAGCGGAAAAGAGTAGAGAATCTCGCTAGGAATAAACGCGTGATGATAAAGATATGCCCAACCACACACGCGGGCCGTCCTTCCTCGGAAGACGAGGGTTATAAGGACTTATTGGAGCCGTTTTTCGCTTAGGTCAGGCGGTTATCGCTGGACGCGCGCTAGTACTTCCCGCGAGACATTTCGCCAAATACACAAAAAGGAATCCTACCGAGAGATATATAAAAAAAGAGAAACGGACGCCCCCTAAAGGATAAGAATAACGAAAGAGAGTCGGGTTCGTGCTCGGTGAAGGAAAGTAAAGAAAGATATAGAAAAAAAGAGAAACGGACGCCCCCTAAAGGATAAGAATAACGAAAGAGAGTCGGGTTCGTGCTCGGTGAAGGAAAGTAAAGAAAGATATAGAAAAAAAGAGAAACGGACGCCCCCTAAAGGATAAGAATAACGAAAGAGAGTCGGGTTCGTGCTCGGTGAAGGAAAGTAAAGAAAGATATATAAAAAAAGAGAAACGGACGCCCCCTAAAGGATAAGAATAACGAAAGAGAGTCGGGTTCGTGCTCGGTGAAGGAAAGTAAAGAAAGATATAGAAAAAAAAAAGGCACAACGAAGTTTCTCTTTCATTGTATATACAGTAGGTCAAAATCGCTCGCCAAGGCAAATTCGGACATTTAATCGAGTGTATAGAGGCACCTTTCGCGCGACACGCTTCGAGACTTTCGCGATTCTTTAAAGAATGTCCGAAGTCATCCGTACATACCCACCCTCTTATATCTAACTCCCTACGCGCCTTTCCTTCACTCTCTACTCAAAGTTAAGCTTAAAGGAAAGGAAGAAAAGCTCGACCTTCCAATGGAAAAACAGAACGCTCTATTTAGTTTCAGATTCGCGACGTGTCCTTACGGGAGACGTCGAAAGTAAACCGAGTGAAGTCTTAAGCCTGGTTTTCACTGAACGTGGATCAGCGGTGGAGGACAGAAAATTACAAGGGGAAATTCGCTAAAATTAATGGGTTAGATGCGTCATCCTATTTCTGTTCGTGTCTTCATTTCGCCGATCCACAAACGTTGAACGAAGCCGATTGGTACAATATAGAAGATTTTTAGTCCTGCCTTTCACTGTACAAATTTCACTCGCGCCAGAGGGTCATGTCCCCTCTGCGGAGCGTGAGCTTTCACACGCAGTGAAAGGCGAGAATATTCGAAAGAGAAATATTTCTATTCCTGATCACGAGATTTAGGTATGAATAGTTTACCTAGCCATACATCTATGAAAAGCGCCCAAAATCAACGCTCAGTGAAAACCGGGCTTAAGAGGGTTTTCGAGAAAAGAGAGAGGTAGAAAGAGAAAGAGAGAGAGAGCTTTTCCACCCTCGTGCATGCTCGTCTAAAACAAAAGTCTGAGGCGAAAACTCACGCGCCGTTGAATATCACTCATCCTCTCGGATCGAGATGTAGCCGAGAGTCGTACGTTAGGCTAGGACTCCCTTTATGTATATACGTTTCTTTTTAAAATTACAAAACTGGAGGGTTTTAGCTACGGAATGTTCACCACGCTCTTCACTAAACGGGAGTCGAAAAGATATACATGTATAGAAATGGAAGAAATATTCCGTAAATGCACCCAGAAAGAAAATATATCTAGAACCGATTTTTCCCTCCAAATTTCAATTAAATACAATATAACATTTTAATTCTACAGAAAGAGATTTATGTATTCTGTCAAGGAAAAATAATATCGGTGGATTCGGAATGAAATAACGGGTTTACTGGCGATATATTTAAAGATTCCTCGAATACTCGATGCAATATACTTCGTCCATGATGTAGAGGACGTATATAAAAGCGAACCTCCCATCTCCCACCTATTATTTTGACTCAATTTGCTAGAGAAGTGGCCAGGCGGCGAAGATATATATACGACTTAAAATTATCGTCGCGTATAACTGATAATCATTGGGTGGAGTAATTCGCCATGTTAAAGTTTGTAGAAGAAAAAGTAGTGAGAAATATAATTTCAAGGGTTGCGTGGGAGAAAGAGCGCGCTACCGGATCTAACGAATGACTCGATGCTCATTCTAGCAAATTAAAGCGGCACGCGGTGTCTGGGCACAGTCGGGTTTAGAAAAGAATAGCCGGGCCCGCTTTAGACGAGCGCCTCCGCGATAGAGAGAGTACATTTCTACTAACCGGAGCGAGTTAAAATAAATCGGGCCGTTTTCAATTAACCAGAGTAGTCCCGGCATTTGTTTACACTCAACGAGTTCAGTTGGCTTCCATCTTCCGAGAGTCTTCTCCGTGCTAGGGAAACTTTTGAAAAAGCGACCGTTCGCGGGTACTGGCGGGAAGGGAGGTAAGTAAAGAGATACAGGCCCACGCACCAACCAACCCCGGTTTAATTAAAAACACACGCTTTTATCCCCGGTTCCTAAATTTAATTGGGTTTACAGCCTTTTATAGAAAAGAGTTGTAAAAATTATTATATATACGTATAAAAGGCTTCCCTAATTTTTGGGGTTCTTAAACGAATGGTCGTAATATAAAAGCCCCAAGTTTCAATAATTAAAGACGTAAAATTGGGGAAAATTCCTTATCAACCGCTTTACAGTTTCATTATTTAGGCCTAGTCGAAAACATCAAAAGGATTTATACATGGCAAACAAAGTCGGAGACTCGAGATATTGAAAATTCCGTCGTACTAAAATTACGCCAAAGTCTAATTACTCGGTTATAAAGATATTATAGCCGCTGTAGTAAAATAAAACCTAAATTCAATTTTAGTCCTAACCTAAAAAACGCCGTAAATTCCCATTGAGAAACAGGTTTTTTGGTATGATAATTTTTGCAAATTCCGCCCAAAGTAATAATTGAATGTATCTACGCAGGTTGCAATAACACTACCTATACATCTGTAAGTTCTGTTTAAGAGTAGTTGGCGTAATTGGAAAGCCTGAGGAGGATTAACTACATGGATAAGAAAATGGTCTATATATGCAAACTCCCCATGTACAAGAAGATAACGCCTGTAGAAGTGTTCCAACCACAGTACATTGCTGTTCGATGTAAAATACCACAACAGGCTGAGGCTAGACTAAAGTTCATTGCAGAATGATTTAATATGGGAAGGGAAATATTGTAACTGTGTAATAACTGTGTAGCTTCCTAATAATTTAGTGCACAACACATCTCTATTATTGGCTCTCCTACTGTACTGTGTATTCCGTTTTCCAGGCAAGCCTAAATGAAATCGCATAGAAATTTAAATCCTTGATTTCCCTTCTCATATTATCTCCTGATATTTTCATAAATTTATTCAAGATGAGATTGAAAAACAGATAAAACTGTTTTAATATGTCAAAATGTTAAAGGATAATATGCTGTATAATTATATAGACGAATTAATTTTATGGCTTATCAGTTTTCCCTTTAAATCTTATAAGACATAATAATGATTGGTATGTTTTACGTATCATGGCTATTTTGGTGTAAAAAAAGATGACCGCGTTGAATATTTGACGTTATCGAATTTGAAAGTTTATAGTTTGTAAAGTTTTAAGTTGTTAGCGCGGATTTTGCGAGGCGTGCTTAGGTATCTGGAAAAAGGATTACTTTATAGTAGAGGATAAAAAAATGGAGAGAGGTCCATTAATTTTACTTCTATACGAGGAAAGAGAAAGAAATTCAAGTCTTCGCGCATCATTGAAACTATATTTACTTTCAACCTACAAGAAATCTAAATTTCAATAGAATTAAGGGTTTTTTCGAAGGGAATTAGGTCCAATTTAAGGATGTAATTTAATAAGCGAAAATTAATCTAAATATGTTTGATTAAGTAAAAGCTATGGAGAAGGATTACGTATGTTAAACTAACTGTTAAGTGTATTTTTAACGAAGAAAATTTTGCATAGAAGTATTAATTCGACAAAGCTTTAACCCCTTTTGCAAACTCATATTTAAACATAGCGCCATGTTACACAAAATCTGATTATCGCCCATTTAAAAAAAAATCCGCTGGTGTTTAAGTTTATCTCTTTACAATTAAGGAGCTATTTAGTGCAGTCTGTTTTCTCCTAAATTATCTCCTTTTGAAAGCCCTAGTGGTTAAATTATAGTATAATGTAGGATAAAATTATATAGAATTATCAACTTATTTAAATTGTACACGTAATATAATAAATTAATTAGAAACTTGTTTTTCTCCTTCTCACCTCGGGGTCATCCCCATACGGTATCTTCCAAGTAAGTGGGTTTCATGACGTCATGTGTTATTTCCCTCTTGAACTTTCGCCCTTTCCCTATACACTATCTAAGTCTAAGTTCTAACTTGCTCGAACTTTATCCCTTCCAACGTAATGGGAGGATGGGAGAGAAAAACCTCTTTTTCCTTTAAAATAGATTGAAGAAGTAAATCTCGGGAGCATTTCACGTAAAATAGGGTTGATCCTATTATCATTCTTTCGCTGCCAGGGGGAGGAGGGTAAAAGAAAAGAGTTGAGGATGGAAATAAGCGATTACCTCGAGTAAAAGCGCTCGAGCTTTAGGCCGGGTATATCTCTTTTAAGAATTCAACAATGACCTAGCGAGTAAAACTTTTAATTCACAGTCGAGCAAGGAAAAGAAAGAGATTCTTACAAAAAGAGGAAAACGATGGTATAGGTTTTCTTACTCCAAGTGGTTGCTAGGAATTCGGGGGCAAGTGCGTTTTGGATACTCGACGAATACGACTCGCCTTCAATTTCAGGAATGCCCGAATCGAGGGCTCGAGTGAGTCTCGATTTAAATCTCCTCTAAGGAAAAATTTCTTCGCTGAGTAAGAGGCAAGCTTTTGCTCGTATAGTTGGCCAAAAGAACAAGGTTATTTTCTAAGATCCCCAAGAATAAAAAAAGGGAATAACTTTGAGAAAGAACTGATGGTCAGATCTCCCGTTACACTATATAACATTGTACATTCCGCGGTGTCGAATTGACCCGATTTTATAGGACTTGGAAGACTATAGCTATATATAGAATTACAAAGAGGAGTCTTCTCCAAACTACTCGGTTGCAAAATGGGCTCAGGTTGCCCTCTTTCATCCCAAAACTATATACATAACCCGTTGAATACGCAGAAAGAGGCTACTGCTGCTACTCGTTAGCTACGTTTTCATAAAGGGTGAATTAAGTTAAACAACATTTTTGTTGCACCTAAAATAAATCATCAAATTCCCCCCAAACAGCAGTATCGCGGAAATTCCCCCCAAACAGCAGTATCGCCCAAATTTCCAGTCAATTCCAATTCAGAATAATAATAATTTGCACAACACAATAAAACCCACCCTCCAAAATAACATACGTTTACCAAAAACTCGTAACTTAGATAAATGTATTCAAAATAAAGTATGCTTATTCTACTCAAGGGTAAAAGAGATAACTACGTGTATCACAAACTAATTTAGAGGGAGGTAAATTGACTAACAAACACACAGAGAAAAATCACAACATAAAGACAAGAATTAGGGAATACCTCCTTCAAGGAGGGTACTTACATCTTGATGGTCTATGATGACGTATTGCGATAATTTCATTGACTGTTATGAACTAAAACCTGGCTCGATCCGATGCCGCTGCACTCGATGTCAGTTCAGAATACGAATACACAGAGGTCACGTACGCGAAACGTTCACACGCGAGTAAAGAAAAGTTCTGACGCGAAAAAACTTAACTGGCCATCCTTGCTGGCGACTTATATGGCCCAACTATACGCGTTCGGGAACACTGTGTATCCAGATTGTGTCGTATTGTTCCCGCGACCCTCCTTGGGTGAGGACCGCCTAAAACCTTGATCCGCGATGTCCCAAGATGATCCACAAAGATGAGTTTAAATGCTCCATGATTAAGATTATCTGTGGGCGAAAACAAAAAAAAGTTTATTATTAAAATTGTTTAAAAACTTCATTCTCCCTTTTATACATCCTTATAGATATTAAAAGAGAGTTAAGTTAAGCATGAAATTACTTTTGATTTCTTCGTGATACATTTACTAAATATAGCCAAAGTTCAGGTGGATTTCGAACTTTTATCAAACATATTAGAATAAATAAGTTTATAGCTGCTGTTACCTATTATAGAAATTGGCAATATACATCAATACCTAACCTCATCAAATCTAAAGAGCGCAATAATAGACGTTTGGTAACGGTGTATAAATGGAAACTCTGAGTGGCTATACGTAGGAAATTTAAGATCGTTGTTCTGTTATATTCTAAAGTATATTTGCCATTTTTGAAGCATTTCGCTAGAAGAAAGTGGAGTGTTTGGTACTTTGAATATCTCATATATACCAATATACCATTTCTTTCGCTCTCCCCAAACATCAGTTAATTGCCTCAAATAGGTTTAACAGAGTGTAAGGCCACTCCTCTAGTAAGTCTATACTATACAGAAAGAGGATAAGAGATTTATTTTTCTCGTTGTTCGTGAATTAGGTCGAAAAAGGGGATCATGAATAAAAGAATTGGGTCATAAAAATGAAAGTATACTCATCCCAAAAATATCCCGTACATAATAGGAACAAAATCATTTTTAATTTCGTATACATAAGCTTTATATGATTAAAATGTGAAAATATTCTTATCAATTTGAAACAGGCTTAGCACTTTGACCCGAAATAAGATAAACCATTAGAATTAATTAAAGTATGACCTTTACAAGACACGCGGAATAAGGTAAGAAATTTTCTCAACTCATTTAAGCCTAAACATTGTAAATTAGGCTTACGAAGAAGATCTAATAACATTTAGCTTTCTTTAAGCATTAATAAAATGATGCGATAAAAAACCTTGTTTTCTTAATTTCACCCTTTTTTTTTTTTTTTTTTTAGTACAGGGAATTTAGAAGAATTTGAAACCCCGGATGGGGATGGTGGAAGAAAGATAGTCTAAGAAGATTGGAGAGTTTGAATGGGCGTTGCTTTTTCTTTACCCTTTGGCTGTAGAACTCCCGTTTGGGTCCAAAGCAGCCACTCTTTCTCTATCTCTATCTTACTAAATATATCTCGGGTCGTTACTGTCGCTTTCGAGTTTGTTAGCTACGTACAAAACGATCGAAAAACTTTCCAACGAGAGAGGAAGAACGAGCGAAACTCGTGTTGGTAACGACTTTAGGGACGATCCCCAAAAGACTATACCACCATATATAGTCCATTTCACTATAAGATTGCGAGTACTACTTTACGTTACTAAGGAAGTTAGCGTTAAAGGAAAAGACTCCTCCGGAAAAGTTGGATTCATCTGATGGATAAATTAAAGTATTTTTATAATACCATTTTTTTTTATAAAATTGGTTGTAGAAATGTAATTAGGGTAACTTAATTATTAAAAACAATTAAAGGTAAACAGCTTGAATAATATATTCTGATGTCAACTTTATTAGCTTTTTCTTAGCTTCGAGTCAAGACAGACTCGATTCGCTCGAAGGTAACGTATTATTGCAATATATATCACGTTTGTATTTGATTGCAGGCGATACAGCATTGGATATAACGCGCAAAAGGAGATTTGTGGTTAAGAGGAAGAAGGTGACACTAATCCTTTAGGAATCAATGCGCGTTGTTTCAGGTGGAGCCAATTTTAAGCGTAGAATTGACTATCCTCAGTTTCTCAGTCTCTACTAGCGCGGTTCTTCCAAGGAAGAGTACATACATATAGTTTTATAGCAGGGTTATAGCGGAGATATCCTCAGCTGCGAAGGCAAGCAGTTTAGCGAAGATCTAAGACTTTATAGCGCCCTCTATAAAGCGAACGAGCGGTTGTAGAGGGATACGAGGGGGCATACGGGACCCGGGGTATCAAAAGGGGTGGAATGGGTGCCTATTTATACGATCTAGATGAAAGCGCGATTCTAGAGATTTTTTCTTCAAGGTGAGAGTGAAAAGCGAAATGAAGCGAATAATATTAATGTATTCATACTCAAGCTATTAATAACTAAACTTGTTTCAAATAAATTAAAAATAAATAGTCTCCAGAAATAATCAAGTTTAGTTTTACGGATACCTTCAGGAAAAATACATATTAAATTGTCCAAACAACGCGTAACCTTACACGCCATTAAATCTTGACGTACACGTAGACGTTATTCGAAAAAATAAATCGATTAGAGTTAATTTAATCCTCCTTTTCAGCCTCTCTTTAAGAAACTACGGGTCTCTCTCTCTTCCTTTGTACTGGCTTCGCTATTGGAACTTATAAATCACCGGCCTAAGAAAAACAAGGAGTTTGGATTTTTTTTTTGGGACCATTTCAACACACTCGTATCCGCGGAGAAGAATAGAAAAACGCAGTTTTCATCCTTAGAATCGACCGTGTTTTAAAGCCTAGGGGCGCAATATGGACGCAAACTCGATTTGGCCAGTTCTTGACTTTAAGGAAAGGTTAAATCTGATCTTGGAAAGTAACGTAGAACGGATGGAGAAGAGGATAGAGGCATTTTGAAGTAGGCCTTTTTTTTTCGGGGACAGGGGGAAGTCCAACTATCCAGGGACTCTACGCTTCTTAACGACGGAAAGAGAGAGAAAGGCCAACGCGCCGTCAGGGTTACGAGAAAAAGGGCACGAGAGAGACTGCGGGGCAATGAGGGCCTTAAGGCTCTAATTCGTTTATCACCGAAAGAACTTGGATTGGAGTACAAGTCTGTTCGATCTTCTTGACTCAATAAAGAAATGTTTTGGGAAATAGAAAAATACAATAGACTTTGAACAAAGTGATATAGGAAACTGAATAATCAAGCTTTAGAATTCGAAATTATTGTCTTAAAATTAGGTCATATGAACAACTAAATGAATACCAATTATACTCAGGCGGCCTTTTGAACAACCAGGAAATATATATTTTATACAAATTAGTAAACTATTCATTCATTAGCGTTGAATTTAGTAGATTTCATTCAACGAGGAGTTTTATCACACTGTTTAAAAGTCATATTCAAAACCTTATATCTCCGGTTGACGAATTTTCATGAAACATCAAAATTCGAATGCCAAATGCGTATACACCTTTTTTCTATTGATGACGTATTTGACTGTGGAACGTATTTAAGGGTAATTTTCATATGAAATGTAGGACATTCTGGATGTCGAAGGTGGTGATTATAAAATATTAATTTTAACTGATTCGGTAATTTGTTTTCTATGAAATATTTATATTGAAATATTGTTGAACGAATCTACGTAACGACAGCCTCACCCTAGTGTTCGTCTTTTCTCTACACCTTAAAGCGCCACGGTTAGAACATTTCTACAGGCGTATAATAGAAAATACATTACAAGTTTAGCCCCTGGTGGTGGACATTGCTTCGCGCTAAAATTCAGTTGAATTTAAGTTTGTATACATTGCGTCATACTCTATTAGACTTAACATTATCAGAGGTATGTAATAACCCCCTTCGGGGGGAAGTATGAAAGCCCCTATACTACCAATGCTAAAAATCACGAACAACAAGAGCCCGCTGCTGATTATCTAGGCCACTAGCTCGCGCTGGACTTCTCAATGTCGCTACTGTAGTAAATGGTCTTTGTATAAACAAGACGGCTCCATTTGTGTTTAGAACTTCCTGTCTCAGGAGTCAGGCCGTCTGTTAAAATGGAGTCGAAGGTTGACTTTAGCTCGCAAGTTCCGGAAGTGTGCGTAGGGAAAATTTAGTGAGGTTCAAAATGGTGTAACTATTTTTTGGGAGTAAAGCGGTGTGTCGATCCGCCGCGATTTACGCCGGGCACTCGTTGTTCGTCGATTTTGCCTACCTTTCATACTTCCCCCCGAAGGGAGTTATTATATACCTCTGACATTATGTATCAATCCACCTAAGAGTTTCCCATAATGCAAACTCTTTTTGCATAAAAATAGTCCACTATAATTTTCTTAACCCTTTTCAAGGATATGTCGAATAGTCTCAATAGGATTTGGTCTGGTTTGAGTGTAAAAGGGAGCTTCTATTTAGAAATAAAAGAGGTCTATAGAGAGAAGCGTCGAAAGCAGAGATGTTATCGGTTGAGTACAAGTTTTTAAAACTCTTTTATGTCTCGATACAAGATTCTTTTTTGTTCCCTGGAATTAACTGTTTTAGCTCAGGCAAACCCTTTTCCTTTTTATTTCCGCCTTTATATAGATGGTTTTACGATAAAAAAAAGGGTAAGTTGTATAATCATTGGTAAAAATGTGTGAATGAAGTTGGAAAAATGTTTGAATAAAGTTGGAATAATCTTTGGAAAAGATAAATCCCCAACCGTTCAAAAAATGATATGAATTCCATATTTACATCCCATTATGGTCAACGTAATGCTTTTTAGAGTCTATTAATTACTGTAATTAGACGGTAATTTATTAATTAGTAGGAGGAAGAAGTGATATACCGTACGTCAGATGATTAATGAGATAACGCGGAAGTTTAGAAGTCACCTCGGCTAGTCAGTGTGGTGTTACCGGTAAAGGGTTAGTGGCACTAAATTATATTTAAAAAGATGCACTGAATAATAATATTCATTTTTAATTTTAGGGGGTTTGACGCGTGCTTATTACGGTTTATTCAATAAAACACGTTCAGTTTTGATTAAATTAAAACACCAATGACGTCTTTACATATATTTCATCTATCTCCATTCCAAATTGAATTGAAAAAGGTTTGATTATTTGAATTTAATTCAATTCAACTAAGCCGCGTTCATACTCGGCCTTGGAGTCGATTCAAAACGTTTCGCTACAGTCGTGTGAACGGGAAACCGTTTTACTTCAAATCGATTTCTCGAAACTGCTTCGGGAACTACTTTCAAACTGATTTTGCTTCAAAAATCTTTAATTGAAACTTTAGTAAATCGGTTTACAATCGCTCTCTTAAAACGATTCCGAGCGATTTAAATGTCGTTTTGATTTTATAGTTTAAAATGGATTGGGATACGCTAGTGTGAACGTAGCTTTAGAGACTAAATCCGGAAAAGGTTCGCATTTTCGATAAACATATCTAAAACGAGCATTATTAGTGATCTAAAATTATTAGCAACTAATCCTTCGATAAACACGACTCTTTTTTTTTTAACTTTATCGTTTGTTCTCATTAATTATACGGAAAATGGGAGTGAAAACTGACGTTCAAACTTTACAGACAAAAGTTTCGGGGATAAGTCAACGCCCGTTCCGTTGTTTAAATAAACCTAAAACTTTATAGATGATGCTAGCCGGGCCCAAGCGGTTATTATATTTTATAGTTTAGAACTTTTAAAGGCGGAATCAAAAATCAGTAAAATTTAACCGTGTAGCTTGGGTGGTCGGATCTTAAGAAGCTTTAAGTTTGAAAGCGAACGGCTGTTTGAAAAGTGGAGAAAACTCGTAGCACGTATATATTTTAAATATTCGCTCGCTCGTTTTCGTAAGCGGCTTAAAAGCGAAAGTTCCTTATAAAGATAAGTAGGGATCCGCTCTTTAACTTATTTAAATGACTTTAGGCCGTAAAGGGACAGATTTTTATACCCTGACAGTCCGCGTTAAGCATCCAAATTTTTTTATACCAGTACTTTCATCTTTTTCTAAAGTTTGGGTGACAATATTACCAAACTTTATTTTAATAATAACAAAGATAGAACTAATTCATTCAAAAAGTGTTTATCCATATGGTTTAAGTAATTTCCGAGTCAAACTTAAATGCGAGTTAAATGACGAAGGAATAATAATTTCTAGAATTTCGTATTTAAGTATTTCGAGGGATTAATCACTTCGTAAATCTGTACATGAATTACATGATTACGTATCTGATTACAGCCTCATGGTATAATAAACAGATATGAACAAAACTGAATTACGCGGGAAAATAAGACCATCATCTTTTTTATCTGAACTCTCTAGTGAACTAAACTAAGTATATTCTTAATATTTTTAGATCAAAATGATATTTTACATTAAAATTGTGGAAATGAACGTGTCATATGCACTTTAACTAATAATACGGGGGTCCCCTTACCCTAAAACCCTGGCTGTACCGTCTTTTTATTTAATTCGACCCTTAACCAAAGCCGGGAAATGAACCGAAAAATTAAAACCATCAGGTCCGGTTTAAAATTCTCCGAGCCGAATCGGGGACCCCGATTCCATACCTCTTCCTCTTCCTAAAGTATATATTCCACCTTGACTTGTCAGTTCGCGTGAAACTAGACTCTCATTATCTCTAAGTAAAGAAATCGTAGAGATAACGGGAAGCGTATGTTTGTTGGCGCTAACAAATTAAAGTGGGATATACTATACAGCTCTATATCTCTCTCTACCCTTCTCCCCGAGTCATTTTACAAATTTTTTCATTTTCTTTTTAATGTGGAATAGAAACGAGCAGGGTGGCAGCCTGGACGCTTCTCATCGTTTCAAAACTACAGTTACCATTACGAGAGAGAGAACGGGATGGGTTGGGGCAAGAGAAAAGACGGGTTAAAGATAGGAGACAGGTTTGGTATTAAAAAATAAAAATACCTAACAAGACCGACACGTCAAATATTTTAAATCCCTCAAAGTCAGGTAGTGTAGTTAACAAATAATTTTAAATAAATCTGGTTTTAGATTCCGAAATTCTACCAGATACCACTAGCTATAATAATATTAGGTTCAATGATTATGTAAGGCTACGTTATTTATACAAGCGTGCTAACGTCAAAAAAGCGTTAACGCTTTTCAAGGCGAGGATATAAATTTGGAATAGTGGCTAGAGGCGCCACTAGTACCGTGTGACGAAGCTGGAGAAAATTGTTAGCGTAGAGTCGAAAATAAATAAAAGAACTAAAATCTAGGAAAGGCACCGAGGAGGAATGGCATCTTTTCGCGAATTCCCTGCATATTCAGCTGAGGCTGAGTAACAACGTAGTAGTATCCAAATAGTTCGTGTTTGCGAGCGCGGAGAGAGGACAGAAAGGTTTTCATCACTCTGCTATGCTAGACCGTGAGTCTTGAGACTCGAGATATTCTAGGGGAAAGAATACCTCAGCTAAACTTATTTTTATTGGCTGGTTTTATCAAGTTTATTTGAGAAGGTATTTTCTGGGGTCCGCGCAAGGACGGCCAGACTATAGACTTTTTGTTCTTTATATTTATTGTATCGTTTTCTAATCATTGATTAGGTTCTGACCAAAGCCACCCAAAACTTTTTAAATTGAAAGGGATTTAAAAACAAGCCAGAAATTGTCTCCCGCTTCGTAACTCGGTGGCGGCGGTGTTTTTAAAGTTGTAAAGGTACAAAACCTATTTTCTTTTTTATTCCAGGGTAGGAAGTGAGTGTTTTAGCAAAGGGTGGAGGGTGCGTAGGGCTGAAACTTTTCACTCTAACGGCTTCCAGCGAACTAATGATACCCCGGAGGAAAGAAAACAAAAACGGGAAATTTTCATTATGGATCATTTCAATCAATAGACAAGCCGGGCGTTACCCCACCATCTTCAAAAAGTCATTTTTAGGTTGGCGAGACTTTTTTTTTTTTTCTTCTTTCTTCCCAGGGGTGATCCGAGGTCACCGTCTCTTTCGCGCTTATGCCACGCGTATTCAACATCAAAATTGATTCGTAATACCTTAAGATCTTAAATAATGAACTGGGTTATATATTTTTAGAGGGAAAGCTTGCCGCTTTATTCGCGAACGGAATGAGAAAGTAATTTAATTATAAATATTATTTAGGATTATGTGCTAATCCACCGTAGGTTTCAATTATTAAAACGCGCAACCAACCATTACGAATTCTTATACCTTATTCAACGTACGTAAAAAATTAATGACGGGTTTTGGAATATTCTTTTGATATTTATCACGAATAAAATATATAATACTGCATGGTTGTTCTATTTTTCAAAGGTGGTAATGTTTAAGGGCTAGTTCAGACGCGAACCAAATTGTTCAATATTGTTTTTAGAGTTCTAATATTACCGTAATTTGGAAAATGATCATTTACTCGGTAATTTAACGGCTCGCGGTAATTTATAGGTATTCACAAAATTTTAATTTCTGTATTTTAAATTAGGAATTCTTATTTATTATTCTTCAATTTCGTTCCAGAATCACTACGTTATCAACTGGGAATAATTTAAATATATTTTTATCATTTTAACATTGAAGTTTCATAAAAAAACGTTAACTCAGATGTGTAAAATTATAATCTGAGTTTTTAATAGCGTATAAAGATTAAATCTAATAAAAAATAAAGTTGGTATTGGAAAAAAAATGGGTAAATATTTCATAAATTCTGTGACTAATTGAAGAGCGTTTTAAAATATTTCGCGATCACCCACCGATGTTTGAATAGTTTTATATTTCCTGATAATACCTGCCTTTAGGAAAATTCTAGAATTAATACACTACTGTATTTATGGGAATAAATAACGCATAAATTCGAATAAGCTAATTACTAAATAATTTCAAATGAACGCAACCACCAGGTGCTACGGGTATTTTAAATGTATTCAAACTAGTATTCGTTAAAAATGATATTCAGTAGCGGTAAAGAAAACTTTTCTACAACAAAGTTTTGGAAAAACTCCAACCATGTTTTGTATAATCGTGTTCTTACAAAAATACAAATCGAGAAATACGCGAAACAAGTTTTTCTTTCGTATACTCGTGTGGTATAGCGGATTAAATTGGACGAGGGAGGGGGTTTATACCCAAAAAAAAATTTGAATAAGAAGGGAAATTTAAAATCGGGGTATAAACCAGGCAGAATTACAAAAAATAGAATAAGGAATTTCAGACCCACTTTTTCCCCTAAAAATGAATATAAATGTATATGAGAGGTATAAAGTTTGGAAAAAAAAATCATTTGGAGGGGGGATTTTTCGGTGGAAGTATATATAGATATTGCGTATAAAATATTTTCATATTCTACAGTATATGGCTTTAAAAGCGATTTTTCTCTATAGGGAAAGAATGGCGATATAAAGAAGAGAGGCAAAGACTTTATCGATCGCGAGAGCCGGAAAGATTTTTATACATCCCGGTTCAACTTATTCGAGCCAATGAAAAGAAGTAAGGGGAATTATAAGAATCCGGTTTAGACGAACGGCAATATTACCCAGCCTCCATCGCGTTAATAGTACCGAATCAAATAATCTTTATACTATAATATAGCATTATCATGGCCTTTCGATATGACGCTATGCAAAGTTACCCGGGGCTACCGCGCGAAGAGAAGCGAGCCGAATGTAACAAGCAGGATGGGCGCCGCTCTCTCGTTGATGTATATAAGACTCGACTTCATCGATGACTTTCTTTCGATACGAGTTAGTTTCGCTACGCTTGTTATATTAGAGAGAGGGATGATGGGACCACCGCGGCTATATACGAGAAAGCGAACGAAAGGGGCAGGAATTGGAGAGATGGGATGCTATAGACGAGGCAAGAGGGGATCGCCGGGAAAAGCTACCGATGGAACACGCCAAAGTACAAGATGAAATGTTTGTAGACTAATCTCGGTGCCCCCTATTCTTCTCTTATTGAACGTAAAAGAAGAACAACAAGATGATCACGACCAAAATCGGACTGCCATTACTAGTAATTTCCACGGTCAAAGTCCCTCTACATTTTTTTAAAAAAATAAAAAATCACGTGTGTGATTGACGTCACACCTCCTAGGAGGTCAGTGTATCTTACTTACCCTTAGGGAGTGTCGCGTTAATTAAAATGTAGAAGGCCCCTTCGTCGGAGAATTTACATTAAATTTAAATGGATAATAGACTTATATAACAAGTTATTTTTAATCTAGTCTGTTAAAATATTCGTTAAAACCGTATCAGAGCTAATCGTAGGTATCGTGTTAATTTGCGATCCATAATTTTTTCGCATTAATGGGTCAGCCACCAATCGAATGTCATTGGAAATATCAAGGAGATCTCGCCTTAACGACGGGCCTTTTCGCGTCAATTAATGCGAAGAAATTCATGTGATCTTCATTAATCCAGCTAAGCCTAATTTCCGGGCAACTTAGGCCTATTTAAACGATAAGGAATCGATAAAAATCACGTGTTGCATTCTCCCTTTAAGAAGACAAATAATATTTACACAATTTCTACGTACGACTACGATGACAGAGTACGTCAAAATAATACTTTCCCAAAAAAATATTTATTGAGAAAAGTAAAGAAAAGGGGAAAAGTATCCCGGGGTTTCCTAAGTCGGGTTCTCTTGTATGCAGCGTCTCTTTCTCATCTTGATCACTAAGGACGTGGAACGATATACCTTCTTTTTTTTGTGTGGAAAGGAGAAGAGAAGAAGAAACGCGCCGAGCGGCCGAAATTGGCTAAACCCATCGACTTTTTTCCCTCGAGAAACTTCTCTTTCTCATCTTAGCCATCCTATGGAAATGACTCGTCGAATCAAATCGAAAAGGCATTGCAAAAAGGAAGAAGAAGGAAAAAAGAGTTTCTAAGAGGGAAATAAAGGCTTGAAGCTAGATCGATAGAGGTCTGTATAGCCTCCGGTAATACAATATAACTTTAATAATATGAAACCTTTCATATATTCAACAACAAATATAAAAGTTAGAGCTAAAATTAAATTTGGAGAAATTCAAGTGAAATTGTTAGAGTATAACGTTTCGGTTACCTATGTTTTTACCAAGAAAGATAGGCCAAATTTTAACAATATTTAAAATTAATGCCAATTCCTAATTGATTGTAAAAATTGACAATTTAACTTTCGTTATTCACTGATTTAGTTGACGAAGATATAAAGGGTTAGCAGTGGGCAATGTTCTATTCTATAGTCTACAAAATACAAATAATATAGTCCGAGATGTCGGACACTGCCAAAATCTTTAAAATCACATTACGTGGAAGGTTAATATTTAATATCTCTACAAAACATTGTTTGGAGTCACAAAAAAGTGTACGCAATAATGTAAAATGTTTGTCCCCATAGTTATTTTGTACCCAAGGGGACGGACAGATACCACAATCGTGAACACTAGCTTTGGCTAAAATCTTTAAAATCTCATTGATAAATTAAAATAGAAATATCAAAATCGCTTTATATACTTTAAATATCTCTAAATCTCGTTCACAAAACTGACAAGGGTCTGACCCCTCGTATAAACTAAAAAAAGAGTCTAAAAGAGGACAGGAGGTCAAATTAGGCCGGTCATAGTACGTACTTCTAAAAACTAATTGGACATTTTGGAGTCAAAGATTGATCAAAGTGAAAATTAATTTTCTTAAGCGCCGATCAAATAGGAAGAGATTAAATTTGACGTTTGTACGGAGAAACTAAAAATAAAGTCCCGGTAAAGGGCTTACAAGGATATTTCGGGTTTTAGAAAATTGGAAGCTTTGTTTCTCGAGGAAAATTGAAGGCGCCGAAACACGCGAAATCGTGGCCTCAAAAGCCAATTCTCTTTTTCGTACGTATTATTACGAACGATAGGAAGACATAGCCCTGGGGGGGGGGGGTTTAAGTTTTAGGGTGGAGAACCGATTTCGGGAGAGCTAGCTGCAAAAATCCCTTCTATCCGTAAAGCGAGAGAGAATGACAGAAAGGCGCTGACATCGGTAAAATTAGAAGTGTCACGAATCGTTTCTCAAATATCGGGACCCGGGGGTGCTAATAAGATCGCTTTTTATCGATTATCTGCCATCTATACACGCCCCGTTGCAGCTTGAGAGGCCTATTGCTTCCAAAGGAAATGTCTCCTCACTCTATCTTTCACGCTCTCTCTTTTACAAATGGAATTTAAGACTTTTTCGCTGATCTCGAGAAAGGTACGTGGAAAGGAAGGTAAACAAGATGATGAAGACACCAAAGCCGTGTATACTTTTAATAAAGAACATATTTCAAAAGAAAGAAAAGAATAAGAAGAATATTTAAGAACAGAATACCCTTACCAGAACATTTAACTAAATAAAAAAATGTATCAAATGTAGCAACGATGATAATTAGTTAGAGATTAAATTATTCTGTTAGTTAATTTTTCTATAGCCTGATAATTATTTTAAAGTAATCATAAATAGAAGGAATTTTGGACAAAATGCCTTTACTTTATTCTGACTATAAGCAAAGAACCACTCATCCCAAAACAAACTTTTATATCCTATTGGCTCCTTTGAATTGACATTGCTGACGGGAGTGGCAAATGAACATACATTTTGCTGCCTTGGTTACAATCTAAAGAAAATAAGACCCGCCAACTATTTCCTAAAGGTATCCCTTCCATAGAAAAAGGAACTACGACGCGTATTTAGTAATTTTGCCACCTGTAAGTTAAGCATTCCCCCAACGAAATACAACTACGACGACAACTACTTCAACTACAGTAATGAATGTTTGTACTTCATAAATTCGATCAGGGTAAGAGAGAATTGTCAAGTCCATCGATATCTTTGCTCTTCCCCATTCGTTCGCCACTTTATATTAGAGATTCGTTTCTCCCCATTCGTATAAAGAAGAAGTAAGGTAGAAAAAAAACAAACGATTTTTTTCCTCGGCAAATAAAAAGTCTACTCGGTTCCCCCTTTTACGATAATGAAATCCTGATGATAATTCTATTTTTACTCTTCACTTCTTTAAAAATGGGCGAGTGTAAAATAGGCGCCAGTGAAACGAAAAATGAGTTTTATCATATTTCAACGGTGAAAAAGACTATCGAGGCTTCTTTTTTTTTTAAATCTCAAAGAATTAAATATATTTCTATAAAGGGAAAAAGAATTAATGGATTTTTTAGGGGTTGAGATTTTGGAAAAATGGGGAGGAAAAAAATGGCGAATGACCGGATCAGAAAATAGTAAAGTGTAATTTTTAAATTTTTAAATAAATTATTTTAAAATACTTATATTTCATTTTTCATTTCATCAAATCTTTAAATATTCATAAATTAAATCGCTTTTTGTTCTTAGTCCCTTTAAAAATGGATTTTAACTTTAATAAAAAAATCGGAACAAAAAAACCGTCTTGAACCCACTATATATCATCGCGAGGGTGTATTTTTCCAACGCCTTTTATACCCATCGTTAATTTATTTCGTTATTTTCATCGCTTCGAAAAATAGATAAATAACAGGAGTGAATGGGTGAGGGTGTGATAGGTAGCTTTGTTTTTCTATATTTTTCGTTTCGCCATCTCATAAGCGTCAGATTAAGATGAAGAAAATGGTTTCGTCTTCACTCTAATATCCTTAAAGGAAAAAGTTTTGGGTTTTTTTTACTTTAAAGCTGCGTAGGGGATCTCGAAAAACAAACTCTAAAGCTTCCTCAACTAGGATTTGGATTGGTGCAACGCAAAACAATAAAACTTTGGAAAGATGTGAAAGTAGAGCAAGGAGAGTAAAAATAGAGCAGAAAATAAAAATAGGCGCGAAATTGAAATTCATCTCGATACTGCGTTGAAATAAATAGACGAGAGATAAGGAAAAAAGAGCCTAATTCGTGGATTTATTATTAAAGTGGTAAAGAAGACGCGTAACGTGTTGAAATTCGTTAATTTACAGTAAATTAATAAATTTAATTTTCAGATTAGACAAAATCTCAGATAAAACTACACAAACAAGTACTATTTTTATAATTAGAATCCTTTACACTACTCCTTTAAAACTTGTGAGTACTTTAGTTCGCTCGTTTGAAATATTTTAAAACACTCTTTGTTTAGCCAAAGATTATTACCCATATTTTATTCGTATTAAAGTGGAATTAGGCTTAGCGGACTAAAATCACGTCTTAATAACTGAAAATTAGAGAGATTTAAGCCTCGTTCATACATAGACCTCGAAAGATCTTTGTTTTATTATTTTATTTTAGTGAATATTTGTTTTATTTGAGCAAGCTTAAACCCATATTCGTTGTACACGCTCTTATAGGTAAGACGCCTATTTGTATTAATTTTTACGCCTCTATTATTTCAAACGTTTCAATATGATATAAATCATTTAGTACTTAACGCTAAAATAAAATAATAAAAACGAAGCTTAATCGGGGAATCGAACTGGGGTCTCCGCAGATACTAAGCTAGCGCGTTACCAACTTGGCAACGTCTAATCGAAGGATTAAGATTAATTAGGATTTTAGCTTCGTGACCATTGAAGATTCGAAATAGAACAGTTTTCTAATTTTCTTCAATCGAAGAAGCGGCTATGTTAATAAAACTATAAACTTCGCTAGGAACGAGCTTTTGATGATAATGATGCGGCTACAAATCTTTTATAAACCTAATTTTCATAAAAATCAAACCCTAAATTTAAACGAAGATCACTACGTTATCACCTAGATGTCGCTAGGGGCTCTAGGTTTTTATTTTAGTAGGTCGGGGATGGGTCCTTGGTTCCGATTGCCTTCTTGGCAATGCTAGAAAAATTCAAACGCGTGTTTAGGATATAAAACTTTAAAAAATCTTTTCTAATAGAATTTGTACTTCAAAAATTATGAAAACTTTCAGGAGAGCATATTTTTACCTAAGAAATCAGAAAAAAAGTACTTCATTTCAGCTAATAGTATCCCTTCAAGCAGTCGATTAGAAGTTGCCTAGTTGGTAACGCGCTAGCTCGGTGATTGTGAAGACCCAAGTTCAATTCCCCGATAAATCTTTGTTTTATTTGGGCAAGCTTTTTCCCAAATTCGTTGTACACGCTTTTATAGGTAATACGCCAATTTGTATTATTATTTAAAAATCTATTATTTCAAACGTTTTAATATAACATAAATAATTTAGTACTTAACGCTAAAATAAAATAAAAAACGAAGGTGTCTCGGGGAATCGAACTTGGGTCTCCGCAATCACCGAACTAGCGCGTTACCAACTTGGCAACGTCTAATCGAGTATTTAAGCTTAATTAGGATTTTAGTTTCGTGACCAAACATGGTATGGAAAATCCCAAACCCAGACTACGAGTGCCCAAACGTTAACCATCGATGCTGGACAATCCGTTGGAGCTAGGTAAAAGTGCCCATGGACAATTTTGCTCCTTTAACTAAGTTTAACAATATATCTCAATTTAAAGGAAATCCGTAGAAAGCCAAAGCCCATAGAAAGTGTGCCATGTCCTTTTAAGTAGATTTGCCAACTATTCTTTCAAAGGAAAAAGGAGTGAAGAGAAAGGATTTCTGGGTAAATACTTTAAGAAGTACAAATTTTGTCCGTATCTGATAGAATTTTCAACGAACATTTCGAAGTGAACAAAACAAAATTTAGCCAAGGCGAAATAGTCTTTTATGGTCAATTCTAACTCTAAAAGGCAGCAGGAACAAACCTACTCGTCATAGTAGGTTTGCTACCAACTCAATATGAAATTGACTATTTTCAATCACAATCTTGTTAAGAACCATATGAATGTTTAGAAAAATCTTACATTTTCTTTTCTTAATTAGTTTTCGTTCTTGTTATCGCAATTCAACAAATGCTAAATTTTCATTTATATTTTTTTTTAATTTAAAGTCAAAATAATTACGTATAAACCATACGATTTTGCATTTCATTAATGGCTATTTTGGTTCATTCTTAAACTGAAACGAAATATAGCCTATTCTTGCTTATTTTATTTTATATATTATATATAATATAAAAGTGGCTTTAGGGAAAAAATAGAGAGTGAGAGCTGTTAGGGCGCCCCTGCCTGGAAAATCGAATTTGTTTTCTAAAAGACTAAGAAAAAAATTCAGACTAGAGCCAGAGCCATACTTTTCGAGTGGAGTTTGCAAAATGGTGGAAGTTAAAGAGATTTAATACAAAATTTGAACTTCATAGGGTTGAAAGTAGTTCTAGAAAATAAAGAAGAAGAAAAAATTGAATTTCCTTCCTTAACAGAACTGTTTTTTTTAAAAAGAGCAAAAATATTATAGCGAAATATAAATTTTTTGTTTGTTTTTCTGCCCACTTTTTTTTTTTTTTTTTTTTTTTTGCGCGGGGCATTGTTATATACACATTTGTTCGCGATGTATTTGCAAACAAGAGCAAAACTGAGGTGGAATGATATCCCATATTAAATACCAAAAGGAGATAAAATAGTTTCGAAAACTACATTGGATTCATTTTTTTCTTTTCCTCTTCCGTGAACGATATTAGGAATAGAGGCTTTATAGATGGTATTTTTTTTTTACTCTGGAATTTCGGTCTATAATATTCTAGGACGCATTTTTGTTTTTATTTTATGTTATACCCCGGCCAATGCAGCCAGCATCCGTGAAAAACGCTGCCCGTTATATCGCTAAGACTGTCCATATATCTTAAAACCTTTACGCCTCTATTTGTTTTTTCGAGTTTTTCATAGTCCGGAACTAGTTCGAGTTTCTCGTATAAATAGGAGCCTTTACTCCCTTATATTCCTACGAATTTGCTTCTGAGAGTAAGGCGGGAGATTATAACTTTCTACTTATTGAAAACACGGAATGATTCCAATGATCTAGTATATATATATTACTATCTTTTCCTTTTCCTGACCGTTTCTGGGTTTGATTTCTCCCCATTTCAATGAAGAATCGTATAGCCCTCGGGATAGCGTGGCAATTTCGTGGGTAGTTCTGCCCCAACTCTCCCGTAAAAATCCCTTGATGGTTCTTACATATTCAATCTTGTTTGCGTTCGAGAAAAGAGTTTTTCAATCATTTATAAGATATATTTACTTATACCTATATATGGTTTAAGTGGATATCTTTAATATTTAATTCGCGATTATAGTCTTTGCTGTAGGGGCTGGACACTTACACGAAATCCCGTACGCTTATCTCGAAATCAAGAAGTTACAGAGTCATAAAATCATCTACGAAACAGTAAACTAATAGCATCTTTGTACTTTATAATAAATTAATAAATTACAAATTTAACTACGAAAGAGGGCGTTCATACTACAATAAATCGTATTAAAGTGATAAGATTTGTTCTATTAAATATATCTATATCAATAATAATCGTGTTAAAATCGATAAAATTAATTGTTTTTTTTTTACGAAACTCCTGTAAATGTGTTTCACTGGCAGTGCGAGAGTGTAACGGGTGAAGATACCCACTTGTAAATATTTTTAACCTGTTCAATCTATTTCATTTAATAAAGGAATCTTATGGGAAAGATACTAAAACTACATGTACACGTATAGGCCGGTAACTCCTTAAATATTGTTATCCAGAGCTTTTAACTTATTAACTGAAATGAATAGAATACTGACATTATAGTCAATTTTATCTTAATTTATTAGTAAAGGGCAAGCTATTCACTCTTCGTACGAAAGTAAACAAATAATAGAGATAACATGTATCGCAGTTTCGTACGTGCTACAAAATCAAGGTGAAAAAGGCTAACGATATTAAAGAAAGAGCGATATTATGCAAATGTAAAAATATACCCTATATTATACAAACAAAAAAATATATATAAGGTACTTATTTTTTATCAAGATTTCATCTATCCTCTTCCAGCATCTTCCCTCCCATCTTTCTCTTTTAGTATCAAATTTTTTACTATCTAGCTAGTGAAGAAAGAGGAAGGACTAGAAACTGACAGAATTATACCGGAATTGCGTGCCAAAAAGACGGGAAACGAGCCGAGAAGATGATTCGAGAATATTACGTCGACCATTATACCAACGGATAAAAAAAAAACTAAATAATATATATCTAAAAGAGAAGAGGGCCTCGATGAGAAAATATAAAAATGAGCTAAGGGTATAAAGGGTTGCCAAAGATTGGCAAGAGGCGCAAGTAACGAGACTGGCGTGCCAGTGTTAACGTCAGATTTCAGGGACGTTTTAATAAGATTTGATGACCAAATTTTCTAGCTCTCCTTGTCTAATTATGAAAATATCTGATCAATTTAATTTCCATATGTATCAAAAATTTAAAACGAAATTTTGTATTTATAAAAGATGAAGAAATTAATCCTCAAATTAAAGCACTAATCTTTAATCTTGAATGAAAAGGTGTTATAAACAACCTATAAAATTAGTTCGCGTGGTTATTAGTGACATAATTTCACATTCATATCACTCTTTAGTTATTAAACAATAAAGAATATTTGTTTACTAAGCCGGAAACGCGGATAATTTCTCCGAAACTGTAATATAATTTGGTTTTAACTGCATCGAGAACATTTAAGAAAATAGAACCAGAACTTTCCAGTTTATTAAACTAATTCAGTTTTATCTACAACGAATCTTCCAGATATTTGAATTTTTCCGAAACAAAACCAAGGGTACCTTACTAGCCACTTCTTCCAAAACAAGGCGGGCGTTATTGGTGAAGGGGAGATTCGAGGCATGTTAGAGTTAGAGAAACGGTGGAAGAAAAGTTGGACGAGTGGAAAACAAGATACAGATAGGAGAGCTTACAATAAAAGGATAGAGGAAAAGGGGTCGACGGAGAAGAAATCTGACAGTCGGATCTTCCTTTTCGGGAGGTTTGTGACGAGGAACCGGAGATTGGGGGAGCTTCGCCGGATGGATAAATATATTTGTCTCGGAGCTTTAGTCTCGCGGAAACCTAATTTCCTTTCGATAACTTTCGGCTCCCGTTCGATTAAGAAAAGCGGGCTGCCAGCTTTGCCCCAGAAAACGTAAAAGTCACTTTTCCCTTTTAATAGTCTTAGAAGCTATTCTTCGTTTTCCCCGCTACTCATCCCCCTCGCCTATCCGGCGGGCATCGACTTGCCGATCATAAACAGCGTTAAGAACGTCACTTCCTATATATTTTCCTCCACGAAGCCCCGAGAGAGAATCAGAGAGAGAGAGAAAGATGGGAGAACGAGGGGAAGACCGAAGGGAATGAGTAGGAAACGAAGAAGGGAGTTTGGAGGAAAGTTACTTAAGACAACATTTGCTTAGGACGCGCTAAGTGCTCGTTCGCACATATCAAATAAGCTATCGCCAACGATCAATACACGCGCGGGAAAGAGGAATAAAGAGTTGAGGGAGAATTGCTGTTGGAAAACAAGTTCTAAACGATCGCAGTTTCGCACTTTCCAGCCTTTAAAAAAATTACAAATGTTTCGTAAAAGTTTAATCAGGCTTTCCGCTAAAATCAAAAGAATTCCTCGCCCAAAGACTGTGACGTTTATGCATTAACTTATTTAGAGAAAAGTTAGCTAAAGCTTTCGAGTGAATTATTTCACAAAACAACCACTGATTGGTTCAGTATACTTCATGAAGGTATTATGATTTGTGGGACAATTTATTGTGACAATCAAAAATGTCCCTGTGTAATATAATTGGGTAATACTGGGCGAATCCAATCTCGAACGGAGATGACTTAGATTTTGATCCGATTTCGTTCAAAGTTTCGGTCCTTTACGAAGAAGCTATATATGGGACGTCAAATTTTCTGACCTTTTTTCTTCTTTCTCTCTCTCCTCATCGTCATCCCCGTTGCTAAATCTTACACCCGTCCCTCTATACCTCACTCTTTCCATATCGACGCCTTATACTCCTAACGCTCGGATATATACCCGGGTGGCTAAAAATCGATCAAAAGATCGTCGTTCATTTTTTGGGGCGCATGTACGTTGTTGGCCCTTCTCTGGGATCTCTTTCTCTTCTTCTTCTTTTCCCACTCCCCCAACGCGCAGTAAGTGTCCTTCCAGACGTCCCCCATAAAAAGCTATAAATGACGCCGAAAGGGGCGACCAGGGACGTCTTCTCTACGCTAAAAATCACTCGCAGATTTCGCCTTCTAACAAAATACGATCCCTTCTATTTCTAAAAACAAAAGTTACTGTAAAATCCTAAGTGTGACAAAAAAATTGTTTTAAAACTTTCTCTCTTGTATTTCTTTATAATTCTTCAGGAACTTCTCTTATCGTTTTATCTTGACTATTTTTCCTAAATTTCCCCGAAGGTTTATATCTTATTATCCAAAGAATATTTTTTAAAAAATTCTTGTCCATTTTTCCATATTTCCTCTAAACCTTTTCCTTAATTTCCCCAGAACGATTTTCCCTTAATTTCAGTGTTAAAACATTTTCATCTTAATTTCTCCGACTATTCCTCTACAATTTCTCATATAATTGTCCTTAATTTAATTGACGGTTTTTCGTTTTTGACCAGCCACTTTTTGAAATTCCCCAGGTCATTTTCCTAGTAACTTTCTTTCATTTCCCTTCATTTTCCTTCATTTCCCTTCATTTCCCTTCATTTCCCTTCATTTTCCTTCATTTCCCTTCATTTTCCTTCATTTCCCTTCATTTCCCTTCATTTCCCTTCATTTCCCTTCATTTCCCTTCATTTTCCTTCATTTTCCTTCATTTTCCTTCATTTTCCTTCATTTTCCTTCATTTTCCTTCATTTTCCTTCATTTTCCTTCATTTTCCTTCATTTCCCTTCATTTTCCTTCATTTCCTTCATTTTCCTTCATTTTCCTTCATTTTCCTTCATTTTCCTTCATTTTCTTTCATTTTCCTTCATTTTCCTTCATTTTCCTTCATTTTCCTTCATTTTCCTTCATTTTCCTTCATTTCCCAAACGATATTTCATTAATATCCAGTCAATTTTTCTTTTTCCCTGGCCATTTTCCAGTTATTTTTTGTTCATTTCCCTAAGGATCATTTCTTAAATTCCTTGAAGGTTTTTCTGTTAATGTCCAGCCACTTTTTTCCAAATGCCCTGGTCATTTTTCCTTCATTTTCCTGACGATTTTTAATTCGTTACCCTGATAATTTTCCCTTAATACCATAGAGCAATAAGCACACGTAGAATCTAATACGTAATTATGACAAAATTTTAGTTTGCTTGAGAGACTAGGTCATACCATATTTATGGTATAAAAATGCTTAAGTTTAATCCCCTAAAAAATCTGAAATATCTTTTGGGCGTGCTGAAATCTCCGGTTGTTTCTAGGTGTAGTCTACGACCGATTATAGATCGCCAATGGAGAGAAAACGGGTGGCCGGGTAGGCTATATGGGCTACGAATACTGGTACAAGAGGGACGGGGGGTTAGGGGAGAAAAGCCAAGAAATATGACCCTTTAGACGCTTATATATATTTTTGAATAGATTATCTTTTATGCGTATAGATCCTTCGGATTTTTCAGGGAAGATTTTCTATACGAGCGTTTCAAAGGTAAAATGAAAAGAAAATTCGTGTTATTTCGAAACTGTCTGTTATTCCTTAACTATTATAACGAAGACGTTTCAAATAAAAAATAGTGCTAGTTAATATTTGATTAATTCAATTAAAATATAAAAATTTCATATAATTATTCTGTTATTTTATAATTTTTAATTAGGCTTAATATACGCTCTCTTTCACTGATTAGGGTCAAGAAGAGATTATGTTAGAGTTTGAAACTCTCCATGGATCCGTGTTAAGCCTACATTACGATTTATAACTTAATATTAGTTTGCAATATTTTAGAGGTAAATTAAACCTATTTTAAACAAAGTAACGATCCACCTTCATTATCCCTTTGAAGACACTTATTCTATATTTCACAATCCCTTTAACATTTCTATTTTTTTTTTTTTTTTTTCTTCGGGTCGTTCGCTCTGGTTTGAAATTTCTCGAAGGCATTTCGATTTTTTAGCCAACCCCCTTCTCTAGCTCGGAAACCAATAGCTTTTGAAGAGTAGTCACCCTGCCCGTTCGAAATAACTTATGGAACCGGCAGCGCGCTTTAACCGATAATTCATCTTCGTAAACCAATGCTAGTTTCTTAATCGAATTTCCCATCATTTATTGAGAAATGCCCCTCTCAGAGGCAGTAAAAGGGATGGAGGTAGAATAAAGTCGATTTTTACATTACAAAGAAACATCTAAGACGCGCCGAGAGGCCTTGTAGTAAAAGAGTCTCCGCCTAGAGCGTGATATCCGCCTATATATATAGAATTGATCCGTCAGATTTGAAATTTAACCCAGCTGATGGGTCATTCCTTTCATTTTAAAGATATTTTGATACAAAGTTATACTCCTATGGTACGAGAATTTTTTGGTACCGTAAAAGGTTTAACATTGTACGTTAGAAGAAAATTAACTCTGAAAAGTAAGGATCTCTATATATATTTTAAGTAAAGATGTATTCCATCAATATAGAGTTTGATTACAGAATCGGAATGTAAAAATAACAGGTCTGCTACAAAATTAGACAGACTACAGACCATATTTTGCGGGAAAATATGGGTAGAACCAGAAGTCGATGAAACCCTCCTTTGAAGTCTACTACTCTAATGTTCCATATAGCGCTCCTCTCTGTATGGGTAAAATTCCTACTTCATAACCCCCTGTCTACGGAAAATTGGAAATTCTCTCTCTCCACAAACGACAACGTTTTTTTGACTAACTCCAAGGCTGCTAGAGATATTCGCTCGACGAACTCCCGCTCCGAAAATATCTACCGTTAGGAGGCGTACGAATCGCGCTTTTTGAAACTAACCCATACAGAGAGGGGTTGACAAGACCCGGGAGTAATAGACTTCAAAGGAGGGTTTCATCAGCTTCTGGTAGAACGTCATTTACAAAAGGAGAATAATAAAAAACCTGTAATCTTAGGAATTTCCTACCAATATAGTCGGTTTCCCTCTAAATTATTGAAGATCGGAGAAAGAGAAGGTAGTCTGGAGGGTGGGAGAAGGGAAAATAAGTATTACTTTCTCAAGGACGCATCCTAAATTAGTTCCCAGTCTCAATATGTAAAACTTAAAAGGGCAATAAATTCCACGTAATAATGTTTATACTCATCCGAGCAACGTGTTAAGATCTTATTACGCCCGTAAATATCTTTTCGTGTAGCTTACATGTACGAGAAGTAACCTACTTTCCAGGGGTTAACCCAAAATGTATTTTTTTTTAATATTTAGTAAGGATTTATATGTATTAATTAGTGAAATTTAATATGCCTTGGTATATTGATGTTAAATAAATAAAATATTCAATAAATCAATATTATTGGGTTTAAAAGATATAGAAAATTTTAACAACTGAACGAGTTTCGTTAATTTGTACGAATTAAATTTTGTGAATTTGCATCTCTGCGTGATGATTATATGACAATCCGGTCGAAATTCCTCTAATTTTAACTAACTTTCGGGCCCAACTTTAAAAATCCATGACTTGGTCATGTTTTTCAGGTTTTCCTTGACCAGTGACAACCCAGACTTAATCTAAATTGTAACTAATTGCATTTTGATAACTTATTAGACAGTGATTTACAAAAGTACATCTCGGAAATGATCCCCAGAGAACGTTCTAAAACACGACTCGTTGTATATCGTTAAATAATCTAATCAAAAACAACGAAATTAGGTAACAATCACGTTTTTCAGGCGACAAACTCAATTTCGAGTCATACAGACACTCGGAAAGCGGAAGGAAGAAAAGCTATAAAATTATACGAAAAAAAAGGGGGGAAAACCAGTAAAAAAATAGCTAGAGTATCTCGGCGATAAAGGCACGTACGGAAACAATATCATTGTTAAAAATGGATTCGACAGCTTCGTAGTAATAAATGAAATCGTGTTACGCGCAAACAAAGGCAAAAGGGAGGGAGAAACAAAAACCCGGGCGCAACGAATATAACGGAGTTCAAGAAGGCTTCCCTACTGGTATTATCTTTCAGATCACGACTTTGCCAAAGACAATGGAAGAAAAGAAGGAACCAGAAAAAAATAAAAGAGGAAGCGAGGTTCCAAAGGTTCTGAGAAAAAGAACCTATAGCCGTATGTAGTTTTATATCCCACGCGCTTCTTTTCCAAAAACCTTTTCCTCTCTTTCATACATTGACCAATGATCGATCGATTTAAAGCGGCATCGACCAATGGTAACTGAGATCTCTATATTGGGTGCGCTATAGCGGCTAAGGTCGTCATCTTTCGACCTAACGTTCATTTTTATTTTAGTCCAGGACCCGATACTTCTTCCGTTCGAGGAATAACCAAGGAAATAAAACAAGATGTTGAAACTCAGAACAAATCTTAACTCCCTGAGAGGATGACCACCTAGAGTCCCAGTTTGAAAATAGTCATCATAACGTTTCATTTTCACTTTAATTGATACGAGAATATTTCATAGCCCTATGCGTAATTTCAGTAAATGTGAATAATATAATAATGTTCACTAAATACAACTACTAATACGCAATAAGTCTAATATATAAAACACCCAGTAATATTTTCAGGGGACAATAACAAAGAAAATTCGGATGAAAAGAGTCAAAAGACAACCCTAAGCGGAAAAACCAGCGCATTAGAAAGCGTATATCAGTACATAACCGCTATACGTAACCATATTACTAAAGTTCATTTCACATCGCGCTTGCGACGTATAAAAAGATAACCTCTCTTCTATCATAATGGCTTGATTAATAAGAAACAGGGGGTAACCTATCTTCGTACGTGGTTCAAACTACGATGGAAATAACTTTATATATTCTGGGCTAACATCACCCGAGACTAGTAGAAACGAACGTGAAAGGTCCTCTAACCTTTAGTAACGCTGAACTTATACAAGAGAGTGATTTTAAGTACGGGGTTGGACTAAAAATGGCGTTGTAGAGGTCTAGGAAGCGTGAAAGCTATAAGGTGATGTACGGCCTATATTCGGTACTTTCGTCCAAAAACGATTCTTTACCGAGCGTAGTGGCGTTTAACTCGCGGGGAACATGTCGCTAGCAAATGATACTAATTTGTCAGGACAAGAAAAAAAGCACGGAACGCGTCCTAGCTCGATACCAAAAAGAAATATCTGGACTTAAGGCCAAAAGAGAGTCCAAGGAAAGAGTGGAAATATTAGTCTTCGATACTGTTACTACGCGCCAAAGTTTCGGGGTTTTTCCCCAGATACAATCAATAAAAACAAAACAAAACAATATTTTACCAAGAATGAACATTAAACCCTCGACTTGAATTCAAAAATAATGTAACATTGAACTAGATTCTTCGAGAAGATACTACATTTTGGAAATCATAAAAGTCTCGATCATTATCTCGCTTACGCAATATCAAAAATAGCCAAAACCGATCCATAACATTCCTAAAGAAAAAGTTAAAACTCCGACGATGATAAGGATTGCTACGAGAAGAAGGTCAAAGGAGGATCAGACACCATCTCGGCATTTTGGTACTCATGATCGAAAATTTCAACGCGCTCGGTTAAATCTTAAGAACGCGTAGAATGACTAATAATTTTATCTACCCGAGGTCTTTTTCTATTTTCTTTGAGAGGAAAATATTATAAAGAATAACGGACAAACCATAACGGAGCTTAAGAAAACAATTCTTGAACAAACGCGATATACGAGCGCGAACTTGGTTTCAGGGTGCCTCGACAAACGAATCAGAAGATGACCAAACAAAAATCGATGCTGATTTTGATTTGTTAGGGTCATTGATGTGTTGGGTATATACAGGAGTTACATTATAATTCCCAGTTTACGAATCATCTCTTGAAAATTCGGTCCGGACGGACATTTTATCATTTATTCAGTGGAAGGCGGGCTTTACAGCCTTGCCCTCAACTACTTACTTAAAGTGCTTTGGTAAACATATCAGTATGAAAAGAATTGTTCCGCTAAATGACATTTTCCAGGAAAAAAAATGCTAACTAGCGGAAAACAAGACTTTCATCTCAATATTATGTTAGAGTATATGTAAAATTCGAAATTTGTTGTATCTAAGGGTCTAGCGAATGTTAATTTTTGTCTATTTTAGGCCTAATTTGAATATTATTCATTATGGGGATATGAATAATTGTCGGCGTCCGCTTTTCCCGTATTTGTAAAAGCACCGTATAAGAATTTTATTTTTCTGGTCGATTGGATTCGGTCTGACCGACTATACTAAAGCGACGACGAAGAAAAAATATTCTAGTAAGGAATATTTACATACCCCGTGTTGGTTGTCTGGCGGAAGAATTCCTAGATATCGTCGTCCGTTGACAAGGGTTGGGGTTCGACGATCTTGGAACCCGGTCTGGACAAACACAGTCTGGGAGGGTCGCCCTCCAAGATTTTTCACTCGTAGCGTCGTCGATTAGTTTCTCGAGCGTCAAAGGCAGTCCTCGCGCCATTTATTCCGTCTTGGGTCCGAGACTCTTCCTAATCCTTCTCCGGGCGACCTACAAATGGAACATTTTTCTTTTAACACGTTTTACAGACTAGTCTCGCCCCTCACCCCTAATTATTTGCCCTTCATTACTTTTCTATCGCCCTCAACCTTTTTCGTTTCTTTTCCCAAAAAGAGCGGAGTTTTCAAGATTTATACGTATTATTGTGGAGGTTAATGTATTCTAAATTGACAGGGTGGCCACAGATTTTTTTTCTGATTATCTTTACATGTCTCGTGCCTCCTGTCACTTTCCTACTTTGGGAATGGACGATTGAGACTTGACTGCCTCTTTAACTTAAGCTCGAGGTTTGGTCCGTGGGCCCAAACCCAAAAGAGTTGAAAAGCCCCATGAGTAAAAACGGCACTGGTTGTCTGTCTGGTAATTATTTCGGCAACATTCGCAAATGAAATGAGTTGATGCAAAATTCAGGTTAAGCGAGCCGAATTACATATATGTTAACATATATGTAAAAGGTTAGTTTTAACAACACCAAATAAAAGAAAAAACAAATGATTATTATTCCATAAAAATTAAAATTTTCCAGGTACCATAACAACCCTAGAAAATTTCTAAAGGATTAACTAGTTTTTTTTTAAGATTCAGTTAACTCTTAACCGACAATATTTGCAGGGTTAAAAATTAAAAGGAGTCGAGAAAGTTTGCCACTTCGAAATCACTCTCACGTCTGCCCCAATTCCCTTTAGTATTTTTTCTCCATGGTACGTACTCATTTCAAGTAGTCTTAACTCTTTGTTTTTCCTAAGCATATCTAACTAGGCACAACTAGTAATAAAAAGCAAACACATGACACGTATTGATCACCTTGATGATAAACAAAATATTTCAGTTCACTCTAGAAACTTTGAAACAGTTTTCAAGTCGTCCACGCGAATAATTATTTTTGGAGTAATAATCTCTACAAAGTTTTACATTTATACCTTTCGAAAACGGTTAAAAGTGTTTACAAAGTCTCCAGTGTGAACGCGACTCGCGTGATTCTTCTAACCTTCGTTTTATAGGGAATAGGGGAGCGATGTCTTTTTGACAACTAACAGTACACACTCGGAGGGTTTATATTTTGAAATTAGAATTTTAATCAAATTTGGGAGGGGAAGAAAAGTGGGTGTTATTTCTATTGAAATGCTCCTTTTAGTTTTTGGCTTCCCGATCTTTAAACTCTCTCCTTAATTTAGGTAGACTGACTTAAAGAGAACCAAAGGGTGAATGAGAAATTTAGAATAAAAGGACGAACGTCTATAGACGAGAGAGTAGGCCCATGGGTCGCCTTTCCCAGTATCCTTTTATTAAGGATGGACCCTGACTTTTTCCTCTTTATGTTTAAATTTAGGCGGAAATTGTCAGAATAACCTAATTAGCGAACGAATCTAAGGGGGCGGGAAGGACTATTCAAATTCGAGACAAAGATTGCCCTCGCGATTTGCATAAGACGAGAGAGTTTTCTCTTCCCCCTACGCCGTATATTTCTCCTCGCAGTCGCCTACCAAGAAAAGAGGCGAATTATCCCAGTTTGACTTCCCCGCCAGTTGTAGCCCAATCCAGTCTTATACAAGGAGCATCACACACACACTCGCGCCGTATTCTCTTTTCATCTTAAACAAGGTCACCGTTTACTTAATTAAAAACTTGGTCTCCATTTCCTCTTTTCTCTTTTTCCGTACGAAAATACTTTACAATTTAGACCATATTATATAGAAGAATACGCAATATTTTCAACCAACAATAAGCAGTGTTAAATGGGATATCTTTTTAACAAACACGGTTCGGTAGAAGAAGAATAATGGAACTTACCCAATTGTGTGTCAAAATATAACAAAGTGGACAAAATGTTTCTAAAATGATAAGTAAAAAACTAAAAGATTCTCCTTCGTTATTCGAAAAGCGACCAAATTTGGTCTTAAAACATCAATTATGTTCGGAAAATCATCCATCTCAAATAAAACGGCTAGAATTTTATTTTTTATTTTTGGAAATCGATATTTTGAGACACATAACGAAATTCGCATTGGAATTCTAATGACGTCATATCAAACTTATTTCTACTGCTAGCGCTCTAAAATAACTTGTTAATTTTCGAGAGTTAAGCCTAAATAACACGAGTTTAAAACTAACATAGCGTCACTCTAAGCTGGGACCTACACAATGCCCAATGAAATCAAAACGCCTTTCTTATAAAAATGATACATCATTTCCGCCTCCCCGGCTCATACGTACGCCTCGCAAAGCCAACAAAATACATTTAAAACCACTTACATTTTCTCAAAACATCTCAATTTATCCATGATACATCTTTTTCAGAAGATGGTTTTGTATATTCTTTGTATGTAATATTCACTTTATCAACGAGTTAATTTTGAAAAATCACCATTAAACTATGATTGTTCAGCTAAAAATACACAACTATCCTAAACCGACTTGGCCTTCGTCACGACTATTTTAGAAATCGGGAGTTTATTATATTAAACACTTTGCTTCGTCTTTTAACTAGATTCATTCACCGTATTTTAAACCCTAACTTGTTCAAAAAACTATCTTAACTTTATAAGTAAACCAATCGATAAATAAATCGCGGTCGAACTTTCAAAACTGCAGTCTCATGGTAGCCTAGAGGCAGACAGAGTCTCAACGGAAGAAGACGAAAGGCGGCGCTACTGCTAAGGTTTTGGTTGGCTGACCTACAGCGACAAAGTTCGTGAACTTTTATCACGTGATGTAATGCAGCTTGTCATACATTTACAGCTGTTGTTGATGAAATATTTTATAATACAGTATAATTAACAGTCTCGCCGACAAAAAGTTACGGTTATTAAAATTTAATTTGAGTGTTTTTTTAAGTAAAAGTTCTCGGTCGTATAATTACAAAACATTCTCATAAATTAAACCATATAATTTATCCCAGAATAAGTATAAAACTAAACTGTTTTCTTTAGCCTTTGCTTAATGAAATCGGCTGGAAAGCCAGACCAAGGTGTTATCTGTATATCATGGCTTCAATTTCAAACTAAAGATCAGAAAGGGATGATGTGAATGTTTATTTGCCTCCTTCCCACTGTTCTATTAAGAACAAAGTTTGCTAAAAAAGTCACTAACAGTTTCGAGTACCAACATCTAAATGTTTACGTTTGTGGCGGTGTTTACTGTTTAGCGAAGAAATACATTCTTTAAAGATTGATAAGTGAAAAGGTTTGATGTAAATTTTGTTACTATTTCTAAAAATAAATCTGGTTTTTATAAAAGGCTAAATATTATTTTGGTGTATTTCATTGGCTTGAACCAAAATTTGTTAGCGCTGGATAACGAATAATCAAGAGGTTAGTCACTCTTAAAATCTGAACACCGACTACTCGTCTATGTAACTGACTACAGGCTTGTGGCAATGCTAAATACGTAGTCATTTACATAAGCGCTTTAGTACTGTCAAAGCTACAGGCTTTTACACCAATTATGTGGAGTGTCGAACCCCTCAAATTTAATGAAGGGCATGAGCATAATTAAAAAACAAAATGCTAATATTATTTCACCCTAGCTTGTGAACGCTACATTTTTCTGTGAGCTAAATTTTCATCTATATATATTATTCTAGAATTTATCAATTTGAAAGGAAAAAAGGGGATTAAAGAAATGAAGTTGATAAAGAGAGGCGCTACAAAGAGGGAAGTGAACCGCGAAAGGATCTCACCCAACTGCCAATTAAGTGTCCGAGCTTTTGAAAAATTAAACGGACTATTAAAAAAGAATTTTCCCAACATAGAGGTTTCAAACTCGGGAGAGATGAAATTTTCCCTGTTAAGGAAAAAAAAGTTAAGAGGGAGATGTGGCGGGTTCGAAAAGACAGCCTCGTTCATTTGTCAGAAGAAAAAAATAAAGTAAAAGAGACTTTGGGTTTCGTGACAAGCGAGCTGCTACAGTGTCAGGTGGGATGAGCAGTCGAGCGCGAAACGAGAGTCTTAAGCGTTCTTACACACCCCAAAAGAAGCAAAAACTTTCAAGCTGCATTCAACTTCTCATTTTAACGAAGAATAAACTCCAGACCTATCCAAACTATATTTTCGACCGAAGTAGACAATCAACGTATGTCGCTATCAAAAAAATAATCCCAATACGTGGCCCTCAACCTGTTGACCACAGTGGTTTATTCTATTTGGAAACTGTACCGATTGTCACAAAATCAGGAGTAGATCCCAAACAAACGGTTAAGATTCAAAGGGAAAATTAATCTGCGAGTAATTTTGTCTGCTTTGGTAGTACAAATAGTTTTAGATATTTAGTTGGTCAGTCGATTTTTTGCTTCCTCGTTCTAATCCCTTGATTGTGTTTCTACACGGCAATTTTAAAATCAAGAGCGAAATTATTTTTATAAATTTCATGCATCATGTTCCACATTTTTTAAATCTAACAAAGGATGACGTGTATCAATAAAAGCTCATCAAATATATTTTGTGTAAACACTTATTTCACTTTTCAAGAAGCTCCCGTAAACTAAATTCAAGTAGCTCCAGTAAACTAAATTCAAGCTCACTCGACCATAGAATATGGACGCTAACCCATATCTCAAGTATATTTCTGCTCTGAAACTTGCCCCTTTAAAATGCTCTTCCCTTACGCACGCAGCCTAGCTTTGACTGTACAATTTTTTTTGTACAACGTCGTCTGCTAAGCTAGAAAAGAAGGCGACTTTAAAGGGGATTTGAAAATCGCAGATAGTCCCTTTAAAGGGGCTTGACCATAGCAAATTGTACAGTCAAAGCTAGGCTGTGTGCGTAAGAGAAGAGCATTTTATATGGGCCAATTTCAGTGGAGATAGGGCCTTTAAAATGTATCAAGAACAGTTAAATGGGTTAATAATCCCAGGCTAGCCAAGGTGTAAAGTTCGACGCTCTCGTAAGGCAGACCTGTACACCGATTACGTAATTGATTACAGTCTTTGGTAATTCTAAATACCTACTCAGTTATGAAATCACTTTAGTATTGTCAAGACTACAGACTTATACACCGATTATGCCCCTCCATGCAACTTAGGGAGAAATGTAATGGTTCTAAATATCCAATTACCCAAAAAAGGTTTCAATAAATCATTAAAATTAATTACTTGTAAAGATAATACCTAGACTCAGGGAATTTGTAATAATAATAATATTGGCATCGTCGCTGTTACTTTTAACGAGGGGTCCGACACTCTTGAATTTGCTTTACACCAAAGTTCACTGTGAGTTCAGCTTTGACAGGACATTGAGTTCGAACTCTTATGAACTCTGAGTTCAGCTTTGATAGTGCAAAGAGTTCAAAAATTTTGCACACCTGAGTTTGCGAGTGTCAGGCCCCTCGACTTTTAATCTATAAACTCGACATAGTCTAGATCTGGGAAATCTTACAAAGTTTTGAAAGAGATTTTGGGATTTCATTGTTATTGTCTAAACATAAAACAATATTGAAAGGTTTTCGTTTTCTTACCTTATATCGGTACTTAATCACGGCAGGCGCAATTTCATCCGATTCTACACAAAATACACACGTAGTTATTCTTATTGCAAAATTATATCCAACGTTGAAGAAAATCCAACATTTAAAATCGAATCCACTCGATTGGTAAACAGGAGACTAAGTCCGAAACCAAGTCAATAACAATCCATTTGTACGTTAAATTACACTTTAAACGTATAAATTTAGCTTCAAATACAAAAAAAACATGAAAACTTTACAGATTTTATCCGTTTTAAAGCCGGCAAAATACACAGGCGAAAACAGTACACCGAACGGTCCGAACCTTTTCCCGCCCATTAGGCTTAAGTTGTTGTCAAGGTGTCTGTTTTCGTACACCGCCTCTAGATGGCGAATGCGAGCAACCCTTAATTGTTTGACTTTGTGATTTAGTTTTCTCAAATAAAATATAATATACGTAATACTTGAGTATACAGTATACGGTACGAGCGTGTTCGAATTTTAAAAATATGGATAATTTAAAATAATAATTAAAAGTTGTAATTTCTAAATTTAATAATAAAAGATATATATTAAATTATTTAAAAATATACCATGTAGTATTTTTAAATTTCTGTTTTCCTACAATGCCGCTAGATGGCGAGTAGGGGCCCATTTAAACCCTAATTTTTGTGATTTACCTTTTACCTACTTCTCTCAAAAAAAATTTAATATTTTCGCCATGAGCATATGGATGGAAAAATTTCTATATTTATTTATGAATGTTCGGATTTTAAATAGATGGATAGTTTAAAAAATAATAATAATAAATTAAAAGTAGTAATTTCCAAATTTATAGAAAAATTAATAATAAATTATTTAAAAATATATCATGCAGTATTTTTCTGGGGATATAGACTAAATACGAGACTAATAAACCAAGCTATTTTAAGAGGGTAATTAGCCAGTTAATTAGATTTAACCGAGGTTTACACGAATAAATTTATAAAACCGGCTAAAATATGAAACATTTTGAAAGATATCTTACCTTATACTAGCTAGTCATGAATGTAATTATGCACGATTCAATCCGATTCTTGACAGATACGATCGTATTTGTTCTTCTTGCAAAATTGTATCCAAGGACGAAACGTTATAAACATTTAAATTAACACCACTTAAGGTCCAGTTCAAAACAGAAATCGTTATTCAATTCACTCGTCCACCACACGTACTTAGAATTCGCTCGTTTTGAGTCAAAATAAGAGCATCGCGAGTATTTTTTACGTTCAAATAAACTTAAAACATTCAAATTTAACTTCAAATACTTAAAAACACGAAAACATTAAATGTTTCATCCGTTTTAAAGCCGGCAAATACCAATACACAACACCCCAAGAGTTGTTCCCGCGCGTTTAGGGTTAACGAAGCCTAATTAATTTTCTGTTTCTGTACAGTTCCGCTAGATGGCGAGTGAGAGCCCATTTAAACTCTTTTTTCTGATTTACTTTTCTCAAATAAAATCTAATCTTTTCGACTTGAGCCACGGACCTTCAATCTAATAGGACCAGAAAGCGCCCGCCTTCCAGCGTACAAATATTTTCTCCCGCGCATCGATCCGACTTTAGGAGTAGTTCAAGGCCATTAGAGCACGTAACTCGGAAAATACACCTTTTTCTCTTCCACTGTGCGCATGCCCGCGCTAGAAACGCTTACTATTGGCGGAAAAAAACGTTTGCTCGGTGAGATGGCCTTGGAATACTCCTAGAACCGGATCGGTATTCGGGGGCTACGCTTTCTGGTCCTATTAGATTGAAGGTCCGTGCTTGAGCATATTGATGGAAAATGTATTTCTATCTTTATTTATGGGTGTTCGGATTTTAATTAGATGGACAATTTAAAATATTAATAAATTAAAAGTTCTAATTTCCAAATTTAATAAAAAAAGATTAATAATAATAATTTAGAAAAAATCGTGTATTATTTTTCTGATATTTTTAATTTTCAGTGTTTTTAGAATATATAGACTAAATAAGAGACTAATAAACCAACCTATTTAATTGGGTAATTAGCCGTTTACAATGAACCAAACAGTACAAATAATACATTATTCGCGCTCTATGGGTATTTAGCATTGCAAATCTGGATTTTAAATATTTTATTTTGACAAAACTTATTAACGGATTGGTCTCAACTCGCTTTAATGGAAATAGGACCCCAAAAGCAACATAAAACTAGCAAAAAAAGTTTCAGATTCGAAACTTTATTTTTGACATTTTCGAACTCGGCGAAAATCACAAAATTTCATTCTTCCTTTTTTTCGCTTTTTCGTTTTTTCGAAAATGACCAAAAATAAAGTTTCGAATCTGGAACTTTTTTTGATGTATTTCGTTTTTGGGGTCCTATTTCCATTAAAGCGAGTTGAGACCGATCAGTTCATTAGTTTTGTCAAAATAAAATGTTTAAAATCAGATTTCTCCATGTTAATCTCCATAGGGCCAACAATTAATGTTTTATTTGAATTATTTGGTTGATTTTAACCGGGTTTTTTCTCGTTAAAAGACACTTAAACGACGTAATTATAATTTGCGTAACTAATTACTAGGAAAAAAAGCCGGTCAGAATGAATTAGAAACTCAAAATAATACATTATCCGCGACCTATGGGTTTTAATAATGGGGAATCTGGATTTTAAATATTTTATTTTGACAAAACTAATGAACTGATCGGTCTCAACTCGCTTTAATGGAAATAGGACCTCAAAACCAACCGAAATCCATCAAAAAAAGTTCCGGATTCGAAACTTTATTTTTGACATTATTGAGCTCGGCGAAAATCACAAAATTTCATTCTTCCTTTTTTTCGCTTTTTCGTTTTTTAGAAAATGGCCAAAAATAAAGTTTCGAATCTGGAACTTTTTTTGATGGATTTCGGTTGATTTTGGGGTCCTATTTCCATTAAAGCGAGTTGAGACCGATCAGTTCATAAGTTTTGTCAAAATAAAATATTTAAAATCAGATTTCGCCTTGTTAATCTCCATAGGTTCAACAATAAATGTTTTATTTGAATTATTTGGTTGATTTTTAAAGGGTTTATTCTCGTTAAAAGACACTTAAACGACGTAATTATAATTTGCGTAACTAATTACTAGGAAAAAAAACCGGTCAGAATGAATTAGATACTCAAAATAATACATTACCCGCGCCCTATGGGTTTTTATAATGGGGAATCTGGATTTTAAATATTTTATTTTGACAAAACTAATGAACTGATCGGTCTCAACTCGCTTTAATGGAAATAGGACCTCAAAACCAACCGAAATCCATCAAAAAAAGTTCCGGATTCGAAACTTTATTTTTGACATTATTGAGCTCGGCGAAAATCACAAAATTTCATTCTTCCTTTTTTTCGCTTTTTCGTTTTTTCGAAAATGGCCAAAAATAAAGTTTCGAATCTGGAACTTTTTTTGATGGATTTCGGTTGATTTTGGGGTCCTATTTCCATTAAAGCGAGTTGAGACCGATCAGTTCATAAGTTTTGTCAAAATAAAATATTTAAAATCAGATTTCGCCATGTTAATCTCCATAGGTTCAACAATAAATGTTTTATTTGAATTATTTGGTTGATTTTTAAAGGGTTTATTCTCGTTAAAAGACACTTAAACGACGTAATTATAATTTGCGTAACTAATTACTAGGAAAAAAACCCGGTCAGAATGAATTAGATACTCAAAATAATACATTACCCGCGCCCTATGGGTTTTTATAATGGGGAATCTGGATTTTAAATATTTTATTTTGACAAAACTAATGAACTGATCGGTCTCAACTCGCTTTAATGGAAATAGGACCCCAAAATCAACCGAGATCCATCAAAAAAAGTTCCAGATTCGAAACTTTATTTTTGGCCATTTTCGAAAAAACGAAAAAGCGAAAAAAAGGAAGAATGAAATTTTGTGATTTTCGCCGAGTTCGAAAATGTCAAAAATAAAGTTTCGAATCCGGAACTTTTTTTGATGGATTTCGGTTGGTTTTTAGGTCCTATTTCCATTAAAGCGAGTTGAGACCGATCAGTTCATTAGTTTTGTCAAAATAAAATATTTAAAATCCAGATTCCCCATTATTAAAACCCATAGGGCGCGGATAATGTATTATTTGAGTATCTAATTCATTCTGACCGGGTTTTTTTTTCTAGTAATGGAGATTAACATGGCGAAATCTGATTTTAAACATTTTATTTTGACAAAACTAATGAACTGATCGGTCTGAACTCGCTTTAATGGAAATAGGACCCCAAAACCACCCGAAATCCATCAAAAAAAGTTTCAGATTCGAAACTTTATTTTTGGTCATTTTCAAAAAAACGAAAAAACGAAAAAAGGGCGAAGGAAATTTTGAGATTTTCGCCGAGTTCGAAATTGTCAAAAATAAAGTTTCGAATCCGGAACTTTTTTTGATGGATTTCGGTTGGTTTTGGGGTCCTATTTCCATTAAAGCAAGTTCAGACCGATCAGTTCATCAGTTTTGTCAAAATAAAATAATTAAAATCCAGATTCCCCATTATAAAAACCCATAGGGCGCGGATAATGTATTATTTTGAGTTTCTAATTCATTCTGACCGGCTTTTTTCCTCGTAATTAGTTACGTAAATAATAATTACGTCGTTTAAGTGTCTTTCAACAAGAAAAAACCCGGTTAAAATCAACCAAATAATTCAAATAAAACATTAATTGTTGGCCCTATGGAGATTAACATGGAGAAATCTGATTTTAAACATTTTATTTTGACAAAACTAATGAACTGATCGGTCTCAACTCGCTTTAATGGAAATAGGACCCCAAAAACGAAATACATCAAAAAAAGTTCCAGATTCGAAACTTTATTTTTGGTCATTTTCAAAAAAACGAAAAAACGAAAAAAAGGGAGAATTAAATTTTGAGATTTTCGCCGAGTTCGAAAATGTCAAAAATAAAGTTTCGAATCCGGAACTATTAATTACTTTAGAACGGAACTCTTTAAAAATTGAATTTTGTTACAGTTGTAATTAAGTTTAAAACCGATTTAAATAGACTTAAATAATGGATTCTTAATTTCACTTAATTTCATTGATTTACGTTAAATTCATTATTAATTTATTCAATTTCCATAAGATTAATGCAAGCCGTAATAAAAAATTTGAACTCCTAAACGATGCTTAATAATACCTAGTATAAAATTCATTCGTTTAAATATAATTAAATCCGTTAATTTAGCCTAATTATTTAAATTGTAATTTCTACCAGTCGGAGTTTTCCCAGCTGTTATACTAATCTTTCGTTGGAAGTTGAGTTATATCCGTAGCGTATTATGACTGTACAAATATATATATAAAAACCAAGACTCCCCCAATTTTCTAAAATGGAATAATCCAGACATATTTTCGCTACTTTTTAGCGTCTTCTAATGTATTAAATTTTGAAGTTAAGATCAGCCGTAATTTGCAGAGTGTTTTCTACAGAAAAAGGTTATGGTTTATCATTCTCCCGCTGAAAATGAAAGAAGACTCCGCGCGCGCCCAATTTCACAGGGATTTTATTCCCCTCTAAAGATCAGCCCCCCTTTTCTTTAGTTTTCCTCCGTTTATCCAAAAAAACGAATAAAGCTTTATTAAAACTAAAGGAAAAGCTGAGGTTAAGATTTCCCCTTTATCGCGTTCTCGCCGTATTCAATCTTTAGCGTAAACGCTAGTAACTTCTATTGTTCGTGGAAGAAAGCGAATGCGGCTAGGGAGTAAAGAAACACTTTTCCTCTCGGTTATAGGCTCCGCTCTATTACAACGAGCTCCGTGAACCAAAAAATTTAAGAAAATGCGGAGGGGGTTTGATTTAAATTAAATATTAAATTAAATACTTATTTTTTAGCGTCGAAACTAACATTTTTGAAATCCCCCAGGGCCAATCTATCGAAACACGTTTAATTTTCGTAATTATGTTTTATTTTAAAGCCGTAGTAACGTTATAAACATTTAGTAATCAAGAAAATTGCTCAATCAGTCTCAAACTTCCTTTCATAACTAATTAACGGATCGTCGTAGGATAAAGAGTCTAATTTTATTTTATTCTCCGTATCTTAATTGACTTTTTTACGTATATCGAATTTAAACGCGACTTAATTTCAAGCCGGGAAAAATACTTAAAAACTTCGAAACAAAACAAATTGGTCAAAATCGTTGAACTTAATTATCTAACTAATTAACCGCTTATCCCAGGATAATGAAATTAACCTTTTTGAGTTTCTCGCGCGTTAATTGATTAGATTAAGTATGATTTGTTTAAATATAATCGAGATTTAATCTAATTATAAGCGTTAATCCAGTTTTCTGAACTGAACAATGATTTAGGCTTAACTTTCTAATTGAATAACTAATTAACTATTAGTCCTACGTTAATTATACTAACACCAGCGGATTCCTCGTACTCTAATCTATCAGATGAAATAGTTTTAGTTTTAAAATTCTTTAAAATTAAGCCAAATATTTAGGTTTAGCGAAGCGACTCGTTCGAGAAACAATTTTCTTAAAACTGAACTTTCAAGACGAGATAGGCTGCCTTAGTATTTCCATAGATCTAATTTTACAAATTTAAACGCAATTTAATTTTAGTTTTAATTTTATTACGAGCCCTAATTAAGATAAATTAAAAAGAAAAATACGTATTCTTAGGTTTTAGGACACGGGCTATCCGATAAAAATACTTTTGAGAACGTACGAGCAATTTTAATTTTAATTTAGATTAATTTTAATCGCGATTAAACTTGATTAGGAATATATAAGCGCTTGAAAACACTCCTCGCGCTTTTACATAGCGAAAGTAACACTTTTTAACCTCAAAAAGCGAAGAAAATATTACAATTTACTTAATTCTGTCAATTAACTTTAATTACAAAGCTATTATGATATAATTTACGCTTAAAAATATTTATAATTCAATTTAGAGAAAAATTTGCATCACTTTGCGTCAAAACCTACAAATTAAACATAATTAAACACTAATTATCGCTTTAATTAAGGATCATTATGAAGTCTACGTATCATTAATGCAAAATATGTCGAGATTTATAAAATAGAAAAATATTTCTAATATTTATTACGTTTTGAAATTAAATTTTACAAATACAGATTCAAATATTGAGATTAAATTTTACAAATACTGATTCAAATATTGAGATTAAATTTTACAAATATTGATTCAAATATTGAAATTATTTACTAAAGTTAATTACATATAAAAATATGATTTAAATGTTTTTTGACTTCTAAATTCTAATAAAACGCAATCTTTAATTTTACATAATTAATGCTAATTATGTAAAAAAAAAAAACCTTGGATAAATTAACGACGCGAGAGCGACTCGCCAATAAGATAGGCTGCAGAAGATTTTTACATCGGAAAACAATTTCCAGCTACATAATTCCTGGTTTTATTGGTACTAGTGGTGGAACGCGACAAAAAATACCCATTCTTGAAATCTCATGTTATAGTCCTGGTCGATTTCCAAAACCGGAAGTCTAGAGAACCTCGCGAAAATTTTGGCGGGGAAAACTTTTTGTCACGTGATCGTCCGCCATCTTTTTGTAGTGTGAAACTAGCTACAGACAACCAACGCCTCCTATACTTTATCATATAGGAAGCGTTGGACTAACAACTTGAATTTGGTTTGTGGGAAATAAAATTAGAAATAGTCTGGCAGCCTGTTACTACAAAAAGATGGCGGCGCGGCTATGAGACAAGGGCCCATTTCCGGCAAATCGACCAGGACTATACGGAGCTAATTTGCATAAAATAACATGGGATTTAGAGAAAGCCTATTTTTGGGCGCGTCCCGGTTCTTAGACCGCTTTAACCGTCATCCGACTGGTCATAATTCCGACTCTACAGTGGGAAGCTACTAGTCTCGGCTCTTTCCGGCTTCGCTCAGTTCTCGTCTTTGTCTTTAATCTTTAATAATTATGTTTTTGGAATAATACCAAAGTATTATACTTAAAAATCTTCGTGGTAATTAAACCTATGGCGCATTCTATGGGATTTCAGCATGGGAATTTCAAATTTTCAAATACGTTTTTCTCAAACTTCCGGTGGTCGGAGATTTTTTTTTATTATTTTTTCTGAACTCCCCAGGTCCTAAATAGTCTATAATCATCGTTATTTAGTGGGGGGTCAGTTAACGGAAATCTCCCCTTTCCCCTTATGTGGGACGTGAATATTTGTTTTATTTGGGCAAGATTATAGCCATTCGTTGTACACGCTTTTATAGGTAATACGCCTATTAGCGTTATCATTTACGCGTCTATTATTTCAAATGTTTAAATATGACATAATATAGTACTTAATAAAATAATAAAAAGGTTTGTTTTTGTTTTTTAACCCCAAGGGCCAACTCTCTCCTCCAATAAACCGTCTAGCTATATGTCACGTGTCTAGGAGATTTGGGGACTCGTCTGCTACAGTTTCTGGGTAAATATTCTTGGTCTACAAAATTTTTATTGTAAAGGTTTTAATTTAGGATATATTGAAATCCTACCAATCATCCTTTGAATGATTTAAGATTTATCTAATGAAATAATTCTCTTAATTAGGCTTGGCACTTCTCCGAATGTGTTATTGTGTTGACAAAATTAACCTCCTGATCCCAAAGTTTACGTAATCTGGCCAAGCTCGCTTCTCTTGAGATGTTTACGAAACAAGTTACAACATTCATCCCTTCTAAAGTAACTTAATATCCAAACGTATAGAATCCGTATAATCTGCATGATATTAAGAATACAATTTGTACCCCACAGGTTTTTTTTTCTAAATCAAGCCAAAGTGGTTTTAACTTTTTCAGTCAGCGAAGCAAAAGTGATAAATGACAGGTTGGTTTTCATAGTTTTTATTTAAATATACTGGTAAATAAATAGATTTAAAGCCTAGGCATTAATAATGAGTATATTTTAGGAGGTACAAAAAAAAAACTTTATGAATGAACTAAGCGAGTTTTCTTGTAATTTTTAAGTCTGGGGCATATTTTTTCCCAACTCTTCCGTGTTCGGTTTGGGTTTGCAAACTTCATTCTTTCTGGGTGATACTATGGTAAAAGATATCAAATTGTATTATATTTATCGAGCTGAGGTTGGGTGTCTGGACATAATTGACCTAATATGTAAGCCGAGCTGAGCACTTACAATGCGACTCTCGCTTAAGTAATATTTTAACGTGGAATTAATTGTTCACCTAGTTACAGATTCAAAGATATCTCAAAGAATAAAAGCAAATGGAGCTACCAATTCTTTCGTGATTCTTTCCCTGCTTAACCTAATTGTATTTAACGAGATAATTTACTTAATATAAGACGGGGAATAAACTAACTCTAAATAATACTTTAATGTTATGACGCTTTAACCTACTCCCTCATTGGCTCCCTACTTCCAACTCTCTAAATAAAACTAGTATGTGTATTTAGTCTTTGTAAAACAGTTTTAGTAAGATCAGTTCGGTTCAGAGCCGTATATTTTTACTTCAATCAAAAAATGATATCGATTGAGCGTGATATACGGAATTTCATATATTGTTTTGGGAATCTTTCAGTATGTCAATAATTAGATGAATCTTCCACAATTTAACGAAGTGCAATTTAATGGGAAGCTCAATTACGGATTAGGTTTGTTTTAAAGGGAGCATGAAGTTGTGAATTAGATTTGATTTGATGTCCGCATTAATACTAGAGACTTTGACACCATTTTTAATCATTGTAAAAAGGTCAAATAGTTAAATTTTGGGGTAAGCTGTAGAGATTCTGTGTCAACAAAAGTAATTATTTAGTTTAAAACATTGGAAATGGTTCGAGAATGTTTTCAAAATCTCTAGTGTGATCGTAGCTTATGTTTATCACCATGACGTTTGTAGTTAGTGGCTCATTTTGTGGGGGATGTCTTCAGTATTACGGGGTAATTTCGTAATCATTAATTTTTAATTAATCAATGAAATGTACACGAGAACATCCTAGCTAATTAATTTTTATTAATTTGTGACTTGATAAATTTTATGTTAGAGCATGTTTTATAATTAGAATGTCAAAAAGGCATTTCTAGACCTAAAATTGTTTATTGTTTTCTCTAAAATGGGGTATTGACGCCCCACAGTGTTGCTAGTACCTTTTGTGAGGCAAGCACAAAGTGGAAAGAAAGGCAGGTGCTTCGCATTGGAACTGATAAGAACATAACTGGACCCTCAGAAGTTCAAATAATATTGCATTTAAGGCAAAACTGAGAGAGGTTTAGAATTTTCTCTAACTCCAATTCATTAAAGGGAGATTGCAACCAGTGATTTTCAATAAATTACTATCGTTTGAAGGCTTTTTTTTTCCCTTTGAAGTCACTTTCTTTTCTGTACAGTCAAAGATAGGCTGTGTGCGTAAGGGAAAAGCATTTTAAAGGGGCAATTTCAGAGCAGATGGGACCTTTAATTAAGCAACGGCTAAAACTTGATTATCTCATGACGTCATTTGAAATGCTACTCGTTTGCTATGACGTCAGAGGTATCCAGCCATTCAGGGGGCGTGGGAAATCCAGTATCACCCGCATTCAAGTGCTTTCTAGTCTGGTGTTTTGTCTATAACTATCTTAACCAGCAAGATGGCGCTACTTATATGAACTAAATCTTTAAGTCAAAATGCTTCACTGTCTCACTTCATGGCGCTGAAGGGCCATCACTAAGGGTACCTCACGACCGCAATGTATATTGTGGCCATTATCAGGGTGAGGGCCTATACAATGCAGCTTGGTTAGCTTGTTTGTAAATCCGGTATTATTAAATAGAATTAGCATTGTAATAATGAGGCGACTAACCCTTTAAAGGTTGGTTCCGGCTATAGTTCGGCCGTAAAAAGCCGCAGAGCCATTTCCTGGCTGGTGTAAAAATAAACGTAGCGTTTGAGAAATGTAGTTGAGGCGTTGAGCGTTCTCCGGACTAGCTGGGTATATTAGGCGCGATCAAAGGACGCGATCTAGGTTGAATCTCGCTCCACTACCACCATTCTGGCTATACTAGCTCACGTGTCACGGTTATTGCGCCGTAAAAACCCCGCGAGAAAGCTCCTTTCTTTTTTTTAGTTCTCGGAAGTTCTCGCTGAGAAAAGGCAATTTTCGCCTCCTTTCTTTTCTTTTCTTCGGGTTATAGACACGAAGTTACTCTTCTCTCGTTCGGGAATCACCGCTAGCTCTTCGCGGCTTCCTAATGCCGCCACTTCCGACCATAAACCCCGCACCATTCCTGGCGCGGGAAGATTTTTTAAAGAAAAGAGGCGCCTACGCTCTCTTCCTCTCAACCGTGTCCTCCACCCGTACGCAACCCCAACCCCAACGACGTAAAACTGGTAATCCGATGACGCGTCTTTTATAGAGCCCTCCATTCAATTTAAAAGCTTCAATCTCGCGTCATTCGAAGAATACGAGTTTCAAATTAATCCCCGACAAATATTCATCATTTTAGTTAGAAACGCTCTTAAAAGCGCCGAGATATTTTCCAAGGAAATGTAATTTGAAGAGTTAAAGATGAAAAGACGGTAAAGAAGGAAAATTTTCATTCATTAATATTTCTTTCATCCGTGTTTTAATTGTCGAAAAGATCTCGGGTTCGAGAATTGTTTGCCATTACTACTTTTATCCTTATCAGAGATTTAACGACGCGTATTATTCCAGCATTAGCTCGCGCAAATCTCGGGAACCAAATCTAGAAAGATTTCATTTCGTGGTCCTTAACTCGTCTAGAGAAATGCTTTTACCTTAGATCCGAAATTAATTTGAAAAGACGGTGTTCTTAGGTAAATTTGATCATTATATTTAAGAATTAAGGTGAGTTTTCCACTTCAGTGAAGCAGGGGGACTCGACTTGATTATTAAAAATATAAAATCATAGAGATAATGAGAGTCCGATTTCGCGTCTTTTAATTGAGCGTCCCTTATCTAGAATTTACTTTCAAAACAAATTTATTCTTGTTTTCCCACGCAATTAAAGTTCCAGATCTTCAATATTAAATTTCATTTTTCGAAGAATTAATTTTTTAGCTATCTTTCCCTCTTTACCTTCGTCATCCGCTTCTATGAACTATCCCATTTTCGGTCTCAAATTAATATTTTAATTAAAATTTTCAATGTTACCAAGCCTTTCCTATCTACCTACCTTCGTATGTATCTTGTTTGAAAAGGATGCGTTTTGTGCGGCTACAACACTAAACTAGAAATCACTTAATCCTCGGGAAAACACCACCAATTAGACACCAAGTTGAACCCCAAAAGGGATGATATGGAAATAAGGCTAAAAGTCGTTTGAGAAATTAATTTCAACATTTCCCCAAAACCACTAATGAAATACAATTGCCCATTATGAAACCTAGGACTATTAACAATGAAAATATATCTTAATAAAGCTGGATAACATATCCTGACGTTCATAATCGTCCTCTAACGTCAAACAGTGCGTGCAAAAGTAGTAACTAATAAAACCAAAAGTAACATAATATCCATAAGTAAGCCAATAAAGTAAATTATTTACTAACGCCTTATTTTAAGGACATGACATAAATTACATCAAGTTTTTTCCAATGACGAAATTTTCGTCATCAAACTTATTCCCGGAAAACGGATGGAAAGTGGCGCGAGCTTTCCAAAGACTAAATATCAGACTAGACAAGACTTTGTTAGTCTAATTGTTTTATGGTTCGTGTAGAACAAGGTCTTAGTAAATATTTTCTTATTGGCATACTTATGGATATTACGTTACTTTTTTTTTTGTTAGTTCCTATTTTTGCCTTTAGAGGATGCTTATGAACGCTAAGTTTTGTTTTTTAACTTCATCAATTAATTGCTAATGATCCTAGTTGAAACAATATATTATAAATATGAAAAAAATTCAAAAATGTCAATGCCGGTAAAGTGAACGTTAGCTTTATTAAACTTTAGTTTTTTTTTTTCTTTTTTGTTTTCGGGAAATAAGCAACAACACAAATTTATATATACAACACGTTCATACGAAATATTCCTTAATATTATTTTTTTTGTCGTATAATTGTTTCGTATAGTCGGCTTTACAATTATTATAAGAATCTATATGATACACTTCAAACCATCCAATAATTTCGTCGCGCGTTTTTCGACGTCATCGTAATATAATATTTTTAATTTCATTCCCTCGCCTGCGCCGCGCACTCGAAAACCTTTTTTTTTTTCTTTTTTTTTTTCGAATTAAACTGAATTCATTAAGACTTTCACGATTATAAATGATGATTTTTTTAATTAAGGGTTTATTGTTCGATCTCCAGCGAGGATGTATCACAAACCCGATCCATTATTAGTTCATTATCTTGAGGTATTTTCTCGAGCGCAACCTAGCTGTTTAATTATTTTGGGTTTTTTTTTGGTATTTTTAATTGTGCCTTTTTTGTTCTTTATTGGAATCGCGTCGGGAAAATGATAAAATATACGTTGCCACGTTTTCCAACTTATTCCAATTAGTACCATTTAAATTTCTTTTCGTATTTATATCTAAAAGTCGAAACTTTTGATTTAGTTTTTGAATTTTCGTCATATTGCGTCCAGTTAAGTTAATAAAAATTGAACTGTTTCGGTGTTTGTATTTCCCGTTTGTTCTTAAGTTCAAAAAGCATTAGATTACCGAGTTTTACGAATCAAAGGGCATTTGAACGCGTGAACTTTGACACCAACATCATAGAATTTGGGTAACTTTTTTTTTTCTCCAACTAATAACACACTTATCGTTTGTTCAAGGCTTAATCCGTTACGATGTAAAGGTTTATTAACGGATATCCATTAGTTGACGCGCGTATTACTATCAAATGGGGTTTGGAGGATTAAATAAGATTGTATTTGAAGGAATTAATAGAGGAATGTTGTGGTAGAAAGTTAAAATCAAGTTAAAAATGAAAATTAATGAAAATAATATTGAATGAATTATGATGTTTTGACTAGAGTTTTTTGTATTCGGGTATTCGGTAGAATTTTAAATATTCGCCATTAATATTCAGTTTTCACCCACGATTTAGGGTTATATTTTAATGTCTTTGTTCATTGTTTTTTGTTGTTTTTTTTTTGGTATAACTAACGTGGGTGGTTAAATAACCCCAGTCTATTTCAATATTAGAGTTTTTTTTTTGTTATTAAGTTATGGGAATGAGTAGTTTCGCCGCTTGAAACACTGTCGTGAGGCACTGGTTATCTTTTGGTTAAGGAGATACGACGTTATTGTACGTATTTAGTAATCCTTACCTTAGCGTGCGCGACCAATCTTACGAAGACGAGTTTTGTATAGGGGGAAATATCGAATAGAAGTTTTTCAGTTCCTTTTTTTCCGATTTTTTTGGAGAAATAGCATTTCGAGTTTTCGATCTGCGGCTAGAGTATTTTCTAGCCGAGAGTCGCGCACTCGCACGCACTTGGGAGAAAATTTGGAACCGTTTCCTTTTTTTTTACATCTTTTCGTATAGCGAACGGAAAGACGAATACGCGGGAGAAGAGGAAAGGAAAAAAGGAAAATATATATAAAAAGAGAAGCGGAATTGACGAGACGAAACGTCAAAAGCCACTCAGCCGGGGAAAGCTTTTGTCGTTATGAAACGCGCGCGAGGTTCGAGAGTGGGCCGGGGATCGTCGGATTTCTCCTTCTCTAAAGAGAGTTTTTACTCCCCAAACCCCGTCATATAGACTGTCTATATTACTATTCTCTGGGAGGTTGCGATCCTACGTAACGTCCGTCTCCTTGGTAAACCTCGCACGCGGATAGCCGTCAAACTGGAGTCGAAATGGTGCTGCGGTCCACGGGTGACGAAGATTGGAACTGAAAAACGGAGGAAAAGAGTCGAGAGAAAGAGAGAGAGAGAAAAAAAAAAGAGGAACCATTACCATTAGAAGCTAAAGGCAAATACCTTTCGGCAAATTGCCCTTTCCCTTCGCGCGGTCGGTCTAACATTCGGGGAGAACTATAATGATCGAGCTTAAATCAAAATGCCACGGAGTTTCTAGTCTCATTCCCTTCCTCGTCTAAAACTTTCCAAATCTAGCTAGCTCGTACCGCCTGTTCTGGGTTACGACTTCGCTAAACTTTCCTCCTCCTATAGACTATCGTATCATCTAAAATGATAAATATATCTCAAACTGCCCACGACTCGTTACGGCCTAGATCGTATAAATAAATTAGGAATAGAAATCATTTTCAGAGGGAAAGAGGTGACTTTTTTTGCCCTTTTCCTATAGATAGTACTGAGCCAGGAAGGGATTCGAAGTAAAAAAAAACAAGATGGGGAAAACTAACAACCATACTGTATACTTAACCCATTGCCAAAACACCACCAATCATTATGTATTTGAATTAATTATGAGAAGAGTTCGCTCCGTTTAGCACAGCTTGAAATTTATAGGAATATAAGTCATTCCGTATAGATAGAGTTTGCTTCTTATCTCAACACTTGTTTTAAAGAATTTATGAAGTTCAATTTATTAATGTTAGTAGTTGGTATAAATAGCTGTCGGTTGAAACTGTGTTAGGTCGGTTGGGACATAGGAGAATGACTCAAAAATTCCCGTTACCCTCAAATCTGTGGTACAATGAACTACTTCCTTCCCTGATGGTCTCTTACTTGCGATAGTCACGCCACCTCCTATTCGTCCAACAGAAAACTAAATTGTAACCTAGAATTTAATTTCTTCACCAATATCATATGATGGCTGCCATTGGCTCCTTCTACAATATAATTTGACCATGATTGGGCTAGGACAGTTTTGTCAATTACTATAAATAGGACAAACATTCAATGGATAAATGGACCCCAAGCATCGAAAACTCCAACTGCTAGTGACTATAGTATTATCGCTTTCTAAATATCTCTGTCCAGAGAATAATAAGAAGATGGTTAGGTTGGCAGAGGAAAAGTGGTCCTTAATCTCTGTCTGTACTGTATAAGAACGGTATTACGTTCAAGAAGGCGCATATTTTTTGGGAAGGGTTAAACGCGCCGGGTATGGGGTCCCTGGTATCTTCACCTTATTAGAGCTCCTTTGTATGCTACTTATCAGCGGGGTCTCGACTCCCTCCTCTTCCTGGTCTCGGGGCTGAAGGTTTGGCGGGACCGCGGCTGAGGCCGCTCTTCGAGCCGCTTGCCACTGAAAATCAATCTGGGCGTACTCGGTCGGGGGTTCCTGACGTCTAACCGAAGAAATATTGGGGAACTGCGACAGCGAAAGCTCGGCGTACGTCACGTCTTCCGGTACCTACGCGCGTGGCCAGGAAGAAAAATATTAACTTTTTCAGTTTCGGATTAGAGAGAAAGGGGGCGACAAAAAAATATTAGAGATTTTTCCGGTAAAAACCAGTCTAGAGAGACGGAACGGAAAAAATGGTTTCCCGCGTATATGAAAAGAAAAATAGAGAAAAATCGTATAAGCCAGTTTCTTTTCCTAGTTTTTCGAGCAAAAGCATCCTTCCTGCCTAATCCGAGTTATTATCCGTCGCTCTCCTAAAACCACTACCCCGCTTTATACTTTACCAAAAGTATAAATGAAACGCTTCATCAGAGCAACGAAAGTTTGTGAAAACAAACAGGGCGGAACGTATTACCTACCAACATTAGTTTTCTTCGACGTCTTTGAAAAAAAAAAAAAAAAAAAAAACTTAAAAGAAACCTACCGAACAAAATCAATCTTTATCCGGAAAATATACCACGGATGAAAGAAACATCTAAGCGGACCCCTCGTGCTTTTACTACACCTATTAATAACTAAACCGTTGGCGCGATATACCGTGACTAAAATTGCGCCCCAGACTTTTTAATTTTTCGAGTTTCTCCTTGGAGATTATCGGAAGACGATTCTTTTTAGATCTTGATTAATGGCGGAACGGATAAAAATGGGAGCAACGTCTGGAGACAGAGATAACGTAAATTGGATATAGAAGAAACTGGTCCCTAGTTCAAGTTGGAGGATACTATATGGAAAACATTGTGGAAACATGTAGCAAACGGGACTCAATCCGCCCATTCCCTCCGCTTAGCCTTCTACTCGCTGAACTCTCGCGTAAGGACGCGTGGAAAAAAATTAAACGTTGACAGTTTGGTATCTAATCTAGCGACAAAACAGACGTTGTTGGGGCGCGTCACCACGTCTTTAACGTCTAACGTCGGAAATAACGAAGTTAGCTCGACGAATTATTAGAGAACGGGCGAGGCTTGTTTCTGTTTCCGAGTCGCTGGAACAATAACTTGGCAAATGGCCTTAGCTGGTAAACGCGAGAAATGGAGTCCGCGAAAGAAAAATGATGGTCTACTTTGGGCTTTTGCAACGTGCGGGGAAATGGAAAGAAAGAAAGACACGCTATCCTGTAGGGTGTCCATGAGCGTGGAAGAAGAGAAATGTCCTTATTATCGAAACGTGCTAGACGGATATAACGGTCATCAAAAAGCGCGCGAGCTTGGAACGGATATTAGCTAAAAGAGAAAGAGAGCAGAAATAGCCACACCAACTACCAGCATCCAATAAAAGAACTAACAAACGAGATGATCCAAAACCCAAATAAAAACTTTCCCGATAACAGGCAATAATTAGCTAGTTAAACAATGTTGACACTAACTATTAAACGTTAAAGCCTTCAAGAATTAGTAAGATACACGTTACTAGCTACCCAACGACTTTTATATTGAGGCGTTGACCTACCAAACTGTGTTAGGTTGGGAATTTACCAAATATTTAAAGGGAAACTTGTAACTTTTGAATTTATTTTCCAAATTCCCATGCTTAAAAACGTATTCGAGAATATTTTCACAATTATTAGGCACGTGTTTGGTGTTTAAATTAATATCTATAGTTTGGTTAAGTTTGAATAAAAGTAAGCATAAATTCGGGCCAATCATTATTTCAGCCTTCAATAGCGCTCTAACATTAAAGTGACTAACAAATCTTTAAATCCCCTTTATAGTCGTATTCTGCCCTTCTTTTCTAGCTTACGATGTTCAGTTCTACAAGCATTCCGTCGTCTGCTTAGAATACCTCTAGGTCGGCCTTGAGAATAATAGTGAGGTTTAGCATTAGCAACAAAATATAAAGTATCAAATGTAAAGATAGCGAATAATTTTGCCGTTTATTTCAAAGTTGAAACCGCTTTCCTCTTGTCTGGTTTTTAACGTCATCTAAATACCTTCAATCATAATACTATATCTTATTATCAGCCTTGTGCACATATCTTTCCCCATTCGGTGTGCACATCTGCACAGAGTTCTTTTCCGCATTCGGTGTATGTTTCATTCTGGATAAAATGACAAACAACTAATCCCTGCCGGGAGTGGTGGCGCTCTCCTGTAAACTGGCGTCTCAGTGGCAAGGTCTGGGTGTTGTCCTGCTCGAATCGCAGGTCCCTTGCCCATAGGGAGTGTTGCGAATGGTCCGCGACGGAATGGTCCTTCCTCTTCCCCATTCCCATCTCCTTCCGTCGCGTGGGCAATTCCCAGTCCTAATCCCTGCGTAGTTACTTACCATAACTGAGTTGCTCAAGGCCTTACGCCTTGGCGCCACACCTGGTTCGCAATCGCGACCGCTGTCCGGGCGTAAAGACGTTACGTTACACGCCGAAAAAAAAAAAAAAAAAAAAAAAAAAAAAAAAAAAAAAAACAACTAATCCCTTTCCCTTCTGCCCCGCTAGTACTCCGTCCCGCGAAGGAAGAAAGAAAAAAATGTATAATAATAATCCCTCCGATATAAATAGTAATTGTAGTATTAATCTTGACAAAACTTTATTAGAATCAATGCTTATTTCCGTCTCTGCCTAAACTAGAAATAGCTGTCCGCTTGTTAGACTGCTCAATGACTCCAAAGAGTCAAACAGACTGATATTTTATTTTCAGTCATTTCTAATCGTTTTTCATAAAAGTAATCAGTTTTAGGATATTATATAACTATTATAAGATCCCAACTTATCATAAACTGTATATTAACTAGAAATTTACGGTATTATAGGCTTGTATGTTCTCCTTAACTAAAACTGCGGCCTGCAAGTCTATGTGTGACCCTTTAACAATTAGGACAAAGTACCTTGATAGAGGTAATTTAAGTATAAAGATTGGTAAGATAATTACAGAAGATTATAAATTGAAATGAAGATCATATATTTGATTTTCTTTAACAGGGAATGAGGAGGATGTTACGATTTCGGAACATCCAGTAATTGGATTCAGGCTTCACCGAATTTCTCAAAAGGTAAATTAGAAATGTACAGGTTTATATCATCCGCGTTTCGTTATTAAAAACTGCCCTACTGGCAAGAAATTGTAAAATTGTAATTAGGATATTTGTTGGCGATGCTAGTACAGACGATAACGCGCATTTACACCGCCAAGAAAGGAATGTAATGGGAATGGTGGGAATTATCCAGTCTGCTTTGGAAATCAACAAATGTTCTACGGGCACTTGGTAAAAGCTTAATAATCCCTTTAGCTATCTGTCTGATGAGTGAAATGATAATGCGCTTCATGATCCTTCATCAGAACCAGTTGAAGCTTTCTTTTTGGCACAAGCCTTTGCCTATGATTTAATTTTTTATTAAAGTGAGGCTGTCACAGACTTTTTATGAACGTCAAATTGAAATTGAGAACCAATTTTCAATATCATAAGTCGATTTTGTAATGATTTTCATAATCATAAATCGATTTTGTAATGATTTATGATTTTCATAATCATAAATCGATTTTGTAATGATTTATGATTTTCATAATCATAAATCGATTTTGTAATGATTTATGATTTTCATAATCATAAATCGATTTTGTAATGATTTTCAAAATCATAAGTCGATTTTGTAATGATTTTCAAAATCATAAGTCGATTTTGTAATGATTTTCAAAATCATAAGTCGATTTTGTAATGATTTTCAAAATCATAAGTCGATTTTGTAATGATTTTCAAAATCATAAATCGATTTTGTATTGATTTTCAAAAGCACAAATCGATTTTGTAATGATTTTCAAAATCATTAAGTGATTTCACCCTTGGTGTATCGGATTTTGTCAAATTTCCCTCCCCTCGGTACAGTCTCAATTAGCTCAATTTAGGGTTTTTTCAAAACATTTTGTGCAACTGTAAATATCAGGGAATATTCACTGGTAAAACCTCTTAAACCTGGAAAATTGGTTGTCCAATTTGATTTAAATTTTCATCTAGATTGCGTTAGAAATCGGTAACAGCGTCACTTTATCTCTAGCAATGGTCCACACCCGCCATCTAGCGGTGACGCATGAAAACATTTTCGCGAAAATTCAATTAGGCTTAAGTTAAGCCAAAAGCGCGGCAATCTCTAGATCTTAGGGAATGTTTATTGCTATTTGCTTGTGTTTGCGGGTTTAAAACAGATAAAAAACGTTTGAGGTTTCGAGTATTTAGGTATTAAAAGTTGAATTTAAATGTTTATAAGTTTAATTTCGGTTCGAAACGAGAGGATTAGTTGGAAGTGCGTTGACACGGTTTTCGATGGGAGTTAACAATTTTGAATGGACTCGATTAGAACTGGGCTCTTAGGTGGTTAGATATTTTTTATTACGGGTGTATTTGCGAACAATCTTATTGAAATTTCTTGCCGTGATTAATACTATCCTACTTTAAGGTAAGAAATTCTAAAACCTTTCATAAGTATTAACAATGAAATTCCAAAATCTCTGACAAACAGTAAGATTTGAATCAGATTTTTGTGATTACTCGCACTCTACCTACGATGCATGGTCATTTTCAATTTTAAATCAATGCCTGCTTTAATATCATATTTAATTAATTATGCAGGGTGGAAAAGATCTGTCTCTTTGTGGGACAACCTGTAATTACGAAGTACCGTATATTTAAAACAAACTTTAACCCCAAAATCTTCGCATTTGGAAACCCACCAGTACTACGAGAACATATTCAATAAAAATAATAGATTCCCCGGTTATTTTTGGGTACTAAGAAGATCAATCTGTAACGGCCTTGCAAAATCGTAAAGACTAGCTATATAGCCGTAATATAAAGGAAAAGGTTTTTTTTTCATCCTGCGCTGACAAATGAGCCACTTTTAGCGGTTCTCGAATCGCCTTTTTAAGTGTCCGAAAGCGTTAATTAACTATAGACACGCTTGTTAGAAGCGAAGCAAAAGGAATTAAATCTATCACCGGTAAGAAAAAAGAGGAAAAGGAAGGAGGAGAGTGAGGGGTGGAATACTAGGCTTAAACGAATATAAAAAAAAAATTGATGTGACGATTTGCTAAAGTGATTAGCAGTTCTTTTGTAAAAGGAAATTTCTCCTAATTTCTTCCGCGAAGAAATCGTATTTGGAAATTATTTTACTGACCTCTGAGCTATAACATTGGAGTAATAAATAGGGGAGTCGCTGACACATAATTTCCACGCATGCCGTGTTCCACTAGGAAAATAATTTTGCAATAATAGAGTAATAACATGGGTAGATCAAGGTTTCTTAGAAATAGGGAGAGAACGAAAAAAACCTCTGACGTCATGTAACCCTCATAATTATACAATATTTGTAAGGGTGAAATACCGCAATTCCGACGCTAAGGGGATGATACCGAGATGTTGCCAGTTCGGTAACACTTATTCCCTAAATCATTATAATCATGTATTAATCTTTATTTTTCTGTTTTCATTGATCCATGGCTGCGATAAAATTTGCCTGAATAGAAGCGGCTTTACAGATTGTCAGCCCAGATCTCAAAGACAATTTAACGACGTACCATGGACTCAAATTGTGGCGATATATAGTAAAAGCTGGACTAGCAAGAACTTTAGTCGTCCATTTCTAAACTTTGAGTATAAACTTTTGGGGAAAAGCGAAGCTGATAGGACAATTAAGATTCTGGCTGAAATAACGCGTGCTATTTTCCAGGGCTCATACAAACCTGGAATACCGGGATATATCAGGGAATCCCTTAACAAAAAAACGTTAGTTTGATCTGAAGAGGTCCTCAAGAACACTACGAAAGTCTTGTGGAAGACTTTTAGACTTTCTCAAGACTTCTTGACATAATTAAAGACTTCCCCAAGACCTATTAAGAATACACAAGACACCCTAAAGACTTCCCTCTTAAGACTAACTTTTTTTGGTAAGGATTATGAATGCTGTCAAAGATTCAGGAGACTCAAATCAGGGAGATTGGGAAAAATTAAGAATGTACTAGTACTTGATCATAAAAATTCAAGGACACTAAGTTGGTACAACCTCAGTTTTATTGGGATTTTCACAACATTGCGCATGGAAAATTGGTTTTCCAAATGTTGTATAAACCCTTCAACCCTCTAAAACTATCATTATTCTCCCTACACTTGATTCTCCATTCCCTGATAGGGCAACACGATTATAAGGCCATCTCTCTTCGTAATTTGAGTCCATGGTACCTAGTTAAATTGTCTTCCCGGTTACTCAAAACATCCAGGGTTGCCAGTTGAGCAATTTCCCTCCAATTTGGGAGTTTAAGATGGTAATTTGGGGTTTTTGGGATATATATAAATACTGAAACAGTTTTTTTCCCTCCCCTGATAGGTCAACACGATTATAAGGCCATCTCTCTTCGTAATTTGAGTCCATGGTACCTAGTTAAATTGTCTTCCCAGATACTAAAAGATCCAGGGTTGCCAGTTGAGCAATTTCCCTCCAATTTGGGAGTTTAAGATGGTAATTTGGGTTTTTTGGGATATATATAAATACTGAAACAGTCTTTCATTCCCCTTTCTTATTCCTCCAATCCTTGGGAATTCAAAGAGATTGAGAAGAAATCCTTAAAAAGCTATAAAAATAATCTCGATGGGGAAGGTTAAGGAAATAAAAAACGATTTCTTACTCAAACATACTTCCCCGCAGTTCTTATATCTAAAAAGATTTTATTTGCAAAGGTATTTCGATTCCATTATTTCTGTCTATATCAACATTTAAAGATGAAAGAATATTTTTTTTATTTTAATACTTTTCGACTTTTAAATTAGAAATGACAAAAAAACTTGCGCTAAGAAATAAGATTCCCATTAGTTTGAGAGCTTTTAATCTTATTTTTCATTATATTTGACTCCTTCCAAAAAAAAAAATTTCTCTTGAAAAATTAAATCAGTTTAGAATTTTCGTTAAATTCTATGCTAAAATCATGAGGGTTTCTAAATTTTATTACCTTCGAAGCAAAGTTTGGTTAAAACTTCATATTAAGCCCCAAAAATACTAAAAGACTTCGAAGGGGATGGAAAATATTGGACCATTCGCGTGGTGTAAAATTCCATGTGTTTGTATTTTAATTATAGTAACGAATTAATATATACTTTTAAAAGCTACCGTAATTTTTATAATATTAATATATTTATATTCTTTGCCACAGATGCCTGGTGAAAAAACAAGCCAATTCGCCTTAGAGCCGCTTCATCGACGACACCAATGTTCGACGGTTGAACCAACTTTACAGGCGTTTTTAAAAACACCGGGAATTTTCTTGATGACACTATCGTAAATGGTAAGTCTTTACACCAATTTATCATAATTAGTTTTGGATAAGGAACCATACTTATGCAAATTGCAAAGTACAAATGTGAGTTCTCAATAAAAATGGTTTACATTATTACATAATACATTCTACACGATTATAATTGGTGTAAAACCATTCCACTATCGCTTCTGTAATGTTACATGGAATTTAAACACAAAAACGAAAAATAGTAAACGAGCGACGTTTCTCTCTAAAAGACTCCTACACATTAGCTCGTTTCAGTTGCGTCGTGGCTAACGTCACGCGATCATAGATATAGTATTAATTAAACTATAGTCTTGTGCAATTAACGTCGCACGCCATTCGCTAAAAAATATCTCCCGCATCACATGGGGACATTGCTCTCTTTTGGCGTGTGAAATTTGTACAGTTTAAGGCAATAATTTTGCATTTTGTACATTGACCTTAGAAAGATATTTGTATCTAGCCAATTATTCTATACTCTATACTTCATGGGCCCATTTTAGTGAACATTTGTTACATATTTCAAGTTGTACCGTGCACTTTTTCCCAGAGTTTTAAGAATTACTAGCCTCGTAAATTGAATGAAAAACCCCGTATGAAATAAAATGGAAATGTTTATATTTCCCTTTCGACTTTTCGAGCGAGTTTAACGTATTCGCGAGAGGTGTCAAACACGGGACAAGACGTAAATTTATATTGAAAAATTCTTAAAAAAATATTGTGGAGTACGTAATACAATATTTTTTCATACCCTGATCGTTCTTCTCAAACCCATATTTGGATTACACGTCGGTCCATAACCTTGTCTTTGAAGGGAGGGTGAAGAGGGAAATAATGTGATTCTTACTGATTCTACTTCTAAAAATAAGATATGTTTGCGTAGTAAAACATTCAGGAAGTGTCGCACGAATTTTATAAAGCCAAAAGGTCTTTTGATTAGTCCTTTTGGAGGTTGTTTTTTTAATAACTTATTTTTGTTCTTCATGGGAATTTAAAATTTACTCTAACCCAAAATTAAACCCCTCGATAATTAGTGTAATTAAATCCTCAACTATCACTATAATTGTTTCTAAGTATACATTTTGCTGTATATTTATGGATTTTAAAATTAGTTTTTTTGGTATTTCAATTTTCCAATGTGTAATATATATTTTTTAATTAACTATTTCGACCCAAATTTTTTTGGGGAGTTTTGACAATTGTCGAAGAATTTTATTCGTTTTCACCGTGCCTTTGATAAAAAAGGTTTACATTATACACGGCGGACGTATGCATATATATTCGCAATCGAGTTTAAATTTTTTTTCGTCGAGGCGCGAAGTATTTTGAATAGAGAGAATTGGTGGGCCTTATAACGTATTCCGAAAGCGCTCTTAGACGACACAATAGAATAAAAAGATTTTTAGGGAAAGGCCTTCCGAGACTCAGCGCGTGCTTCTCAGTCTATATTCATTTTCAGTTTAAGTTTACTACGCCTTAAAAACCTATATACCTTTATATTTCCACGAAACCAAACCTTAGGAATAAATGGGAGAATGTAGAATTGCGCGTGATGCAAACTAAAATTGATCTTAAATATATTTATCCATTTCGGGAGTAGTATCCAAAACTATTTTTATCGCCTATATGGTTTAATATTGTGTATTATTCCGCCTCTACTTTATATAGCTTGTAAACTTTGAAGCTGGAACAAAAGCGTATACACTAAAGTCGGATGAGAACGATAAAAAAAAATCTATATAAGGCGAGACCCTTGGCATAAAAGAAGTTGCGTTTTTATTCTTACTAAAGTTGGCCAAGTTTTTTGGGACTTATTTTAAAAAAGAAAAAAGGGAATAGATTCTGAGTAAAAAAAAAAAAAAATAAAAATAGGCATTCCCTTTAGAAATAAACGATTCACCCTTTCGCTTCGTCTATAGGCTTGTCTGTAAAGCAGACGAGAGCCGGTATAAGATCAGAGTAGTGGGAGGGATTTTGTAGTATCTGCTAAGCCCAATATAGCCCCGTTTTCATTATCTTAAGTGCAGCGTCGAATCTTTTTGCCGAAGATTCTCGTCCCGTTTTATTTTTGATAGCTAAAGACGAAAAAGGGAAAGTTTATGTCAGTTTGTTCGACTTATTCGAAACAGTGTTGTAGAGGATGGGACGCTTTATAGACGGGTAGCGGATATAAACGAGGTAAAGCGTAGCATCTTCGCCTTCTCACGTCTTACTTCGAAAAGGTTTAACGATATAGGCTTAAACCGAAGTCGGATGGGTATAAGGGGTAATTTTCTTAATATTTTAGTCGTTGAGAAAACGCGAGAGGTTCGAAACTGATACGGAATTTTGAGATGAGAAGGATCGAGGTCAAATGGAAGCTATCCTTAATCTGATAGGACTTATATAGCGTATACTTTCTTCTTTTTAAGTGTTATACTTGCCCTAGTTTTTCGAAATCTCCTTTTAAATATATTCCAAAACATTTTAGAGTTGATTGTTAAATATTTTAAGAAATTATTAAGATTAATAAATCATATGAAAAACGGGTACGGCTACTTAAAGCTAATTTTAATTGTTCTAAAGTCATCGCGTGACTAAAGCACGGTAGAAGGCAGCTTCACGTTCACTTCACGTATTTTAGAACCTGACTTTAAGCCTCCTACATATTTTGGATCATTGCGTCGCGTGGCGCTGATCATTTTGGCGCGAAACATAGATACGCAAAGTAAACACGCAACCTGACTCGATTCGGGCCTTATCAATCTTATCTCACGCCAATTCTTCAAATTGAAATTCACGTGCTTGGTGCTAGATCGATTTGACGAGGCCCGAATTGAGCTAGGTTGCGCGTCTGCAATCAGTAGCGAGAAAATAGAGCAAATAAGCTTTTAAGATGTACTTACCATGGGCGAAACGGGAGAGTGTGACAATGAAAGTTTTTTCATGCCGAGATCGACGTCCGTCATGGGATGGCCGCTCATATACCTGGCGATGTCGCTAAACGCCTTCTCCTCACTTTGCGCTGTTGAATTACCAAAAGAGTTACGCGTATATTAGTAACGTAAGAATTCCCGAAAACTCCCCGCAAAAAAGAAAATAGCTAAGTACACCTGGCCCCTAAGTTACCTTTCGAATCATTAACCGAGCTGTTAGATGCGCGCTTTAGAGGACCCTTGAAATCGTTCATAAATTATAAAATTATAAATCAAATTTGACATAATCTTATTCGGATTTTGATTAAAGACCCCATACTTGAAATATCACAAATTTATTTACTCTGGTTCAAGGTAAGTTGCCCCAATTGACAAATATGAGATAGCTTGATATGTACATGTATAGCGCTTAATCTCGTAGGAAAATAGTCATGGGAACAACTTCATTCGAACAAGAATAAACCTACACATTGCTATGTCCAGCATGTGGTCAGCCCTCATTCCTAAAAAAACATTCCCAAGGCGCAAAAATGCGAGGTACCTAAATGTTTCCATTACTCAAATGGGAAATAACATTATCAAACTATAGCTGTAGTGAAATAGCTGAATGAATAATTTGTCAACATATGACAAAGCGAAGAACCGAGAGGTTACTTCGAGCGAACGCTTTACGATAAATAAAAGGGGAGATATGTCTTTTATATCAAGCAATTTTTTTGTCATATAGTGTTGCCCTCATTGTTTTGAAGTCGGGGGAGGGGGGTAAACCAAGACAGTGGAAGTTATTTATTAAGCTATTTCGAAAAATATTCTCTTATTTCTGATGTTATTTTGTCCGCTTCCCCGTTGATGACGGTATCGGATGACGTCCTCGAGCGTTACCCTTACCCTCTTAGCCGGGCTATTTTCAATTTATAAGGGACCAAAGGGAGCTAGCCAAATATGAAGAGAACAAAAACGGAGTTCTAGCCAGTCATACTTGGTGAGCCGTTCTGAGGAGGAATAACGTCAGGACCTTTCTTAACGACGTCGTGTTCTTCGTTTTTGACTACCGGCGCTTCGGGCCTAAGTTATCCAAGCGGGAAAAAAAAAAAAGAAAAATAGAAAACGGGAGAAAAATAAATAAATTTCCCTTGGCGATTATTTTACACGTTTATTTCAAAAACAAATCTAGTCAAAACGGAGCGACGTATAGGAGGACGGGGAAAAGGAGAGAAAGAGAGAGATGCGGGAAGAGGAAAACTAATATAAAATGGGCTTCTTACTTGTCAGGCGCTTCTGTTTCTTTTGATCCTGCGAAATAACGAGAAAAATTGGGAAAAACAAGAAAAATTCAATAAATGGACGTAGAAGTTTTCCATATATTCCGATAAAGGTTGGCCGGGTAAGCGGGAGAAGGGGAAAATGCGGGGTAAATACTGAAGGGAAGGATCGAAAATTGAAGGAAACAAAAGAGTCCCATCGATTGGCCTGTACCTCTTCTCTTTATAAAAATAAATTAAAAACTTTTGATCCAATAACAAAAAAGTATAAATAAAAAATAATGGAATTCTAGGATCGATATAAAAATGCTTTTGGTTGACTTATCCCGCCTTCCTTCAATCTGAGAGCACCAATCTCGAGAGAGATATCGATCGATTGCGTTAGATTAATTTTGGAAAATGAGTAATTCCTACGAGCTATTAAAAGAATTCCGTGTAGATGGGGCGAGTATAATCTATTCAATCTCGAATTGACATACCTTTCAGTTTGACTACCCTTTAGATCTGATATATTTTATTTAGAGATAAAGGGACCATATAGCTTTTCACGCGTTGCCAACTCAAGTTGAATTTGACTAATCTATATATGATATTGTCCGCAAATAATGGGAATTTGGATATGAATATAATTTTCCAAAGTCATCAGATAAACAAGCCAGATCTAGACTATATACCCTTTTTTGGTCATTATACGTTATGCTGACTCAAAGTGGAATTGAATGCCATATGCTTTATATTATCATAGATTCAAATTACCCGCAGCAAATATTGCGTATATAGGATAGAAGTATTACTTTTCAAATTCAATTTAAGAACGAGATTATATTTTAATTTAAAAATAGCAATATCAGTTTATAAAACTTCTTTAGTTCACGTTTAGATTTAAGATATGTCAGCGTTCTCTAGGGTTTGCAAACTCCGTAATAGATATGACCTTTTACAGAAAGTCCTTCTCTATAAATTAATTTTATAATCGCGTAAAAATCGTGCGAAAATGCAAAAATAAGATTTTTGGGAATTACCACGAGTTAAAATGAAAAATACTCTTACAAAACCCAAGGAAGGATAAAATATGGATGATGTAAGAAAAAAACAGAACGAATCAGTAAGGGTTTGTGGTATAGTTCGTCGCAACCTGGGAATTATCTCTTTCTTGTATAAAAATTCTGTTTATAACGGCGAAATGAAACGGTTCCAAGATGGTGACGGGGATACAAAGGAGAAATGTAGGATCGTTTATATATGAAAAGCCTTGTATATCTTACGTTTATCTTCTTCTCCTCGGAGTCTCATTACTACGACTATAGCAACGGCAACGATCACCAGAGCTCCCACGATGCCAATCAGAACTCCGAGCACGGGGCTTACCGTAACTTGCTCCTTATCCGCTAAAAATTGGAGAAGAGCTTTTTAGTTATTGCTTCTTGTTATACGATTATAGCGAGAGACGGCTAGAAAGAATCCAGTTCCCACCCCCTTTTTCTATATATACTCTTTGGCAAACGAACGTCGAATATGTCACGTCCGTATTCCCCTCCCCAAACATTAAAGAACCGTTAGTTTACGTTATGGAGAAGGGGATACGAGATTGAAATAATGAAACTAGTTGAACTATGTACCTCGAGATTGCGTATCAAATAACGGTGATCTTTCATTTTCCCTTTATTGGTAAGAAATGGGCCCAATTTGGTTTAATATTGAATGATGCGGAAAAAAAGAGACATCGAGATAACGACGTTTAGTGGCTTGATCTATTTGTGAACCATGACGTTTAAATTCAATTTATTTTAACATTAGAGAGTATAACGGATGTTTATAGGATCCCTATAGAGAACGATCGATTGGGCGCAGGGTTTCTCGCTCCATTTACTACCATTTAATATGTACAATCTATAAAACCGCTGTGAAACTAAAGCACTACGTGTATACACAGTGTTGCGAAACTTGTTTAAGGACAAAGTCGCGATTGAACCCGCAAAGCCGAACTATACATTTTTCATGCTCGCTAGTTGCGGGTAAAAATCCTAAAAATCCGCCTACACTACAAGCTTGCATCGTTTTCTATTTGTTGATGCCGAAATAAATCGCGGAAAAATTCAAAATTAACCGGAGTTTCACTTTCCGTGCCGATTTGTTTGAACCATATTTTCCGCTTCCGCTAGGCGACCCGCGTAATTTGAAACCGCTTTCTAAAATCGTCGGCTGTACTAGCGAGCGTGAAAATGAAGCTTAAGACTGGTTAAAATGAAATTAATTAATCTGAAGCTAACCAAAACTCGCGCTTAATTTTAGGCTTCTATTTTCGCGAATAAAATATTTAAAAGCTTCATTATCTTTAAAACAGATCTAATTCGCTCTAGTTTCAAAGCCTATAATGTGAACGGACCAACGTAGAAACGAGCGAGCTTTTTATTTAAATGTAAACTTTTGTTCTCATAATGAAAGTTTAATTAAAATATATCGTTTCTCCTTTCAAGGGGAAGTAGCTAGATGCCTTTAAATTGGTGTTAATTTTATCCAGCGAATGAACAAAATGCGCGATTCGCTGAAGCGTGCGGAAAAAAAGGGTTGAAATCTTCGCGACAGAAATCATAGAGAGATGCGAGATAATGGGCTACATTAAAAGCGAATCGAGTCGTTTGGGGCGCCAAATGGCACTTAGGAAACATCAATTTTTAAGAAACTGTTCACGAGTGGTATAAGGAAAACTGAATTTATAAGGCTTCGTCAGCTATAATGGTATTAAAAGTGTTATTTGCCGCTTATTTCTCAAATGGGTCGAGTGGTTTATGAACTGTATCGCCATTTATACGCGCTTTTATTAATGTTAACTACGTAAGAATTTTCCTCTCTTGGAAAGAGTCATAATTTACGCAAAAGCAAATTTCATTTTAAAGGGAGGGTAAAGAGGTAAATTATTTTTATACATTCTGTTACTGAAAGTTGGACCTGTTTTGCATAGTATAACCTTCGGGAAAGGTCTCAGAATTTTGCAAAAATATCACAATATATTTAGATTTTAATAATTCGATTAAAAGCAGTCCTTTAGATTTATCTAATGACGTCACACCCTTGACGTAACAAAATATATTGAAATTTTCACTGTCCCAAAGATGGGACGTCCATTACTTGATCAAAGGCGCAGCTTTTAATTCACTGAAATCTTTTTAAATTTTTTTGAACAATTCAGAGACATGGCTGAATAAATTATGTATATGAAGAGAGAATACTTATATGACAATGGATATACCTATACAACAAGCTAGAATTAAGCGAAATGTTATATTTAACTTCAGAAGAACACGAGCTTATCCTCTGAGATCTAAATTATTCCATTAAAAAACAAGAGAATACATTCATCTAAAACTATTTACAGCTATCTTAATAGATAAAGTTGATTATCAAAACCTGACGTTCATAAGCGTCCGCTAACGTCAAACAGTGGCAAAAGTAGGAACTAACAAAACGTATTAGTTTATCTATAAAGAATAGGCAGTCGCGCACGTGGTTTTGTCAGTTATTACTTTTTCCACTTTTTCCGTTAGAAGACGCAGGGCTCCCAGACCACCTATAATACCTATAATTACCTATAATTCTGAAGTGATCCTATAAAAACCTATAATTTCACTTTTTAACCTATAATACCTATTTTTTGGGGAATTTGTTCAACTTCGATGATAAAATTCGAAAGGAATGAACTATATAACTATAAAAATTATACTCTTGCTTGAAAAAGTGCAAATGATTGAAAAAAAAAAACAAGCTGTGGCAGAAACGTTTCCTCTCCTAGGTTACTGGTAATTATTACTCTTTTTTTTTTAGAGGTTAGGTAGACTTTCGAGATTGGCGTGAGTAGCTAGTAGTGCCAAAGAAAGGCAGAGGGACAGGTCTAGAACCTATATTGCATTACATGTCAGCGAAACCTACCTATAAAACCCCTATTTTTCGAAACTGAAAACCTATAAAAAGTCCTATAAATTGATATTTTTGAACCTATAAATTACCTATATTTTTGGCTTTTAAAACCTATAATACCTATAATTTTTTCCGGGCTATGCGCTGGGAGCCCTGAAGACGGTGTATGAATGCCAGGTTTTGTTATTCAACTCTATCTATCAAGATAGGTGTCCATTGTTACTTAAGAGTCGGAGTATTTATGCATTATACTTAATACGAAAACAAAGCTTTGCCAGTTTGCTCTTAAGCCTTTTCTTTATAGAGACGAGATACGAAGAATAAAATTGGGAAATAAAGCTATAAATTGCGGTCTGGACAAAGGACTGTCTGGATGAGTACAAAAAAGTATAGCTTTATATCTCGGCTTAGCTTAGACGAACGAGAAAGCCTATTGTTCTACCAAGGTTTTTGGAGACTTAATATATCAAAGAACAAAAAAATCCTTCGGCTTAAAAAAAGCGAACGATGCGTTCGGAAGAGGCTTAATGGCAAAATTGGGCTAGAACGCTGGTGACCTCGATGACCTACAAGTAGTTTAGTCTCCCCATCAGGGCGGTCAAAGGGCTCTTTACCTGGCTAAGCATTAGCGAGAGAAAGGGAGAAGTTTTTCCTCCTTAACCCACCCCGTTTTTTTTTCTTCTTTTTACTATGATAGCGGTGTAGCCCGGGCCCCCAAATCGTTACTATCCCCTTTTCTGATATTGGACATCGTGGCCAGTTTATTGATCGGCTGGTTGGAAGAGGGCTCTCTTTCTATACTGTATTTCAATCGGAGTACCAACCACGTACAAAGCTAGGCTACCCGTTATGCAACTTGATTTTTTTCTTGTAAATAGAGAGAGTATAGGTTAGGTAAAATTAGCTACCAGTTAATTTCAATATTATTTTTCAGTAGGAACTAGTAAGCTACTTTACCTCAATTCTTATAATTCACTCTATTCAATAGATGTAAAGATTTGATAATATAAACCGACCACTGGAATAGGAGCAATAGAGCGAAAGGAATTGAGAAAGAAATAAGAGTAATACCGTCATTATTCGTAAATGATCGTATCTATTTTTCCTCGATACCTTTCCCTCTATTATCTCAAAGTCACTGGGCATGATAGCTTCGATTGAACTGTAAATATATAGACTTCTAACTATAGTTTGTTTGATCTATTCGAAACAACGCGTATAAAACTTGCGGGAGCTCAATTCTCCAATCAAGCGTTGACCCGATTTTCCTCAACCCCTATATACCAATTGATGTTTCTTCAAAGGGAGCGTATAGTTCGAAAAGAGCGCGGGGATGGGATAGATGGGGCGTGTATATCGAAAATAAAAGGCTTACCGGTCCTTCTTTCCGCTACCGGAAGGGTGGTAGCGGCCATAGCCACCGTATTGCTTCTGCCCTTGTCGTTAGCGGCGTAAAGGACCAAGTTGAAAGAGGTTCTGGGTGGAAGATTGCCGACGGCGAAGAAAGGGGAGTCTGATGAGTGATTAGATTGCAATACTACCGCTAAGGCGTTGTACACTTCTAAATAGAAGGTTTGTTTCAGACCCCCGTCATCTCCCGGCTCGCACGATATTTCCAGAGTCGTCGAAGTTTGATTGGTGATCGAGCATTTTCGTAGGGGATCCGGCGGACCTGCCAACGACCAAAAAAAAAAAAAAAAAAAAAAAAACGAGTGAGAAAAAGGCGTTGAACGAGGAAAGCCGAGAAAAGAGAAAATTATTCAAATAGCTTCTGTCACGTATCTTCAAAGAGCCTCTTTCTTTCTCTCTTACCCATCTTCCCGATCGAAGATGTATAGAGCCTCGTTCATACTTGAGGGCAAAATCAATTCTGAAACAGGTTCGAAGCGTTTTCTATTTTACCTGGTACACACGCTTACAAATCGGTTCGCCCCGGTTCGTCCATATTCATAGCTTAGAGTTGTTTTGAAAATTGAGCGGAATTTAAAAATTACCAATTACCTTTTGAACTACTCAGTTAAATGTTGCTTAATTATTTATGATTGAAATAATAATTTTAATCTTGGATTGTAAGATTTGCTCGCGAATCTGTCTCGTCAAAGCGGTTTGAACCGAAGCGACGACTAGCTTTTGCAAATTTCTTCCCGAACATACTACACGAACCAATTTCTTGTTAAGAACATATCTAAATCTCAGCGCAACTAAGCGCTTTAGGTTTATGTATGAACGAGGCTTAAGAAGCCCCCTTTTTCGTTTGTTATAGCGCAGAGAAATAAAAACAAGAGATTCTCTTATACACTACGCGCGCCATACCCCTTTTCGCTATAGAATATATATTATATAGTTTATATTTGGCCCCGGACTTCCCCCCTTTCACTTTCTTAGACTCCCTCGCTCTTCGTACTCCGCGAGTAAAAGGGGTAGAGATCGAGAGAGAGAGAAGAAAAATAAAGCGACGGAGAAAGTTAGAGAAAAAAGAAAAGACCCACCCGGGCTGCTGTATAAAAAATGGGACGACAGAGACCGATAACCAACGAGCCGAGATTTTTCAGAAAGAAGGCAACGATGAAAAAAAAAAAGTTTCCTATCTTTTCGTGACTGGACTAGGGAGCGCGAAGGGAATGCTCGATTCTTCCTTTTTCTTCGGCTTTTCCATCCTTATTTTTACCCTCATCCAACCCAACCTTTATACCCTCGCTCTATGCGGCATCTTTTTCCTCGGACGGAGGGACCTCGCCCGACTTGCCCAATATTCCTTCAAATCAGTCCCGGGGGAATTAGGAGCGAGTGATTTTCGGTTTTATTCTTGGGAGATCTTTTCGCGCGACGTTCGATGGCCTCACACTCTCGCGCGCCCATGGCCAAAGCCGCTGTCTCATAAATCTCATTTCTCGTTCGACGACGACGTGTTCGATAGGAAAAGATATTCGATAGAAGTAGACTTAAACAAATAGAAAGTATAAACGTGAAAATTTATCTTTGTGAATTAATTTATCGTGAAAAGAATTAACCGATAATCGGCTTTCTCAATCAGGAAAAATCGAATTTGCTCACAAATGGTCCAAATTGGAAAGTTTCAACAGAATTCGACCAAATATAACATTTAAAATAACCTAATTGCAGAAAAATTGATTCGCTTTGGTCCTCTTTTGTTCAATTCAAGTTATTTCATTTGGTCTATTTCATCTAATTTTGTTGAATTTTCCAATTTGGAGCATTTTCGTTCAAAATATAAGAATTATAAAACAATATTTAACTTACGATAAGTAAGTTTTAACGGGATACCCAGGAGAGTTTGAAAAATCGCCGATAATCAGTTTCCCTCCAATCAGCGTGCTTTATTTCGTCAGTACACGCTGGTTGGCGGGAGATTGCTTATGGGTTAGTAAATTAAAAATTGGTTTCTAACTTAATATCTGTTAATTGTTTTACCGATGAATTATTTATTATTTAATCGTAATGCATCGATTAAGAAAAATACAGACTTTAAGAAGGTTCATTTTTGACCATAAGAATTCACTGTAAAGTTTGAGTCTTACAGTATTCCTTGAAAAAGCTGCTATTTAGGCGTAAGTAATTCTCTACTATCGGCTAAAATTGTCAGCGAATTCGCTGCTAGGAGTGCAAGAGCGTTCAATTTAGAGTAGACGACGATGCTGATCAAAAATAATTTAGTCGTCTGATTATAGGATCAACGTCTAGCATTATCGGCAAACATCTTATTCCCTACAAACACTCTTGCCAAAATAAAGCCAGGATTTTAATTTCGTATTACTTAGGACGCTCTTGTAGATTCAACTATACTACTCGCGTATAATGTCTGCTTCCTCATTTGGAAGACGCCTTAAGCTATAAAGGAATTAGGGTTATAGCGAATTACTCTTCGATTTTATGATACGAGAATGACGCGACGTAAACCAAACCTTGTAGATGTCATCAGTTAATGATTAATTTATTATTTGAGAACGTGAGCCTCTAATCAAGTAAACTCTAGACATAGTAAACCTTGTTAATTAAAGGGGATAATAGACTCGATTTAGACTGTTAAAACGTGCGTAAAAAGATTTTCTAAACTCGAAACAAACATGCTAAATTAGGCTCGAAGAAATTAAGATCTATTTCAAAAGGTCTCAATTGGTGGTGACGTCATTGAAAGTTCGCCTTTGAACTGGCGCGTGAACCAATAGAGATGTTCGTTGGACTTAATTTGTTTCAACCGCCGATCTTTTACGATATTTCATTGGCTATGGAGTTTAATCACAATTTTCTAAAATAAACTTGAATCTTTAAAATTAGGGTAATTATTTTCAAAAAATTACAATGGATTTGGTATTTTCTATCTGCAACGCCCAAATTAAAAATATACTGACTTTAAGATTAATATATATTTTATCATAATTGTATTTCTTGACCAAATATATCCACAGTTGACCCCAAAATATCTCAATTTGACCTTTTCCTAACTGCGTATAAAGGTTTTAAAGCCTCTAGTGCGAATGGGGCTTATGTAATATTAAAATAGGTATATCGGAAAAAATGTAAAAGCGAAACCTTCATTCTATTTTCGTAGAAGAAAATAAACTATGAATATCGATACTGGTAACGGAAAATAAATAAAAAATCCCGATAAATTATTTTATGGATAAAAAAAAAACCTTGGCTTGATATTTGAGAAACAAAGTTTTATGAATAAATTACGAGACTCAATCAATTTAAATTTGTATCTCGATCCAAGAATCCGATAATTTATTCATAAAGTCGAGTTAACAAATCCATCGGAGGTTTTAAAAATTGGAATCGGAGAGATTTCGTTATAAGGTGTCATTTTGATAGAAAATTTTAATACTTTATCACATATAAGAACTGCGAAATATTTAATCTTTTAAATATTTAAAGATTCAAAATAGACCAACCATTTTTGGTATGAATTATTCATTTTTCTTGCCCTATATTTCAACACCAAAGGAACCTACATTGAATTCTAACAAAATAGTCGCGATAAATGCAAGATCGTAATATATTAACTAATTCATTCCTTATTCATTTGATTCGTCTTACGACCCCTGCGGAAGTGTTTCAACCACTTGGCTTTGATGTCGTGGATGAAGCTACCTTACAGGGGGTCCCTCCATAATGAATTATTTTCTAATATTATTTTGTATTGGATTATTTCTAAATCCTGCTGAGTTTCCTCGACAGGGGAGCCACCCGAATAAACCTGTAAAATATTCAAACTACAGCGGCTACTCAATATTAATTATCTCAGTCTTTATGCAAAGAAACAATGAAGTTAAACAGTTTTTTGTAGGACGATTAATTAAATTGGATAAGTTTTTAACTCGCTTTAAAATTAGACTTTGCTCGAATAATTTGGAAATAAAGCACCGCCATAAACAAAAAACAAAAAAAAAATAAAATATCTGAGATAAATAGCGACAAGCGTGTCACTAAAGCCATATACACATTACCCTGTTTTCGAGCGTTGCGTCGCGTGTGTCGCTGATCGTTTTGGCGCGTGCACTGCGATTAGCTCGCGTTATACGCAACGCTTCAAAACTAGCTCATGTTTGTAGCGGATTCCACTTGGACAAAACAAGCCTTGTTTTATCTCCCGTTATATAGCTCCATCGGAGTGCTTTATTTGCCCCAGTGGATTTCCATATTAGAGGGCTCAAGGATATCGTGGCGATGGTCTTATATTCGTGACTTTAAACGTGCCCAATTATCCGAGTTTAGCCTACTTCCTAAGTTTAAAAGAGCTGTTAACCAATTTACTAAAATCTATACACTGATTACGCTTCATTACTTCACGGGCTTGTATACCGTTTACGTGGAGTAATCAGCCCCTCGATGAGAAGTAACATTCTGTACAATTCTGTTAGACTGAATTCACCCTCCCTTTAAATACGCGTACAAGTACCGTCCCCTTTAAAGTTAAAAATACATTTCAATTAGTTTAGAGAATAGATTAAGGAGTCGGTTTCCCTTCTATTCGATAGATAAGGAGTTTTGAGGAACTAGGGGAGGAAGGGAAAGGAAGCAAAAGTTTCGAGACCCTAATTTAAAATCGTTTTAGCTAGCGACGTAATAAATTTTATATTAATACTCTCTCTAGATAAATTAGTTAATGGTGAAAGCGAGCCAACATAGCGGGTGAAAGAAATCTTCGGAGGAGATCCCCACCTTTTCCCCCAAAATTATTAATACCAGAAAAGTTTCCTGAAACAGAACGGTCGAGCTGAATGCATTGTGGATGGGTTTTAATAATGATACACCTATAGTTTAGTTTTAAAGCGAGGCTGTCAACGATTTCTCATGAAAATCAAATGTAATTTGAGTAATAAAACGATTAGTTATGTAGATCGCCATTAAAGATTACCACGATAGGGAGCATCTTGGACACTAACAATTTTCGACATTATACGTCATCACGTGTGACTATTATAAAACTAATTTAAAGGGAAAATTATAAATAAAAATAAAACTCTAATTTCGTTTTATTTTTGGAATTATTTTTCCAACTTATTCGAGGTTTTCTCAAATATTAGCCACTTTTTTAATCGTGCTTGAATTTAAGTGAAGTATAAAATCTAACCAATAAAATGAACCCAACGGCTCCCTCCTTCAACAGTACTGATTTCCCAACATATTCTGACGGCGTCGTTCTCGCCATCTAGCGACGTTTTCAAGAAACTCAATCTCTATAGCCCAGTTGAACCCAACTCCAGAATTTAAATTTATTACTGAAATATCGTCTAAAATTGTATAAAAATTATTTTATTTATAGACTATGCGCGCTCTCCACAATTGCATTTAAATTTGATATGATATTTTGAAAATAATACTTCTGTGCTGACTTAAGTATCCCTTCAGCAAGATTTCCCCCTTCTCTATTTTCTCTTTTCTACGCTTTTAGTAATGGTTTCGTTGTCTTCTAAATCTGGAACCCCGTACATAGTAAAAACCCTCATTTCAAAAAGGGAGAAATCGGGAAGGGAAAAAAAATCGAGTATTCTCTTTCCGGAAATTAAGCTTTTGCCATATTCTTAAGATTCATTATTCATAGTTTTAGCATGAATGTAATATAGAGAGTTTTTGGGGAGAGGCCTTGGTCTTTGGCGTCGCTATCTTTCCCTCATTCCCCCTAAAATTCTCCGGCTTTTCCTCGCTTTGTTTAATACTTTCCTCTTAACCTCCTCTCCCTCTCTTCTCTTCCTCTCTTAGTAAATGATTGAGCATTAAAGAGCATAAAGAATTTACCATCCAAAGAAGGGGTGCATATTGGAAAGAATCTTTAAGAGAGAAAGGGTGCCTATGCGGAGTTTCGGGGAAATATAAAAAAAGTTTTTGGTTCCACCATTTTTTATAAGTAAAAGCTGCTATTAGGTATAGGGTTTTGTCATATAATTTTAGTTCCAAGGATAGTTTTCAATGTAGGAAACACGAGGCGGAGTAATATGCAATGTAAAATTTCATAGAATATAAAATAGTTACGCTTCGTAAATGACGGAGAAAGATACTGTATATATTCGGCTAAAAAAAAACTCCCCATTTCTTCCTCTTTCCTTCTTTCATATACGTTTTATAACCGAAAAATGACTTTTACCCCCCTTACACTGGTTCCGAAAAGACAGTTAATGACAAATCAATCGAAAGGGGATTTCATTTTTTTTTTTTTTTTTTTGTTCTAGTAGGTGTAAAAAAAATAAAGGGTAAAGCCACGTTTTCAATCAACATTTTCAAGCTTATGTTTTCGCTTTTTCAATCATTTTAGATATCGGCTTATCTGTCAAATTGAAGCCTATTAATGTGGGTTAAACGAAAAGATTGATTTTGTTTTTACGTTTCTTGATCGAAATAAAAATTGATTGAAAACGCGCCTTAATAAACTAAAGGAATAGCAAAGCCATTGAACGACTGATCGCAATCAGTTTTAGTTTTCATCAAGCTCAACATTTAAAACTTTTCTTAGATAGGTTTCTTAGAGTTAGAGAAATATTCTGTTTTATCATTTCTAAGAAATTAAACTGATTCTTACAAGCTTTTTCTTCTTCCTTTAATTTTTTTTTTTATTTTTCCGTCCACTTCTTTCTTCGTTAAATCGTATAAAATAAATCGTTTCAGACATTCGGAATCATTTTAGAGAACCCTATCTTTTTTTATTAGCACTCGCATTAGTGGAAAAGGGACGACATAGAATTGATCAGAACGTTTTACGAAGAGGATTGTCGTAGGCGATCGAAGAATTTCGAAATTGGAATCTGTAGGCCTATATCGATTGAGAAAAGACGAGAGCCCGCGACATTCTCTGGGTTGCCTCTTCTCTTAAAGACACATTTTAACACACGGAGGGTGGGGATCATCCCTATATTCTTGAATTTGAAGGATAGGTGACGCAGTTTTTTAGAGATTAAACAATGTAGGTGCGAGATTAAATTCAAAACATTAAGAAGTCTCTCTCTGTAAATGCGTAAATATTTTATGAGTTATCTAACTTTAACGGTCAAGTAAAGCTCTTTCGTGAGCGAAACACTATACAGGATAATTCACCTAGACACGCGTTTCTTGACCTGTCTAATGTCCAATCACTCGTACTTACAATTTATAAGGTAAAATTTAAATTTGACAGAGATTAAAATATAAATTAAAACCAATTAATTTTGTCATAGACACTTTAAATTGTATAACACCAATTTCTCTCACTCTCTCAGAGTCTTTCAGATAAATTTAGTTTCTATGGGGGATGAAATACGAGTTGGGGTGGACCCGTTGTTGAAGGTGATAATGGAAATCTAAGCCAGGGTGGAGGGGGGTAGGGCAAGACTAGTAATATACGTTAACACGATTGTCAGAATATATTGCGAAGGCGCTTTCATTTCTAACAGAGTTAAGGAGGGAACCTCTGGTCCAAAATATATAGAAATGTTCAGAACCAACAGTCTCCTCTCTTCTCCTTTCCCAAGAATCAAACTAGAATATACAATTAATTAAATTTGACGAGTCTTGGGGATACAGCGAGTGAACGTAAAAGTTTCGGAAGGTACATTTTGGGTAAATTTCTAGGGAGTAATGACGGGCGCCCATGCGGAGAATTGTTAAAATGGATTTCGCGGTATTAAATTTCGAAACGTATAAAGGAATGAGTGGTATATAGTGGCTAAATGATTTATGAAGTCTCTTGGGACGCGGACGACGACCAATTGTCGAACGAATGAGAGAATAATGCCTTTGAGAGATCTCCACCTTTAATATATCAGGGGTTTCTGGGGCGGGAACGCCATATGCCTACATGTACTTTGATCCTATGAAAATAAAAGAGTTTTAAATGGAATATGCGCCGCGAATACAAACCACGGATATACCTCTGCTAATGGGATTTTTCCGTTCCCCTTAATGAAAAAAAATACCCTCTTTAAAGCATATTACTATCTAATTTTGAAAGCTATTATCATTGCTACAATGAATGGTCTTCGCGTATATACGTATGTGGAAAAAAAAAAGAATTTCATCACGCGAAAATTTTGTCGTAAAAACCTATTATTCAACAGACATGGTACGAACTTTACGAGTCGTGACTAAAGCCCGGTTTAGATTCAACGAACGTGAAGTAATTTAACAATATCAGATTAGTTTTAGAACAACAATCTTGAACAGTGCATGCTATTGCCCAGCTTTGTTCCTAAGTTAGCCCCGACTGAAACCGCCTTTAGACTCAAAGACTAAAATAGTGCTGTCTCCTGGTATCTTCCTAACGTAAATATTAATTATAATCAATAAAATAATTTATGACTATAGCTGAACCGTGGTAATTGAAGATTAACTAGTACATAGTAGGTTATTTAACATCGTCTGCTTATAACATCTGTTTGTTCTCTTAATCCCACAGAGTGTGTAGAAGAAGAAACAAAATTATAGACATAAAACTTAAGTTCTATATCTGCTCTTTGGCATCAAGATTCCAAAATAGAAGGCCTGTAACGACGTTAGTAAGGGATTTATTTAATAGATTTCAGATTGTCAGCTAATTAAAACCAGGGCACTCTTTTCCCAAAAGTTCTCCCCTTTCCATATGGCTACACATTATTGAAAAATAATTTAATATTTTACAAAACAGATTAATGTGGTTTAAAATTATCTTGTTTGTTGGATAATATTGTCCAAATTTGTCTTGTTTCGAATCTCCCATTGAACCCTTTCCAAATATTTGGCTAAGGGCGCCTAAAAATGTTCCATTTTCACAACATCTTTGATATTTAAGAAGTCGGAATTGAGCGAATGGGGGCCGCATCTTTATCTCTTTCGTATAGCTAAAAAATAACTTATTTTTGTGGGGGCGAAAATATCATTATACTCGTGTTAAACCGGACGATATCTATACTTAGAAGTTTATATAACCTAGAAAGAGGGATTTAGAGACGAAGCGCGCGGGCGATCGTGTTTCTTTCTCGAAAGTAGAACTTTCGCCCGCAGATTAGCATTCCTATGGGAGCCACCTGCTGCTACAAAACGATAACCGATACATTATTCGCTTGATAGAAATTTTTTCTCGCCTTTTGGTATACTGATACGAGCGGTGGGAAGGCGAAGGGTGGAAGGGGAGGGGACTCTCTTAACGGTTCTCCCTCCTTCTGGGAGTCTATGCGCGGCCACAGACATTCACTCTTTAAAAAAATAAGAAGGAAAAAGATACTTTAGCTTCCGAAAAAGCTTCTCGGGACTCGTATCTGCCGCGAACCAGTAGAGTATACCAAGAAGATAAAAAATATCTAGAACAAGATGCCCAAGACCGAGGAATAATTTTCTCCCAAGTGGCAGAGTGCTAAAACATTTGTTTCGTTGAACATGCGCGGTGAAGTACAGAGATAAAATATTTTAATTTCGAAAGAATCATTCGCACGCCGCTCCCGTTGAATCTAGAGCAACTCATATTTCATATTTATTCTTCTCCGCCAATCGAACGTTAGTGCCGCGTCAACTACTAATTACCAAAATTGGCGGAATAGTTTGTTGTTTTCAGACCCGCGGATAGAGGGGTTCTTAATACAGGTTTCATACAATCTTTGGAAAACCAATTTCCCTGATTTTGCTAGTTTTGTAAGTGACTCTCGCTGGCAGCACTAGGTTATCCTAACACACTGGGGAACTCTCTATTCTTGAGCCAAGATATACTACGGGCACGGATAGAGTCAAAACAGCTCTTTCCCCAAAAATATTTTTGGATGGGTAGTATATAAAAAAGGAGAAGATGTAGGGACTTATACCGTAGAAGAAAATCTCGAAGAAGAAGGAAAAAAAGTACTCGGCCATTTAGTAGAAAACCGCGAAAAGAATCTGACGGAAAGACGGAAAAGAAACAAGAATTCTCGGCGTGCTCCGCGTGAGGCGCTAAAAATAACTCTTCTTTTAGTACTAGTGGGTAAATTAAACGCGACTCTTAGCCCCGTGGGCGAATAAAAAAAGAAAGATGGCCGAGGCGGCGCGTGTTAAGCCTTATTTCACCGTAAATTAATTTAAGCGTGGCCCCTAGAAGCGCTCGGCACTGTTGGTGATGAGTGTTTACGGGCGTTTATTAACATCAACTCGAGTTTCAATTCCCACGCACGTAGGGCGGAATATTTCGCGCGTATCTCGTAAAACGGTAAAACGAACAGACTTTGGAGAACCAAGATAATTAATTAATCTAAAGGCGCCCGTATCTAAGGATATATTTGTTAGCGAGAGAAGGAACGAGCGGCGCTGCCAGACCCCGGCGTCTTCTAATAAATTGGAAACGATTCTGATCCTAATAAATAGATTTCCGTCAAAAACCTAGAGGCTTTAACATCTGACAAGTATAGAGAGCGAAGCGCGTTACGTCCCTCTTCTTCCCGTCCTTTTTGGCGGTTTATATCTCTCTGGAAAGACAGCTTTTCCAGGACCCTATTTTCCATGGGCTCTCGGCGATTAGGGTCCCTTCACAAATCCGATTTGCGCTCGTTATGATTCCCGTTCACAAATTGCTCTTATAAATCTGTACAATATACCATCTGATTCAATTTTAAGGGTTTACTACTAAAAATATTTTCCAATTTATAAGATAACTTCAGCTATATTGGCTCTGGTTATCGATAATTTATATATATTACTTTTATCAAAAACTCATTCAAGTACGAAAGAACCTGAAAATACAGCATTATAGCTTCTGTTACCACGCGCTCGCGTTCTTTGAGGGCAAAATTCGTCAGCTATATACCTTCTTAGCTCTCTAAAACATTCTAGAGCCCACTTCCTCTCCCTAGACCAATTCTCTAAGCTAGGCTTTGTTGTTTTACACTAATTGTTTGAGATTTAATTGGATAGTTTTTATTTAAATCTTTCACGAATCTCAATCAATAGTTTTGTTACCATTTTCTTAAGGTATATAAATGAGTTCTTGCTTTGGTGTATAGGCACCCTTATTTAGATACGGGGTATGGGGAAGAGTGTAACGCTTAAAGACGACGATGGAAAATGGTAACAAATTACCATCATCGCGTCAACGACTAGAACAATCTATATAAGGCTCGGTGGCACGAGTTATACAAAAAATAATAAAATAACGAAGATGCCGAAATGGATGAACTTAAGCCCCGTTGAGAGTGACAAAAAATAAAGAGACGCGTAAAAAATATGGGGAGATACTTGAAAAAAAAAAAAAAAAAACAACAAAAAAACACCATATAAGTAGGAAAAAGGGATGGCCGTATCGAAGACGAGAAAAAATGACTATGTATACGAGTCGAACTGTCGCGCGAAGAACCCTTACTAACAAAAGAAGCTTACGCGCAGCTTATTTGGACAATGTATATTCCTCGAGTCGCGGGGTGCAAAGATGGTAGGGGGCGTAGTAAAAAAAAAAAAAACAGTAGGAATGGAATAAGAAGAGGAAATAAAAAAGAGAAGTGTAAGGAGTAGTAGAACTGAGGAGAATCGTCGGGATAGCCATTAAAGAAGGACTATAGTTCTAGGCCGGGTACAGATGGCGAGGTCGCGCCAGCTAGGCTTTTGTTTCAGTCGATTGACCGGTTAGATTTATGACCTTGTCGCCGGCCGACGTCAGCTAGACACGCTATCTCTCTTTCGTCGAAAAAAGAACAAAAAAAGAAATCTCCATCGCCTCCCAACGAGAAGAGAACGACTTCAAAGTGCCAAAGATTACCGAATTTCTTTCTCTCTTTTCTCTCTGATGGCAACTTCTTCGAAGAGAAAATTTTCTTCGGATATAAATGAATTGGAAAAATTGCCTCTCTCTGGATATATTCTACGCTTCCGCGAACCGCGCGCGGCGCCTTCCAAATTGTCGAGAGTTTTAAAAGGAACGGCCGATTCATACAGCGACGCGTGAAGACCATCGAAGCGACCGGTCGAACAAATTCCCGAAACGACTTCCGACTACTAGCTACTAGAAGAAATAAAACGAAAGAAACTATGAAATCAAACGACCGAAGAACTTAACTAGTGTAAAGTTTAGGAAGACTAAAAATATTAAAGTACCGCGTTTGATAATGGACATTTTGCGAAACTCTAATCCTAACTCTCGTACGAGACTAACGCGAATCGATATTTTTGCTCTCTTTCCATTGGTATTTTTGTTCACCTTAATATACGATAATTGCTTTAGAACTAAAGATCTTAAAGCTATGTCTATTTTTCTATTTATCGAGTTTCTATCATTAGCCTTCAGGCTTCATGCAAGATTTATAAGTAGCCAAGAACTCATTTAATAGACCGAAGAAAACTTCAATACATAAGCCTCGCGTATACGTTGTAGCCAAAATTGATCCGCTTTTCGTCTTCTCAAACAGTTAAAAAAAAACTAAATCACTCTTCTAGCCTTGTAGTTTTACTCCAATATTTTAAGATTTTATTGTACTAATTTCTATTCTTGTTTTCGCTAATCAAGTATGCGTTTAGAATATCTTTGCTTTCATCTTCTTAGATATTTAACTGAGCTCTTAAGGTTGTATTTCCAAGGATAATTAATATTCATTACACCACAAAACAAACTGTTCCATCCATATTTAGTCGTAATGTTTACGCTAAATTCGTATCTTCTATTAAGATTAAGCGGTTAAAGTACCAAAACTATTCTATTCTTGGCTCAATTTCGGTAACTTTTTTTATTGCTTATCGTGTTATATAAACCAGAGAGCAAATTATAATTTCGTCAACAATGCGAGTTAGCAAAATGAATAAAGCTTAGGCGAATTAATTCACGATGCTAAATCTCATTTGAAGAAAATAGTCGTTTCCAACTCCCCCTTGAACTATATTATATATTTAGTCTAGACGTAATTTTTTTTAGAGCAAATAGACTACGTTTTATTTGTGGTGAACATTTTGGTCCAGACCTCAGGCTCTTATAAAATGGGTTAATTTGCTTAATTGGAGGTAATTCCTAAAATTGGGGCTGTATACTCCCTTTGATCTAGTCTGAAATTTATATACAACCGTTAAAACAACCAAATTTATGCGCCAAAAATTGAATTTAGAACCGATTTTTGAAACTAAAATCTCTCATTTGTTTATCAATCTCCTTCCCATCCTTTCAAATTTCATTATTTTCCCTCAAAACAAATTTTCCTCCTCTTTCGGTAATTAGCTATCTTGCGCAGATTCCGTTAAGCCTAGTTTCCACTAGCGCCCGTCTTTCGTTACTCGCGCTAAAACTCAACTTTGGCACGTGCAAAATTTTTACGTGCTTAACGAAAAAACGGGCGGTGGAAACTAAGGTTTACAATGAAACAATAGCCGTCATTGTTGTAGACACGCGTTCATAATTGTTTAGAATTAAATCAATTAGTGTTTAAAATTGAGTTTATGTACTGAATTTGGGATTAATTGTTACATAAACTAGTGGAGATTAAGGATCTAATATCATATTGGTTCCTCTAACCCGTTGAATTTATTGTTTCGATGTTTTTATTTGCACTGACCAAAGCATATGATAAAGTATAGAAAAAATTCAAAATGCTTGTGTCTAACATGAAGTTGGTTAAAGTTTTACTGAAGTTGGTATCATTGGTACTATTGCTCCTTAAAAAAATACATCCAGAAAGCTCCCAAAATTTCCTATCGATTGATTTCGAACTACGAATTTCGCCCTTTTTTTTTCTCCTTCAAAAAAGATATGCAACTGAATAAAATCATTAAGGATTTTGTACGGATTCTATACGGATTCGGCTGTTTTCATTCCCCATCGCTCTAGCGAATCTCCGAATATCGTAAACGTAAAAATAAACGTGAATTTGGATGGGTAATTAGAGCTGGCGAGGATGCTTAAATCCAGAAAATGGCCAGTTGTAATTTTTAAAAACTAATTCAACGTCTATCCTATATCATCGCTGCATGGCCTCTCTCTTTGGTTCTATATCTCCGGTATGGGAAGATAGGTTTCGGAGTTAATTAGACGAAGAGAACTCGAAAGATATTAAAATTTAATTGGATTAACTTAAAGTTTAGAACTAACAAAAGGCGAACGAAGAATAAAAGGAGAAAGAGTGAAATAGAGCGAAAGACTCGGAAAGACGTTTCGTAGCGAACAGAGTTTGATTCTATAGCCATTTTGTCTCGGAAATAAATTTGTTATAGGAGGAATCCAGTCTTCTAGGCGCAGAACTTCGCGATTGTACAACTTATAACGAAAGGGGTTCCTCGCGCGACCCAATAAGGAATATAATTCGGCTCATTGCCGCGGATTTGGAGGCTTCCGAAATGGATAATTAGGGGCTCAATGGCGCAGCTGCCTCGACTCGTATATACAGCCCGAGCTTTTCCAGCATCTCCGTCCTGAGGTACTTAAATAAGCTAGGCGTTTTAAAACCATTTAGAACTCGCGACGCCCGCAGCGCCTAGTTTCTAATTCGTCAAAACTTTTCTGGGAAAATATAATTTTATATAGCGACAATCGACAGAAAATATCCTGGTTAAATTTATTTGTTAAAGCGCGAGCCTTGATCTACTAAAATATCGCGCTTTAGGCCCAAGAATATTAAATAAAGGTGAAAAAGAAACCCATCTTAATTTTAATCGATCATATTACCTGATATTATTGCTCCGGATATTAAGGAAAGCCAAAATAATATACATTTCGACCGAAATCTCTAAACTTTCTATGGGAAATATCATAATATGTCCCAAAATGCACATTTAGAGTCTTGAAAACCCTATAATATTGTACACATAATGGTTGCGAATGTATACGACCATTCAATTGTTTCAAAATGTATTAAAGTTTTTTAATACATTCCAAATTATTATTAAATCACTAAGTTGAAACTAAACACATAGCAAAAACCTTTTTAACAGTGGATATCTCCCATGGAAATGTTTTTGGCCTATATATCCTGAATTAAAATATACTTTTACTGCAAATTATTCTTAGAAGAGCTTGAAATTAGTTAATTAAATCTGATACTCTGTGGTTTTTCGAAATATATTTTACGTAAACGAACTATATGTTTAAAAATATAACAAAAGAAACATTCGTCTCTATTCTAAGCGGTAATTTTTTAATAATATGAAATAATTGGATAACAATTAACTTAAATGATTTTCCTTTTCACGCTCGCTTTAAACAAAGATATACAAGGCCGCATCTACCTTTTTTTAATGTCGGTGAAACGATACGGTTCGCTGCCGCGCGACAGCTGCGCCATAATGACTTTGCTACAGCGTAGTTTCACCATCGAGATAGCGCCATACAGAATTTTTGTTGATTTTGTATATTTTTTCTTTCGGCTTTTAATAGAATATGATCATATAGAACCTCAATTTTATACACCAAAACTTTTCGATAGAAAATTTTCCCTGAGAATATTTTCGTCCGGCTGTCACCAATTTTAGGCTGGATCGTTAAAATAACTCATTTACATAGCGTTAATTAACTCCGTTTTAAGTTTAATCGCTAATTAAACTTAATGTTCTTTATAAGTTTGACCATCTATTTAATTTTAGCCGAAACATTTTTTTTTTTGGCAAAATACCAAAATTATTTTAAATATCAGGCGTTTTTCTTATTAATTTAGTTACGGTCACACTAGCATTTCTTAATCGATCTGAAACGGTAAAATCAAATCGATATTCAAATCGTCAGGAATCGTTTTAAGCGTTGTTCATACATTATCTTTTATAAATCGATTTATCGTAGCTTCATGTATTGGTTGTTGAAACCGAATCGTTATGAAACTAGTTCCCGAAGTAGTTTCGAGAAATCGAAACAAATCGATTCGAAAAAAGACGGTTTCTCGTTCACACGACTCTAGGGAAACTTTTTGAAACGGTTTAAATCGATTCCAAGGTCTAGTATGAACTCGGCTTTTGTAATTCAGTTTTTTTTTAACATCAGGAATTCATAAATAAATATAGAAGGGATACTTATTCTGACTATAAATAGCGCAAGGAAGAGCTCCACTAATCAACGCTTAAAGGGAGAATGCAACCTAATTACAAGTGATTTTTTTTATCGATTCCTTGTCGTTTAAATAGGCCTAATCCATCGATAAAAAGTTTACAATACAAATATTAAACTAGAAATAAATTTAAAACTTACCCTGAAAATAGGCTTAGCGAGATTCATGGAGATCCTGAATCGCGTCCGTGTAAGGTCTAGCGACCAATGAGCAAAGGCCCGTCGTTCACGCGAGATCTCCACGAGACTTACGTCGCGTGCGATTGGTCGCAAGACCTTACACGCGAGGAAATCAGGAGCTCCATGAAACCCACTAAGCCTATTTTCAGGGTAAGTTTTAAATTTATTTCTAGTTTAATATTTGTTTGTAAATTTTTTAAATAGTGGATTAGGCCTATTTAAACAATAAGGAATCGATAAAAAATCACTTGTTGTTAGGTTGCATCCTCCCTTTAACAAAGTTTTATATGTCTTATCGGCTCTCTTGAGAAGTCGTTGCTGACGTGAGTGGTAAAGAAATCATTTTTGGTTGTCCTGACTACGACCTGGTTCTGGCTTACGAAAATAAGACCCCTCCTCTTTCCTACGAACTCCCATAGAAGGGGGTCTCGGTCTATGACGCCCACTCACTAAAACCAGGCAACCATTCCTTCTTGTTTACCTCAAAAGTATTTTTCCCTCCATTAAAATTCTAATTTAGATCACTCGTAGCAACAAAGAATTACAAACAGAAATTTGTGTAAGCTTTAAACACTCCGAAAGATTCAGATAAACACCTTTTAATCTAACAATTTAAGGGAATTATGCCTTTCACGGTTGAAGAATAGTATTATTTTCTATTCAAATTATAGAAGTTTTATTTTCTGTTTTACGCGTAAAATTAAGACTAAATCTGGGTCGAGTCTAACATAAACAAAACTTGCTCCCCCCTGCATATAATTATTAATGCTATTCAATTTGAGCTAGGAACAATGTAGAGTTGAATTATTAAATACTCTATAGCAATTACGGGGACCCGAAATTACCCGATAAGAAGAGTTAATTCGTTTTGAACGATGTAAACTGGAGTTTTTTTAATACGGAGGCCGTGCCTTCTAATCTTTTTTTATATATTTCCTTAATTTATACGAAATCCGAGAAGCGTGGAAATACTAGACTTTGTGTAAACAAACTAAAAGAAAGGATATTGTTCTCCCAATATAATTACAGTCCTTTAGAATCTCAAAAATAAACAGATCTTAAAAGATAATTCGATCCATATCTCTAATTATTCTCAAACATTTTTTTTAAATTTAAGTTTTATCAAGAATACGTTTAATTAAATTTTTGAAATATATACAGGGTGTTCCAAAAATGGATTCTATGGGTCATTTTAAGTCGAAGGTTAAGTTTTAGACCCAGGTTTAATGGAAAGGCCACCGTTACACGAAATAGCTATTCATTTAGTACCCTCTATTTGTTTTTTTAATTTATGTTTTGCTTATTACACGAGATTCTTCATTTTAATAGAGAAATCGATCGGAAAAACGCGTACCTGTTCTTTAACGGTAATAACGGATGCGTGCAGCGTTGTAGAAGTTAATTACTCTTACACGTATTTGTTCTTAAACTCTCTATCAACATCATATTCTTTATAAACCTTAAATACCATTAGGAAGTCGTTTTCTATAGATATCTAGGGTTTTTCGACGTTGTATCTTGAAAATAGATCCAAATAATTGTAAAAATACTCCCTTACCGTCTAAATCGAGTAATGCGTTTCAAATCCCCATACCCCATTCCTCTAGGAAACGCTCTGTTTACATTTAGATTCGAAATATTCGATTCTTTAAATTGAAACTCTTTAATAACTTTACCTATAGACATTAAAGAATTTTAAGGGTTGGGTGAAGAAATATTATTTTATCGACAAACTAGACCTGTTTGTTTATAGTAAACATTCAGTAAATGTCTTTATTAAAGCTATCGTTCGCACTTGAGACGACTTCAAAACAATTTTAAAACTGTTTAAGCTAATATTTTCATTTTTGACCCATTAATTTTACAATATCACCTTTCCAAAACATTTAAAAATGCTTTTTGAAGTGTCTAGTACGAACGTGGCTCATGTTGTAAAAAAATTCGTAGAGATTCTATTTAATACTGAATAATTTATAAAAATTTGGAAGGGCTTAACTAAAAATGTAGCTCGCCGCGTCATAGCGCGTGAAATTTCTAGAATATCCCGCGAAATGGCGCTTTTATCGTCATCTTTAATGACACGACCGTGCAAGAATGAAAAAAAAAAATAATAATAAAACGCGATATAGTAGAAATAACCCGAGTTGCGTGATTTCGTGACGACAAAGGAACATAGACAAACCAACTATTAACAGCAGTCCCTCACAAAACCCCAACATATTGTGACACGCTTATTGACTCCGACTTCACTTTAGGTTTGATTATTTCCAGGCTTCGTGCGTCGACAAAGGTGTAGTGTTCTTTATTAATCGAATACCCCGCTTTCAAGTCCAAAACCTGACACTTCTAATTATATTTCTACACTTGTTTTATTACGCAAACAGTTCTTATTTGTATATAGTAGACGAATCGATAAAAATCCCCTCGCTTTCTATCTTTATCCCCCCCTTTAAATACTAAATCCGATCCTCCGTCGGTTCAGGGGACGTGAAAGATTTAAAAGTGGATTATGATGGATAAAAACCTCGGTGAACTCACCCGCCGGTACTACTTTAAAGATACAAGGCTCTTTCTGTTTGCCCAAGGAGTTGATACCGTAGCAGAAAAGGTATCCGTAATCCAATCGGGATACTGGTGTGTATAGAGCCACGCTGACTGTGCCGTTGGCGCGAACCCCGCGCACCTCTCGATTTTCGAAAGAGTTGTTGAGGGACCACGCGAATGTAACATCGGGTGGATCAGCTTCCACTTCGCACTTGATACGAGCCTCCTCCCCTCGGGCCACTCCATATACCACCTTCTCCGAGTTCTTGCACACCGGAGAATCTAAGAAAAAAAGTCAAAATACACGTTAAAGAGAAGCTACTTAACAAAAATCCAGTTATTCAATCATATATATTACAATATATTAATTTAAACATCAACTCCTGGCTAATTAGAAATATAATAGTTAACTGATATTATTTAGAGTTTTTAAATTCGGCTCTTAGTAGAAAAAAACCTTTATATTTTGTGTTTCATCTTCCCTTTAATGGAAAAAAATCCTTTGGTATACATATATGTATCCAAAAAAGGCAAATATGAAAAAAATAGCTCATCGTATAGTAAGCATCGCTAGATCTTAGGCTTTACGTAAGCTTAGGCTTTTTATCCCCGTGGAATTAGTTCGTGGAAAAGAATTATCCATTTAATTTGATGGTTTAATTTTATATAAGACTGCTGTTGACAACTATACGCGCGATTTTAGTCACGGACATTATTGGCCGGTAGACGTTTATTGTTAAAAATCCTAAATGAAACTTAAGAAAGACCGTAGGAATATTTTGGGATGTAATGCTGAGATGTCAGTTTTTTCTCACAAGTGTTATTACCCTTATTCTCTTAACTTCTCCCTACGGATGAAACTTATAGCGCTTCTATTGCGTCATAGGTGTCCATTGTTAAGTTTTCACGAATAAATTAAGCTACGTTCACACTAGGAACTTTGAAACCGTTTTAATACCGTTTTAATGTTAAAATAATTTTTAAGCCACTACTTAAATTTTTTTTACGAATTATCTTTTCAACTGACCCCAAATCTTTTCAATCTAACCTTACAAAAACGGTTAAAAATGTTTTCAAGTGTGAACTCGACTTTATCGTATATCTAAAATAGAACCGTAAACAAAGCTTAGTTCCTCTTAACTAGTTTAGTTCAGTCGTTCAGCTTTATTTCACGAAACCCGATTAAATTTCAAAACATCTATAAAGGGGTTGTCCTTAATTATATACGAAAAGTTTAATATAACAGATGTTGTATATTAATTATAAAAGTTTAAAACTCAAGTTTTGCTTTCGTGACCTTTTTTTTATTATTAAACTATACCGACTACAAAGTTCAAAAACATTAATGTCTCTATAGAACTTTGTTGGTAATGACATACTCGAAAGAAACTCGGTCACTCATTTAAAATATTGATTTTTCCACGAAACGCCAAAATGTTAACAAAATATTTACTCGCGCGATTTGTCGCTCTGTTAGTTAGGGAAACCGCCCGTAAAATTGTTATGTAAATCTTTATATCGCCGTACATGATATCAATTTTTAAGCTTTGGTGGTCCTAGGCACGGGAAACCCTTGAATGTAATGCTAGCGTAAAGGTTTAGAGGGAAAATTTTAATTTATCTAAAACAAACATTTCTATATTAAGAGTTTTTTTAAATAGTTCATGCATCTGAAAGGCTTCTTTTCCTCGAACACCAATGTGCTAAGGTTGAAACACCTTTACAGGCGTTTTGGAATTTATCGTTTCAATCAGAAGCCGATGAAACCCTCCTTTGAAGTCTACTACACTAATGTTCCATATAGCGCTCCTCTCTGTATGGGTAAAATTCACAATTCGACGAGGTCGGAGGGATCCTACTTCATACCCCCTGTCTACGGAAAATTGAAAATTCTCTCTCTCCACAAACGACGACGTTTTTTGACGAACTCCAAGGCTGCTAGAGATATTCGCTCGACGAACTCCCGCTCCGAAAATATCTACCGTTAGAAGGCGTACGAATCGCGCTTTTTGAAACTAACCCATACAGAGAGGGGTAGACAAGACCCGGGAGTAATAGACTTCAAAGGAGGGTTTCATCGGCTTCTGATTCAATCGATTTCTCGAAACTACTTCGAGAACTAAAAACTGATTCAGTTTCAACAAACAACAGATGAAACTATAATAATTTGAAATTTTTACACCAGCTTAATGATTATTCGTCTCTAAATTTAAAAACTTGGCCCACAACGGTTTATAAATACCCTTACATCTAATTTGAATGACACATCTATGTATATTTATTTATTTGCTTATGCGTGTTGTACTCTGATTTCAATATTATGTTATAGATAGCCTAAATTATTCATAGTTAATGTATTTAGTCTAATTTTTAATCCGTTTCCGTTCGCCTAGTCTTTATACCATGTTTTAATCAATAATTATAAACATCCAGTTTCAGTTTTCCCTCCGCGAAACACTAAACTCTCATTTACATATATGATTTGTTTAAAGGGTGAATGAAAGGCGACAACAAGTGAAGTTAAAACAGACCGTATTTGCTAATAAAAACATTTACAAAACAAATATTAAGCTAAAAATATTAGGCTAAAATCCACGAAGAGTTTGACATCTCGCCCTAGAAACAGTCTCTGAGGAAAAGCGCGCGCTTTTAAACCCGATTCTGTTTAACCAAAAATCGATAGAAGCACACAAGGATATTCTGGCCCAATTAATCTATACTTTCCAAATATATTAAAGAAAAATAAAAACAATTCTTCCAGATCCAGTAGAGTGAGGGAAAGGCTGCCAAAAAATAATTTATACCCATAGGATGGTGTTACCTTAATAATAAATATAGGAGCAGATGATTCTGGAGTAAAATGTAACTTAACTGCGCTTATTATACCTTTCAAGGATTTTGCGCGTTTCTATTGGTTCTCAGATGATTTAACAGCGAGATTTCAAACTCTCCACGAATACTTCAAGAATTTGAGCCTATTTTTCGAGTAAAAATAACATGATTTCTAGCGTACAATTTTTTTTTCCGATTTTTATTGCAGGTATATTAGACCTAGTTCAACGATATGTATAGAAAATAACTTGTTGTGATTTATTCTCTATTTAATAAGAGATAGTGCAGTTTTGAACGCGATGAAAACTCAAAAGCTTTCTCAATTTATATTTAGTGCAGCCCTTTCCAATATCCCGTTCAATTTGGCCTATTTACGCTTATACAAGAGCTAGGAGACGAGGGAGGGAATTGCATGGTTTTAGGTGTAAGAGGTGATCGTAAAATCCGGAGCAACGGCTTATCTCGCGTTGTTGTATAGTCGTGTAGTTGTACTTCGCTCGGTATTCTGTCCGTCTCTCCCTGTCCCGTTCGTTATATTCGAGTAAATATAATCTCCCTTCCTGTACAAAGACCGAGATTAAACGACTCTGATTAGGGTTTGATCGAATCTGTATTATAAGACGAGCTAGGCCTCGCTTCAACCGATGTCCTGGAAACTATTCGAGTTTAAGTTTCAAATAGAGAATGAAACTGCGTCATTCTAGGAATTAGTAAAACCTTGGAAGATAGAAGTACAATGGGATGGAAAACAAGATACGAGTAGTACACAGAGCTTAAAGTTAGTTACCGATAATTATTTTTATATAAGCGCAAAGATAGCTGATACTGCTTGTTACCTTTTAAATCTACATAAACAAACGAGAAATAAGGGCTTTCCTAGCTTAGTACTAGATCTATTACATCTGCCACTGTTTTCCGTTTGAGGGCGCTTATAAACGCCTGGTTTTACTATCCATCTTTGTCTATTATGATAGGTATATCCATTAGCAATATTTCTAGTTTAATATAAGTGATGAAGAATCAAGGTGAAATAAACTTATCAGCATAGTAATTAATTTTTTTAATTGGAGGTCTGATAATTAACAAATATTGTAATTATTTTAGTAAACAGGAATTAGAAATATGTCGCCAATATAACTCGTATAAACACAATAGAAAAGGCTGTGCAATTTAAAACCAATTATCATACAAAACCCCACCGTTCACAGATTATTTGTTACGTATTTTAGATATACTGTTTATTATAATTAGGAAAATTTTACTCAACAATTAAGGTACGATGTAACTGGTTGCGACATTAAATTCTCCCTTTAGTAAGCGAATAAAATAATCGAATGCGAATGTTTTGTAGCGATCGAATTTAACGAGATAGTTATCTAGGCGGCAAATTGGGATTATAATATAATATATAGGAAATCATAATAGTCTTGGATGGCTCGGGTCCAGCGCTCTGGGCTACCAATGGTTGATTAAGCTAATCGAAGTCGAACGTGAGGGAAAAGTGGGAGGGAATGACGGAGAATTTGCCAATGACAAACGTTTTGTCCTATCTAATCACTAACAGCCTACGAGTAGAGAGAAAGGGTTCGCTATGTGTAGCTCTTGTTAACGGGAATATTAGCAATCTCTTACGGGCATTATGCATTATCATCTTTGTATAATCTCTATATTCTCTTTAATGGCCAACTGCCTCGCTAATTACTATCTTTACGATCTTATATAATTTTCCCTACACACCTATTTGAAATCGGCAAGTTATATATACTCTGCAAAATCTACTTTTATTCCTACGAGTATTTAAATACTGTATCAATTCGCCTCGGCTTTATCTAGCGTGCAAACTACTTTTGGAATATAATTATATAGATTATATTTAAATTAGTTTATGCAAAATAAATTCAATTGAAGACGAAGCTTTGGTTTAAAGGGATTTCTCCCGTCATCCCCGAAAAAGAATGATTACGTCAATATGCTTATTTGTCCTCAAAACTGTCTTTATCCTCTATAAGGATTAGGCTTATGTATTAATTTGACTCCGATTCTGACTATTTGTAACTAATTAGTCTATAAAACTGTTTTAATTAGAAGCATTAACGGTTCTCTATATCTAAAAATAATAATTAGTCAAAGAAATAAAAATTTCAGGAAGTTTAAATACAATTTTGGCCTAATCACAACGCGCTTATGAGCAATTTTAAATTCTTAATAAGGCAAGTTTTAATCGTTTTTTAGAGACTAATTTAAATAAGCTTAAGGAAATATAATTTTTTCTTCAACCCTTTTTAAATATTTTCATCTCTCGATTTTTTTTTAAACCATTGGGTGTAATTTAACGCTCGAGAAAATAGTGAAGTAGCGCCGACTAAGTTCATTATTCCGCGATTTACATAAGAGGGTTAAAAATATCATTGTTTCGGATTTTTTTTCGTTGAGCGCGATTCTTATTGAAACAAAAGAAGCGAAGAAGCTCGGAGAACAAAAATATATATATATATATATATATATATATATATATATATATATATATATATATATATATATATATATATATATATATATATATATATATATATATATATATATATATATATATATATATAATTTATATATATATATAATTTATATATATATATATATATATATATAATTTATATATATATATATATATATATATAATTTATATATATATATATATATAATTTATATATATATATATATATATATATAATTTATATATATATATATATATATATATAATTTATATATATATATATATATATATATAATTTATATATATATATATATATATATATAATTTATATATATATATATATATATATATATATATAATTTATATATATATATATATATATATATATATAATTTATATATATATATATATATATATATAATTTATATATATATATATATATATATATAATTTATATATATATATATATATATATAATTATATATATATATATATATATATATATAATTTATATATATATATATATATATATATCATTTATATATATTATATATATATATATCATTTATATATATATATATATATCATTTATATATATATATATATATATCATTTATATATATATATATATATATATATATCATTTATATATATATATATATATATATCATTTATATATATATATATATTATATATATATCATTTATATATATATATATATATATATCATTTATATATATATATATATATATATATATCATTTATATATATATATATATAGCATTTATATATATATATATATATATATATATATATAGCATTTATATATATATATATATATATATATATAGCATTTATATATATATATATATATATATAGCATTTATATATATATATATATATATATATATATATATATATATATATATATATATATATATATATATATATATATATAGCATTTATATATATATATATATATATATATATATATATAGCATTTATATATATATATATATATATAGCATTTATATATATATATATATATATATATAGCATTTATATATATATATATATATATAGCATTTATATATATATATATATATAGCATTTATATATATATATATATATAGCATTTATATATATATATATATATATAGCATTTATATATATATATATATATATAGCATTTATATATATATATATATATATATAGCATTTATATATATATATATATATATAGCATTTATATATATATATATATATATATATATATATATATATATATATATATATAGCATTTATATATATATATATATATATATAGCATTTATATATATATATATATATATATAGCATTTATATATATATATATATATATAGCATTTATATATATATATATATATATATAGCATTTATATATATATATATATATATATAGCATTTATATATATATATATATATATAGCATTTATATATATATATATATATATATAGCATTTATATATATATATATATATATATATATATAGCATTTATATATATATATATATATATAGCATTTATACACTGAGGGGTCAGATTCATATGGACGAACAATCTCGAGTTCAAACCTTATAGCCTGTTCAGATTTTTTGACTCATCTATATTGTTCAATCAACTGTAGTCAAGTAGTCAAATATCTTGCACACGGTTGGCAAAAAATAGACTTTTTATAAAAAAGAAAAATCCATTTGTTTTTAATCATCCAAATTCAAATCGCCAGGAATCGTTTTAAGCGTCACGTTTTCCCGCATTATTTTTATAAATCGATTTAATGTAGCTTCATCTATCGGTTGTTTAAACCGAATCAATATGAAACTGGTTCCCGAAGCAGTTTCGAGAAATGGAATCAAATCGATTAAGGAAAAGACGGCTTCAAGTTCGAAACGATTTGAAACGGTTTAAATCGATTCCAAGGCCTAGCATGAACGTAGTTAAGTGTATAATGTGAACGTAGCTTTCGTTGAATCAGAATGTTTATCGTCTGATAAAGGATTATAGACTTTTAATTACCCACACTTAATTATACGGTTTTAAGTGGGGAACTAAAGCGTAATATTAAACGTTAAAGGTAAATAGAGAATAAAAATACTTAAACTTCCGTTCAAAGTAGTTTCTTTTAAGTATTTTTTTAAGTTATATAATCAAATATCGCAAGAGCAATGGCTTGTCCTAAATCTCTTCCAACCCTCTCATTACTAGATTTTTCCAAGTAACTTTAATTAGCGGGAAACTTCGATGTTCGTTTAAAATGATCGAATTTCGACGCTAGAAAGAAAGTTAGGCTCAAAAGAATCGAGGTCAATGAATAAAAAAAAAAACTTTAATTCTCCCAAGGCAGCGCACCCGGCGAAATGGAGTATTGATATAAAAAGACCTTATACATGGTCTTTCTGTTGTAATCAAATTAGCATACGCGGGGGTATCGGAGACTAAAATGGCCGAGGCTGCGTGTATGGGGCTGGAAGGGTTTTACTCGCTAAAAGTGATTATCGAAGCGACGGCTCCCGGAGGAAGATGTTTTTGCCACTCACTGGCTACGAGCCAGCTTCTCTTTTATATAAAACGAAGCCATAGACCATCTAACTTATTTCAAGCAACTAAGAAGCGATTGGAGAAAGATGAGAAAAAAATCAGTGTAAGTGGCGTTCAAAGGAGAATTCTCCCGAGTCCCGTGAAATATAGTTTCTAGCTAACGAGTAAAAAAAATCCTTTTTAGGGAATAAACCCCTAAATGGGCTCTCTTCCTAGAACGTGGAAGCGCGAAGGCTGGAACACTTCTACAGGCGACAGTTTTAGACGCGTACTTGTTGGCGAAGCTATTCCGTACACATAATTCGCAATACCCTCTTCAGGAATGCCTTATTTGCCGATTTAATATTATTTTACCGAAGTTCACGTATGTTCTTTCGATAAGAGCACCCCTTTTTATATCCGGGCAATTGCAATTGAACATTTTAAACACAAATAGGGCACCCTTTTGTATCTGGGCGGCTTGGCAGTTAAATAAATTAGTAATATTATTCTTATGTTTCTAACCTTAAATATTTATACTTAAATATGTTTTAACGAATTTGATTTTTTTACGAATATATTAGATTAAAAATAAATATTTTGCGTGAGACTTGATCTTAAATTAAGCAACCGTCCAGCTTCCTACGCGTTGCTTCAAAGATTTCAAACTAAGAGACTTGGCAATATAGTTTACGAATGGGTGAGGGGATGCGATAAGGGAGGCAGGGGCTCGGAATATTCTCGCAAAACTCCCTTCTCTAGCGAGCGTATATTATTAGATTTTTTTTTATTCTAACGATTAAATTTATTATACGTAGTAAAGAGAGGCTAATTTCTACAAACTCGGTAACGAGTTCCCTTACAGGCGCCCCGGAATAACGCCATTTTTATGTCTTTCAGAAGGTCGTTTCAAAGAACCAAGAGTTTTTTACTATATGAATACATTAAGTTTGCTCCCTTCCGATGTAAAAATGCGTAAATCAATAAGAGAACCGTTTAGCGAGAAGGGAAAGCTATACTTAACGTTTTAACCTTGGAAGAGATTAAAAACTACGTAAAAAACGCTACTTTGCTAATAGAAAATTGGGTCAATCTATAATTGCCATTGCACGTATACGTAATTTAGACATCTAGATAATTACAATCCAAAAAGGGAAAAACTTAGCGTACATGTTTAAAGGGAGGATGCAACCTAAAAACAAGTGATTTTTTTATCGATTCCTTATTGTTTAAATAGGCCTAATCCACTATTTAAAAAATTTACAAACAAATATTAAACTAGAAATAAATTTAAAACTTACCCTGAAAATAGGCTTAGTGGGATTCATGGAGCTCCTGATTTCCTCACGTGTAAGGTCTAGCGACCAATCGCGCGCGATGTAAGTCTCGTGGAGATCTCGCGTGAACGACGGGCCTTTGCTCATTGGTCGCTAGACCTTACACGGACGCGATTCAGGATCTCCATGAATCCCGTTAAGCCTATTTTCAGGGTAAGTTTTAAATTTATTTCTAGTTTAATATTTGTATTGTAAACTTTTTATCGGTGGATTAGGCCTATTTAAACGATAACGAATCGGTAAAAAATCACTTGTAATTAGGTTGCATTCTCCCTTTAAAAAGAAGACAAATAGTAAAGGTGGTTATATTATTATATCGATTCTAAATAAATTATATTCTAAATTTTCTATTTTTTAAACTTGGTAGAAATATTCCAAGCTCAAAAATGCAAAATCAAAGTGCCTTAAGCCAAATATAGCCTTGCATTGTAAGTTGTGATAAAAAAAACTCTTCCTACGCTTAAATATCAGAGTTAAAAGTTCAGAAGAATTATCGGTGTCTCTTTCGAACGCGTGCAACGAAAGAGGTTTAAAAGAGAAGCGAGCTTAATTAGTTTTTTCTTTTAAAAAAAAATCGACAGACGAGAAAAGTAGCCCCCGGGTTGGGGTGTGATGGGCGGGGAATAAATAAACAGGGATGAGATCCTTCGCTATTTATGCGAAAAGAAGCTAATAAGAGGATGGGGATATGCGAGTTATATATAAGAGAAAAGAGAGATACTGCCATGGTATAAGAAGGGGAAAAAAAAAACCCGCGGATCATTTTCATCTCGCGCGCCCCACACGGCCTAATACCTCTCTCAAAGATTAGCCAACGACGAGGAAGACGGGGTATAGCCTATAAGAAGAAAAAAAAAAAGTAGTGTCTTCTCTAAAGCCATCACCCGTTTTAATCTATGCACAATCGATAGTGGCGCTCCAGCTAAAAGAGGCAGGCAACGTGGAATATATTCACATTTTTTAGCCTCACCCCTTACCCAATTGTTATAGGAATGTAATTATATTATTGACTCGCGACGTTATCGTTGTCGTCTGTTGTCGATTGACTTAGAATAAACTTAATCGGATAATAAAAAGGAGAAACTTTTTTTAGAATCGCGTTAGAATATGAGTTAAAACTCAATGTTTATTTTAATTTACTATGAAGAAAATTTGGGCGCCCGTAGTTTTTTTGCTCTGAATTGTACAAAAAATCGGAAATCTTATGATTTTTGGCATTCGATTTAAAGGAAACCCTCCAACTAATCCAAAGACTACTCGCTGTTTTAAATTTGGCTAATTAAAATCACCGCGACACGTGCATCTTGAGTACAATAGCGGATATTTTGTGAAGCCAAAGATGGAGTTTTTTGATTAGTTTGAAGATCTCGTAATTCAATGCCAAAAAAACCTTCATTTTCCTCTTCACTCTCCCTTTAATCAGTTTTTTATCTAGTTAAGGGATAAATTAAAATTTCACTGTTAATGTATTTTTTGCATGTATTGTTTGCTAAATAATTCTGGTCGGGGTTCGTCTTGTTCCTTGTTTTTTTGGATGTTCGTTCCTTCGTCATTCCCTTCTCTTTCCGATCCTTCTACATCGTTTTCCCTTTAGGCGAGAGGAAGACTGGGCCTTTCCCCTCCCCCCATCTTCTCTCTTTTCGAAGCAGCCCCCTTCTTCATCCGCGCAACTTTATACCCGGACGATTTTGCCACTTCAGGCGTTAACTCCCTGGCCGAAGTTGGTCCTTTTTCTTCCATCATCCTATTCCATCCCATTCCCTTCTTAACCACCATTCGCTATAAACTACGGCTTCTCGTACACCCGCCACACAGACTCATTCTTCGCGGCCCCGTTAAAATAAACCGGGAACCTTTCTTAAAAAGTTCGCCAAAAGTATATAGAATTCGGTCGATTTTTGGTGTATTTGAATCTATGAATAATTGTTGGGGAAAAATGGAATAACTGTAGTGAAAGGTACTTAGTAAATATCAAACCCCGTAGGTTTATACCTAGTGCTTCAAATAAGTCGAATACAAAAGCAGAGAAGGAGGGGAAAAAATGGGAACTTAGAGATTCAAATGTCAAAACATAGGGGGATATGAAAACAGGAGAGGGAATGATATTTTTCAGAACTATTCTATGTTAAAAAAAGGGGATTCTATGTAAAAATGCGATTCTATATGTACTCACAACCGCCAACGAATCTATATTGAATTGCAGCTTTAGTTAGAACGTAGCTCCCCTTGGAAAACCTGTTTTGTTATGTTAAAGCGCGTCCATTCTGAAACGACGACTATATAGGAATAGATTCCGGAATAATTTCTAGTGGCGCTTTCGGGCCAATACCCACGGATTCTCCGCTGAAAAAGCGTTCCGGTATTTTTCATGGTACCTCTAAATTTTGTTCACTGACTTTGAGGCAATTGAATGAAAGTCAGCCTGAAAGTGATAGAGTATTGTCATTTACCCACTTTATTTTCCTTCCGCGGGCCACATTATTACTCGCTCTAAGTCAGTGGGCCGTCTGCTATATGGAAGAGGAGGAAGATTTAGAGAAGAATAAGGATGAGAAGGAGGGTGAAAAACTAAAAACATTCCCGAGTATTCCCTTGATAAAAACGATCGAAGAGGAGACGAGATGTTTCTTTATACAGTTTAACGCGTGGCCAAGTATTGTACACGGTACACCATCAAAGCATCTCTGTTTCCCCAGACTCACGCGTCCTCCTCCTACTCATACGTCGTCTTCTTTTAGCTACCATTCATCTCTCTTCTCTCTCTCCTCTCCTCACCATCGTCCCATCTCTGCCTCTTTTTAGCATATCGATCCTTTAACTCTTGTTCAACTTATACAAGTCAATTCTTAAGCAGCTGTATAAGGGGTTTTATTTCATACCCGCCCTTCTACGTAGTATTTCTCTTTCCCCCTAGATTATTACATTGTCTCTATAAATTGAATGAACCGTATATCGCGAGCTTCACCCGATACTGATACCGAGGCTTAGGGTACAGTTCCGTTGACTATATCGCGGGGGATAAGGGGTAAGGGGTGATTCAACGCCAACGCGGCCTCAATCCACGCCTCGAGCGTTTTAAAGGTACATTTTCACGCTAGATAATACCGGAAGCTGGAAATAAATTGATTTCGTACTGCGATTCGCGCTTAATCTTGAGGGGTTAAGCCTTCTTATTTCTACCCTCGAGTGTCCGTGAAAATGCACCTTTAAATGGGAATAAAAATTAGGAGAAGGGAAAGCCCCCCTCCTTTTCATTCTTTCCCAGCACATTCTCGGTTACGATTCGACAAAAGAATAATTGATATCTTTTTACATTGGAAAAATCGGAGACCCATTTTTCCCAAAGGTCAAATTCGCGATACTTAATATTCCAAAAATTAATTCGCCAGGTTTTTAGTCCGTATCATTTCGAGATTTCAGTAAGCGCGAACGTAGAAAACCTATTTTAACCTAGTATTCGGAGAAGAGATCGTCCTTTATAAAAGGTGTAATCGATTTCGGCGAAGAGTATCAAAGAATAAGTCGAAAAAGAAAATAGCGCGCGAACAAGAGTAAAGAGAAGAGCGCTAGGTAAAATGGTACATTATATGTATCGTCCGATTGGAGGTGCGTGGTAGACGAGGCGCGGTTGAATCCGTAATTATAAAACAGAAACCAGCGAGGAAACGCTTTCTTTTAAATCTTTAATTAGAAAACACGAGAGGGAATTATTTTCCCGCCAACAGTTTCTCTAAATATTGATTTAGTTAGAGTCGCGCCTGGGAAGCGGGGTGGTGAAATAAAGGTCGTCTTTTGTTGGGATTCGCTTCCATTCTTCCCCTTGGTCGCCGTATAATCCCCTCTGTTTTACTCGACCGAGTTCACTTCGGGGTTGTGAATGTTTTATTAGGGAATGTAAGGTTTCTCTTTCACTAGTGGCGACTCTCGATGGTCGCCATAGTTTATAGGAAAGAGAGAGACGGGTGACTTCGTATTAATGACTACATTCGTGTCATTTAATTATAGGCGTAGAGGTTCTTAATAAATTATACATGGGGAAAACTTAGTCAACGAGCTTTATATGCAAATATTCATTAAAACTCGAAACGCGTGGGGCTCGAAGCTGGTCATTCTATTCCGTCTTGAATTGACAGCTTATACGAAGCTATAGGTTTCCTTGATATCTTGATAATCAAATTGCATGGACTATAACGGAGAGTCTAAATTTCTCCGTGTTTCTAATTCAAATTGAAATATTTCAAAGTCTCCGAAGTGTACGGTCTAATGTCCGCGCCTATGAAGTTGTTGAAAGCGAATGGTGTTGGTATTATTCGAGAAATTTTTGCAAACTGAACGAAACCGAGGCGGATAATTATGTAATGTTATTTCTCGTAGATAATAAAGGTAGTTCGTGTATACTTTTCGTGAACTGCGGAATAGCGTTATCATCAAAGGTTTTGCTGATACACCTTTAACGTACTTGTTTCGTTTAAAAAAAGAAATTAGAACAACTACCTCTGTTAAAGGGTTTATTGCGTATTTATTTTGAGAATCTTTATTGTAAAGAAACAATTTTAGTTGCGAGTGTGGTGTAAACCCCAGAAGATCACTCAAAACTTGACATTTTTTCTTATGTTGAGAATCATAGCATAAAATGATAGCATAAAATGATGAGGCTGTGGGGGCGCAACTAACACTGTTTGGAACGCTCTGAGTTAAAGCATTATTTTGAGCGAGGCCGCAATGAACTTTATTTGAATTTCTATTTTCAAATTATATATCAGACGCGTGGTATAATTTTGGTCCCCGGGCACAAATCGCTTAATCCATTTTAGCCCACTTTTTTACCAAATTAAATAGGGTTCTAATCTATCCATTTTGTCTTAATTGACTTCTCTGTATTTAGAAAAGTTGAAAAGAAAGCGTTCATCAACTTTTATTTAAATATATTAGGAACTAACTTCTTAAAAATCCCACGCTACTAACCCTTTAATCCAGAATAAATGAGAGTATATATATCAGACTCGGGTAAAGAAGCAAGAAAAAAAAAATGTCAGAAGAGAATTTTGTATAATTATGATATTTTTCTCCCTCAAGCCGGGTTATTAGGTTAGGTAGATTAGGACCCAAGGAAAACTTAATAATCGAAACAAGGTCTTTTGTTTCCCTTTCAGCTTTTCCCTCGGGTGCTTTTTAAACCACCCCGGACATTATTTTTTAGCAGACCTATAATTTAATATACATAAAACCTTCCGATCATTAAGTACGTACGATTTATCACGTCCATTGTTTCGAGAAAAGGGGCGGTAGTGAAAAAAATTCGGGTCTTATATATTTAATATTAATCGGAGTCAAATTTAAAGTTTATTAGATTTTTTAATTAATTCCGCCTTAGTTAGGAATAAATATTAAGGCGTAATTATTAATTATTTATGAGAAACGGTGATAAGCTAATGATATCCTTACTTATATATGTCGCCCTTGTTTTAACTAAGACTTGAATAATTGAATAAGGAACGAATACTCTTATGTTCGCAGTCTTGTATTTACTAGCGAAAAAAAAAACATCCTTGAATGATTTACTACTTGAAGAGAAAAAGGATATATGTTCGATTAAGTTCTGTTTGCAAGATAGCTAACCCTGAGGCTGAAGGATTCTTAATATTAAACCTCGTAAGAGATTAAAGTAGTTTTTCGAAACTTCTATTGAAAAGGAATGAACAGTATTTTTTTTTCTTTCTCGGGGACACGAGACGAATCTACTACTTTCGAGAAATCCGAAACATTCGAATTGGAAATTCCGACGCTATATAGAAAAGGCCTATAAAAGGTCTATAGCAAAAAAAACTTTGGGAGAGAGCGTAATATCCTATAATATTCGTTTATCAATAAATGAAAACATCTAAATTAGAAAAACCACGCCGAAACTAGGTAGTTGTGTTCTAGACGTCACGAGCACTACACCTCCTAGTAATTTTAGTGATTTTAATCAGCTGATGAAACCCTCCTTTGAAGTCTCACACTCCCGGGTCTTGTTTACCCCTCTCTGTATGGGTTAGTTTAAAAAAAAGCGCGATTCGTACGCCTCCTAACGGTAGATATTTTCGGAGCGAGTTCGTCGAGCGAATATCTCTAGCAGCCTTGGTGTTCGTCAAAAAAACGTCGTCGTTTGTGGAGAGAGAATTTCCAATTTTCCGTAGACAGGGGGTATGAAGAAGGACCCCCTCCGATCTCGTATAATTGGGAATTTTACCCATACAGAGAGGAGCGCTATATCGAACATTAGAGTAGTAGACTTTAAAGGAGGGTTTCATCTACTTCTGTTTTAATTGATTTCTTATCGTTTAAATAGGCCTAATCCGCTAGATAAAAAAATATAGTTAAAATTATTTTTAAATTTCACGATATTCAGAACTATTTAATAATTGGTTGATGGTGAATTCCTAGTTAGGGATTTTGACCACATATTAAGATTTAAAAGTATGCAAGCCACAACTTTTGAAACTTAGAAATAAAAATATCAATATGTGTTAATGATCATTTGTTTTTGCGAAATATGTAAAGCGATATGAAACTAGAGGCGTGTTCACACTAGAAACTTCGTAACGATTTTTAACCGTTTTAGGAAAGGTCAAAATATAATATTTTGGGGTCACACATGAATATCTTTGATCAAGAAACCAAATTAATATCTTGGAAAGTCGAGTTGAAGATTCGAATCGATTTGGAAACGGTTTCAAAGTGGCAAGTGTGAACGTAGCTTAGATACAGGTTTTTCTTTCAAATTATGTTCTTGAACAGGAGTAAATATAGTAAACTCGTTTTATTATCAAACCAAAACGTGGTAACCCTTAACTCTGGCTTAAGAGCTTACGCAGTTTGCAAATTATTTTTCGTGGTTTATTTTAACACAAATGATTCAAATATTCGAGAAATATTCAAATTCAGAAATTTAAATCTGAATTAGCATAAATATCTACGATATCTCCTGGAAATGGTTTTATTTCACTTCTTTATTCGTTAGCGCAAACTAATGCACACCTATCTTAATAAATATAAATAACAATGCCTGGAATTCATTTAAGCTTCCGCTAACATCAACAATGGCAAAAGAAGAGACTAAAAAAACTGCCACAACTCGTCTGCCTATTCTATATCCGTAGTTTTTTGTTAGTTTCTATTTTCGCGCACTGTTTGCCGTTAGAGGACGCTTATGAACGCCAGGTTTTGTTATTCATCTTTATCTATTAAGATAGGTGTCCATTGTTATTAATCCTAGGTATTTTATACTATTGTCATAATGATATTAATTTACAGTTACTAATTTTTGAATTTCATTCACCCTTTAAGTAATTCCTTCCTACGCAACTTCGTATACGTTGCTTCGAATAAGGCAAACAAGCAGTAAATATTAGCTGCGGGACATCATTCCCTACGCCCCAATCTCTAGTATAACCGCTTAACTTTTCAAAAAATGAATGTTTCCAAAAAAAAAATAAACTTTTTCAGACGCGGGATTTTTATGAGGTCGCCTCCGGGCTGTTTTTTAAAGGGACGACTGTTAAACCGGACTATGCAGCTAAAAATAAATCATTTTTTTTTTCTCTTTCTCTCTTTTTATAGCATTTGACGTTCGTTTCGTTACTGGGATTTCCCTCTGGATCTAAACAGGGCTTTCGGAATCGGAAGCAGCCTCTATCCCGACGTTTTTCAGTCATTTCCTCCGGACCGACTCATATTTTCGATTCACCCAAGACTAGCGCCTGTCACAGCGGTAAGTCAACAACAAGTTTGTTAAGACACAAAGTATTACTTTGTCTAATACTTCACCAAAACGAAAACTGACGTTTTTGTAGTTTTAATTCAAAAAGATACTTTCACACTGTACACTTTAAAACCATTTTGAATGTTCATTACATTTATTTTTCAAGGTAATAATTACATATTTTGGCAACGGATCTCTATTGTTGACCCCCGAAATTATATAATATGACCTTTCCAAAATAGTTAAAGACGGTTTTAAAGTATCTAGTGTGAACGCGGTTATTTTGATATCTCAAAATGAAACTTGAAAATTAAGAAGTTGACGAAAAGATAGATCGTAGTCTGAAAGTTCACGGTCTAGCATAGGCAGAGATAAGAAAACTATCTCATCTCTCCGTGCCTGGGTACTACGTTTTAGTCCGATGAATAGGCCATGGGAATGTAACGAATTTTACGAAACGGTTTTTACCCCAAACATAGGCTGTTCCACTTCGGTGCTCTGCGTCCTACTCTTTTTTATTTAATTTGGTTTTTTTCTCTATTATTTTAAAGTCGTTTGCAAATGTTTGCTTATATTCTCGACTTAAATCGATTAGCTTCTATTACTACTACTGAAAACGTGTACTCTTTCCGAACAATATTTGTCGATGAAGGGTTTCGGAGACCTTAATAGCTTCGGGGAAAAAAAAACCTCCGAATGTATTAGCTACCTACTACGATACGTGTCTATCCTATTGGAAATGGACAACTGGGGAGACCTTGTCCGGGGTCGAATAAAGAAGGGAAAAAGCTATACGACAAAGCTTCCATACAGGGTCATCGTCTCGCCGAGTAGGAGACCGTGGGAGAACAAAGCTCGCGTTTCTAACAATCTATCGTTGAATAACGCGGATAGAAAAAGAGTCCAGAAAAAGAGAGAGAGAGAGATAGAGAGTTGGGAAAGGAAAAGAGACAGAGAAAGGCAAACAAATAATAACTGGATCAATAAAATCTATATTCGAAAAGCCATTCCCGACCACGGACTTACGTCGGAGGAATCGTCAAGTTCTCCTCTTACTATTTTTCCCGAGTTTCCTCCGGTTTCTCTCTCTCTATATACATATATATCCCATCTCCCTTCGCGCGCGTAATTCCGCGAAGCTCATCTCCCCGCGAATGGAAAATAAAAACAGAAAAGGCGAGTAATTTTTTGATTAAAGCGAATCCGCTCTGGCTATGTCCCGCGGACTCGATTCTCTCGCCTAACCCCGAACTATTTCGACGAAAAATACTCATTTTTAGGCCCCCTTCGGATTAAAGGCGAAGGGAAAAAGAAAGAAGAGGGATTTTTGGAAAGAAAGAAAGAAAAGAGCGCTGAGGGAGATGGAAAAGAGAAAAGCGTATAGAGAAAGAGAGACGTACGCCATAGACGTATACTGTAGCGCGGAGTAATCACGTTGTGACTCAAAAGAGAAAAATCGATACAAATAGGCCGTTGATCCGCACACTCTCGGCTTGGGGGTAGTCACTATACTTATAGTCTAAAACAGTTTGAGTTGTCAGTGGGTGAACTTACGTCTCTTCCACGATCTTCCATCTCTAATAAGAAATAAAATCTAGTAAAGATAATAGAAAGAATAGCTTTCCTACTCGTTGAAAACGCAAACCGATCGTTATAGTTTGGCGTTCACTCTTTGGCGTATACATAGAGCTCGCGGATAGAATGAAAATGATCTTTTATATAGGAAAAGACTTCATCGGATAGGGACCAATAAAAACCATCCGATGCTCTAGGGGGGAACCGAACGCGCCCGTTCCGAAATTCAGACTCGCGGTATATACTCTTCTTCAAGACACTATAGAAGATTTAGAACTTCTCTAAAGATTACTCGGTTCCGTTTCTAGTTAGGCATCTATCCCGTAAGTAAGTATAATTACGACGGATTTAAACGGGAGCTCTTATATATTTAGAGATAAAAGGTTCGTCTCGCGCGGGATTGCTCGAATCCGAGACGGGGAAAAGACACCTATTAGTTTTTGTTGATTAAAACAAATGAGAATGGCTCCGTTAAAATCGTAAAACCGTTAAATATTCAAGGAGTCGCTCCGGGGATTTTTGTTGGGACGAGGAAGAAAAGGAAGGAAAGGGGACGAGCCTGAAAGAATAAAAAGTAGCGTAGGAATTGAGGGAGGGAAGAAACCGGATGCGAGGGACAAATTCCTGGAGGGGGAATCCTCCTTAAGAAGGAAGAATCGAGGAAAGGATAAAACAAGGTGAAAAAGACATACTTGTTCATTCCCACATTCTTACAAGATTTTTGATCGACCCGGATTAAAACATTTTAAACTTTTAGTTGCCTCAAAACAAATACAAATTTTAGTCGGCTTCAAACATATGTACCGTTGGTGTAAACATGTAGTTGATTGAAACGTGTTCAACTTATAGGTGTCTCAAAAAATTTCTAACTTATGATGGATTAAACATTAACACGTGTTAAAGATGCCTCAAAACATCTTTGACACACAATTTTTAAAAAACAAAGGAAAAATCCGATAGGAAAAGGTTTATTAACACCATGCAAATATATTTGCCTGAATACATTTTGAGAATATCACGTTCATTAGCTATTCGCCTCAAAAACATCTTGAAAATATCGTTGACTCTAAAACCACTAAACATCTATTCATCGGAAAACTTCTTTACCATAAAATGGCCTGAATCTTTTGACTGAGACGTCGAACTACAAAACATGTCGTATCACTTGACTACCTCACATCACTACTACGTCATATATGATAAAATATCTTCTGATCTCGTCAAGCGGCTCAAAAAGTCGGAAAGAAACTTACATTGTACGTTAAGCATGACTTTTTCGCTCTCTCCTTCTCCTTCGACGTTGGCGGCGACGCATTGATAATAGCCTCGGTGTTCTCGGTTGACTTTCTGCAAAACCAAAGACTGGTTGCTGATGATGATGCCGTTAGGCGGCTGACTGAAGAGCGGCTCGCCCCGGAACTTCCAGCCGACTTCCGTCACCCGGGGATTGGCGTTGATGTTGCATTCGAAGTACACGTCGCTGCCTTCTCGAATCGCCGAATGCTTGATGTTCGCGCCCAAGGCCAACTTTAATCGGGGCACGTCTACAGAATAAAAAGAAAAAGAAAGAGAAGACCCCCTTGATAAATTCCACATTGTATCAATAACTAATTTCCATATCAAAATTGAGATGGACCGCGCAAGTAAAACGACCTAGAAGGAAAATTCCCCTTCAAAGTCTCAATACGGAGAAGTGAAGCGACAGGCATGAAGTTTTGGGCACTCCTAGTATACTTAATCCATGGAAGAAAATGTTTTATTGCAAGAGAGAAGTCAACCCGACACCACTATTAAAAAATATTGCAGCAAGATATCATTTTTAACTGACTCTGAAAAATGGCTTAATAAGTTAGTTTCATCTGTCGATTGTTGAAGCCGAATCGGTTTGAAAGTGGTTCCCGAAGCAGCTTCGAGAAATCGATTCGAAGAAAACATTTTTCTATTCACATTAGCCGCTTTCACACTACAGACTTTGAAACCGTTTTTAACCGTTTTGGAAAGGTCAAATTACGAGATTTTGACCTTTGATCGTGAAACAAAACATCTTAATAAATCGATTTGAACATTCGAAACGGTTTGAAAACGGTTCCAAAGTGACATGTGTGAACGTAGCTATTGACTGCGGCGAAACGTTTTCAACCGGTTTCAATCGACTTCAAGGCCTTAAATAGACGCGGCTTTTGAAAAAGAGTCCAATAACGCGATACGTAATTCTAATTCTAAATGAAACAGCCCATACTCGTAGATTATTTCTGAACTGGTCGCCTTAGAACCGAAACAATCAAAACGAGTGTAAACAGCTTCCTCTCACTTTAGATAATGATCTTGGTCGAAATATATAATAATGATTTTGCTCAACGTAGTTTCGTTGTATTTTTATGTCGCACGCGATATGGAAGTTTACGCGTACACAACTCTCGCGAGAGGATCTTGTTTAAAGAGAACCGTAATTTAGAAAAGCCAAAAAGCCATATTTATTCTAAAAACCCTATTCCGGCTAAAGATTGGTGGCGCGAGAGAAAAGGGGGCGGCTCAAACAACGTTGTTTATTTTATTTTTTACACTAGTAGGCCTAACCTTCTTTTGGTTTGTCGCTTACTAAGGGATAGTCTCCCTGAAAACATTCGAAATAATTCTTTCAAAAATTATGAGAGTGTTTAAGCCGCTTTTTTTATACTGATATGGAAGTGTACTGCGTAGCAGCTTTCTCCCATAAAAACAGCTGTTTTTTTGCTGAAAATAGCGGTTTTTCGACACCATGCCGCTGAGATTTAACCCCCGCCTCTTTTCTATAATTACCCTATAGTTATATGACGCATGCATTACAGCGCGTATCTTCATTACGACATCATCATTACGAAACATCGTCATTTCAACACATCATCATTTCGACACATCTTCAATACCACCCGTCTTCATTACATATCTTCATTATGACATATCTAACGACGAGCAAAGTTTACATATTCGTCAAAATAGCTGTTTCCTAACCTTGTTCAAAATTCAATACAACTCGCTGTTTTAGGAAAACACCGTTACACCCGCATCCTCTGATAAAGGTTATTCGAAAATCTAAGTTAACTCTGCTAATTAAGCCTACAAGTCTAAAGAGGATATTAGGCAAGTAGCGCTATCCCTTTAATGAACTCCGAGACCATATTTTTTCGCCGCTAACGACTTAGTCTCCACTAGCTCTCGAAATGGCTTTACTATACCAAAAACTCTCGACTCTCAGAGTGTATAAAGATTTAACGGACGTAATTAAAATCAAGATATTTCGCGTGATAGTGGTAACTAAGCTTAAAACGAGAAATTTTCTGTTACATATAACTAACAGAGTTAGAGAGTTAGAGAGAGATGGAAAACGAGCGCGCGTCGGAAGAATGTTTTGGCAGAACGACAATCGATAATCATTTCCAGCGCATTTACACATTAGCCCTCGGCGGGGTTAGACCCAGCCCGCCCAACCATTCGGTCGACTACGAGTCGGGACTACCACCGTAGCCGCTCTGGCGCTCTCTTCCTTTCCTTTTGACTAAGCCTATTTACGAGTAAAGCTATACGCACTCCAGACGACGACAACGACGAAGGAGGACGAGGAAAACGGAGAGAAAGAGAGAAGTTGATACGAATGCACTCGGAGAAGGGAGAAAACGCTATCGGCCAAAGGTCAAAAATAGAAGACAGGGAGGGTCGCGGACGCCGCTTGGAACCTAAATATGCCCTAGAAAGATTGGATGGGTTGAACGCGCGCGCTCGGCTTTAACACTCTTTTACTAACGGAGCACTCAAATTATAGCCTGGACTAGAGAGAGAGAGAGAAAGAGAGGACAATTCAGTCGTGGGGAGGACCCATTCTCTTAAAACCTCGTGGCTCGCCCGTTATACTTTATACTGGTCTCGCCGCGGGGGAAAACGGGGTCGCGACAATTCCATCGAACTAGCGAAGGAGAAAGGGACAATTACAATGAAAAGGCCATTGTCTCTCCGTATATAGCCAGCCCGCTTCGACTCTTACTTCAGCCTACAACTACGAAGTCTAACACTAATTTCGTCCTAATGGTTCCCACGCCGAATGGGGATGTTATTCGACACCAACGCGTTTTCGTATACCCCATTGGACGGTTAAAACTCGGCCTTATATTCGTTTTAATGTTCGCGAGTGTGAGCTAGAAAACGCCAAATTACCATAAGGCCTATTTCCCGTTAAGTTCACCGAAGGCGTCGGTTTCCAACTCAATACCAAAATTAAGAGCGCGTAAGGTGAAGGAGAATCTAAACCCCGTACGAATTTCAAGTTGGGTAAAAGCTATAAGGGTCCCGAGTATTTCGGCCTTTATAAGCAGGCGGCTAGAAAACATACACCCCATTAATATAAAATTCGCGAATACGTAAGCCGACAGTTAACTGTAAAGAAACGCTTTGATCTCTAATGGAATGGATTCGTATCAAATTTTATAGATCAAATTTTAAAGCAAACATATAAATGGAACTTCCGGTTTTATGCAAATAATACTTCAATCGGTTTACGGAAGAGGACGGTCTCTTATAATTATGGAAGTTATCGTATAATTTTTGGAAGCAAACCATGTACTATTTGCGAGAACGAGTTCCGAAATATTTCAAGGACTTTATTGTAAGACTTTTTGTTCAAGAGCAGTTCACAAACTAGCGAAAGAGTACAGAGGATTAAAAAGTGTTTTTTGTATGTTTGGATTATGAAACCAGGGCTGGAAAATTTTGAGATAAACAGTTTTTAGGATAGGAATATCGTAAAAAATGGATAATATATAGAATCTGGCCATAAATTGGCCTGATCGAATTAAATTGAGAAGAATTACGCGTATGAAAATAGGCTTCCAAGTCCATTTAATGTTTCATAAATTGATTTTATTTAATTAGATCATATAATTCGATATTTAATCTTAGACTCTCGATCATACTATATTTGCCTATACGTTTTAATTTCGATCTGAGGACCGAAAGAGGCATAAAGGTTTAGCGAATTACCCCTGTAGAAGTGTCGCTCTCCGAAGTTCTAGGAAAAGCGACTCTCGTCTCTCTAGGGGCAGAGACGGCGCCTTCGTTAAAACGCCTTTCGTTGTTTCCATGATTAAATGATTAAAGACGCGATGCGAGATTATTCCGCGGAATCGTAATTCGATTAGCAGCTATTTATATTGAAAATTCAACCGGCGATTAAACATTTATAACTAATTTCGCGAGATTGAGGCGAAACACATATATCGCATTTATCTCGGCCCACTTTCTCGCGCTGTCTTTTAGGCGGGTTGGCAGCGGATATAGCTTGGTTCGTTTCGAGCAATTGGATTCTGGAGAGTAAAAGGAGGGGGCTTATTAGCGACGGAAAGTGTTTCTCGCTCCTGAATTATAAACAAGGCTATGGTCCTAAAGGGGTGAGAAAGCGACATCGCTGGGGGTACACTCCCCTATCCGACGTAGAGTGCCGTTAACTCGCCGCCAATTCCTAGTAGGATTATCCTGGCAAAGGTAAACATTCCGAAGAGCCTCGCGACGGAGAAGAGACGTCATTGAGATCCATTTCCCGGGCGTCTCTCTTTCCCACGTCCTTATCTTTCGAGTCCGTGTAATATTCGCCACCGAAAGGGTGACCCCTAAGAAAATATTTGCCCTTACGCCCTTAATATAACCGACCATTCCCCTCCTTAATCCCCCCTTTTTTCTTGAAAAAGTACCCCGGTACTCGGACCAGCTAATGAGAGAAAATTCGTCTTACGCTCACCTTTCGTCCCTCGTTTAGAGGCAATGCGGTAAAAGGCGGGAAGAAAGTTATAGATAGAAGTAATGACGTCTTTACATCACTATTCTCCCTTTTTCCGCGCCTTCCATTCATCTTGACTCGTAGTGAATGGATAAACCTACATAAAGGCGCGTGTTTTCGGCCGTTTTCTTACTTAATTAGTTAAGTCTGTTTAATGAAGGTGAACTTTTTCTATCGAAGATAATTTTATATAAACGAGAGATACGTTTCGTTCCAACTTAATGATTTTTCCAGCCCCGGCGCTCTTGTATATTTGATCAAACTCCGAAGGGAAATCTTTTTTAAAACACTTTATCCAATTAACTAAGCGGCTGGAATAAAAACATGGGTACAACCTCTTCCGACAAATTGGGAGAATTGAGGAAAAAAAAGGCGAACGGAAATTGACTTTGCGAATTATACGTTGGCTAGGAAATAATTCTTTGGTCTAGTTCGTCGACTTTTGAATAGTTTGTGTATGTAAGGCTCTTTTGAAAAGTTTTATTTGATATTTTAATATTTGAGTCGAGCATTACCATAGCGCGCTCCGTGGAATTAAAGATAACCAAACAAAATAAATCCCAAGTGGTTTAATTTCTTATAAACCTCAGTTTTGTAAAAGTCAATAATAGACGTATCTTGGTGGCTGCTAGACCGAGAGTTTAGGATCTTTAGAGGATATCCTGAATTTAAATATAGAAATAATTTTCATTATTTTCCAAAAATTATGGAATCTATTTATGAAAAAAAAATTATTTGCGGTAATGGAAAAATAAGGAAGCCATTTCATACGAAGCTTAAGTGGTTTTAACCATTATCCATTAAAGTGATAATGAAGACGAATGACGTGTTATTTTTTATCGATTACGAGCGTTAAAATATTCATTGTAACTCGCCAAACTTTACTCGTTAATTTACTGTAAATTAATAAAGTTGTGATTTGAAACTTCTAAGCCTAACCTAATTTTAATTCGGAAAAAAATATGGATCAAATTTTAGAAAATTGGCAGCCAATCAAAGAGTATCTTAATAAATTTCACGTGCTCCAATATTTTAACCGCTGTTTAATTGATTAGATTCCCAGCCAATTTTCAAGCTGAAATTATAGTTAGGCTTAGTAGCTAAGTTGAAATCCCAACTTTGTTAATTTTTGAAAAACGAGAATCGTTAAGTTAGTTATAATAATGTTATTACTCATATTTTAACAATCATAATCGATTTAAAATTAGTCTTTTTAATTATCACTTTAAATATTTCTTGTTTCACTCGTATCACAAACTATTTTTGAAAGGTAGAGTGTGGGGAAGAGACAGCCTCCATATTCAGAGAAAATGGCTGATAGGAATTGGTTTATATGGATTAAAATAAAATTCGTTTTGTAAACCTCTCGTCATCGAAAACAAGTCTGGGGGAAAGAACGCATTAGCGTATTGTTCGTAACCGCGAGTTCTTGTTTATTTATAAAGCTAGCGCCAACATGACAATAATACCTCCCAATCAGGTCAATAATTAAATACGAAACTATAGGGATAAGACTCCACTTTATATCGATCCTGTTCCGATATATATTCGTCAAATATTAGAGGGAACGTCCATAAAGCGATAGGATTTTATTTTATGACCATAAAATCACTTATTTATGGCAAAATACGCGACTTAGGACTAGACTGAACCTTATAGCTTATCGATAGGGAAGTGAAGAGCTCAAACAACTTCCGTAAGTAGCTTTTCTAAACTAACGACTCGTTGTTTCACGTCCATCCTTGGTTCGTTGACTTTATAAACAATGTTCCCATTTGATACATAGCTACAATTTGTATAAACATTTCGAGATTTTGAAACATTTCGCCACGCGAAATAATAATTTTGCGTTCCGAGTCTCTACACGCCTTTTGGCTTTTGGGAAACACCGCTCGTGTTTGTAGAACAAAGTAAATTAGGTTTAGACTTACAATATACGTTGAGAATCCATCTGTCGTCTAAGGCACTGGTTGGCAACGACGGATTATCCGCTCGGCAAGAGAGCTCCTTGCCGTTGTCTTCAATGTTGGGTACGAGCTTCAAGACGCTGTAGGTGACGTTGCCGTCGTGGGAAATAGTTTCTTTGACAGTGTTAACTTTTTTCTTGCCCTTCCACCAAGAGAGCTGAGCCGGCGGCCGCGCGCCCGACGACTGACAAGCCAGTTGGACTTTGGTGCCGGCCGATAAGGGCCGCTGTAAGGTCGTGATTTTGACCTCCAGAGGCTTTACTGCGGAATAGAAATAACCGACAATCAATTCCTAGCTCTGAAAAACTTCATTAAGTCTTTCAGCGAAGATTCCTACCCCATCCTCCATCCTTCGCCTTTTAATCAAGAGATCCCTCTTTCGTATAAAAAGGGAATCACCTTCTAGCTCGCCAAATTCGTTCTTTCATTTTCTTCTCTCGTTTCGGGGAATAAAGAATCGTATAAAAGTTCGGGCAGCTCGAGAAGAGAGAGAGTAAAAAGCGAACGAAAGAGAAACCCCTCGCCGAAAGGGAGTTCAGGAATTTTTTACTTAAAAAATTCGTTATTTTGCAGTAATAAATCTTGATCTTCTCGCTTTTTTTTCTATAAAGCGCTCTTTGGGCGATGAAAACAAGAAGAAAAATAAAAGGAGAAGAGAGGAAACGAAAGAACGAGCGCGTCTTTAATCCGCAGTTTAAGATATAGAGAAAGAGAAGGGGATTGTTACGAAAAATCTCCGCTCGCGCCTCTCGTATAGGCTGCCTATTTCCGAGCCAACCATTACGTCCTTGTAAAGCCGTCATTAATCTAAGTCTCCTAGTTTACTCTCGCCTCCATTTTCTTTCTCTCTCTGCTTAGTCGGTCCGTACCAACGATACCGTTCGCCAAAAGGGTCTAAGGACCAGCTAGGAACTCGGTGGGAAAAATAACGCCTTATAGGCAGTCTAGCTTGCGAGAGAAAAAAAGAAAAAAGTCGAAAGACAGCACACCACACCGCATCGTGGAAAAACGAGAAAGAAAGAAAACCGGGATAGAAAGAAATCCGCTTTATTTCGCGAGACGGAAAATAGAACTTCTATAAGTTATTACGGGATTCCGAAGAACTTTTTCTTCGGTCATAGCGTAAAAGGAAAAAGAATAAAAATCAGACGATGAAGAATAAAGCGTTTTCGGCTATAGGTCGACGCTTTAAAAGATATAACGTCCACTGGCGTTTCAAAAAGAGAAGGAAACTGAGAAAGACCGATTGGAGAGACTGGGAATCTTTGGATAAATTCTTTTCGACCTCAAACCGTAAGAAATGAGACGAGGAAGACGTCGAGGGACTCTCCCCCGAGTCTAACGTATACGGACTATTAAAAAGGACGACGCTGTAAACGAATCGAAGACGCGCGTTATAAAACCAGACAGTTCTCGGAGTCGTAACTTTGAAAAACCGCGTGGGTTCCCGACGACGGTAACGTTCCCGGCACGTAAAGGAGCCTTTACGACGTAAAAAAAGTCAATATTATTTTTAAACTAAGTTTAATGGCTGAAAATCACCGTCGGACTAAGTGTCTAGCTACGTGTCTGACCTCGAGTATATCGGGGATATTCGCAATTTTTTTTTAACCTCGACTTTTATTAGCGGTTATCGAGCGCCCGTGAAAGCGCCTTAAGGCTAAGGAAGATATAGAGTGGAAATTTAAGGAAAGGAGATTTGACCGAGGTTTTTATAACTTACAATTGAGATCCAGAGATACGGCGCTGGATACGGGGACGGTAAGATTTGTATTGGAAGCTTGGCACGACAGTTCGGCCAGTAAATCGTGTCTTTTCAAGCGAGGAATAGAAATTTCGTTCGTCACCACCCCTGGCTGCGTGACGGTAAACGTGTCATCCATCAGTGTCGACTCTCTCCACCAGGTCAGCGAGGGCGACGGACGACCTGAGAGGAGAAGAAGGCAAAAAAGAGAATTGGTCCCGAGATATCCGGAACCCCGGCCGCGAAACGATCACCCTCTCTTACATCAACCCTTTCCCTATATATATACACTATCACACAAACCCCTGTACTCGCTCTGCCCTTTATTACCTCAAAACTAGTATCGTTCGGCGTGGAAAGGCTACTTTGATGGCTTTGGCGCAACGGCCGCGACGCTATATCGCTATCGAGTTTTTCCTTCTCCCCATTGATACTTTGGCACGCGAGCCACCCGTAAACGAGTATATCGCGCTATAGGCCTCGGCTTTTTGTTCGGAGGGAGGCGGGATCGTTGAGCCAGCGTGATGTAATTTGGAGTAAGGGAAGTTTCGGGAGGCGCTAGCTAGCGAACGAGATAAGAAATTATCAACCATTTTCCTCGTCCCGATAACCCAATGCGTAAATGGAGCGCCTAGCGATTCCCCTATTCTGTGATGGATTTTCGCGACGGGCCGTCTTTCGGGAAGCGCGACCGGCCTCGATAGAAGAAGAAAAAAAGAAAAAACTATAATAGAATTTCGGAGAAGACATTCGGCCGTTCGCTAGGGTTATTATTCCTTCTAGTTCGGCAAAGAAGCTCGATCATCGAGACCCGAGGAGATGGCCCGGCTGTAGTATCTAGTAAGAGACTCTAATTCGATACCATTAAGTCCACGATACCCGGCCTATATAGTTTCAAAGGCAATTTCGAAGCCTCAAATCGAAGCGGGTACCCTGGCAATTCCAGAGTAGTCGGATTTTTAGCTCGAGTTTCCCTTAATTGTCTCCGGTAAGCGGAAAAGGATAAAATTTCAGAGTATAGGCGCGAGAGAGTGGCGAAGTTGCGTTCGTAAGCTTCTATACGTTTTGATTTCAACCTTCGAACGATCGGCCGTGTTATAACGGATTTCCTTTCGCTAGGTTGCCACCCATCGTAACCGTCTTTGATCAATCGTCGTCATTTAGAAAAAAACAACGAAAGAATAGGCTCGCAGTCGCGACGGTTCGAGTCGCGCGATAAAGAGAAAGAATAGAGGGTCGTGGCCGACCGCTCTGGGCTACAAGTGCGATCCGAGATCAATGAAAGACGTTTCGGGAAATTAGCCCTAGATTCTTCTTATTCTTCCATTGATTTCGGCTTTTCCGAATCGTCGTATACGTCCGTAAACCCGCGGACTCGGGCGATTTTGATAAAGAAACGCCTTCGTAAAGATTACGCGAGACCTTTTGTCCTTTTAACCCTTTTCTTCTTTCGTCATCGGAAGACGCGCGGACGCGAAACTATACGGAGGGGGGGGGGGCTGAGCGAGGAGAGGGGGTCGCGATAACACAATGGACCTCGAAACAAAGAAAATGAATTCGCGACGTTGAGACATCGTATTATTTAACTATTTATCATCCATTAAAAACGGGGAGGAAAGAAGTCGCTATCTTGAGAAACTCTTCAGTCGTTTGTTTTAGGCAAACGAAGAAATGATGAAGGCCGCGCGACTAAAAGCGAGATATGACGATGTTAAAACAAGATACCCGAGCGACAATAGAATCCCAAAAAGCTGGCTACTCTATCATTATATCATCCATCCTACTTCATACCCATTCCCTCGAGTAAAGAAACCGAAATTCCCAAAACATTTGATGGGGTTTAAAAAAAGGTTCAGTCAATTTTGAGAAAAAAAAGTCTAAATCGTACCTCCTTCCACCTCGCAAACGAGTGTTAAATGAGTGCCTTCGTCGAAAGGGCCAATGACGTCTTGTAACCTTTGACCGTGTTCGTCCTTGATAATGATTTCACCAGGAGGCACTGACCAAAAGAGAAAAAAATCAGGATAAAGTTGAAGATTGACGTTTAATCGTTTGATCTTCTTGTTTAAGAACAGTTGGCAACGACTACCGTAACTTCTTTAATCTACGAGGCATAACGTAGCTTATAAATCCGCATCAGCTTCGTGCATTTTACGAACTGATCTTGAACAGATACGGTACATAACCTCAGCCATATAACTCGTTTAGTAAGTCAAACGGAACCTAGATATCTTTTCCTTTCGCGCTTCGTCTATATTTTTGTTCGATATCAGTTTGTAAGATTGAAAAAACTGCGGCGAAATAATACGTAATGTTAAATCTTGCTGTAAAAAAGTAGTTGTTACGAACTACCCTTGAAATGTAGGATATATATATATATATATATATATATATATATATCCCAATTTTTCTCTGGGTTTACTCGGAGAAAAGGAAAGCTTATACACTTCGTAAAAAGAGTTATACGCCATAGAAGGAGAAAAAAAGCTCTCAAACAACGGTTTCACGGTAACTCAACCATTCAACGGGCCAATATCGAGCTGGCACGAAACCGTGACAGTAATCAGTTAAGTCAATATATCCCGTAGGCTCGTCTAGTTTTGCTCGCACAAATATAACATGGAACCCGTAAAAAATAAAAGAAATATAAGAAAAAAATTCAATAAACGGGGCCTTCCGATTTCTACTGGAATTCGAAAGAAAAGCTTTCCCACGCTATACTCGTGTTCGACGGAATTTTGGAACTACTTTTTTTCTTGTAAAGTTGAACGATATGTATCAATCCGCCACAGTTTTGTCTATTACGCTAGTTCTTCTCGAACATAACTAGTCCATAACTAAAGAAAATGATCATATAAGATTGTCCCAATTTAATAGAAAGTCAAACTCAGGATTTAATATATATTGAGCAAACAAGAAAAGATTCCTCGCTTTATTTGATTAAATCTGCCATGCACCAAATTCCGTTGTTATGACGATGTTACTGATTAAGAATAAAATTAATTTTGAGAAAGGGGAAAGGCAAATTCAGAATAATTAATTCTAGATCCGAAACTTTTTTCGTCAGTTCAACATCGCGTTTTTTTGTTTTTTATTCTTGCAAATGTTTAATAGTTAAAACTGTTTTAAAAAGCTTGCTAGTAATTAATGTATATGTTACAGACTTAAATGATCCGAACAGCTTTGACCCAACACCTTTTTGACAGTTGGGTACATTTTTAAGTAGAATATTCATTAACGGCGTTAATATTATTTGTAATTTTATATCCGTGACCAAAAGATTATCTGCTAAGGCATTATCCAATTGAAAAAATGAAGGATAACACCGTAGCAGACGAATAGTCGTTATTTTAATGTTCATAAATCAGATTATTCATCGTATTATTTTTTTCCTTTGACGTTCAATACGCTTACCTATAACTTTAAGCATGACATTTCTATTTTCGGATCGAAGCCTCCGATAATCCACTCGACATCTGTATTCCCCTTCGTCCTCCTCTTTGACTGGGTCCAACTTAAGAACAGGCGGGTTGGCGATGACGTCAAAGTAGGCTCTTCTTCCCAGCTCGTCGCCGGGTAAATGCTTGGCGTTTTTAACGGGACTGGAGCGGGCATCTAAACTGTAGATGGGGATTCCCGAATTTCCTCGGTACCAGAGTATTAAGGCGACCGTGTCCTCGTTTACCGGAATGGTAATGTTGCACGGCAACCTAGTCGTTCTTCCGGCCACGGCGTAATGAAGCGGCTCTAAAACGAAACGAAAAATAACAATAAGGAGGTGAACGAGAATACGGGTCAAGACTGTGCCGGGACTATCCTTAAGTAAATTGTCTGAAACGCTTCGCGTAATATAGAGCTAGGCCACGTTATAACCACGGTTAAAATATTTCGGGATGTTGTAAGGTTAATACTTTAACGCGATACTTTGGCCCTCGACAACCAAAAATCACAACCCACACACCTACTACTTCCAGCGAAAAACAGTATAATTCTTCCATAAATACTACTATTTCGAATACTTGTGCAAATTAGATAAAAACGCAGTACTTTTCTTCCCATAAATACTACTACTATACGAGACTTAGAGAGTACGCTATTACTTTCTCCATAAATAACGCTAGTAGTATTGAGTACATCAAAGTACGTTAGTACTTTTTCCCAGAAATATCTATTGGAAAAAATGTAAGAACCACGGGCTTACCGCTCGCCTCCGAGATCTCTTTTCATTCGATGAAAAGGAAAGGAAAACCCCTAAAGATCAAAGCCAGCGAAATCCCATCTCAAACCCTACTGCGCGGGGGTGGCGGTATATAACTCGCGGATCTCGTTGGAAGAAAACGAAAAAGCAACGTAGCGAGAGAAATAGAATGACCGATAGACCCTACAACAATAGCTTTTTAGTGGCTATTCCCAATTCCCTCGCTTTGATCCTAAAATAAATACTTTTCGTCTATGGAAGATATAACTTTTCCCTCATTTTTAGTTATTTTTTTTCTTTCCTTCTTTCTTGCTCGCAACATCTCGTTGCTTTCGGTTATTATTCTTACTTAATGACGCTAAAGATTGCTTATAGGCTATACGAATAAGGTTGCGCGGGTGAAATAACGTTCCGGATTTGGATTAAAGGATGAGAAAATCTTATTTTTCGTTTTTTTTTTTTTCCTTTTATTCTACTTCGGATATAGGCATAGAAGTCTTAAACATCTCTCGGAATGGGTATAGGGAATTTTATCCCTACGCGTCAAGGATAAAAATCTAAAAATATCGAGAAAAAAATCGCGACGTTATGTGTATGGCCATCTTTGGAAGAATAGTATCGGTATAAAATATACTATATATTTTTTATTATACCGCGTGGTAAAGAAAAAAATGTTTCCAATAAAGCAAAGAGGTTTAAAACTTTGGATATTGCTTTTGCCAAACTAAGAGACTTGAAATAGGAAAAGAATCCTTGTGGGTTTTAAGGATTTTAAAACGTTACTTATCGAGAGAAGGATTTTTGGCTCGGTAAATCCTTTAAGCTAATATTAACTCCAAAGATACAGTACTCTTTGAAATATATTTGTTGATATCTAGGAAATATTTCGAAATATGTTTGTTTCTTTACGCTATACATTAGGGAACGCCAGACTTTATGCATTCTGACTTTAAGATTTCAAATTTCCTCACGATCAACTTACTTCCCATTAGAGCAAGCCCACGCTTTCTTCCGCCCATCACCCTGTGTTTATACTTTCCCCCGAAACATCGCCTGTAATTTAGGCTTACCGACGAACATGTTTTTGGGATAATTCTTTTACAGAAACGTGTTCGTTGATAAGCCCAAATTACGGGAGACGTCCTAGTGAAAAGTATCTTTTCAGAGTAACAAGTGGAAGAAAACGTAGCCCTTCTTTTTATTTTCGTTACCAATTTGGCCCTATTTTCTGTATGATATGAAAAATATTTTTATACCTCCACGTGGCTTTTCTGAAGTCCAAAGTTACGCTGCCTATTCATGAACGGAGTCCATTTACCCGGGAGGAACTTTTAAAGATATTAACTTTGTTTCATGGTCAAAATCTACAGGGGTGACCCCAAAATTTTATAATTTGACCTTTTCCAAAAGATTTAGAAAGGGTCTCGAGATCGATCGTTTCACGACCCATGTTCTATTCATTAATAAAATTTATCTCAGGGTCCGAGATTTACCTTCAACCTTAAAACAAACTTAATATTATTTCTCCAACTTATATTGGATCTCATTTCAGTTTTATATAAATTATAACAATCCGTATTTTAAGCTTCTAGGAACCTTTCCAATTTAGAGTATATAAATTGGCCATTTAAAGGAAAACTAGTTAAACTAATTTCTTTAAATTGTGTAGATCACTATTATCTTAAGCAATGAAGATTCTAGTCTCCGAGATTACCTGTAGTACAAGCTTCTCGTATTTAATCTGCAAATAAGAGCGCGGGAATCTAAATCTCCTCTAATTAACATATTAGAAATGTTTGAGAGTACGTCTCCTTATCCCGCCCATATCCTCTCCCCTTACATTTGCTCGTTAATGAAAGGGGATAAGATTCTCGAAGTGACGTCCAGCGATAGCGCGTGGATTTAGAGCGAGGAAGCCCAGATAGCTCTTGATAACGTTAGATATAACTTGGCAGTCGGACAATCAGTTTAAATTTCAAAGGAATAGTCTATTGTGAAAATTACTTTTGTTTTAATCAAAAATAAAGCTAATTACGGAAAACTACGAGTCAACAAATTGTACGGATATAATTTTATTTGAAGGGGTTCAAAATAATTGCTTGAAGTAGAGGTTTGGTTCAATTTTATTCGTCTGTAGAATTGTTAAGCCTTTTGAACTTAAAATTATTCGTATACTGTTCAAGTATACACTATATACCTTAATAGAATAATGGACCTACGTTTTCCCCAAAATTGTTTAGTGTTTCAATTGAAGCGGAACATAGGCATTTCAAATTGATTCTATTCACATTAAAATTAGCTATTGTCGGTATTTTAACTGTCTATGGAAGGTAGAACCAGAACGGCTACAGACCGTGTGGGTAAAATAATCACTGAGAGAGAAAAGTGCCGTCATTGCCTATTTTATTTCGGATTAGTGCTTTTAACTGTTATCTGTTTCGCGTATCAAATATTTAAACAAATTATCAGATAAAAGTTGTTTACACGACCATATTGAAAATATATCAAAAAATATAGAAATTGCTTAACCTAAGGTTTGTACCCGCGTTAACTAACGCGATCACGTGACCAAAGCGTTCGTTGTGCATTTCTTAATCTCTCTAAAATTAAATTACATTGATCGAACTTTGCGGTCAAAGTTCAAAACTATTTTCTATGGTAACGTCATAATATTTTTTGTCTTCTTTTTGACCAATATATTCGGTTTGAATTATATTCCTGCATTCATTGAATCAATCGCTTAATTTGAGAGAATGGGGACGTTACTGTTACGCATTAGTTTAACGTATAAACGGTTGTCCACGAGGGCTGACCCGAGGCATTATTAGTCGCTGGCAATACGCGAACTAGCACTATCGGATAGTAATTGAGAGATGCTTCGAGGAAGGAAAGGGAGCCGGGGAAAAGGGCTAGCGATTTGATTTCCCGCAATGCGCTCCGAGTAGCGACGTCCGTCGCTTTTCCTCCCTCTATACGGGCGACTCATCACTTGGGCGTACGCCCAAGAGAAAGACGATTTTCTCTGGGTAACCTTATGCCCCAATATGAATATTATAAGATGTCCTCGCTATCTTTCGCGCGAGAATACAGTCAGAAAATGACAGAAACAAGAGAGAATCAATGTATATATTACTTTCAAAAAACATTTCGAAATGCGAATATTTTGAGTGAACTTCTAAAAGTTTGCTAAACAATTTGCGGAATAAATGGCTTTTTCTACTCTTGGTGCTCTATAGTGTAAGAGAAATCACTGACTTGTGAGAGCAAGTTTTATATTTCTGGGGGTGAGTCAGAGCAGTAAAGGAAATTAAGATCTTGCGAGTCAAGATTTTTGCCCACGTACTTTTTTCACTGATTTCATTGGAGGATGAAATCTTTTTCATATTTTACATTCCACTGCTCGATGCTCTATAGCGAGAACAAGAGAAATTAGGTTTTCAGCTAGATTCAGAGCACTCTTCTTGAGAGTATCCCAGTGGAATTCGCTGTAAATCACGTGACTCGAGCTTATTTTCACAATATCACGCGCAATACCACGTGTTAAAACTTTGCACGTGCCGTTAGGAGAATTTTCGCGCTATTTAAAAACTTCACTAGCTAAAACGCGGAGAGCATAATTTTCTCGCTAAATCCCTCCTCGTTTTATAAAACTAGATATTTAAAATATATTTCTAAGATTTATTTAAAGTGATAATGAATTGAAGAAACGTGTAATATTTAATTGATAAAGAGCGTAAAGATATGAATAAAACCGATGTATATTTTATGAAACCAAAGAAAGGGAGTATTCTGATTAGTCAGTCTATTTATAAACTAATCAACATCTAGTTCGATCGCGAGGAAGGTTAATAATATTTTGCCACACGTTCTTAGGTTCGTCCTAATGTGTCCTCGCTAACGCCTACATATACCCCGCCAACAAATACAAATTAAGCTCAATTCTTCGTAATGAAAGCGCTTTAAGACTAAAACGCGGAAGTTTATGCCTATTTATATAACGCGTCGAAGTTTCTAACGTATCAACGTTAATAATTCGTGTTTTGGAACGAGCCCCTTTTCCCCTAAAACGGTTCGGTGTCACGCGATGAAACACCCTTATAGAATTTAAAGGCCCGCCATTACGACACCTTCGGTAAACACGAATGCTAATTAAAATTTCACCCCTTTCGATAAATAGCCATCGCGAGAATTAGGTTTTCGGTTTTTACTCTAAAATATGTATAAAACTCGATCGATGACTGCTCTAAGGAATATCGTGACCCAGTAAACTTAAAACGCTTATTTCCTCTAAACTCTTTAAAGAGCTCGCGTTTTCCTAAACCGCGTAATATACACTATAATAATAACTTCTAATATAACAACGTTTATTCCCCAAAGGAAGCCGCATTTTCTAATTTGGTGAAAATCCTATTTAGCGTTAAATTAAAGCCAACGAAGGTGAAAAGGGGGAACTACAGATATTACGCCTATAGGAGAGTGCGTATTTATTCCACCCTTAGGCGAGATATTCGCTTAGTTAGCTTTAGTTTGTATTAGTTCGTTACGTATCTAAGAGTGTTATTATACGAATATAAAGCGACGTATTTAGCCTAAACATTTAAAGCAATGTGTGTGTAAGGAAGGACTAATGACGCACCGCGGAGAAAAACTGTATAAACATTGCACTTACGTTGTTAGCCTTAGGCTTATGTTTAGCTTCAATGTTTAATTCAAATATTACCAATTTAAGTGGGCACACTTTGTTAATTTACGCCAAAGAAATATATTTTATTTCGAGATATATTCTAATGTGTGCGTGTATAAACGATATAATTTTGTAGTATAGTGTTTATAATGAAGTTTATCATATTTGGGCACAAATATTACCAAATACAAATATTACGAGGCCTGACAAACTTTTCTATTTGTAATTTAGGTTTCAGCGTGTTTCTGAACAACGGCATTTTCTATTAAAAAAACGAATCTAACCTTACATTATCTAATTCTCTTTCGTGATAAGTTTTTGTAGGTAAAAACGCTGGTTTCAGAATCTCTAATTTAGAAAAACGCTATTATAATTAATATAATTTCCCAGATATATTTAAGTTCAAAGGGAGGGTGTAACGTTAATTTAAAATTTGTCTAGGGACATTTTAAATAGTAATACGGAAAGTCTGTTCACAATTATTATAAAATAATAATATAAATGCTTTTCTATTAATAAGAAAAACTAGCGGCAATTTTAATATTCAAATAAAACGACAGAAATAATAATTTTAATTACAATAATACTCTAATTTTTTAATCTAATCATATTAACAATTTAATATTAATATATATATAATCTATTTGTTGTTTTAAACCATAATTCATAGAAAAATTCCTTTTATCATTAATAATCACATTATTATCCTAATAAGCCGTATTAAAAATACAATTAACAGGGTAATTAGGTGAACCCTATTTAAATCTATAATTCCCTACTTTTAATTATAAGTTGAATAGGTTTTAAGTTATAATTAAAGTAACGTAGTGTCGTACTAGTTGGATTAGTAAAATCAACTAGAAGGATAATTCACTCGTTTAATTGTCTTAAAAGTAAATTCCTGGGTGTATACGAAGGTATTAAGAGAAAGATCTAATTATTTCCATTTTCATTCTATAGAGTTCCTCCTCGCTATCAAAATCTAATTCATTAATAGGTGTTGTATAATGAGCGCTCGATTACGCCCCCCCCCCCCCGGATTAAATTATATTCTAGAATAACTTTGAATTAAGGTGTTCATAGAATACTCGAGTTATTATAATAAAATTACTACGCGAAAGATGATACGAGCATTGAAACTAAATACTAGAAGGCGCGAAAGAGAGAGAGAGAGAGAGAGAGTAGATCGAGACCCCGGAGAATTATACGACTTTGATGGATGGACCGGGGAGTTAGTGAGTTATAGGAATTTCGGAAACTAAAGGCCAGTTGCGGACGACCGGCGCCCCAATGCCTCGCGTTGGTACCGTTATACGTTCGTTATTAAAAAAAACGAGACTTTTTTACTCGTATCCCAAACTATATTATACCAAAAATAAATTTAAAAAATCGCTGGGTCAGGAGAAATACATCCTATAACTCGTATTTTTCATACATAAACATGTTTAGAGTATTATTTTATGATTAAATATCATTCACTATCTTTAATATTAAAATTATTAACTATGCTGAAATATAAATTTAATTAACATTAAACATTATATCATGGTTATAATATTATTTTGGGGAGGGAACTTTTTGAGCACACACCCTCCTTTTCAATGTTTTCAAAGATCAGAAATTCAAGTATTCGTTTAATATGAACGAAAAGATAATTTGATTCTAGTGGAATGTTATTTAGAAACCCTAATTGTCTGCCTAAGTGTGCCTAAGTGTATGTTTTATTAATTTTGCATATGGTTTTTGGCGCAACATAGTGCTAGTGGGAAATTGTTAGATCAAATGCAATTATATGTTGGTCTATTAAGTTGAAATCTTTAATTTTGATTATAGCGGTACTTTAATTCAATAAGCTTACGAATTTAACGAAATTAAGTAATAAACAAAATTTAAATTAGTTAATTAAATTAATTAAAATGCGCGCCTGTTTATAGAATTTTTCTAATAATAAATTAATAGTTCTATTATTTCTGCGCATCTGTAGCTATTATTCAAACATAAGTGCTCCATTATTTTTTGAAAGCAAACAAGGATATTCAATTTCTTTTGGTTTTAGTTAATTGTTCTAGCTTTGGGACACATATTATTCGAACGTTGCTTGCCAAGTACGTGAAATAATTTCGTATTAAGTGACTTTTAAACAATACGCGGCGCAACAATAACTAGTTTTATATATTATACAAAAAGGTTTGACGTATAAGGGGGAATAATTTGTTTGTTTTTGGAAGGAAATCAATTGCGGAAATACATTGTGTCGTGTTAACCTCGAAAGACTTATTATAAATCAAGGACCTTTAAATATTGATAAGGCTAACGACTACTATATTGATCTAGTTGATAAAAAATAGCCTTTTCTTTTTTGTTAATATTTTGAAAGTGGGTTAAAGTTCAACCCAAACTTATGATGTAAAATATTGATAATTATTTTGCCATTATTGACAAGGAACGTTCTCGGAAACTAGTCGCGCAATGTTAAGCTAAACCCCCCGCAATAGAAATTAGTATTCTATTAATGCCCTGTAATTGTGTTCTTATTAACCACAGTGGCCAGGAAAATGAACATTAAAACTTACTATTTATAATTGCCGTGTGTTGCCTAGCCTTAGTCAACTTAAGAGTTATAATTTTGTCACGCTAACCTAGTAAAATAATTTATTCTTACCGCAGAGAACTCGGCTAAACCAGAGACAGACCATTCCACACAAGACGGTCGTCGTGGTCATCCGAAGTAGTCGCCCGCTCAACATCCCACATCCCAGCTCTTGCTAAGTCCTTTGCCAAGAAGATGGATGTTTGGAAAACTTTGCGCGCGCTACGAAACGAGATTCCTTTTATAATTGGCGCCCGAATCGCTTCAACTTTTCGTCGGAATTTTCATTATCATCATCTCCTAGATAACGCCGAAACAAAAACAAAAAAGGTAAATAGAAAGTTAACTTATTCAAGAACGAGTTCACACAGCGACGAAGCAAATTGGTTTCGTTTTTATAAATATACGGGGGGCACAGAGTTATAACGCGGTTTTATAACTGTCGTCAAAACGTATAGAACACTTTTTCCAAAAATGTGATTGAGTTTTTAGCGATCGTATCGTATTTCCAGAAAAATCACGAAATTTTATATTTTTTTACGATCGTCGAAATAACACACCGTATAACGCGAAGTAGTATTTACGAGTTAATTCACAAAACACTCTTCTTTGAAAAGGCCTTTCGAATTTGGCCCTAGATGCGGCTCGCGCGTGACACGCGCCGATTTATAAACGTTGGATCGAGTTATGACCGCGCCAAAAAAAAAAAAAAAAAGCCACTTTTTGGGTCAAAAACGCGGTCGAGAGAAAGAGAATGAGAAAAAGAGGATTCGAGGGAAGAGAAGAAATCTCTATCGCTCGGTTCGCTTTCGGGTGGCTCGTCGTCGTCGTCGGAGAAGAGGATGATGAGAGCTCGAAAAGCTTAAAAGAATGGAGCGCGCGCGCGCCAAGAGAGTAAAAGAGAAAACGGGACCGCTGGTGGCTCGCTCCAACCAACTGATTCGTCCGGATGAGAACGCGGTTCGCGCTTACTCTCTCTCTCTCTTTCTCTCTCTCTCTTTCTCGGATCGAAAATTCGAGGACTGGTCCACGAGCGTCGAGCGAATAAGCCGCGGGGGGGTGAGCAGTCCGAGCGAGGCGCTGCCTACGCGGCTATACCGGGTGTTCGCGGGTTATACGCTTTGAGGGAGACTGGGGGATACGAGCGCGGTGGGGAAAACGAGTTGCGGGGGGAACGACGGAAAGAGTAGAGCGAAATCGATAAAAAGCTCGGGATCCATCCGAACTATCCAGAGGCGGGCGCTCGCTTCCTTGTTAAGATCCTAGCCCTGGTGCCCGCAGCGGCTTCTCTTCCTTACTCCATCCTTCTTAAGCCTACTATAGTGTAAAGGTCCCCCTAAAAACGCGCTTTTCCTTTGAACCCTATATAGGCTATGGTAGTTAGAAGCCGAGGGTAACCCCTATATAACCCGTAGCGCTCGCGCTTCGCCGCGTGACAGCCGATATATACCGGAAAGGCTTCGTGCCATGGATTTATATATACATTTTTTTCATCGTTTCCTCGTACGCCATCCCACCCACGCCACGTCCTACTCTTCCAATATAGGAGGTCGTCGAAACCTCCCGGGTTATTCGCGACCGCTCGCGTTCCCGTTCGGAAGAAAAGCGTAAAAAGATATCTACGGCGCGTAGATAGATAGAAGCTAAATATACAAAGAGTGACTATAAAAACGATACCCCGGGCTCTTTTTAGAAACGCGCTCGCTCGCTTCGAGAATGGGGTAATACGAATGTATAGCCCATCTTCCTACTTTTTATATATATATTGCGAAATAGAAGTACCTCCCCGAGAATCGCGCGGAGCACGGCCGCGCCTGGCCCTCGTAAATGGGCGAAAAACACTCGAATGGCCGGGATCGGTTTGTTTAGGGGCTCCTATTTCTCTTTTCTCGTTTCCTCCATCATCCCACGGGCTATATAATCTTTTTACGAAAAAAAAAAATATATATATACGATGCCAAATATATTTTGGGTTCGCTATTATATTTGTCACGCTAACTTATATCGAATGGGATACGCTTACACCGCGAGCGAAAGCCCTCGAAAACCCTCTAACTTCTCCATGTTATAAATAAATATACTTTTAAGATTATTCTCTTAAGAATCGTAAACAATAATATTTGTACCTTGATCTAGGAAATTAGTTTTATGGTTGTTGAATCGGGTGCGTAATCAATCCACCCACAAGAAAAGCCATTAGAAAATATGCCCTTAACGTATATTCTTTTAATGAATTATCTTTCGTCGAAATAACTCCATAATTATAATTTAAATAACTATTACCCCTCTACCCCTCAAAAGAACTGGCTTGAAAAAATTATAACGAAAGACTAACATGTTTTTATGTTGCGTAATCATATACGTAATACGTGTTCGCGATTTGAAGGGTGCAGATTCATGCAAAATACTGATTTCTATTCCAAGTGAGTTTTTGCGACAAACACGGAAAGATTTAAATAATGATTCCGAACAGTTTCAATATAGGTTTGATTTAATCAATCAATATCGATTGGCATACGCTAGTGGGAACGTAGCTATTGTGTCACAATTCGCTCCTGTTTTCTCATTTTGTTAACGTAGTGTGTCTGATAGATAAACAGACAGACAGACGCTGTTACATAAAGAATTATATATTTTGATTATACCCTCATTAATAAATAAACTTGGGCCCAGATATTTCTTAGACCTAATTAAATTCAACGCTCATTAATAAGTTTTGTTCAGGATATTTCAAAAACCAAATTTAATAGAATCCTCGTTTTCTTTAAGAACTTATTTACGAATACGTATATAAAACTAAAAATAATCCCCCCCGAATTTTTTTCCCACTAGAGACTCTTCCTTTTGGGTTGAGAGGGAACTGCTTGAAAAGACACGACTAGAATTTTTACTGATATTATTTACGAGATTAACAATAAGATTGCGCTTCCTTTGGGGAGTGAGCTTTTAAAAAAAGACTGAGAGGGAGCAAAAAACCTTCAAATAATATTATTTTATTCAAAGGTATAATATATAGGGTACCTATGTTCCCGAGTTTTGTATAATACGCAAAAATGCCAGGGTGTCGTAAAAATTCATATTTAAACTTGCGAGCATCTTTTCCTTCCCTCTCTCTCTCTTTCTCTCGAATCTTCTCGTTGCGTAATGGGCCCGTACGCCGAGTATTAAAAATTCCCTTACGAGATGAGGGGATGAGAGGCGGTGGTCTATATTTTTAATATAACTTATATATATACAAAGAAAATAAGAAGGAAACATTTCTTTGGCATAGTATACGGTCCTTTTCTATATGAACGAAATGTTTCTTGATAATACAATCCCCTTTCATCCTATACCCTCGCGTATTTCTATTGCAAATTAAATTAGGCTTAGGTTAGAGACGATATGGGCTCGAAATTCATTTCACTAATGGACAGATTGTCCGACGGGAATAGAATTAAAAAAAAAGTAAAGGGCCTTTAAAAATATTAAGTAAACAAAACACTAAGTTTACTAATGGAAATATAAGATCATCAAAAAAAAAAAAAGCTTATTTTTAGTTCGCATTTGATGATTGGAGAAATATCATCCTTTTACTCTGTTTTTCCACTTTTTTTACGAGTAGATCAAATACTTAGAATGTAGTCCAGAAAAGCTGTTTTCAAAATGGTGAATTAATTCTTAATTTAGTTAGACCAGCTTATTTGAAACAAAAGTCTAAAAACATGTGATTTCAAAATATTAAAATATAACATTCTCCAAGATATTTAAATTTCAATAACCATTGAAAACCTTCACGCGCACTCGAGACTCCCGCTACGTCAGAGTGTAACTATGGAAACGCTCTCTTGGAACCTTTGTTACTTTAAATGGAATTAGAACCGAATTAGGCTTAACGCAAAAGTTAATTATCTTATCAATATTATCAAGAATAATATTTTTTTCGCTTCCGTAAGTTATTTTATTATAGCTATGGTTTATTTATAATTAAATATTTAATAATTAACTTGTCTAAGTGGCCTTTTGTCAACTTGTTAAGTTCACGTGATTAACCCTATTCCCTGATAAACTATTGAATTGCTTTGGAAACTGACAACAAGTACCTTTGTTTAGAAATAATTTTAGATACTAAAATGGATTTTTTACTCTAAAATCTTTTTAACCTCGAAATTTTCGAGCCTAAAGGTTTCCTGGCCCCTTTACCATTTTTAACTTAAATTACATTACGCCTGTACAAGTGTTCCACGCGTCGCGCTTCGAAGCTTAGAGAGAAGCCGAACTATAGGGAAATTCGTCTTTTAATATTTCATGGGGGAGAAGTTTTATGACGAATAAAAACGAAGGGTTTTTGAGTTTTATGGAAATGATAAGGACGATCGCTGGGTTATTGATTTATGTAGTGTATTCATAATGACATTGCTAACCAAATTGTAGTGTATTATTTACGAGGCGGGAGACTAAGAACCAAATGGTTTGAATAGAAATTAGAATTTCACACACAAATTTATGACCATACAGTATATATTCTAGTGATGTATATACTAGTGATGTATATACTAGTGATGTGGAAGTTACGGCGTCATTTCTAGTACTTCAGATATTTAGGATATGTGAATTGAGTAAAACAGATAACTAATATCAGACCATTACCCGAAAATAGCATTTTTAGGAGTCAATTTAAAATTTTGATCGGGAAATGTATCTGAAGTTAAATAAGTTTGCTTAGCATTTTTAGCTGATGAAAAAAATCAGGTTAATATTATAAACACTATATAGTGGAGGTGTGCGAGCGCTCGGTCGAGCTTCGAGCTTCGAGCCGAGCGCTCGGCTCGAAGCTCGAGAAGAGAGTTTTTCAAAAGCTCTGGGCTCGAGCTCGACTCTCAGCTCGATAAGAAAATTTGTCAGGGCTCGAGCTCGGCTCGAAGCTTGATAAGAAAATTTTTCAAGAGCTCGAGCTCGGCTCGAAGAATGAAATTTAGGGCTCGCACACCTCTACATGATGATATAGTTCATTATTTATGACGTGTTATTTTCCCCAGGTGTGAAAAATTGAAAACACACCTTTAATATGGTAATGTTTTCCAAACTGGAACTAACATCAAATTTTTGTTCTTCTCGCGTCAAATATACAAAATATAACCTTGTTGTTTTATCACTTAATTTATCTCCAATACATTCTAAACCTTTTAAGTCGTGTATAATTTCGCCTAGAGGGATATCTCTCTGGCAGCCTATATTAGCTAAAGAGTTTTAGCTTTTCATCGCGGTGTTGGCTGCGCGGCGAAACCCTTTAGTTAGGGAGCCGTTTACGGACGAAGATTGATCGGTTAAATGCCAATTTCACGACCTAAAAAATCCATTGAAAAGTTTTTTTTTCGCGTTAAAAACTGATCGGGGTAATTTTTTTTTCTTCTTCTTCTACTTTTTTCTCTTTAGTCTACTCTTTCAGCTTTCCTTCTTATTGATGAAAAAAGTTGAACCTTAACTCGGTCAGCATCTATAAGCAATCTACAGTATACCGTTCGACTTTTATAAGTCAAGGCGTGTTTAAAACTAGATAGGGTTTTGAATTTTCAAAGGGTTCGTGAAAGAATTTTTTTTTAAATTATTTTCGGAGTTATTTAAATTAAGCTTAAGTTGTATTACATTTCGTTGACAAATGTCTACTAATGACTTTAATTATGATGAAGGAGGGAATTTTTTCTTAGGTTGAAACTTAATTATAAATATGTCCGCCTTCGAGCACGTTTTCTTTCCATTTAAGAACTAATTAGCGCACTTTTTTTAAGGGACTGGCAATTCAGATTATTGTTCGGGAAACTTATAGTTACATTATGTCCTCCCACAACAAATATTTTTTTTTGGTTAGACGGAGGTCCTCTCTAGGCCAAAATCGAAAGATTTCAATTCATTTTGTAGATACACTTCCTGGAAACAAACATCACTTCATTTTCCTCTTTACCCACCCTTTAATCACCATCTCTACCGGTTTTTTATCCTTTCCCCTATGATTTCTTCATTAAATCTAAAATTTCGGACATACTTTTTAGGTCGAAGTATCTATAAACGCAAAGTTGGTGTTCAATTTCAATAGGGAAAAGCGTAGGTTGGTGTGGAGGGTGTGCCTTCTGGGTAATTTGTTCTAATCGATTCTTAACTCGATCAATCGCGTGATTAAGAGTCTTCGGTTAATGGGAGTCCCCGGGCCGTATAGACCCTCTCCCTACCCCCTCTCTTATATTATATAAATAGCTAAGTGAATAAAGAATGGAATTCGATGAGGAGAAAAAGAGAAAGAGGTGGAGAGAGTGTTGAGGGAGGGGACTTACTGGAACCAGAAATAAAACAACGTCAAGGGTGCCTTTAACGGGACTGCTACGTACTTAATAAAGAAAGAAACTGAATATTTTGACCTCGGGAAATAGGTTCAATGAAATTTTGGAGCAAAATAGACTAAATTTCCCTTTGCCTTAATCTAATCGCGTGATATATCGATGTTGGTTTCTTAGAATGAACAGAGCTATAGATCGCGCAATCTGATTGGATCTGCCAATCGATAGCTTTATTGATAAGGCTCCGATCAGGTACGAGCAGTCATATATGGCCAAAAACATTTAAATTATGGGAAAAATAGTTTAAATATCAGGTAAATCTTGAGAAAAATACTCGAGGGGTTAACCTCTTTCGTAAGTGTGTATACCGATTTCGCAAGTACTTAACTGATTAGATCTTTTGGTAATGCTAAATACGTCCTCAGTTCCATATTATTTTTAGTACAGAGCTAAAGGCGTGGAGTGATCAATCCCTTGAAAATAGCCCGAATGTCAGGGACTTCAATCTCGGGAAATTAATCCATATTTTAAGAATCGTGAGAAATTATAGCCTTAGAGTTAATCGTATGAAAGGGAAATAGTGGAAAAATAGCCTAAATGTCATGAAAATTGTGAAAAAATAGTCTAAATGTCAGGGAAATCATGGAAAAATAGCCTAATTATAAGGGAAATAATGGGAGAGTAGCCTACATACCAGTGATATAATGGGAGAACAGCCTAATGTCAGGTTAATCGTTGGAAAATAGCCTTAACGTCAGTAAAATTGTGGTACAATAGCCTGAACGTCAGTCAATCGTGTAAAAATAGTCTAATGCTATCCAAATGTTATTAGGAAAAGTTACAAAAATTAGTGGACTCGTGTTTTGAATTTATTTGATTCTGCGCTCTTTAATTTTCACGTCAAATTATAAAATCGAAACCGGTTTTGATGATTCTCCAACAACGCTTTGAAAGATATTAGTTCCTTAGAAGGCACCTTTATTTCTTTAATGGAAAAAAGACAATAGATGTTTAAAGAAAATAATTAATCGTTAGCATCGTTAAACGGGGTACTAATTACGAAATAGTCGCGTAAAAAAAGAACATAGACAATATATGTGCCAGTATGTCGCAATATATAATCAGTAAAAGATGTACGGCCTTGGCTGGAAACTTAGTTTAATTGAGTATTTCGCAATATTGACCCTTTAAAAATAAGGACCTTCGCACACTGAGATTGAGAAGATGGTTTCTGAAATTAGGGTAGAAAAGATAATTGAATTTTATTTCTTGGTCCTGCAAGAACGGCTAAAGAGAAATAAATTTAATTTACGAAAGTGAGACCCGAGATCACGTGATATTTATTAATCCTTGCCCGTTGAAAGCTAAACGTCTATATAGGGGCGAAAACTTACGATCTTTCCAACCCATTCAATTTTACTTCAAGTTAGTCGTATAAGCGCGTAAATTACCATTTTATATTTTAAAATGAATCAGTTTAAGAATACGGCGCGCTCAAAGCTACTATGTCCTTTTTAATATATGATGTCAACTCTTAGAGATAAACGACTCCTACCTTCGATACGTGCTGAAATCTTAACCCGGTGAAATGATTTTATATATATTCCACGTTGATATTTCAACATCTACAAAGCTACGCCTTCGTTATCCGTTAATCTTTCTACCTAGGGATATATTAAGTTTATACCTTACAATCCTCGCTGCATATTCAAGGTTAAATCTTACTTGAAATCGTTTTGGCACGCGACTGACCTTAATAAAATCTCTCCCAAAACCGGTTACTTGTAAAATTAACCACGCGTTTTCCTTCAAGTTCAAAGCGAGTTTTAATTTTATTTTATTATTTATTACTAATTTAAACTCCTTTAATTTCAAAATCTTCGTTACTGGATTATAGCGCGTAAAGTTAGTTGTCAACGGAGGTTTTAAGGGAGCGGTATTCGGATGAGTAGACTAGAAAGAGTTTTCAGATCAAACAACCGAGAAAGGGAAAGAGATGATATTAGTATATAGCAGACAGAACTAACGCTACGAACCTATTTTACGATTCTACCTCGAATTGATACTGAGTAAAAAGATAGGCCATCCGTTATCTATATGATTTGTTTACTTAAACATCAAGGGAGTCTAGGTTCGCGCCTGCTGTCAAATCAAGGTAGAACTATTGACTATACGTTAGGGGGTTTTGACCCGAGAACAAAGTTGCCTTAGAAAAGCATCGGAGAGGAAATTTCAGCGTATGGAGCTATCTAATTGAAATATCCAAGAGGAATTAAGGAGGGAACAGATACAATTAGCGAGGAACCAAGAAAGAAGATTCCTTTTCCCGCGTTCGTATCAATGTTCATTTTACGGCTCGCTCTGATACTAACGTTTGTACCAAAAAGGGTGAGCACCGCACCATGGGGTCTTGGGGAAATCAACATCAACGTCATCCTATAGCGTAAGGATATATGTAAAAGGGTGGCTCATCTTTTACTAGTAGTCTTAGGCGACAGTGACTTTTAAATTTATTTTCTCATTTATTCTTGCACTACTAGACGTATTCTAGAGGAATTCTGGTATGGAGTTGAAATATCAGATATACCTACAAGCCCCGCCCCCTCCCCCCGCTTTTGTAAGATAAATTCCATTCTCTTGCATGGTTTTGAGGAAACTGATGCAGCGAAGTATACCGATATCACGAAACTTATACTATACGTAGCTCTGTTCGAGAGAAGTTGGCATAATTAGACTAGTTTAGGCGGATTAATTCGCATTGTTAAATGGAATAGGAAAAATATTTGTAGGGTCAACTCTTCAGGAAAACGAGTTCATGACAAATACATTACAATGTATATCTAAATTCCTTTATAAACAAATCCCATGATTTTTAGCTTCAATTGGAACACTAAATATATGAAGAATACAACGTTTTTATATAGGTGCGATATTTCAATTAACTAATATCGTAGGCAATATAATTATATTCCTTAATTATGAGCAAGTTAGGTGGAAAACCTTTTTTTATTAAGATAGAAAACAATTTTTAATTTATTCAGAAAGTAGGCTTAACGTAGATACACGGAGAGTGTTATCTCGTCATTAAAGAGTCTCTGGCTAATCACGCGAGAAGCGCGTGCTTTATTCCATGTTCAGTAAGACGTTTCAAACTTGGTTAAGAGACTCGTTGAAAGTCGATTTCTAGCTTAATATTTATTTTAAATCGTTTGAACTTTTGAATATGCTCCGGGTATTATTCAGAATTTAACATAATAGACAATGGAAAGTACTTATGAGGATTATGTTACTTATGGTATTAGTGCAAAAGAAAGTACAATAGAAAGAATTACATCAACGTTAAAATCTAAATTTCCTTTTAATAAATTGAATTTCGTTAAATACGGTGCCGTTCAGTCCCAAACTCGTGTAATTCCGACGTCTCTTTACATTAATAGCGGAAGCTGATGCGAATTAACACGCAAAGTTAAAACACGTCGTAGGTATATAGTAAAAGTAGTTCCGTCGATTATTCACGAGCAGAAATATAGGTTCGTGGCTGGGTATAGAACCTTTGGAAAATATCAACGCGTTAGTACATTCGTCTGGTCGATTACACGCGCGACTCACTCCGGTACGTAATATGTAGAATTCCCTCACTTTCTCCCCTAGTTTTGCATCGTTTCTCTTTGGCTTTGAACTTGGACGAGATAATAACATTGACGGCGCGAGAGTGGGGATAGGGACGCGCACATGGCCCCGAGGTCCTAGCGGGCGCGCGAGCGTCTTCATTATATTTCATACGCCCAATTTGCCAAATCCTCCCCAGGCGCAAAACGCGGGACGTGATATATCCTCTACCGGCGGAACAGCGCGACCCTTATTATAACGTATATACACAAACATAATTACTATAGCCAGGAATAATCTGGAAACTCGCGCGACTTCCCTGGAATCCCCCTTATACCTTCTTTAAAGGGATGATAAAACCAGAACGTAATGGGCAAGTTTACCACGCATCTTGTCTAAATAAAACGTTAAGAAATTATAACGGGAATGAACTTCGTTTAATCGGTTTTAATCACTCGAATCGGATTTAATGTAATCTAATAATAATCAATACTTTGTAGGAATATATGAAATTTTTTTTTAATCTTTAATGATGATTTAAACATGTTTTTTAATCGAGCAAGGGTGCTTACTTAATCATGATTTAATCGATCAAGGGTGCTCACTTAATCATAATTTTAATCGAACAAGAGTTCTTACTTAATCATGATTTAACCGAGCAAGGGTGCTTACTTAATCATAATTTAATCAATCAAGGTTGCCCTTTTAATCAGACCTGTATCTTTTTCCGCTTCTCTCGACCCACTTTGCAAATATTTCGAAAAGGACCAAAATCCTGGTTTTTACGTTTCATTATCTCTTTAAGTCTCCGTCTGACCTACCCCGCAGCAACTCGAGATATAATCCTGGGCATGCGTTCGTTCTCCGTAAAGATTCCATTTCCTAATATTGGTCGACGCTACTTTCCGTTTCAATTAGAATGATTCGTGAGCTGTACATGTACTGTATACGCGAGCGCCCAGTATACACTTTTGTTGTTTTATATATGTTGCGGAATCCGGCCGGACTAATAAGGATCGCGCTCCTTACAATTTCTAGTTATTCGTTATAATTCTTAGCCGGAGATTTTAAGCTCGGATGTATTACCAACTATATCTAATCAGTCAAAAGTATTTTGACATGGGGAAATCTCATTTTTCACTTATAATAGAGAGACGAATAAATTAGGCTTACCAAAATGATTAACTTTTTATTTGAAACGTTAGACTAACGTATTATTATATTATCAGATATATTGAAGCTTGATTAAAAGTTATTAAAGGGAGAATGTAGTCCGACACGGAAGCCGCGTTCACACTGAAGATTTTCAAATCATTTTAAAACCCTTTTTTTAAAGTTAAAGATGAAGGATTTTGAAACCAACTGGAGAGGTTATTTATTTTAGGAGTCAGAGTTATTTGGTTGAAAAGTCGATTTCAATTGTCTAATGTGAACGTAGCTGCACGAGAGCCCAGAGAAAATTTCTAAATTATAATTCTTTGTTATTATATTGGCTTTCATATATCGTAGAGTTCAAAAATTGAGACATATTTTCAATTACAATATTTCGTGCTCTTATAAGTATTTAACATAAAAATGAAATAAATTTCAGATTTTACCATTCTTAAAGATAAGAGTCGGAATGTTAGAGAAAGATCTTAACGAAAATACCTGGAGGCGGTCTCGTTCTAATCCGCGAACATTGGATTATTTTTTATTCTAGTTGCGGGAAATGGAAATGATATTCGGTTTATGATTGAAAGATATTTTTTTCGGTTTAACCTTCGTGTGTGGGCCTGTAATTCAAACGAATTCGTACCTATCAAACAATATCGCCGTGTTTGTGGCCAAAATAAGAAAGAAGAAAACCAAAATGAATTTTATAGTTAACTTGCGGGCTTAGATGGGGCTTGATTTAAATTAGAAAAACGTTTCTTTCCGTGGTAACTTTAGTCCCTTCTATGAAGCAAAGCTCAATGTAGTTGAATACATTTTAAATTGATACCATATACGTATCATTAAGGTATGGCATTCAAAATCGCCCTTTTTGAATTAGGGGGCTTTTCGATGGAAGGTTCCGCATCATCACCTTCCGGGTATTGGTTGGACGACCAAACACAAATAGGTTTTCGCTCGCGCCTTCCGCCCCCATCGAGTTATACCAGCCAGCGCCGCCGCTGGCGATCTGTACGGACGGCATTTTACCGTAATTAGTGCTTTCGCCTTTTAACCAGCGAAGCGGAGCCCCGATTAAGGGCTGATGGACAGGATGACACGCGTTACGCCTCCCCCTACCCTCCTCTACCCAGCTTTTCGCTCTACCTTATAGTCGGTGTGTCCGCTAGAACTATATACCTTTTACGTCCATTTCACCTTATGGGGAAAAACAAGGTCGACAAGTCATATAAAATCCTATAGTTAATTTGAAGCGTTTTAAATTGACGAAACTTGTAGGAATAGCCATTAAAAATATTCCATATAATCTGGTAAACATTTTTGTCATATCACGCGTGTGGTGAAATTTGATCATTAGCTACGTTCAGCGACGCGTATCGAAGCTTGCGGTAGGATACCGCTTAATGTATTTACTCTTTGGAGTATACTCCTGTATGGTAGCGCTAATAATTACTAAGAATAGGGAATTATATTCTACTTTATCTGGGAAATAAGATTACCATATATTCATATTTATTGTTGTACTGAGGCTGCTATTTTCTAATCATAATTGTAATAAGTATGGATAGTGAAAGACGCTACTGAACAACATTAACAAAGGCTATCTTTCAAGAACAAAATATTTCACGTAACTGAAACTATATTAATAATTCAAATACGTACGATGAAGGAGATAAAAAATGATCTTGTAATTCCAACCACGAAATTCCGTCAGATCGGAACACTCGTAAACCTTGGAGTTTCCTACCGGTGTTAAACGTATAAGGATATAATAAATCTACGTCTACTTAATCTCAACCGGCGGCGGGTCAGTATTCTATATAGCTCGCGGTGAGAATTCGTATAAAAGCGGCGATCCAGCAAACTAAAGGGGGATATAACCGAAGTGGGTGGTTTCGGTGATTCATGCCTTGGAAAGGAATGAACCAAAAAAACTTCCACCGTCCGAACTGTAATATCATTACGAGAGGTCTGTAATTTTTCAGTGAAGAGCTACCATTACCTGGGAAAAAAAAGAGAGGCATCCTTTAAATTTCCCTTAGTCGGCAGCCAATAATTATTCCTTCCGCTCTCATTCCCCTTATACGTCGCGGTCACTAAAAGAATGGGGGTCTTTTATTTTTGGCCAAGAAAGCGTTTTCCTAAAGAGATTCCTCATCGCGGGATAGAAAGACTCGCGAGAAAAGCTACAAACGTTGACCACGAGGGGGAAAAGATAAAAAAGGAAAATAGGCAAACTGATTGATAAGTTAATTGCGTTGGTCCTGCGAAGCCGTATTTGGTAAACAAGAGGACAATGGCGATTATCTAACAGACGGGCGCCCGGTCAAAAGAGAGACGCGAACAGGAGAGAAGGAAAGAGAGAGATAATGTTCAGCGGTGGTGGTCTTTCCGCTAGATAAAATAAACCAACCGGCGGAAAAAATATATATATAGCTAATATAAAGATGGAATCTTAAAGACGAAGATCCGATTTAACCTTTAAATAATTCTTCGTATATGTATGGTGTATGAGGGGGATGGAGATGCGAAAGATATGTATCTTGAACGAACGAGATACGAGAAATGAGGATAAAGAATAGTTAAACAAGTTGAGCAAAACCGAAAGAGATGTTTTTACAATATTATTTTTCTTCAAGGGATTGCGTAATACCATATATGGTTTTATTAGTTAACGAATAGTACGTATGCACTTCTAGGATTATTAACAATGGACACCTATCTTAATAGATAAATATGAATAACCAAACCTCACATTCATAAGCAGTGGCAAAATGAACAAAACCACGTTTTTTAGTTGCTACTGTTTACCGTAAGAGGACGCTTCAAATTATCAGATATGGTGCAGTGGTGATCTCTAATGGCTGGCTGAAGTTATCCTTCTCATTTTCAAGAGATAGCGAATGACATATTCATGAATTCGTACAACGAGAACATAACCAAGTTTCTCTTGAAGAGTATTGCACTACCATGAAGTCAAAACGCGTTATAACAGTACATTCCCAAAATATATTTTTGGAGAAGGTGAAAATAAATGTTTGGGAACCGAGAACCGGGGATCGCGGGATCAGGGTGGCGCCTGAAAGCTAACGAAATGGAAGTAAACCCCTCGGCCCATTCAAAATCCATTCGGAACGCTGGCCATCTAATGGCGACACGTGACATTTACGATCTTTTGTTCGTCGTTAAAGAGTTCTTTATAGCTTTCCCGAATCCATACGGTATTACGTTGGAGGTCAAGACGAGAAACTAGAAGCGAAGGAAGATAAAAACCTCGTCGGAGCGAATAAAATTGGCAAGAAAAGAAGAAGTAAAAAAATATCCCGTAGCTGGCTTCGAGTAAGCTACAATACGTTCGTCCTTTTTCAAACAACGTTCGCGATACTGGATGGTTTTGATTTCTTAAGCTCGCTCAAAACCCAGTTTTTCTCCTTCGCTCGACGTATTACTCGTTGGCTTCGAAGAAGTTAGACTACCACGCCATCCGCGGTTGCCCCGACGCTGGATAGAATTGACGGGAAAGTCAAAGTTCAACGCGTGTCATTCTTTAATCTAGCGCTTCGCCGATATATAAGGAAAGGTGACGGCTCATTCGAAAAAGAGGCCCCCGCTTCGTATCATCCCCGAGTTGCGCGCAGAGAAAGAGGCCGAGCGAAATAGCTCGTCCCTTAAGTCCCCTTTGCCTATTCTCCCGAAGGTAAATTAAGGTATTATCTTGTCACCCCGACCGCGCACTGATAACGCCAGATATTCGGTTCCCGTATTCTCCCCGTACCGTCTCTCACCTCTTCCTTAATAAAAACTCGACTTAATCAAGGCGAGACTGAAAATATTTACCGAGAGAAGATTTTACGAGGGTCTATAGAAACTCTACGTAAAGCTCGCGTAATAGCTCAGTTTGTACCTTACATAAAATGCATCCCGTATACTTTCCACATCCCCAGACACGTTTGATTAAACGTTGGCTGTTTACGTCCAGAAGCTAGCTGCGGGGTTTAGAAATCTTACTTTTATCATTTCATTTCACTTAAAAGATAAGGCGAAAGCAACGAGGAAAGGTGGAGGGAGGATAATTTCAAGTTTAAAGCACGGACCACCCACCCTATCGTTTTTCAATTAACAGATTTCAATTTTCTGACGGCAAAATTTGGTCAAATAATTATTCAGACCCCCCTCCCCTCGATCGTATTTGGGATTACAAAGGATCATCGTCGTAGGTGCATTTATTATAATTAATAATACGAAAGTGATTATGAGGTCAGGAATAAATCTCGGAGAGAAAATAACTTTATCGCATTTCAATTTTTAAAAAAATTGCCGCAGGAAACGCGGTCGAATTAAATCTGCAAAATGAAGATCATTCCATCTTCGACGCTGCGCTCTGTGAACCAAAGTAATCTATAGGGTCATCTCAACGCAAAATAAAAAGACTCGATCTCGGTCTAAAACGTGATCGACTTTCGACCGCACTTGTCGTCGTCTATATAAGAAAAACACGTAACTAGGAAAATGAAGAAAACAAAACATCGATGCAGGGTTCTTTTAGTCGATAAAAGTGACCATCATATAGTCTTGGCCAACCCCTTTTATTTCTGTAGGCGACTGTCCGAACCTTTTTCGATGCGGCTATCGGGAAAAGATATAGAGGTATTTATTTTTTTACCGGATAGCGAGCGGCTAACGTCCAACGAGAACATTATAAGAGCAGATGTTATTCCTAGATGGTACCGACTGTATAATCCAATACGCAGCGTCTTTCTCCCTAGAGTAGAAGCGAAAAGGATGCTGAGATCTTTTTTCATCTTAGTATACCAAAGGATGTGTACGCGCGTGTGTGAGAGAGAGTTTGAAGAAGATGAAGGAAAAAAAAAACATTTTATGAAGCTAGATTAGGGCTATAAGCAGCGCGTGTCGTAGGCAGACGCTTTTAAGAGAAAGCCGAGAGGGAACTTGAACGAGAATCGAATATAACGGGAAGACCGTCCTCTCTTAGCCTATATACTACATAGTATTGACGCAACGATTGAAAATCGACAAACAGGAGGAAAGGATGAAGCGGAAAAAAAATATTCGAAGAGAAGATAAGATCCGTGGATGAAGAAAAGATCCCTTTCAACGGGAGTTATATTGAAGGATGTCCTTGATGAAAACGCGAATATTTCTTACTCGCGTGATGAGGAAACCACGCGTAAAGCGAATATTAAACTATGTATATATATAATTCGTATCGACGTGGATCAGATCTGGAAATCTAATAAGTTATCAATATACATTTTCCTTACTATAGCCCGAGGTCACAATATATCGCGTGTAAATTAACTAGGTTTATACGTGCGTGCTATGTCGAAACCTCTCCTTTGAAATTAACTTTCAATGTGGTAAGGCCTCTCTCTATATATATGTATGATTAAACCTTTGAATCAGTTAGGTCTATATAATCGGAGTAGATACCTTCGTCGCAGTCTCTCTGGCGAATTTACTAAAGAACTGTTCGCTATATATAGGGGGCAAATAAAGGAGACCTCTATATACGATAAGAAACTCTAAAGCTGAAACTCCTTGAAGCGCGAGAGAAGACTGGAGTTAGACGGCGACCCGTATATGAAGAACAAAGATCTAAAGGAAGAGCTTGATTTGCGCGAATCCCACGGAGGTGTTAGAAGGGAAAGAAGACCTTCCTTTCTCAAATCCCACTCTAATCAGAAGGTCTCGAAAGAAGAAAAAAAAAAAAGAGGTTTTCTAGTCTCTATCTTAAAGGAGAAAGATATTCCTTTCGGTGTCTATAACGTTCGCGAAGTTACGTCGAAGGAAATTGAAGTTCAGTATGCCTTGTACTCTTATAGTTCTCTTTAAGAGATCTAGAAAACGTTCTATATATGGCGTAAGGTCACTTCCTTAAGCCTTTTTCCCCCGATAGCGACTGCGGAAACAGAAGAAGATCCCGACGGACGTAGAGTGGGTACACCCTAACGTTATTCCCTATCTTTCCAAGGAGAAATAATCTAAAGGAATTTATCAAATAAACCCAGAAGGAGAGACCAGCCTGGGGAAGAGTTCGAATAATTCATTAAAACTAACGGGGCCACGCAATACCTATATGTTTTTGACAAGGAAATACCATCGACCGAAGGAGAAAATTAATTTGAAGTCCAATCAACCTGACGTTTTGATCCTCTCCTCGATTGTAGAGAGGGCGAAAAAGAGAAATAGGGCCCTATAGTTATTAAAATCACTGCCATTCTTTATGTTAAATGAAGAGAACCCTATATGTAAAACCTAAAACACTTACTAACAGGTAAGTTACAGATTGGGAACTCTTCAAAGTTCAAAACAATAACTAGTTTATTAAATAACTCTCGGCCCAAGTTAGGTAGTATAAAGTAACGAATTTTCGTTTCATTCTCCCTTTAATATGTGTACTATTCGAGAAGCCCACGCGTGTATCGAACGAAAAAGATGAAAAGATATCCTAGGAACGAAGAAAGTCCTTTTCGGAGCGTGACACAAAGCCGCAACCTATCGTACGTAATAACTTCTTCCTGCAGGGGGATTTCGGAAAAGCGAAAAGAGGAAGAAAAAGGCCCAAAGTAAATAGGAAAAGATTTTGATGACTTCAGTCACGGTTAATTGAGTGTCAACAACTAATGCGAACGAGAACGACGCCGTAGCCCGCCTTTCCGATATTGTTTCGGCTACCGCTCGACGCTTTTCCCAGATTCTTATCACCGTTATATAACGTACGTGTAAAAGGGAAAAGCGGCACTCCTAAGCGAGTTGGCCCCGCGTCCAAAAGTCACCGATAACTGGCATTGGGCGGAATGAACGAAGATAGCCCGAAAAAGCCTTCCGAAGAGATAAACGTCCTAGTCGCGCCCAACCTCCTGGCCTATCTCATCTAGGACTTAAGCCGGCCACAGACGATCGAAGCGACAGTCCGTAATGAAGCTGGTAAAAGAAGATGAACGTATAACTTCGCGATTCTCGATTCTCTTCCGAACCGTGATGTCGACGAGGCCTGGGATTTCATTCCTCTCGAGTGTCCGCGTTCTACTTTATGCTAGGGAAGGATGTATAACGAAGCCATGGCGGCCGAAGGAAAGGGCGTCCGAGCATCTCTGATAATTAATGTCCTCTTTCCTCGTATCTTAGAAACGGATCTCGGCGGCCAAGTTCAGACACGAGATATCTTGACTTAGACGCACCCGGCGATCCTTATCAAAGACGAAATTCTTATACGCCAAGATTCGATTGTTGGCCTTCGTGACCCCGATGGATGGGCGGGATTCCTCCTCGCTTCGTAATATATCTCGAGAAAATTACGCAAGCTGAGAACCGAACATCTCAATTTCCCGCGAACTCCGCGGAAACATAAATTGAGATACTAAAGAATTATATAGTTTTTTTCTTCTTATCTCGCATCAGGCAATAAAAACGAGCGACGTTAGATCGATATCTGAGTTATGTAGTCACTATATCGTTTCTCGGAATAACAAACTTTGTTACGTTAGTTTATTTCAGTATTAAGCAGTAAAAATCGTCAACCGACCCTATATCCATAAAATTTTATCATTTTAGACATGATTCAGTTAAGCGTTCATGCATACCGAATCACCCATCACTGCCGGGACTATTAATAATTGGACACATATTTTAATAGATCAAGATAATTAATAGAATCTAGCGTGCTTAAGCGTCCTCTAACGGCAAACAACTCGGGCTAAAGTATTAACAAAGAAAACCTCATATGTGGATGGAATAATGATAGAGAAAAGAGAGACGGGGACGTGTTTTTTTAGTTACTAAGTACTTTTAGAGGACTCGTATTGATTTGTTATTATTCTTTATCTTTTAACTATAAAGATATGGGCACATTTTTAATAGTTCTAGTAGGGACCAAAAATGAACCACTCCCTTTTTTCTAATACAATATTTATAGATTAAATATTCTGTATATATTGAATTAAGAAAAATATCATTGTAGTTCTTAAAAACTCATTTTTTTTTCATTAGCTTCGATTTGTTCTAGAAATTGTCGAAGGAATAGCGGCTCTTGTTTTAAGATTATAAGACTTTGACATAATATTTATAGTAAATCTTCAAGCGGTATTAACGGAGTCTTTATAATATTTCCATTAAATTATGTACGAAGGGAAAGGCTAAAGACAAAACGCCGAAGAAAATACGCCCGAAGTGATGAAGCGAAATAAGAAGAAGAAAAAAAAATAAAATAAATGAAAGGGGAGGGAGATACGATATTGGAAATGCAAATGAGCTGGGGTTTTCCGTGCCTCAAATGAATAAAGAGCTACAAAGGACCTCCGGAATGGAGCCTAACGATATATTCCGAGGACTAAGAAAACCTATTGTCGACGTGTCGGCGGAGACTTTGCGGTTTTCGATCATTACCCGAGGCGAACTTTTGTTTCTCGAATGATTTTTTTTCTCTCTCTCACTCTCTCCTCTCTCTTCCTTCTCGTCCACTCTTATTTCCTCTCTAGCTATTCTCAACGGCGCCACCCCAATCTAACATTCGCTACACCCCGAAGGAGCCTCGAATCCTTAAACAGCGTTTTCGTCCCTGGAATTAAGGGAATGATTGCCCCATAGCCAATATACTCTAGCTGGTGGAAGGAGAGAGATTCCTTATATAAAAGAGGTCCGCGAGATAAACACTCTGCAACTATAATTACCTTTTCGGTAGGCTATTGTCGGACGAGCTCCGAATACGCTTATTCTCTTAAATTAACTTAAAGGGCTATGGACGACATTATCAAAAGCGTGCGCTTATTCGCGACGGAAAACTATAGCCGCGGCGCGCTATTGGTCGAAAAACCTGAAGAGTTAAGTATTTTAGTACGGCTACAACTTAGCAGACGACTAAAGCATAGGTGCCGCAGGGCCACCTAGATTCGTTTCGTAAATACTCTGGCTGGGATGTAAATTGAGCGAAAAATATCATAAACTATAGGTCCTCGAATGAACCTAAATCATTCTTTAGATTACATTTTACCTTATCAACACTTAATTTTAGATAGAAAAAACTAAACTTTAAAGGTTGTTAATTAAGTAATGCATTTTAATTAAAAGGAAAATGTGTAATTCGCCAATTACCATTTTTCAAACCAATATTGAGCTAGAAATTAATTTTTAATTGATTTCTAGCTTATTTATTTTCTATCTTATGTATTTGTAATATTTTACCAGTGGATTAGGCCAATTTAAACCATATAGAATCTTCAGAAAATTAATCGTTGTTGGACGATTCCTTTTATTTGAATTGCTGTCAGTGATCCTTTAATTTAGCTCGCGGTCTTTTTTAACTCCAGGGTGCTATCATTTGCAACCGTAATATTAAAGGACCGTAGAACTGTGTTACGTCCTTTTCAAGACCAGTTACCAAAAACTACATTTTTCTTACGCGGTTTTTATATTACGAATTAATCCGACATAGTTTTCGCTATTTTGTAAATTAGTTTTTGAACTGAATATAGATGGGTGTTTTAATCTTTTTAATTCCTTTAATAATTACGGGTACATTAATTTTATGAAATGGGCGGGCATTTTTTACCCCCTCTTAAATTAAAAAACCATAAACCTGTAAAGAAGAAGAACAAAGAAAAAAACAATTTGCCAAAACGATATTTTTCAAATAACCTCGCCTAAGCGTCAGGCGTTTAAAACGATTCGCTTCAAACTTAATTAAAAATTTCGAAGGAGTAAATGAACTGTAGAAAAAAGGGTTCAAGAAGAAAAAATAGTTAAATTTTTTGGTAGGTTTTTATATATCTTCGTATAGGGTGGAATATTAATTGAATATAATAAGATTGGACACCGATGGGACTGAAAGTGATCACCCACTAGAAGGAAGACTCAACAAAATGTATAAAAAGGAAAAATAATCGAATGGAAAAAAAGCTTCTCCTAATTCATCTTCGCCGATCGAGCCGAAAAGAAAAACAATTCAGTCTTCTAATTTATCCTTCTAGCCCTTCGGGTGGATCTCTTCTAACTCTTCGATTTCGTTGATGAGGAAATTCTTGCCCCCCTCCTCATCTATTATCAGACCAAACTTTCTACCAGAGAGAATATAGAAAAGTAGTGGAAGACCAGAGTTACTACGAACAGTAAAGTTTTGCCATCTCAATTATTTTAAAAGTGGCCTAAACCCTAGACGTTTAATACACTATTTATAGTAGTATTGGAGATTTTATCTCATCATATAAATTTATTTTGAGGAGACGTTAAAATGTAGGTAAAGAGCTCGAAAAACATCAGCGAAAATGGATTGGTGAAATGAAATAGTGTATTAAACGTCTAGGGTTTAGGCCACTTTTAAAACAATTGAGATGGTTCAAATCACACTAACAACAACTTAAATATTAAATATACTTTAAGTCGAAATTTACGCTCGCTCCGAGGGGGCCGACATTTGCGAACTCAGCCCATGTGTACACTTTTTTTTAACTCTTTGCACTATACCAAAGCTGAACTCAGTGAACTCAGATGTGCAACGAATTCATTAGTATCTTATCCCTCGATCGACTCGCTCTGTTTTCAGATTAGTTTTTACCTAATATTCAAGTAAAACCTACACAATGATTAACTTTTATCACGTTATAATTGAAAAAATATAATAATAATTATGTTTATATATAATAATATATTAAAGGGAGAATGAAGCTAGAAAAAGTGATACGGTATCGATTCCTTTTCGTTTAAATAGGCCTAAATTAATCCACTTTAGTTTAAAAAATAAGCTAAAAACCAATTTTTAACTTAACCGAAATTCATGGAGGTTTTAATGCATTTTCGTGCTCGCTTTTGATCATTGGCTGGAAACTCGTTAACGACGAGATATCAGATTCGCCATGGATCCGTGTTAAGCCTACTTTCAAATTAATTCTCCATTTAAAACTGTTCTGCATTTAATTGGTTCATATTTCGATACTTAGACGGTATATTCTAGTCCCCTAATTTTCTATATTGAAAAATGGGAAGAGGTTAAACGCTAGTTTCTTGGTGCGTCTTACCACTACATTTATATATTCTCTTTGTTTACTGGCTATTGGATGCCAACTTATTCGTATCAGGAGGAGCGGGGAAAAAAAGGTCTTATTAGGGCAGGTTTTTTTTTTCCACCGCGGATGGCGTCTCGATCGACTGCTCCTCCATCTATGGCCGGGTTCGGGACCCGAAGACTCCCGAGTCACTCTTTAATGAATGCTAACGACCGTTTCCATGGTCGGGACATCAATAGACCTCGCTAAGTACGTCGCCCACCAGAGTAAATTCTAAAAGGACCGGGCCCTGATGCTCCGACCACGCCGCAGCCACCGCTGCTTACAAAAATAATAGAAAAAGCGTTCCGCTACCGAAATATTTTTTTTTCCTTTATTCTTTTCCTTCGACCTTCTTCGTTTAGTTGTAGAGACGGGGACTACAAATTACTCTCCTTTTCGCGTCTGACAATAAAAAAAAAATTCTTCTGGAATGCCTTCGGGGGTATAAAAGCAAAGTGGTTAAAGATCACAAAACATATATAAACGAAGGACGCTCGGTAGAATGAGGAGTAAAAACAAATTGCCAAGCCAATATCAATGAATCCTGGTTTCTGAAGAATTACGGCTCTAGAAAAAAAAGCTCCCATCCTCTCATTTGTGAGTGTGTCGGCCTAAAGTATTTATTCCTAGAACGTCATTGAGAGATTAGTTCTTACGGAGCTATTCAGTTGAGAATTTTATCTAGTTAACATTACAATATTATATTGTCTCTGCATTTCCAAGTGCCAGTTGTAAAAGCGTTCTACCAAGAACTCGTGCATTTATGCACCTAAGAACATGGAAAAAAAGATATTCTAAACTCATTTTAGCATAGTTGATGATGACTCCAGAATTATTACAGTGAAACTACAATGCTTAGCGCAAAGAATTACATTCAGGAGATATCGCAAATAGTTGGTAAATTCAAATATTTATATTTTCATAATGATTTCGATACCTGACAAATTCACTCAGACCAAGAAACTCAAAAACCTTGATATGTCTTGAGGTCTAAAAAAAAGGGAATTTTCGGGTAATGACAAATATAGTTTTCCCTTAAACCACCGTGTAATTTTATTATTTTTAACGAGTATTCTTCGGCACATGAAAATTTCTTTTCGAGGTCGATTGAATCAATATTCATCAACCTGTTTACCTATACGTATTAAACCTCGATCTATTGGATCGTCTCTAAAAAATGGTGGGAATAAGAATGGAAAATATCGACGTCACGGTAAACTAAAAAAAAAACTCCCCTTTACCCCCCAAAAAAAAGAGCAAACGTCTTGAACAAACTTTCTTCGTTTACAACTTCTTTTTCTCTGTTAGCACGCGAGAAATGAATATTTTTCGAGAGGTAAAAATGAAACAAAAAAAAACATAAAAAGCGAAGAAGATTAATTACTATTTCTTGAATCTTTAGTTTTTTTCTCTCTCTCTTTCTCCTCTCGTAACACCCGCCTACTTTTTTTTAAATGTATATTTCCCGGTACCGTGGAATTAATGGTTTAATATAATAGTTCGATTTCCCCGGGAAAACGCGCGTCTCAAATTGCATTAGGAAAAATAAGGGCGGTAGCGATTGAACGAAAAATAAAGAAAAAACACTTAACACGATGTTTGCCCACACTATACTAAAGTAAAAATATTTTAGGTGCCATACCATTTCTTTAAAAAACGTCTCTTTCCCCCCTTTAAAACAGCAACACCTGTTCGTGAAATCACTCATTTACGCTTTTCTACATAATTTCATCGTATCCTATGTATTTGTGTAAAAAAATGGCTCTGGTTTCAAGGTACCGTTAATACTGAGCTTTGTATCTAACAAAATCTTTATTCGATTCGTATTATAGGTACTGAATTATAATTTCAGTTTTCTGCAAAATCGTACGTGGCCTAGTATTTTTAAATACAATTACGTGATGAAATTTAGGCCTATTTTCAGTATTGGCATATATTTCATATTTATTAAGGGAGATGCATACATTACACCTTTTGAAGTCACATTTTCAAACCCTTTTTGGTTGTTGAAATCGATTTCTCAAGATTTTAAATTAATTTTAAGATCTCCACAATTGATCCATAAATTTTGCAATTCTAAATTTGCAAACAGTATAAAACCTTTTCAAAGTTTATAGTATGAACGATGCTTTAATGTCGTCTGCGCGTGTCTTCTGTGAGTTTTAAAGTATCGAGATTTACGACTTTAGGGTAAATTAAAAGTAGATGTTGATGAAAAACGCGATTTTTTTTATCTTGGATATAGAAATATCAAATTTATTGATTGAACAAAATTACATCGGGCTAATAATTTCTCTCAGTCGTGGTCTGTTTTACTCCAAGCTGCTAAGCCTAGGCCACCTTGTAACTCATGGCAGATACTCTGTGTTATTCGTGTGACAATGTATCCACTGTTTCTCTTGGCCCTTTAAATTATGCCTAGTTTAAAAATCAGAAATACGAGTCTTTCTTTTAATTTCGACTAGCTCGTTTATCATCTAAAATATGTCGGGGGTTTCTTTTCCAGGATCGATAGAACGTTTCGTATATATTACTCCAAGAAATTTTAAACCATTTTCAAAATAAGATAATTTGGTATTCCCGTTTCCTTTAACTTTAACCCCTTTTTAAACGAAGCCATAGCGGGCGACGCGGGATAAAAATTCGAGGTGTGACCGGATATCGAATTTCGAGTCGGCCCGAAGAACAAAACCAGAACCCATTATCGTTTCCGGACTCGCGCGCGCCACCCGAGATGCGAAGAAAAGAAAATATAGCCTCTATACAATAGGAAGAAGAGGGAGGGATCGAGATGGGTGCCCAAGCTCGCGCGCGGGACGAAAAAGAAGCGAACTGAACGGAAGAAGAAGAAGAAGAAGAAGAGAGAGAGAAAAAAAAAAGAGTTTTATCTTACTAAGTTTCTTGGAAGAAAAGAGGAAGAAAATCGCTCAGTAAAAAAAATAAAAAAATAAAAGAGAAGGCAGCGTGGAGAAGAGAAAGAGAGAGGAGGATGCGGAGGAGTTAGGAGAATAAGATGGGTGAAAGAAAATAGGGGGGTCGCCTTTTAAATGCCTAAGAAAAATCGATAATAACCCACCCGGAGACCCATTTCCATTTGCTAAGCAGTTTTGGCCAATTGTTTCTCCATAGCGTATCATCCATCCAGTTTGGAAACCTCCGTCGACTAAAAAGATTTTTTTCCCTTCGCGGATTTCGAATAAATACACTCCTTAAAGGGACCAGGAAACCTTAATACGAGAATTTCGAGTTAAAATATTTTAAGGGTAGACAAAAATTAATAAAACATAAATTTTGATCATAAAAGTAATTTCAAAATTAACGTCTCTTGACATTTTTAAAAGCAATTCGATAGCCAATCACGTAACTAGATTAATCACGTAAGCCTAACAAATTATTAAAAGGCCACTTAGACCAATAAATTTCTAGATATTTAATTATAAATAAACAAAAACTATAATATAAATACTTACAAAAGCGGAAACTATTTTATTTTAGCTCTAGTGCTCGTAATTTGTATAACTTTCATTAATTGGATAGATCCTACTGAATAAATTCAGTTATTATCCGAAAATGGCAACTTATCCTAGAATAAACTCCCGATGAGTTACACGTTCGGATAATTAAAAATAGTTCCCACGTATTCTAAGAATGTAAATTTTCTTATCCGTTCTGATACGTTTTAATCCTTATTACTTGTTAGTAGATAAAGCTCCAGAGTATATCTTCGGATAAACCCTTGGTTTTCCTGGATTTCGATTCAGCCTGCGTATTTTTTTCTACAGAACAAGAAACTTTTGTAATTCTATTATCCCTTTAAAAATAAGAAATGGTTGTGGGACGCGAAGTTAGGCGAGATGTGGGGATTCCAACCAAGCTAGGGTACATGTACTGGGAAATGTTTTATAATCACCGGGCGCGCTGAGAAACAGCCGTGACCCTTTTGGTAGATTTTTCTTCGAGGCCATCCATTCGAGGAATATTGATGCATATACGCGGCGTCGAGAAACCGCCAAGAAAACTCTCGTAGCGAAACTTTAGAAACAATTTAACCTTTGAACCTTTATTCGAAAAAAGGGCACGCCGTTCCGAAAGTGTTCGAATGGAAATACGCCAATTTCTTCTTTTACCCTTTGAATCTTAATCTTTTAAATTGCGAAATACATTCCCTTATAAGTCTGGCTCGTGAATTAAGAGAGAGAAATGTTGTTTTGAGGAATCGCCCCGAGGCGATAATACGCGTAGCTAAGCCACGTCGAATGGCCCGCGTTGATAACACGATCTCGTAGTCACGAAAGGAATTTTTTTTATACCTTCTTCAGTTTCCTTGACGGTTAAAAAATGCTGACCCAATAGGACGGTAGGTCGTAATTACTACCGACTATAATAAAAAATGGGCGTTTTTGGAAGGTAAAATACCTCGATATCGCTGATTTCTATAATCCCCCCTCCCCGGGACAAAAAATACTTTTAGGATAATTGACACGCCACGAAGCAAAACCCATGAAACTGTCACGAAGCGCCCGTTTACTCTCTTTATCGTATATACAACGAGAACTGATTAACTTCGTTCTGCCTTTCGAAAACTACTCATCGTATCTGTCACAGTCAAACCAGGCAAAAGGGTATCGTCGACAACGCCTGGTTAATTCTTTGCAAACTTTGCAGGCTAGCGAAACCAAGAGTTAATCAATTCGCAAAATTGAATTTCTAACAAACGTAGCATATGCGCAAAAGTAATTTGAAATTGCTCTCGAACTGAAGTAGATCTTCACGTATAGCGGTGGATGCGTGATATCACGAAGTGTATATTTATATTTTATCTCGTATATCCGTGGTTTGTTTTGAGTTAGCGTCGTTACGGTTGATTTTGTTGATATTGATATAATTAAGTAAAAAGGGTTTATCTGAACACAGTTTTTGTTCGCAGTTTACCGAAGTAGTTTTAATCTAGGTCGATTTGAACATGAACGCTAATAACAATAGGGAGGGAGAAAAAACTGCGGCGAACAGTGTTTTTTAATAATTAACGAAACTTAGTGCCTTAGATAATAACCAGGTCGTTTGCAGGTTAGTTACTGTTAATTGGATACTATGTCTATTCTAATAACCAAGTCGTTTGCAGGCTAGTTACTGTTAATTGCCTATTCTAATAACACGTTATTTTGGATCGATTTGGATTGTTAAAATATGCTTAAAAATCGTCTCAAAAATCACCTTAGATTCCACGATAATTTACAGTTAATTATCAAGTCGCGAACTATACTTTCGTAAAAATTTTGGACTGGAAAAATTCTTGAAAAATGCTGAAATAATATAACTTTAAAAATAATTATAATAATTCCTTTTTTCGGTTCAGGCTCTATTTCGAAGTCGAACTCTTATTGGCTACAGCAATTGAGTCCCTTTTGAAATAAATGTGTAATTTCTTTAAGCCTAATTTCGTAACTTTGATAATAACGTCCGCGAATTACCTAGACACTTTTGGAGGGTTTTGATAAATGTTCTAGAGAGCCTAGTGGAATTCGCTATTCGAGTTTATGATATAGGAGCAGTTCGATGACCTCCGGGTGCAGTTAAATAATATAAATTCCTGTTTAATCAATGTCCACCGCGAGTGGAATCTTTCTATTATCTAATGGAGATCCTATGTTAATTGTAATTTTTTTATTTGAGTTAAGGCTATTTAATATCAATATAACGATATATTTTAATCATATCTCATTTAGGAAATGAACTTCTTTTTTACTATAATTAACCGGTTGTTTGGAAATAATTAATTCGGGGCGTTATATTGAGCGTAATTGGAATTTAACACTAAACTGGTTTATATATAAATTGGATCTTGCTTCTACTTCTAATTAAGAAGAAGCTTAACACGAAGAAGAAAGAGCTTTGTTTATAATATTCCCCGATTAAATTTTATCCTAAAACAAACGTGATAAAAATAGATTTTAATAATGAAATTTTGCGGAGAGTGATTAAGGTAGGGGGTTAAGGAGAGAAGCGAATACCTGTCCGGTATTCGCGTCCCAGCGATTAAAACGGGCGTTTCTCTTATAAGGCGCTTTTACGGAAGAGACGCGACGTTAAAAAAATAGCGTCAATATAATTAGAGGGAGTGGGGGAAAATTATAACGAAAGGAAAGACTCTCAAAGAAGAAAATATACTCGGGAGAATGTGTATATTTTTTTTTTTTTTCATTCGTCCCACTTTGACATTTATATAATTTTCTCATCTGAAGGACCAAGAAATTATCAATGGAGGGGTTGAAAAGAGAAAAGCCGTCACTCGAGTACAGGGGGAAACTTTCTCCTTTAATGTCTCGCTTTCCCTTTTAAAAATCCCTCAAATACTTTATTTCTTTTTTTTTTTTTCACTTAAAGTAATAGTTTCACGCGTTGCAATTTATCAGTCTCATATTTTCTCTCGATTTAAAAAAAAAAAAAAAAGGCTGGAATATTTTTTCTTTTATGCCGAGTTTTTAAACCAGTGGTAATTATTTAACTTTTTTTTGGTATTTTCAATTAACATTATTTAAGTTTATCGCTGTGTATCTGTATAAATATATCAATCTGTCGGAGTGTTCGTATATTGGTTTGAATGTAGGTCTGTACAATTTATAACTTAAAACACTATACCAAACCGATAGGGTTCAAGTTTCGTAACGATGATAGACCATTATACAACCTAATTTAGAAGGGACTTTTTGTACCTCGATAATTAAATGGGTAGATAGAGAAACCTCCCATATATAATTGAAATCAGGCTTAAAGGAAGGGTGAAAAGGATTCGATTCTACTATAAAAATGCAAAAAATTGTATGCAGATTTTTGGAAGAACACACCGACTAAGCAATAGACTCCCCACATTTGGCTTCCTCTTCATTCCCCCTTTAAATAAAGTTCAGTAAAAGTGGATAAAATGTTGCTAGGCTTAGATTTCATTAAAAAAAATTGATTCTTCATAATAACTAGATGAGAAGCGATGGAGCCGAGACTCTTGAATTCGTTGTAAACCTGAGTTTTGCTTTAAATACTGCACAAACTTCAGCTTTGGTGTAGCGCAAAAGGTTCAACCGAGTCTGGGAGGGAAGATAGGTGCTAGTATCGCTTTAAGTAGTATGTAAAGTATAGGCGACGTCGATCGAAAGAATTTTTGCCTTGATGTTAACGAAGGACTCTCAGGAAACGCCTCATCAACGACCTGATGAACGTCGCTTGGCGCGCCGCCGCCGCGTGTGGGGGCGGAGGGGGCTACTTTACAGTAACTCGGTAGCGGCTATATAACTAACGTACACTCATTGTTGCTGTCAGATATTTTTCTCCCAGGGATCCCTGGGCCTCGAGTGAATAGGGATGAGATCTATAGACCTACCGAGGCATTAATTCTCTTCGCATTTCAACGTTCTCCCCTTATAGAGCGTGCGAGTTTGAAATAACAACCTTTCAAGGGTGAATGCTAGAAAATGGGAGAGGTTGCGTGTATATACGTATCCCGACGTGAGTTCTCCCGACTACGGGCCTACTGCTGAAGTGCGTTTCATCTTCCTATAGAGAGAGAGAGAGAGAGAGAAAGAGAATAAGACTAGTACCGGCTCCCGCGAGGGTGGCAAGGGGGCCTCTTCCCCGAGCTGTAATAAGAATTCGGCAACACACACACTTCATTAGGTAATTCTTGATGAACGACCCTAGTTCTTTTAAAGTACAAAAATTATTCGATGGGGGAGAGAAAGAGACGAGAGAAAGAGAGAAAACTTTTAACTCAGGGAAAAAGATGGGGAAAGCGATTTTTGGCCCATTATTTGCTGGCAAAGCGTTTTTCGGTTTTTCCCCATTCGGTTTATTATCGAGAGAGAGAGAGAGAAAGAAAGATAGAGGCATATTTAGGCTTAGCTCTCTCTCTTTCTCTCTAAGCTAAGAAGAATCAAGAACTACGTTCGATAGTGAACAACTCCGCGCGCCCGCGTCGAGTTATTACCCAAATCTAGATCCTAATAATAGCTTTTCTATTCAGTCACGTACACGACGCGGCTATAGCTCTCTCTTAGAAGAAAAGAACGTTATATCTAGAGAATTTCGAGAGCGAGAGAAGCTGAGGGAGTTAGAGAGGGAGGGAGAGAGAAAGAGAGAGTCACCCCAAAAAACGACGGCACGCACTCGACGAACCGAGATTATGAATATGCACGTTTCATTAGCCGCTACTCTTGATTATTAACGAGTAAAAGGAGCGCCCGGGTGAAGAGTGCACTGAGCGGAGCGTGCCATCTAGAATAGACGAAAATTTTCGGATGAAAGTTGGCTCAACAATTCGTCTTTATTATTAAGCCTAGATACGTTCGCTTAGATTCGAGAGAGAGAGAGAGAAAAGGGACGAGATACTTTGTGGACTGAAACATTGTGTCGCGCTCGCTATATAGAGTGAAAGAGTAGCTCGGGGTTACCCAACGCTCCCATTATCACGCGACTCTCTCGCTCTCTTTCTCCCCTCCGTGATTTATTCGATACACAACCCTCGAACACCTCCGCGCCATTCTTTTCGTGTTTTCGTACCCAAGTATTCGAGCCTAAGTGTATGAAATAAATCCTATAAGTAAATGTTAGGGGTGCTTCCTGACGACGTAAATTTTCTTAATTTTCTTGTACACATCAAATATTACGCGTTTTTTACTCGTTGTAAAAAGCTTTGCAGTGAGGGCTATGCTTCTAAAGATAATACACGTTTGCGTACTAAAGCATTAAGGAATTGTCTCTAAATGGTACAAAAAATCGAAAACCTTTCGATTTTTGCTTTCAATTAAAAGGAGAACCTTCGACTAATCAAAATACGCCCTACCTTTATCTTAATGAAATACTCGCGACACGTGCTGCGGTACACTCTTTGAATCGTTCTAAATCTCGTTCTTCATTATTTCCACGCGCACAATTGTGCGTACAATAGCGCGTTTCACGGGTATTTTATGAAGCCAAAGGTGGGTAGTCTTTTGATTAGTCGGAGGTTCTCATTTTAATTGAATGTACAGTTAGAGACATTTCTCAAATGTTTTATTACGCGAACAAGTCTTATTTTTAATATAATCTATAAAAAAGAAATCACTTCATTTTCCTCTTCATATTCCCTTTAATATCGTATATTGGCGATAATTCTATTCAGGGCGATTTCTTTGGGATGTCAATGCTTTAACCCCTTTTTTTGAAATCAAACACAATTTCAAAGTATCCTAGTTTGTGTCTTTATTTTCATTCCGAAATCTGAAATGGGTTTCGAAATATCTCCCAAAATGTTAAGAAAGCTTTTAACTCTCGGATGGGACAATGGCCTTCATTACTCTTTGGAACTCAGTTCAAGATCGGTACTTTGTCATCATCAGCTTACGTTACTAGTTACGGGTAAACTATAGTTTATAATGAAACAAAAACGTAAGCCGTTTTACTTTATCGATATATACCTGACCCGTATTCCTTGGATTCGTTACACCCGTAGTGTTCGGGTGTAAGGCCGTCGATGGAAAACGAAAAGGCGAAAAGGCGACAAGATTACGATGCCTCTCTAGCCTTGAAGGCCAAAGGAGACCATTAATTTAAAAAAAAACGAGTGTGGCCCCCGCCACTCTTATCCTCTTCGAAGTTATCAATCAGACTTAAACTCGAGCTCAAACTAATAGGAAATAAGGCGGGAAAAATACAAAGTCGCGCGCCACTGAACATAAACTGTAACAACGTTCTAACGTTTCTGTTTCATTCCGAAGATAATTTCCGAGAGCGAACGATGTCGTCCGTGGTGATAAAAATGAGTGCGCCCAATATAGACTAGAAAGATTTATTGTTTCAAAAATCGGGCCTCGCGTTGAAAGGACAAGTCTACTTAAACTAAGAGCGTTTTTCAATAATTATAGGTTAGAACGTGACACAATTAAACCATTTAAAATTAGAAATGGTTTTCAAAGATGATTATTAATTAAATGGAATTACTAAATGTTCGAGTCTGAAGTCAGAATGTTAGGTATTATTTGGCTCGATTCAAACCGAATTGTAGATAGACTCTGGCTATTAATTATTGTGTACCGGGATTTCAATATTATGGCAAGATTTGGAGATTTCATGGCATTTTTAATAATAATTTTAGGATTTTTCCGAGTGTCCAAAATTTAATTCTTATATTTTTATAACTTTAATATTAAATTCTTGGTGAGATACATCCTTTAAAATGAAAACTAACATCTCGGTAAAGCGATAAATATTCTATAAACCTTATAGTCATTTTGCACCATCGTGAAGATATGGGATATGTTAAAAAGATTTACTGTTACCTCTCGCCTCTCCTAAATATCAGTTTTATGATATATAGGTCTGAACGGGCTTCAAATGAGAGAGAAACCTTTCTTAACGATCGGGGAAAAAAAAAATTAAATATACGAGGATATTCGAAGCTTAAAATCCGATGCCCGGGCCTCGAGATCAAATAGGTATAGCAGCGAATATATTAATTCAAATATGATTAAGGGGAGAGTTACGGGTAAACACGGTATCAGCTTGATACCCGATCGGAGTTCCTCTCTAAACTATAAACCCCCGAAACGAAATTCGTCCGTGATGAGAAAAGGGAAGGGAATGGGTGGGAAGATCGAGCTGGTTATTGGTTTTGTTGACTAGGATTTCGGGTTCTCGCGTATCTTTTGGCCCCCAAAAATTTTGCATTATGGAGGAAGGAGACGCGCTAGAGTGTATTAAGACTCGGTAATGAAGCTGCCAATATTAGCATTACAAATTCCGGGCGGGAAGGGCGTTAAGTGGGCCGAGAACCGAACCACCAAGGACTGCGTGCTGCCCAGGCTAAAGTATCGAACCGCCAAGTGAAATTCACGCTTCCTATTCTAATTTTGAATCTGTTTTAGTTTTCATCGAGTTTCGTGAATTCTACTAAGCCTATCTATCTTTTAAGTCCGTGATTTTGGTGCAAAGAGATAAGAGGCTAATCTCGATTTGTAGTTATTGAAAACTAAAACCGATTCTGACTAAAAGGTCGTCGATTCATATACAGGGTGATTGAATGCGGCGGTGTTCATTGGCTACGCTGACCCAATATTCTGAAAATTATAATATTATAGGATGGAATTTAATATGGGATCGAATTCAAGTTTTTAGGAATAATTTAGTTCTTGATCTACTTGCCATATCTCCTTTAAATATTTAAATTTTCTTTTTAATTTGTATTTAATTTCCCAAAGAATTTCATTAATTGGTTACTTAAAAATTAAATAATATATTTAAAAATGCATTAATTATCATTACAATCGTAATTTAACGCGCAAATTACCAAGATAAATTACCGATTTGTAACTCTAGTCATGAAACACGAGTATTATAGATTTTTTTGTGTAATATGAAGGGTTATTTTAAATCTGATTTCTGACGTACAGAAACACCCTGTATTTTAGAAAAGGGTAGGAAGAAGGTATGACGTTTTCGTACAAACCAAGAATAATAACCAGCATTTAGCGGTGAAGTAGAATTTACATATCCGAGTAATCATCCGAAATGGAGCTAGAAGACTCTTCTCATCTCTTCTCGAAAAGAGAATCGAGAAAGTTATCGCTTTTCAACCCCGAAATCGCAATCGGTTTGGCTTTTGCTTATAGAACAAGGTCTTCGATAGCCCGGCGAGTTTGTCCAATTGGTAAAATGTATCGTCTTCGAATCGGGCTATTACGCCGAGCTTTTATTATCATTTCCAAGAGCTTTATATAGGGATATACGAATATTCAAATTTTAACTCTTTAATACGAGTGAATTTCCCCTCGTTGAATATCTTATCTATGTAGAAGTTTCGGCAAAAGTCCGATTCGACGCGACCGGAGATTGAATGTATTTTGTTATATATTTGCCGCGAAGGTTCGACGAACCCTAATAAAGAAAGAAATTAACCTTCTTAAAGAAATATAAATATACGCCACATAATTATCTCTAAGATTAACAACGCAATTAATAACTCAAAAACACGTTGAATTATATATTTTATGGATGATAGGATAAACCTCCCATGGTTGATAACTTAACGAGATACCTTACCCCGGGCTAGGAGGTATCAAATTTAATCCGTCATGTGGTATTTTTATAAGATTTAATCAAGGGTAGTTGAAATGTTAATAAAACAAAATCAAATTAAACGTATTAAACTAAACATGCAATCTGACTCAAATCGGGCGAGGCTGTTTCTACATGCGCGTGATGTCAGAGTTGCTTTTCATTAGACGAATGAGGAAAATTCGTCTAATTTTTTAAAATGAAAAGGTCCAAAATGGAAACTTTCATCATAATCCTATCAAATAAACCAAATTAAATGACAAATTCAACAAATGTGAACCAAAAATCATTTCAAATTAGAGATTCTGATATTTTGAAGTTAAATTTAATTTAAATATACTTACTTATAGCCTTTGACAAATCATTTTCGCTATATAAGTGTTAAACCTATTTTACCTCTTGGTCTAATTTCATAAATCTTTTTTATGAATCATGTCGTTAAGTTCAGGGATTATGGAATGCAAATATGGGGTGCGGAATATTAAATTTTATAACTCCCAAAAATTTCGGGTGCCAAATGACTCGTATCCTATCCATATACAACGACAAAGCTTTTGGTAAATCCATGTCCAGAGAAGGTAGATTTTTTTATCATAACCTTTGAACCGTATAAATTGCAATTTTAGGGTTTGTTCTCCCTTTAAGAAGATAAAGGACTCCGGTATAAACTTTTACACAATCTAAAAAATCCGGAGCGGCACAAAATCGGGCCTCTTCTCATCGCGCGTTTGATCTAAATAGGATCAAACCATCTCACGAAATTCCCCTTTAATAATAGAGGCCTACTTACAAGAAGATGGAGTAAAAAATATTTTAAGCGCCAAATTTTTTTTTATATCATAAAAACTTAAAAAAGGGGCCCAGGGTGAGTTAAGTATATCTCTTCTCATTCTATCTCTCTCTCCTCTTAGCTCTGTCTGGCCGCGAGCACAATAGAAAGGCTGGGTATAAGATATACCCTAGTTAACAAGCGCGATAAAATCGACACTGAAAGTCATCTCATTAATTACGCCATACATGACCGGAGTTAAGATTAAGAGTTACCCTTTTCCCTGATATCTAGTCTTAATTCCTCTTACATCCTAGACGTAATTTATCCATTATTTATTACGTTTACTCGCTTTAATTAATTTCGCCTTCATATATAAGAGAATCCTTGGAACTATGTACCAAAATTATCCTTTCAAATACGCTTCTACATTGGATTATATTACAAAACTACGTTTCATAGATAAGTTTTTAAGTTACGCTAGATTGATTAAATGTATTTTTCTATCTGATATCGTAGTTAAAATAAATTTAAACGCCACCCAAAGATTTCCTCCGGGCATTGGAAAAATATTTAAAAAAAAACGAATGACCGGTTCTTTTCGATAGAAATAAGACTTCACGTGACGGAACTCGCTAATAAATTATAATCTTCCGGTTGGATGACATTGGAATAAATCAAAATATATACGAATTATGCCTATGTATGAATTTGAAGGTGAAATAGAGAAATTACGTTTTGAAATGATTGTGAAGATCTATGCGTACTATTATACCCCCGAAGCGAAATTTAATCTACTTGGAATTATGTAAAATACTGGTTCTATAGATGGAGCATTATATATCATCTTATAGGGAGTAAGTGATATTTTTTATTTAATATTTCGCGTGATTTAATTCTGGTACATTAGCAGCTGGATTTTAAAAAGTGTAAATATCAAGCGTAGATTTAAGTCTTGCCCTTGCCCCCGCAAGATGTGACAATGTGCCCCCTGATATATATATCCCTTAACCATATTGGAAAGGTCCCTTCAAAAATCAAATCGCGAAACAAAACTGGTCCGCTCGTGACACCGGGGTCAGTCTGTAGATTCATCGTTGGATGCCACTGATTGTGAAGGGTTATTTGACATAGATTTGGTACCATTAGACGAGATTTGGAAGAGCTTTTTATCGATAAAGCGCTTTTCGCCCTAATGTAATCCCTACATTTAAAATTTTAAATACACTTTTTTTTCTCAAATTTCCGCTGGTTTGAGACTTTTTGGTCCAATAACCATAATTATTTTGTGCGGGAGTTCGTTTGCGGTCATCTTGCCGTGGAAGCGACTGCTGTAGCGCGTATAAGTGGAAAATAAATAAATTAACAAGGGGCCCAAAAATAATATGATGTCACGACCTAGCTTAAAATCCTGCACACGCTTTACATTACAAATAATTATCAACATTAAAATTACAAATATAGGCTCTCATAGGTGATCATTTAAAAGACCCAGACAATTTATTATTTAATTAAAAGCTAAAAACTCTGTTTTATTATTATGATGAAATTTTTCAAAAATTTCTTTTGTAAGAGTCTTAAAACATATAGGGGCTATATAATGCAATACGCGTAGGGCTCGTAAACAAAATTACTTTTTTATATTTAAATAAGGAAAAAAAATCCTCTACATATTAAACAGTTTCAAAGTTTCGGTCCTATTTTTTTGTTGTTTCGTGTCTTCAGGCTTTAAATTTATAGAGCACGAAACCTCTTGGCTCTATAGGTAATAAAGCTGTTGTGTCGTAAAAAATCTTCAGGTACCTCACATGCATTCCCCGAGTTCCCTTATAAATACGTTGCCATACCTTTGGGATACGTACAGCATATTTTGCCCCACCAAAAAAAAAAAAAAAAAAAAAAAAAAAAAAAAAGTTTAGTTTTCACTCTTGTTAGGCTTTATTATTTTATTTTTTTTTTCTATTTTTTTTTGAGACAACGCTGACATCTTCATTATACCCGAGTTGCTATATATTTTATAGTTTGACTCGATGTTTGCCTTACCGGGCCCCTTCTTTATCCATGCTTATTCTTACGCTTGTATTCGCTCTTCTTGTCTGAAGTGTAATTTTGGAAAAAGTAATATTTTCAAGTACCGTGTCTTAGCAGTAGCGATTGAAGCTTGAAACTAATTGACTCAAAAGCCTTCCTAGTTTGGTAACATTAGCTAAAGTGCAGACCAAGAGGGGATAAAACGTGTAACGTGACGTCATCAATTGCTATCTTGATTAGATTAAAGGGGTGGCTCAAGTAGGCACTTCTCCAACGGACGCGAACTGAATTGAATCTTACCCCTGAGCTGGGGAAAATGAATATTTCATTGAGTTAGATTTTGGGGGGGGGGGGGGGGGAGCGTATAATTTGGCGCAAAATCGCTTAATCGGACCTTGATAGTGCTCTAGAATGTTTCTTGCAATCATTCTTTACCAAAGAACCTTCGAATTATTTGTGTAAGTATTTTGCACATTAGTAAATTGTAAGTTTAAAATTTTAGATTCCATAGTTATCAATGTGTGAAATACCGTTTGAAGGTTGCTTCATTTTTATCTGTAATGGTTTTATGATTTTTGGCGAAACGTGGTAATATAAACGTGATATATAAACTAAAATATATTAAATACAACGAAAAGGAAAAGTATTAAAGTTGTGATTCAAGCACAGTGTTTCTAACTATACCTCTTTTAACACTGTTATACGTACAATAGACCTAATTAGGTAGTGATATCGTAAGAGAACGAATTCTATATGTATAATAAGAGAGATAATAAAATAGCCAAAGTGTCAAACTCGGAAAATGAGGTGAAGCAAATAACCATATTTCTTTTAGCATTTGTGTTTAGGGATCGGTAACACTTTAAACACACCAAAAGTAAATTCATATGGCCCTATCACGTAGTTCTTTTCACAGCTGGTCTATATCTTATTTGAAAGCAACAATATATACTAGTTTAGGTTAATTAAAATTTCTGGTTTTCAAGTAATTTACATTGAATTTTAATTACAAAGATAAAATCATCAAGATTTGAAGATACATAAGCCGCGTTCACAGTAGAGAATTTAAAATCGTTTTTATCCGTTTTATAAAGGTCAAATTTTAGAATTTTGAGGTTAACTTTAAAGATCATTTGTCAAAATATAAATTTATTACCCTGAAAATTTTAATTGAAGGTTCAAAACGGTTTCAAAGTATCTAGTGTGAACGTAGCTTTAGTCATAAAATATAACCATTAAATTCAAAGATGAGGAAATTTGACACCAATTTTCTATCTGTGGTCACGTGAAAGTATAAGGCAACCAGTTTTTATTCAAGATTTGAATCCAAGCGATTCGCTTTGAAATTATCGACAAAATTGAAGTGAGTTAAAAAATATCATTTTAAAGTCGATCAGTTGGATCTGTCCATAAATGCAAATCTTTCCGAATTTAAATTTAATTTAAATACTTCAAAGAGAAAACATATCTAGGTTTTTATTTATATTTTATCCAGATTTATTTGAAAATGGATTGAAGTGATATTTTTGGATTTCACCACCTTGTTTTCTCTGGCTCTCTTGTCTTTAGAGAAATCTTTATTTTTCTATGGAAGATTCAAAGTTGTGGAAGCGTCATAGGTTTTCTTTTATTCCGATCTAACAGTATGATAATTCTTGCATCTCAACAAAACCCCCAAAGGGAAGAGAGAGAGAGAGAAAAAAAAAAATGCTTTTTCTTATATTTTCCGCCTCTTATTTCGCACCGAGAGAATCCAGGCGAAATATATATACGGATTTACAAATAACGCCTGATCCTTGAGGTGAAAGTTCCCACCTCCTTCTCTTTCATCTTAACCCACGAGATTGAAGGGAAAATCTCGTGAAAACCCCACATTTTTGGGTTGCAAGTTAAGATTGTGGTATGTTTAGTCAGATACAAGATAAGACGTGGACTCGAATCTAAGGCCGTAAGGCCTATTTGCACATTAAGAGATCAAGGGAGCTCGATAGGGTAGACACTCTTGAATTCAATTTTACCGAGTTCCTCTTTGGCGGAGTACGTTGACCTTTCTTGTGAGTTCAACTTTGGGAGTGCGAAGAGTACAAAGATTATCTACACCTGAGTTCACAATTATCTGTCCCTCGATGAAACTTTGTATGGATAAAAATAGACAGACGCTTTCCTAATGCGCCACTGTTTGCCGTTAGAGGAAGCTTATTAACTCCACCTTTTTATTAAGATAGGTGTCCATTGTTAATATTCTTAGCCGTAATTGAAACCTTTCTCGAAACACAATCAGGTTTGATTTTTACCAATCATTTAGCCTGGATTTAGGACTCGATGCGGTCTTACAATGCCAGAGAATTAAACTTTAACATTCCAGAATAATTCTTCTCTGATTTATCCGACCGAGAGGTCAAGGGTTTATAAGACTTTCCCTTTTAGAAAACGCATATACGCTTTAAGAAGAAAAAGTCGAGATTTTAAATTCAACCTAGAACAGATTGTTATCGCCCAGGATTTTAAAGCTCCCTTCTGATTTGGAGCTTCGCTTTCATTTCGGCTTGTTTCGTATATATGAGGTATAAAGATTCCGTCTTCGCGCGGGATCAAAAAACGTGCGTGTTTTTGGTTTCTTAAAATATTTTTTTTCCAAGAAAAGAAAAGTTAGAATATGTTCTTGTTGGACGTCAAATCGACTGTGCAGAGCACCTCGAGGGGGATATTGGCCCGATAGGCCCGATAGATATTTCTACACCTTATTCTATATCTATATACGTCAAATCAGTTTGAAATATCAACACGAACAAAGGTAAAGACTCCCAGTGTAGAGATAAATTAACTATACACGTTTTGGAGATTAGCTTCAACATTCAATATGTCCCGAGGGTTTTTAATATAGAGCCAACGAAGGCGATGGTATTTGGAAGGTGAGAAGAGACGCCGATATTAATCCCCTCCAGGTTAAATCTTCGGTGCTTGAATTGGTAAAGGGCAAGTCTATACTGCAAATAATGTTTTTAAGGGGAAACAGTATCAATAATCAACTTTGTAGTCTTAACTTCTAGATAAGTTAGAAAATTCATGTATTTTCGAAATTTATCGACAGTGATAAATCTCTCGGAGTTTAATAAATTACACTTTAATTAAAATAATTAATGTGACGCTACCAAGAGACGCAATAACTTCTATTGAATAAATAACATCAACTTAATAAAAATATATTCAGGGATTCTCTAGAAAATATTACTTTACCATAACACTTTTCAGCATTTCATTCGGTTTAATCTTCAAATTAAGAATTAAATATAACGATTAATTAAATTTGTTTTCGTCCAATTGATAAACATTTAGTTGTAGATAAATTAGAAAATTAGATAAGTCTAATTTATCTTGAAGCTGAGATAAAACCGTACTAAATTTCGACTACAGAGTTGATTATTCATATATTGTTCCTCCGAATGTTAATTTTTAATGTTTCGATGCAAATGAGAAACGTATAACGTTGATCTTAGCAGTCCTATTTTATTTGCATTTTCTTGAAATCGTTCAAATATGTGTTCAACTAATAAATTAAGCTCTGAATCCTTTGATTCCATAAAAATATCAATGCTTATCCCGTGGAAACAAACTTAATGTATACAAAATTTCTCTACACGTAGAGTAGAGATAAATCTTAAGGCTTGCACTTTGAGCTATGTTTAAGAAATATTTTTATCCAACCCTTTTTCCGCACGAAATTCTGGGTGGTAAGGGTTTTGAAAGGCTTGATTTTTACCCCGTCTTTATCGAGCTTCCATCAATTTGGCACGTTTCTGATAAGTTTACTCCAAAATAAAAAATGCTATATATCTGGGTTTGCTCATGAAGTTAACACATAATAAGGAAGGAGATTTTTGGTACGAAAAAGGTCACGAACGATGAAATGTGATGGCGAAACGTGATGTTTATGGACAACTATTATTATAGCACAATATACCTCCATGAGCGTTTTCTATACTTGTATGTTTTAAAGCTTTGATACAGTGAATATTCTACACTAAATTAATAATTTTAAGATTGAAATTCAATTAATTTAGAATAAAGTATAATAATACGAATAGAGCTATAGTGTTGTAAAATAGGAATAAAATCAATTAATCATTACACGTTTTCGCCGTAGCTTTGACTGTACTAAATAGATTAACTAACGGAGTACAGAGCTCGTACACGACCTACAAAAGTTAGGGAATTTTAAAATGAGCTACAATCGTTAGGAAAATAAATATTTCGGTATTGGTCAAGGAAATGCTTATGATAGATTAACCTTTTAATTGTAATAATTAATTGTAATATGAAAATATTCCCCCATTTTCTGAGGAAACTATCACCCCTGTTTGATAGACAGTGTCAAATCACGTAAAGAAAAAATATGCATTGCCAACAGCTCGCGAATATGAGTAGAGTAGTGTAAAATGTTAAATATTAGCAAAAGTCTGATAAGACTTCATACAAAAAGTCCTTAACTGGCGTAGGGGCCTGAAACGTGTTGTTTTCAGCGCTTTCCCCTTTCTACGCGTAGGCAGATATCTCTGTAAAGCGGCACCTAAAATCACGTGACTTTTGCGCCACTTCACCAAGCATCTAATGAAATTAGTGGCTACGCGTTGCAAAAAGTAGTTCCCCCGGTTTTTACATATAAGACATCTTTTAGCACTTTTAAAGTCATGGTAACAAATAAGAAATGAAATTCAAAGCAATTTTTCTGATAGAAAGTTTTTAAGTCAAGAATTAATTAGCAATATTAATTATTAAACCATTATTGGCCTGATTTAACCACATGAATCGCTGTTGGTTGTTTCACTAAGTTAGTCTGCTGCATTGTTTTGGTATTCTCACCACTATGGCTCCCAAAACTTTGTAAGTAAACCTATTTTACTTTTAAACTAATTTTAAATGAAATGTAATAAGTTTTTTGAACTATTGGGTTTGAATAAAAACTTTGAAATATCAATTATTTACCTGATGCTAAGAAATGTTTAAGGAAACATCTTGATTTAAAAAATCGTTTAAAGACCTAACGCCCGAGTTTTAATCGTTTGTTTAAATTTAAGAAACCTCACTTCGTACTATTTAAACTTTTAAATCGCAATTAATTATTTACCTGATGCTATGAAATGTTTAGGAAAACATCTAGATTTAAAAAAAACGTTTAAAGACCTAAGGCCCGAGTTTTAAACGTTTGTTTACATTTAAGAAACCTCCATTCCCCGAAACTTGTCAATGTTTTACTATCCTGCACTTCCCGTGCACTAAGGGCCTTCAAGGCCCCTTGTACGTTGTCCCCCTAATAAATAAAGAAACCTCCCTTCGTACTATTTTCAGGACTTCCGTATAATTCGCCTAGCTATTGGCTAGTTTTGAATTTAGCTATCTCGTTCTCATTGGGTGCTGTAGACTAGCGTCGTCTGCACTGTAAATTACATGTTTTCTATAGCCAAAGCAAGAACCGGGCGCCAGTTAAGGACTTTTTGTATGAAGTCTTATCAGACTTTTGATATTAGTCAGGGAAATCTAAATGGCGGATGCACACTGACGCCGCAACTGTTTCTCGCGCGAATTTTTCGAGTGTGAACATGCGCAGGGACGCCGCGATAAAATTTGCACGCGTTTGACCGTACACACGTGAAATTTGACGAGATTCTCAATTTTGTAGATTCACGTACGAGATATATAAAGCAAATCTAATATTCGGCGAGGATTGATTTTGAATGAATCGTACGAAATATAAATCAAGCGTACGCGATTTCTCAAGCGACATCAACGTGTTTCCCCCTTTACGGTTTGTTATTCGAACGCAATCCTGGCCTGTTACCGATATTTAATAATGAAATCGTGCCAATTTCGTCGCGAAATTAGGATTTTATTCTCATGATTACATTTTTTTAAATTTGAAAACCAAAGGTCCACTTTCATCAAAAAAAGGAATCCATAGCTCTTTAAATTCCAATTTAATAAATAAAAATCCGTATCACTCTTCCTTTGAGCCGATTTAACTCGTCTTCTTATCTTATCTTTTATTTTTCAAGGCTATAGTTTTAAATAAAACTTCCAAGGTGTCGAAGAAGTTTCGTAAAATTTCGGTTTATAAAACCCACGCCTTAATAAAACAAATTTAAGGGAGGACATTTAACAACGAAACCAATTTGACCCCTTTTTTCCAAAATAAGAAATTAAATATAAATGATTATCCTTACCAATTTATATTCTCAAGTTTCTTGAACCAAAATTTAGAAATTGACGCTATTCAATGAAGTACACACGGAACAATACATTCGTTTTAGTTCACGCACTTTGAAATTATGTAAAACTCATGTCACTTTAACCACCGAAAGATTTTTGGGAATGAATCAAGATTCCAAACGTTTTTTTTTTATTCCTTCCCGAAAGTTCGAACAAATCTGTCGAATGAACCACCCAGCTAGACTGTCGCCTCAGTCAAAGGCGACCTCTTGACCTTTTTTATAGTACGGTGGTGGAATTTCAATTCTATATAAGATTCTAGGATGGAGGGATAGTATAGCAGACGTTGATAGCGTGAGAGAAGTCGCTCTTGGTCAGGAGGACAAGGCGGGGAAAGTCTGGGGTCAGACCGTATATAGCGAAGAAAGAAAGATATTGTGTGACCGCGATATTGGCCCCCCTATTTATTTTCTTCTAGCTCAGACTCTGCTGATCGAAAATAAAAACCTTTCGATACGCTTCGTAGCGAGCTTCGTAGTCTACAGTCTGAGAAAAAAATATAAAGTCAGTTCGGCCAATTCTTAACGTATTTCTCTATTTCAGAACCTTTTTTTTTTCTTATTCCTCAAGAGGGTTACTATATATATACGTAGGGAATTTGATAGTTCCAATAACACGCTTATGACCGGAAAAATGCTGGGTATTTCGTTAGAACGGGCCACCAAGAACCATGGTGGTTTTATACGTAGACCCTTCTCGATATTACCAATATAAATGGTTAGGTTGTATGGCCAGAAAATGAGAAAGATCGAGAGAGAAAAAAAATATCGCGTGAAGAGTGGCAATATCAACGCGGTCTTTTCACTTCTTTCAAATCGAACACGCGTTGGAGTGTTCCCGCGAGCGTTTTGAATTCTCTATAAGAGTTCGGCTACGAAAACAACATTCTTTACGGGGGTTAGACCGGCGGTGCACCGCTATTCGTTAATACAACTACTCTAGCCGCGATGGAAGAACTGAAATGCCAAAAACGCGAGCCAACATGCCACCTGCGAACAAAAATATATGAAACGGGGTCTCTTTAAAAAGACGCGCCGATTTTTCTTCCCTCCTCTCAATCCAAAAAAGTTGCTATAGATGGATGGGGTCGTCAATGTTCAACCCTCCCGAACATTTCCTTTACGCTATCGAATCTTTTCTATATCGAAAGCTGCCTTCTTCATCGACTTCGAGCGAGTTTTCCCCGAAATAAAATCAAGATGATTAAGACTAGAATTTATTTTGCCCGAACTAATATATATTCATGAGCCCCTTGGCGGCGCGTTTCCCTCGCTTGTTCTAGATCGGAAGCTTAAGTTTATCGCCCTTTTCTCCTATAACCTATCTTCCGTATCCCTATAGCCATAAAGTTTATTTGCCAATTTTTGCCTATCCATATTTATCTCATTAATTTTAATATATCTATAACTTTCGGTCTGTAGAGCCAAGTTTTTTTTTTTTATTATTATTTGTTCGGATGTTAAATATAAAATCAGTATTAGCTTTTTCAGACAAGGCTAAATAACCAGTTTAATTAGATTTAACTGAGATAATCACAATTAGCAAGGTTTATTGGACTGAGAAGGCTATGTAAACCTTGATTAAAGATTAAACCACAGCTAATTACGCCTCGTTTGAAGAGGGTATAAACGTATACTCTATTGGGAAACTGAGCTTAACGCAACTAAATGCTATTGTTTCTTCTGTTAGTACTAGGAGTTTGTTCTTTTCCGTAACCCTTTGTTTCTTATTACCACATTTAAACCAATTTGTATGCCACGAACACGACACTACTAAGTCTATAACATCTCAAAATAGTATTTTTTCCAAAAAACAAAAATCAGGTTTAGAAGTATATCGCGAGTATCGTAACTGGTGAGACAAGATTTGCTTAGAAAGAGTCCCAGTATGAGCTTAAATAGCACTATTAAAGGGAGGATGAATAAGAAAAATCTATTGATTTTATTTTTCATCGATTCTACTGTACAAAATAAAACTTATTTGGGAAATGTTTTTGAATTGCACAAAAAATCAGAAAATATTCAATTAAAAGGAGAACATTCGACTAATCTAAATACTCTCTACCTTTGCCTTCATAGAATAACCGCGACACACGCTGTTGTACGCGCTGTTGGGCCAAAAACAAAAGGTTACCTACCTCAGAGACATTTCGTGAATGTTTTACTAAACAAATGTTTCTTGTTTTAAGAAGCGGAATCAAAAATAAATTTTATCTCCTCATCTTCCCTTTAACTGTAAGATACCGAAGGGATGGCAAGCGTGTTGGCCACCACAGGGCGCTACAGTCATCTTCCTTTTCTCCCTCATCAGTCAAAGGAGGCCTTTCTCAAATAAAAAATGTATATATATGTTTTTTTTTTCTTGATTTCTCCAAAGCTTTCTTTCTCTCGTCTCACCAACATCTTTCCCTTCTCTTTACGGGCTCTCTTCATCCTCGGACAGTTAACCCTGCCTCTTGTTACACGTTTTAGAGGCCCACAGATCTTAATAACAGTCGTGAAACGCTCCTTTATTGCTTTTATAGCCCGAGCCGCTTGGCACGATCTTAATATACACTTTTAGTTCGGTTTATTCCACGGGAGTGTAGGTAACTAATAATAAATCCGAAATATATGTAGAGGTATGAAAAATTCAATGGAGAGTTTATATCTGGAGGAGAAAAAAAAATACATATTTATGTACCTAAACCATAACGAATCGAAAGTGTAACTAACGTCCTTGGCGTTTAATACCTTAGTCTCGACTAGGGTATTAGGGCTCTTTACTACTTCAGGCATGGACGTAACGTATAAGAAAAATTCAATAAAGGATGCCCCCCTTTTTTTCTCCACACCACGGAGTAGACCATGCGTCACTAACGCGCATTAATCATAAATGTATTGTGAAATTCTTAGGGCGGAATAAACGTGAGCAAAAAATACTTCTCTTCAGTTATATTGGGCTCGTTTTCGGGGAAAAACTGTGAATAGATTCAAAATACTTCGAAAGGTTTAGTTTTGTAATAACGTAGGATAGTACATTAAATCATCGGGACATCGCGTACGAAGAAAATTTGGGTAAAGCGAATTTTCGCGTTTTTATTTTTCTGAACAAGAAATTGCTATGAAAGAATCAAACATTTAAATAATAATCTTAATATCATAGGGGTTTTTCCCTCTGAGTTATATTTTATACAAAACTTAACTTATAGGAAAGGCAAAAGGAATTTCTATTCATCGTTTTTGACGTATTTTACGTTTCTGTACGAAGTCGTTACACTTTGGAATTTTTGAAGCAAGGACTAGTATATAGTGAAATTTTGTGGTGGAAAAATATTAAAGAAAATAGACCAATACAGCTGAAAATTAGTTCATTCTAATCCTGAAGTTAAGGGCTTACTAATAATAACATATTAGAGTATTTCTGTATGACGGGAAAAAATGCTAGATAGGAATTTATTTAGGGTTGTAATTATTTAATATTTTGTGGACTTCAACACGCTAGTGTATTTCTTTTAGGGTTAAGCCCATTTAAAATCAAAGAAAAAACGAGGGGGGGGGGGGTTAGTATGCATAGTTGATTCCGAAGAACGACGTTCGCTTGGTTTACTCTTCTAATTTTAAGGAAAACAGTTTATAGTTTTAGTTTAGGCTACAGTTACAGTAACTAGATCTTGGGAAAGGAAACGACGTCATACGGGTGATTCGGCGCTTCATTTTCTTCTTCAGCCTCCCTTTAAACAATAAGGAATCGATAGAAAATCACTTGTTGTCAAGTTTCATTTTATCTTTAAGAAAAAAAAACCCACTGAGACTTTTTCTTTAGAGTTCCGCGGGGTAAATTTACGACTAGAAATGACGCCCGTAATTTTTTTTTCGTATCAAAAAAGGGAAATCCCGCGGACGTGTATAGTACAGTAAGGTTGGGACCTCCAGCTTCTTTTTTCTTCTGATCAGTATAGGTGCGCGATTTTCTTTAGAGTTACCGTTTGAAAGACGGTCACCAATGGGGGATAAATCCCGCGACAGACCAGGAAGAAAGAAAAGAACCGAGAGAAAGGACACTGACGATCCAATACACCTTGAATTTGCAATCTTTACAAAGTTAGGCTTCTTTTTAAAAAACCTTTAGCTTTACTAGTTTTAGTACCCATTGCAAACTTAAGATAAATTATAGTATATAAGGACATATTCGTTGAAATTTCCACGCATTTAAGCTATATTGTACCTTGGATCTTAGTTATTTATCTTAGGTTGAAATAGATAGGAAAGTTAAATTGTAACTATGAAGGTGCGGAAAATTCGGAGAGATTCTCGACTTACACGTCAAGTTACTGGGGGGTATCTTCCTGGCAAGGAACCCTATATTCTGCCACCACTATTCTTCAGTTTAAAGCTCATAGATTTCCAATAGTGATAAAAAAAGGAGTTAGGAACTTCGTCCAGGGGTTGTAAATAACAGTCTAAGGTTTCAACGCGAGTAAACCTAATTCCCTTCCACCATCTATAAAATTTGATATGAAAAACATAGCCTCTAGGGTATTGAATTCTGTAATCCATTCCACGGAATTTCATCGCGTAAAAAAAGCCAATTTCTACACGGAAAAGGAGCTTATTCCCGGACCTTCGTCCAGAAAAAAAATAAGTCGTAGAATTTTACACGAAAGCCTTTCGCAACAATCTATTTATTTTCCTTATTATTATATTATTATATAGACTTTTTGCCGCGCCTTATGAAGGGGGCTGACATTTTGCCCGTTCCCCTTAGTTTTGCCCCCCAATCCGCCATTTTGGTAACCCAGAAACGAGGAGATAGTTTTTTTGGTAGGCAGAGTCACTACCACCTCGTTTCTTGGTGACCAAAATGGCGGATTGGGGGTCGAAACTAAGGGGATCGGGAAAAATGGCAGCCCCCTTCATAAGGCGCGGCAAAAAGTCTATACATTATATTCTTTATGGTTGACCTTCTTGCATCCTAGAGAAAAATAATGGATCTAGTTAGACCCGAAGTCTTGCTAACGGGCAACTACTCAACGACTAGGCACTGTGCGTGTGGAATTAATTTCGCCATGTCGTTCTCTTTGCTATTATTGCAAAAACTCGTTTTACTAAAAGAAAAAAAAAATGAAGACGAGGGTTAATAAAACTAAAGCGGTAGCGTTAAGAACAATGGCAATTTGACGCGGTCCGGGGAAACTAATTTGATATTTTTGAATAATATAACATTAAAGTGATACTGACACTAAAGCCGGGTTCGTACTAGGTCTTGGAATCGATTTAAACCGTTTCAAAACGTTTCGCTAGAGACGTGTAAACGGGAAACTGTCTTTTCTCGAATCGATTCGATTTCTCGAGACTGCTTCGGGAACCAGTTTCATATCAGTTCGGTTTCAAAGAAGCTACAATAAATTGATTTATAATGATTAACGGTTAAAACGATTCCTGACGATTTGAATAAGGGTTTGATTTGACGGTTTCAAATGGATTAAAAAATGCTAGTGTGACCGTAGGTAGATAAGTATTGAAAGCAAATCTTCATAAATCGAAATACTTACCTCTTCCCTTCAGTCTGTATTAAAGATAACATTTATAAGATATTTAACGGCCTTCAAAAATCAATTATAAATCGTTTCAGTATCACTTTTAAGGAGAATCCGGTTGATACCAAGGTCTAGCTGCGGATCCAACTGACTAACCTAGCGAGTATGATAGCGTGAAATGAAAAAAATAAAAGTGAATCCCCCCTACACTATTCTAATATCTATAATTCGCAGCTGTTTAGTGGCTAGACCGAACAATAGAGTAATATATAATAACTACAGACTAATATAGTGAAATCAGCTGCCGCTATTTATGAACAAAAATATAAACAGTTCCTTCTGAAACATTACTTTAGTATTTTGGCAAACATATTGCCCGTATGGCGAAAGTAATTGAGGCTCGACGGGGTATTGGGAAATTCTACAGTTCCAATAATTTCAAACAAGATGGTTTCTAGTGCCACGGTACTTACGCAACCTAACGACGACTTATTGCGGTCGAAGTTAAGATTTTAATTAAAATCGCAACCAAGTTACAAATTGGGAAAAAGTTTAATTTTTTTTTATTTTTTTTTGCGTTAAGTGGTGTTATGTTTTTCGAGTTAAGTTGGTGTTTGCGTAAACAATTTCAAGTAAGCCGCTACATTTGACAGTGATGGCGACTTCGAAAAATCTCCTCATCACTAAAGATACAAAAAGAACTGTTTTTGCGTAACTAAAACCCGTTTTTTTAGAATGAACGAAAGTAAGAATGAGTTTGACTTTGCAAAGAGCATTTTTTAATTAAATGTAATTGCGGAAAACGTTCTCGAAGGTCATTTTCATACCATAATCCCTCTCTGTATTCTTTCCGTCATTAAAACAAAACGCGCCCAACGAAACTTATGTTTTTATTGAAACGCATTTCTGGCTATTATATAATATATTCACCACGTGATGATATTATTTTCGTCAAGATATTTATGAGCCCTAGAAATGGTGATCAGTAATGATAGATATACGGACAGATCCACGTGGCAAGTCGGGCTGTGAGGGAGAAATTTAAGCGTTTATTCGATAAAATCTAACCAATATTTAAATCGCTCGCCATCTGTTCACGTAACTTCTTAATAAACCGATTTATTATAGTTTCATGTGTGGGTTGTTGAAGCCGCATCGATAAGAAACTGATTTCCCAAATATTTTTTTAGAAATCGATTCAAATCGATCGAAGAGGAACGGTTTCCCATCTTACTTAAATGAATGCCTATTAGTACATAATCTGTAATAGACAACTTCAATTATGGAGTTTAACGTAGAACTCACGGGTTTTGTTGATATTGTCTATATAAACACAGATGAAAGACAGAAGCGCCGCGTCTTTTAGGCTCCACAACTCCTTTTTTTTTTCTTTCTCTCCATATAAGAAGCGAGTGAAAACAAATTAAAAACAAGCCGATTTACAACGCCTTATTTCGTAACGGATTTAAATTCAAACAAAGTCAAAATTTCGACAGACGCGGGCGAGAGAGTAGGGGGATTTTCAACCTCGGGGCCAGGTAACACCCGTGATGGGGTCGCGAACCCAACTTTGAAAACACCATATTACGAGTTACTTTGATTGAGCTCTCGCGTTAGCTTCAGAAAAACGCGAGAAAAGCTACCCGTCACGCGTTTCACGGGGAGTCTCCGCGTGAGGCCAAAGGCTACGGGAAGCACGCCCAATTTGTGCAGAAATTTTAAGTAAAGGGGTAGATTTTTATGGCCAGTAAACGCACCCTTTTACAGCTCGAGATTGTAATAAACCGTTCTGGTTTAAAGGGAAGGTAAAACGACTTTATTGGATAGTTAATGTGTGAAGGGACTGGTAATTACTTAAACGCAAATTCTTGAAGAACGTACGTGTACTTGCGGATCACGTGATCCATTTCTATAATGTAAAATCTCCCCTGAATTTAGATTTTTAATTTAAATAATTTTCTTTCATATTAATATTAAAAATTCCAAATAAGTATAAAATGGCCTGGTTATTTTTGATTCACTCGTCCGTATATATTAAATTATATAATTAGTCTTCCTGCGCTAATGGTTGATTTTGAAAACTATTAAACAGAATTTCCGGATTATCCACCAATTTTTATTTATTTTTCTTGGTTTTCTTTTGAGAAAACGAATTAGTAGTTTAACCAGGGTTGACATAATATTTTACCGTTTCGCCCGAGTTACGTACGTAGGCATCGCTCATGATGGACGTATAAAAAAATACGCCTTATGCATTTATTCATGATAGGGAAGCGTGGACGAAAAAAACTAAAACAACTCGTAATGTATTCCGTTCAAAAACAAGCGTAAAGTAAAAAGAACAAGGATTTTCGGAGGTTCGTGGGATGCCCGTAGCGATATAAATGTTTTTTGAAAGGCATTTTAACGACTCTGGTATACATAAAAGTCACAGATAAAAGGCCGAAAATGTCTCAATCCAACGAGAAACTCTGATCACCAAAACTAGAGTAAAACTGAAATTAAATTATTTTAAACTCTTGTTTAATTAATTTTCAAAATGGCCGTAATAAAAAATATTCGATCCATTGAGTCGTTCCTCAACGATCCATTGAGTCGTTCCTCAACGATCCATTGAGTCGTTCCTCAACGATCCATTGAGTCGTTCCTCAACGATCCATTGAGTCGCTCCTCAACGATCCATTGAGTCGTTCCTCAAAGATCAGTTGAGCCGTAGCTCAAAGATCAATTGAGCCGTAGCTCAAAGATCAATTGAGCCGTAGCTCAACGATCAATGGAGCCGTAGCTCAACGATCCATGGATCCGTAGTTCAACGTTCCCATTGAGCTGTAGCTCAAGTTATTTTAAGAATCTTATTTTGTCTTTGGAAACTGGTTTAAATTCAAAGTGATTTAGTCTTTATAATAATAATAACGTCAATAGCAAACTGTATATGTTCACTTTCTTATATAAAGCCTGAAATACAATGAGCTAGTTTGAAAAGAAATCCATCTTTATTCAGAGTCAAAGAATAATACAAAGCCTCGGAGTGGAGAAAATGTAAAGTTTCTTTGGTGAGAGTTCGGTACGAGGGTGCCGGTGACGATTTTAATGAAATTTTTTAATCAGGTTTTGAACAAAAGGTATAGGGAATACAACCGGATTTGTAATAATAGTGTTGCGACTTACGCATTCTTCAAGCCTCTATGTAGATCATTGAACGCCTGTACAGGGTGGAAACAGTTTATCTTATAGAGGGATACGTTCTTCTTGAGTAATGATACGCTTCAGAATAAGTCCAGGCAAACAAACAGTCTAATGTATAGGTAGCATTTTTCCACCTTAATAATTTTAATTTTATTTTAAAATTTGGGAAGATTAAAGTTTCTACTGATTATTTTAGCCTTATGAGAAATAATTTGTCTAATATTTACCAAATCTTTCTTGTAGACGTACAAGGTCTAAGAATCCGGACAGCTACTCCTATAGAATGGAGAATTTTCCCGAGACTTAATTATAGTTCTAGAAGTAAAATGTGTAAAACAGGTTATCAGCTTTTTCTAAGATGTTTCATTTTGTATTTCCACCTGTAAAAGTATCGAAAAGACGCTGTTCTCCAGGAGAAGTATAGATTTCGGTAGTCTGGACGTACCACCCTGTATAGGATAAAGTTAAAACGGAGGTACTAGAAAAACGTATCTCTTGTCTTTTTTTCAATCTCTCTTCTAGGTAGAATAACTTTGAGCCCTTATTATTTTCTCACCAAAAGAAACTTTGTCCAATAGAATGGGGGGAATAGAAAGAATTACCATGTTTTCATAGAGCAATGACGAAAATGTACCAACGTTTTGTCTATAGGAGAAAAGCAGTCGAAACGTGGACGATCCAGGTGGGCAAGATACGGAAGAATTCTCCTTCATCCTCCTTAAGTTGGGTTGCAATTACTCACCACGTGAACCAAGATTTCCGGAGACGATTTTAGCCAAAAGGGAATCCAAGAAGGTTTTCTTTCTTTATCTTTCTTCTTCCCTTTTGTTATACTCTCGAAAGATCAGAGAGCTATAGGGTATCCTTAACAATCCGAATCGTAATAAACGGAAGAGTCCCTGGTTTAGTATCGACTTTCTAGCAAAAAGGGTTAGCTCTAGAGCCCGGAACGTCATCGGGAAGAAAAGTTATTATTAATCGGATCGAAACTCCTTTGCGGAACATTTCTTGCTTTGTTCTTTCTTTATATTTTTAGGAAATGTTTATTCTCGGACATATTCTTAGAACTTTTAAAAAGAAGATCCTTTAATAATGGTCGAATTATTGAGTATTAACAATTAAGGATAGGAATTACACTAGGAATTCTTAATTGTTCAACTTAGAACATCAATAACGTTCGGGTTATGAATTTTTTTTCTCCCCGATTCAGTACTGACCCGCAGAAATGTCGAATTGTAAAGGCTTTTAGTGGCCTAGAATTAAAGAAAAATAACTAGATTGAGACAAATAATGGGATTTTTCACAACTTACGTTTTTAGACCATTCTTTAATCTAAGTTATAAAAAATAAACAATGAGTATCCCTTGTAAAATTTTTAATTATTTATTTTACAGGGGGTGGATTTTTTTTTACAAGGGGCACCCCTTGTAAAATTTTCGATTATTTATTTTACAGGGGGTGTATTTTTTTTTTACAGGGAGTGTATTTTTTTACAGGGGGTGCATTTATATTTTTTTTACAGGGGGTACCCCTTGTAAAATTTTTTATTTATTTTACAGGGGGTGTATTAATTTTTTTTACAGGGGGTGTATTTATTATTTATTTTTTTACAGGGGGTGTATTTATTATTTATTTTTTTACAGGGGGTGTATTTATTATTTATATTTTTTTACAGGGGGTGTATTTATTATTTATATTTTTTTACAGGGGGTGTATTTATTTATATATTTTTTTACAGGGGGTGTATTTATTATTTATTTTTTTTACAGAGGGTGTATTTATTATTTAATTTTTTACAGGGGGTGTATTTATTTATGTAAAAACAAAATAAATACACCCCCTGTAAAATAAATAATCAAAAATTGTACAAAAAAATAAATACACCCCCTGTAAAATAAATAATGAAAAATTTTACAAGGGGTGTTTTATTTTCAAGGGGTGTTTTATTTTCAAGGGGTGTTTTATTTTCAAGGGGTGTTTTATTTTCAAGAGGTGTTTTATTTTCAAAAAAGGGGTGTTTTATTTTCAAAAAAGGGGGAGTTTTATTTTCAAAAAAGGGGGCGTTTTATTTTCAAAAAAGGGGGCGTTTTATTTTCAAAAAAGGGGCGTATTATTTTCAAAAAATTTTTTACAGGGGGTGTATTTATTATTTTTTTACAGGGGGTGTATTTATTATATTTTTACAGGGGGTGTATTCATTATTATTTTTTTTACAGGGGGTGTATTTATTAATATTTTTTTACAGGGGGTGTATGTTTTATTAATTTTTTTACAGGGGGTGTATTTATCAAATTTTTTTTACAGGGGGTGTATTTATCATTAATATATTTTACAGGGGCTGTATTTATTATTTATTTTTTACAGGGGGTGTATTTTTTATTTATTTTTTACAGGGGGTGTATTTTTTTTACAGGGGGTGTATAAATATACACACCCCATGTAAAATAAATAATCCAAAATTGTACAAGGGGTACCCCTTGTAAAAAATAAATACACCCCCTGTAAAATAAAAAATTAAAAATTTTACAAAAAAAACAAATACACCCCTGTAAAATAAATAATCAAAAAGTTTTACAAGGGGTGTTTTATTTTCAAGGGGTGTTTTATTTTCAAGGGGTGTTTTATTTTCAAGGGGCGTTTTATTTTCAAGGGGCGTTTTATTTTCAAGGGGCGTTTTATTTTCAAGGGGCGTTTTATTTTCAAGGGGCGTGTTATTTTCAAGGGGCGTTTTATTTTCAAGGGGCGTTTTATTTTCAAGGGGCGTTTTATTTTCAAGGGGCCTATTATTTTCAAAAAGGGTCCTATTATTTTCAAAAAGGGGCCTTTTATTTTCAAAAAAGGGGCCTTTTATTTTCAAAAAAGGGGCCTTTTATTTTCAAAAAAGGGGCCTTTTATTTTCAAAAAAGGGGCCTTTTATTTTCAAAAAAAGGGGCCTTTTATTTTCAAAAAAAGGGGCCTTTTATTTTCAAAAAAAGGGGCCTTTTATTTTCAAAAAAAGGGGCCTTTTATTTTCAAAAAAAGGGCCTTTTATTTTTAAAATTTTTTTTACAGGGGGTGTATTTATAATTTTTTTTTAAAGTGGTGTATTAAATTTTTTTTACAGGGGGTGTATTAAATTTTTTTTACAGGGGGTGTATTTAATTTTTTTTTACAGGGGGCGTATTTAATTTTTTTACAGGGGGTGTATTTATATTTTTTTTACAGGGGTGTATTTATTATTTAATTTTTTACAGGGGGTGTATTTTTAATTAAATTTTTTTTACAGGGGGTGTATTTTAAATATTTATTTTACAGGGGGTGTATTTACTATTTATTTTTTACAGGGGGTGTAATTATTATTTTTTTTACAGGGGGTGTATTTATTATTAATTTTTTTACAGGGGGTGTATTTATAATTTATTGTTTTTACAGGGGGTGTATATAATATTAATTTTTTACAGGGGGTGTAGTTTTTTTTACAGGGGGGTATTTATTTTTTTTACAGGGGATGTATTTTACAGGGGGTGTCGTTTTTTCAAGGGGAGTATTTTTTGAAGGGGTCTATAAAAAAATTAATATTTTGATTATTTATTTTAATAAGAATAGTTTGTTGTTACAAGACAACAAGTTAGCGGGTTGGTTTATAAAGTAACGTGATCCAGTGGCTGAAGTGTTAAAGTGTTCGCTCGGTAAGCGGGAGATGGTGGGTTCGAATCCCGCGTTGATTCGGGAGTGTTGTAAGAAAATCGCAAGTTGGAAGGGAATGGGCAGCTTAATTATTTATTTTAATTGGAAGAGTGAGTGTTGTAAGAAAACACCAAGTTAGCGGGTTTCCTATAACGTGAATCAGTGGTTAAGGTGGTAAAGCGTTAGGCCGCTAAGTGGAAGATGGTGGGTTCGAATCCAATGGGCGGTTTGATTATTTATTTTAATTCAAAGAGTTTGTCGTTATCCGGGAGTGTTGTAACAAAACAAGAATTTAGCGGGTTTCGTACAACGTGAATCAGTGGTTAAGGTGGTAAAGCGTTAGGTCGCTAAGTGGAAGATGGCGGGTTCGAATCCCACGCTCGTCTATAAACCCGGGAGTGTTGTTGTAAAACTCCAAGTTAGCGGGTTGGTTATAGTAATGCGTGAATCAGTGGCCAAGATGGTAAAGCGTCGGCTCGCTGAGCGCCGGATGGCGGGTTCGAATCCAATGGGCGATTTGATTATTTATTTTAATTCAAAGAGTTTGTCGTTATCCTCCCGGATAACAAAACAAGAATTTAGCGGGTTTGGGATAAAATGGTGTGAGTTTGTGGCTAAAGTAGTAAATCGTCAGCTCGTTAAGCGGAAGATGGTGGGTTCGAATCTCACGTTGGTCTGTAAATCCGGGAGTGTTGTTGTAAAACTCCAAGTTAGCGGGTTGGTTGTAGTAATGCGTGAATCAGTGGTCAAGGTGGTAAAGCGTTAGACCGCTAAGTGGAAGATGGTGGGTTCGAATCCAATGGGCGGCATGATTATTTATTTTAATTGAAAGAGTTAATCGTTACCCGGGAGTGTTGTAATAAAACAAGAATTTAGCGGGTTTGTAATAAAATGGTGTGAGTCAGTGGGTAAAGTGGTAAAGCGTTAGACCGCTAAGTGGAAGACGGCGGGTTCGAATCCCACGCTCTATAAACCCGGGAGTGTTGTTGTAAAACTCCAAGTTAGCGGGTTGCCTGTAATAATGCGTGAATGAGTGGCCAAGGTGGTAAAGCGTTGGTTCGCTAAGCGCCGGATCGCGGGTTCGAGTCCAATGGACGGAAGTGTTGGAAGAAAAATCCAAGGGATTAGGAATCCAATTTATTATTAATTTTGATTGGAAGAGTTAGCTGGGAGTGTTGTAGCGAAAGTCCAAGTTAGCTGGTATCTTACAACAAGCAGTGGCTAAAGTAGTAAAGCGTTGGCTTTGTAAGCGCCGTGACTCGGGTTCGAATCCCAAGACGGTCTATATACCCGGGAGTGTTGTAAGAAAACTCCAAGTTAGCGGGTTGCATACAAGATGTCGCGTCAGTCAAAGTGATAGAGCGCCGTATCGTGGGTTCGAATCCCCCGACGGTCCATATACCCGGGAGTGTTGCAAAGCTCCAAGTTATCGGGTTGCTTATGACGAGGGTGCGAACGCTACGCAGAGCGATACAGATGCCGAGAGTTGGAAACCAGCGGGTTTTGTCAGTGCAGAGGACGGAGAGGACATGCTACGCAGATCAAGACAATCAAAGACGGACGGACGGACGAAGGACGAAGGACGGCGGACGGAAGGACGATTCCACGATTCAAATTCAAGTCAAGAAAAAGTAAAAGTCAAAGTCAAAGTACAAGTGCACAGTGGCACAGACATAGACAAACGGGAGAAGAGTAGAGTCGGCACTATGGAGGCGCCGGGTCTGGGTGCGGCGGCGGCGGAAGCGATGCCGGAGGTCTGGTGAAGGGTGGAGGAACCCTTTTACTTTTTTTTCTTCTATCTACCTCTACTCTTCCTCTCTCTCCTCCTCACACTCTCTTCTTTCACCTCTCTCTTCTCACACTCTCTTCTCTATCCTCTTACTCTCTTCTATCTATCTCTACTCTTCTCTATCCTCTATCTCCCGCTTCTCTTTTTTTTCTTTCTCTTCTTTATCCTCTCTCTTCATCTTCTCCCTCTCCTTACTCTCTCCTTCATTCTCTCTCTACTCTCTTCTTTATTCTCTCTCCTTTCTCCTCTCTCTCTATCCTCTTACTCTCTTCTTCATTCTCTCTCTCTCTCTCTATCCTCTTGCTCTCTTCTTCATTCTCTCTCTTCTTTATCCTCTCTCTCTACTCTCTTCTCGATCCTCTTATTCTCTTCTTTATCTTCTCCCTCTCCTTACTCTCTCCTTTATTCTCTCTATACTCTTTCTTCTTACACTCTCCTTTATTCTCTCTATACTCTTTCTTCTTACACTCTCCTTTATTCTCTCTCTACTCTTTCTCCTTACTCTCTTTATTCTCTCTCTCCTTACCCTCTTCTTTATCCTCTCTCTACTCTCTTCTCGATCCTCTCTCCACTCTCTCTATCCTATCTCTCTACTTCCTTTTATTTTTACTCGCCTCTCCTCTATCTCTTCTTTATCCTCTCTCCTCACTCTCTTCTCTCCCCTCTTTCTCCTTACTTTATCCTTTATTCTCTCTCTACTCTTTCTCCTTACTCTCTTCTTTATTCTCTCCTTTCTCTCTCCTCTTACTCCTCTCTCTCCTTACTCTCTTCTTTACCCTCTCTCTACTCTCTTCACAATCCTCTCTCCACTCTCTCTGTCCTCTCTCTACTTCCTTTTATTTGTACTCGCCTCTCCTCTCTCTTTTCTTTATCCTCTTTCCTCACTCTCTTCTCTCCCCTCTTTCTCCTTACTCTCTTTTTTATCCTCTCTCTACTCTCTCTCCTCACTCTCTTTATCCTACCTCTCTCTACTTTCTTCTCTATCCTCTCTCTCTACTATCTCTCCTTACTCTCTTCTCTATCCTCTCTGTTCATACTCACCTCCGCTCTTCACGCACGTCCTCTCCCCACCTCTTCATGCATACGCCCCACGCCCTTGCAATATTTTTCTACACTTCCGGATATACAAACCGTCACCATCCGTGGTCAAAATAAATAAAGAAGCTGCCCGTTAGCTTTCCGTCCGATTTCACCACTTAGCGAGCCGCCCCTTTATAACTTTAGCCACGCAACCCGCCAACTTGGAGTTGTACAACAACACTCCAGGCTATATAGACCGCCGTGGGATTCGAACCCACGACACGGCGCATTGCGAGCCCACGCTCTATCACTTTGGCCACTGACTGACGCGACATCTTGTAAGCAACCCGCTAACTTGGAGTTGTAAACCAACACTCCCGGGTTTATAGCCGACGTGGGATTCGAACCCACCATCTACCGCTTAACGAGCCAACGCTTTACTACTTTAGCTACTGACGCTTGCCTTTACTAAACTTGGAACTTGTTGCTTTGTTACAACACTCCCGGTTAACGACAAACTCTTCCAATTAAAATAAATATTCTAGCCGTCCATTGCATTCGAACCCGCGACCTGCCGCTTATCGAGCCAACGCTTTACTACTGTAGCCACTCACTCACGCTATTTGGTTTGATACCCGCTAACTTAGAGTTTTTCACAACACTCCCGGGTTTATAGCCGACGTGGGATTCGAACCCACCATCTGCCGCTTAGCGAGCCAACACTTTACTACTTTAGCCACTGACGCATGCCTTTACTAAGCTTGGAACTTGTTGCTTTGTTACAACACTCCCGGTTAACGACAAACTCTTCCAATTAAAATAAATATTCTAGCCGTCCATTGGATTCGAACCCGCGACCTGCCGCTTATCGAGCCGACGCTTTACTACTGTAGCCACTCACTCACGCTATTTGGTTTGATACCCGCTAACTTAGAGTTTATAGCCGACGTGGGATTCGAACCCACCATCTGCCGCTTAGCGAGCCAACACTTTACTACTTTAGCCACTGACGCATGCCTTTCCTAACTTCTAACTTGCTGCTTTGCTACAACACTCCCGGGTTCCAATTAAAATAAATAATCTTGCCATCCATTGGACTCGAACCCACCATCTGCCGCTTAACGAACTAGCGCTTTAACACTTTAGCCAATGACTCACACCATTTTATTACAAACCCGCTAAATTCTTGTTTTATTGCAACACTCCCGGGTAACGACAAACTCTTTCAATTAAAATAAATAATCAAGCCGCACATTGGTTTCGAACTCACCATCCGGCGCTTAGCGACCCGACGCTTTACCACTTTAGCCACTCATTCACGCTATTCTGTAAGAAACCCGCTAGCTTAGTGTTTTGTTAAAACACTCAATATTTATAATTCAATTTTTTTTTGGTTTTGTTTCTTTACAAGGGTTAACAAGTTGGGAAACCAAAATAGTACCTCCCCGACACCCACGTGATCTAACCTAACCTAACCTTACCTACATTATTAAAATTGACGAAAAGTGTGTCTGTGCATAGGGAGCAAGATTAACATTGGAAGCCAAAAAGGTTTTAACTAACCTTGACAAAACTCGCTTTAATAAAAACGGTATCTCGCTTGGCAGGAGCGAGCAAGTTTTTATTTTTCTCGCACAAGCGAGAGTGTTCACCGCTAGCGTAAACGCCTCGGCTACAGCGAAATTAAGTCAGGGAGTCCCGAATCTCGCTAATATATAGAAGTTTAAAAAAAATGATCTCAAAATAGGAGAAAAACTTGCCTACTATTTTATCAAGGTGGTTGAGGTAAAATATTCAAATCCATCAATTAATAAATCGGAGATTCAATAATGCGTAAAATTACTGACTACGCAAAACCAAAATTAACTAGAAAATAAGAGGAAAAATAAATCGGATAACCGCTTTGATTTCAAAATAAATATTCCAGTCCCAAAAACAATATTAAAACTAAACAAATGAAATTAGCAATCTTCAGTAATGTGTAAAATTAGCCTTTACACGAAACAATTTAAGCGCAGAAAAATTATCAAATAAAATATCAAATGAACGAAGTAAAACAAATCAAAAATATGTCTCTTACCACTACTAAAGAGTGAGTTCAAAACAATAGAATAATAATATAACAAATTTAAATTTTTCAATAAAGGGTAATCTTTGTACAACTCGATTGAACGAAAATATCCTAAGAAATGGATATTTTAATGTATTAAAATCTATAACATTAAAAAAAATAATTCAAATTCAAAATTTTTTCTTACCAATAAATCGTATTCAAACCAATGAAACTCAGTTTAAAATTTCAACCAGCAAAATCTCGAGAGAACAAGCTTAGTCGAAGATTTCAAAAAAAAATGAAACGATTTAACGTTCAATAAATTTAAATTTAGATAAGCAAGGTCAAGGTCTTCCAGTAAAAACATATCGCCGTTTAGAAAACTAGAGTATTTGTCGCCCAAGTAACGCTATTAGGCAAAATGTTTGATCAAAATCAAGTTTTACCTCGGTATCGCCTAAATAACAATAAGTAAACACATTCAATAAAAAACAATTAACGAATTAGCTTTCCGCATAACACGCTATACTACGGACTGTGACGTACAATTTCGCTTTTTGGTGCTACACGACCTACAGATACCTTATAAGCCCACGTCTTAAAACGCATGTTTTTGAGGTATAATGCTTTGAGTGAGGAAGGGATGTCTCTTTTTTGGCCCCACCATCAATTTTTTATAATTTTTTTCTGACAGGGTGGACCTGAGTAAAAATATACCAAGTTGTGAAACAAATGTCATTTTACGTGACTCCACACTAGCTAAAACGTTCCCGGAAATACACGACAGTAGGCCTTAAAAGCCGTGTTCTACTGAGATTAGCATTAAATTCATGTGCAGAAATGTATGAAATTTAGTTAAAACTTATTAAGAGATCCAATCACGTGACTCTCTTCCCCACTCTTTCTACATTTCACTCTATGGTCAACCATATCAGATATACCAAATAAAACACGAGAAATTTCAATGTCAATCCGGTTTAAGAAAGTTCGTCAACTGTAAATTATGGCACGAATTACCTGGTTCGATCTGCACACGCGCGAGAATTCTACAAAATAATTTGAAAGACCGTGCTAGTTCTTAAAACCAATTCTTACGCTACTGTTCGCAAGTTTGCCAAAGATTACAGTAATTCCCCATACATAAAGCTGATTCTCCCAAGAATATCAAAGCGATTTTGATATTCTTGGGAAAAGGGTTTCCGACTTTAAATTTAGGGAGTTAAACATACTCGCGTGCTGGCAAACTCGATTTTACGCTAGTCACAAATACACGTGAAACCTACTCTACTTCTGTTCAAGGAGAGTTTCACGACTATAATTTTTCTTAAGTGGTTTAACATTTTGTATCAATCATCCTCACCTTTAAATCTTATACACCATGGTGTATTGCAATTCCCCTTGAACTGGTTAAAGTTGAATCGAGTAAAATCGAAGCTCTTATTAAGTTCCAATCAATTAATTAGAATTTTAACCCTGCCTCACCATTTGCCTCGTTTTTAAGTATACTCTAAAGGTCGAAATTAAACGTCAAAATAAAAGTCTGGCGCGAATTTATGACATATCCAATCAGATTAAGCGACTTTATTTTGCGCATACTAATGAACAGATAGAGGCAAGGAAGTCACTTAGACATTTACTGGCGAGAAATTACAAACATTAATGAAGAATTTACTGCAAATCCAGCGTTTATACCCTCACGTACACGCGACATTTTCGCAAATGAGCGAGAAATCGAACTCATTAACGAAGTTTTAGTGCTTTATGCAGTATCGGAAACGGGCGAGAAATTGAAAAACTTTAATTGAAAATGCGAGCTAGAAACTTCTTTTTATAGCCAAGTTCCTACATACTGTTTCCAACTTCGCTAGAACAAAACAGTTTATCCCGGTAAATAAAGCTGATTCCCTTATAATTCAATCGAAATGAACCAAAAATATATTAATAACAATTTCCAATGTCCTTATAATCATAAATTTATCCCTGTGAACGCGCCTTTATCGCTTATCTAAATTATGTCATTTCAATCTTCCATACCCGTGTAAACGCACCTTTATTTATATTCTTCAATCCACCCTAAGTTTGCACCAGAGATAAGCCTATACTACCCGTTATACCTTTGCTTTTTCGAGTAAATGATATATATGGAAAATAGCTTAGGCGCATGCTGCCAACTCAAACTGCCATTAATCGGTCAAATTTCTTTAAATTTTTGCACAAATTCTCAAATAACTTCTAAACTACCTCGAATTTTAAATTAATTTTTCGACTTTCTTATTAATTAGATTAAATTTAACCATCCCGATATTTTTATTTATAATATAAATTAATATTGCGTTTCATTTCCCTATCGATATCACACCATGAGGCTAATTTGCATTCGTTCCAAAAAGATGCTATATAAACCGTTCGAAGGCCTATATTAATTGAAGTAACCGTGCGTGGTGGCCATGAAGTTAGGGGGAAAACCCCCCCCTTTCAATGTCTTGCTGATTCTTGATCTCTAGGCGCTTGGCGACGCAATTTACCCATTGGTGGGGCGATGTTTGGAGTCAGTGGAAGGTTGATGTGAACTGTACTAGTGGGGGACGCCTCGCTAGTATGGAACGCTGAGATCGGAAACTGGAGGTTGGACCTTGTTGTGGGGATGGTCGGAGGTGATTATGACAGTGGGAGACGTCCCACTGCTTGTAATCGCCTTCGCCTGTTCAGCATCGAGGTTCGACCATAAAGTGGATGGTGGAAGGCGATGATGTGCAATGGGAGACGTCCTGTTGTATGTCTTTGCACGACACCTGAAACTCTATGTGGCAGCCACGCTTAAAGGAGGTAATTCCCCGGAATTGAACGATAAGCTGGTATGATTACGTCTCTAGACTTTTGGCTCCACGAGCCAGGTCACGTGACTTCCGTTTACACAGGAAGTGAGAAGTGACACACACACAGACACACAGACACGATCAGTGTAACACCTCCCCCTGAACTAAAGTTCAGTCGGGGAGGTAAAAAAATAAATGATTAATGCACACCCTGTAAAAAATAAAAATAATAAATACTCCCCCTTTAAAAAAAAAAAAACACCCCCTGTAAAAATAAATAAATAATAAAAACACCCCCTGTAAAAATAAATAATAAATACACCCCCTGTAAAAATAAATAAATAATAAATACACCCCCTGTAAAAATAAATAAATAATAAATACACCCCCTGTAAAAATAAATAATAAATACACCCCCTGTAAAAATATAAAACTGAGAATAAAATTGAGAATAAAATTGAGAATAAAATTGAGAATAAAATTGAGAATAAAATTGAGAATAAAATTGAGAATAAAATTGAGAATAAAATTGAGAATAAAATTGAGAATAAAATTGAGAATAAAATTGAGAATAAAATTGAGAATAAAATTGAGAATAAAATTGAGAATAAAATTGAGAATAAAATTGAGAATAAAATTGAGAATAAAATTGAGAATAAAATTGAGAATAAAATTGAGAATAAAATTGAGAATAAAATTGAGATTAAAATTGAGATTAAAATTGAGATTAAAATTGGGATTAAAATTGGGAATAAAATTGGGAATAAAATTGAGATTAAAATTGAGATTAAAATTGAGATTAAAATTGAGATTAAAATTGAGATTAAAATTGAGATTAAAATTGAGATTAAAATTGAGAATAAAATTGAGATTAAAATTGAGATTAAAATTGAGAATAAAATTGAGAATAAAATTGAGAATAAAATTGAGAATAAAATTGAGAATAAAATTGACATTAAAATTGAGAATAAAATTGACATTAAAATTGAGAATAAAATTGAGATTAAAATTGAGATTAAAATTGAGATTAAAATTGAGATTAAAATTGAGATTAAAATTGAGATTAAAATTGAGATTAAAATTGAGATTAAAATTGAGATTAAAATTGAGATTAAAATTGAGATTAAAATTGATATTAAAATTGATATTAAAATTGATATTAAAATTGACATTAAAATTGACATTAAAATTGATATTAAAATTGATATTAAAATTGACATTAAAATTGATATTAATTGATTAGAATTGAGAATAAAATTGACATTAAAATTGACATTAAAATTGACATTAAAATTGAGATTAAAATTGACATTAAAATTGACATTAAAATTGATATTAAAATTGATATTAAAATTGACATTAAAATTGACATTAAAATTGATATTAAAATTGACATTAAAATTGATTTAAAATTAAAATTGATATAATTGATTCATTTAATATTCATTTTATATTCATATAGTTTAGTATAATAGAATTCTAAAATTTTAAGGGGTACCCCTTTGAAAATAAAACACCACCCTTTGCAAAAAGAAACACTACCATTTGAAAAAATTAAAACACCACTCTTTGAAAATAAAACACCACCCTTTAAAAATAATTGTCAAAATTTCGATTTCTTTTTTTTTTTTTTTTCTTTTAAGGGGTACCCCTTGTAAAAATATACTCCTTGAAAAATAGGCCCCTTGAAAAAATTGATCTCTTAAAAACTTGACCCCTTTAAAAATAGGCCCTTGAAAAAATAGACCCCTCGCAAAAAAAGATCTCTTGAAAAACTAGACCCCTTGAAAAAGTAGCCCCCCTCCAAAACATAGACCCCTTGATTAAAAGACCCCTCGCAAAAAAATAGACCCCTTGAAAAAAACCATTTGAAAAAATAAAACCTTGAAAAAAAAAGACCCCTTGGAAAAATAGAACTCTTGAAAAAAGACCCTTGAAAAAAAAAACTCCTTGAAAAAATAGATCTTTTGAAAAAATAGACCCCTGCAAAAAATTGGCCCTTGAAAAATAGGCCCCTTGAAAAATTAGGCTCTTCGACTAAATACACCCCTCCTTTGTTTAAAATAAAACACCCTTTGTAAATGAAACACTCCTTGAAAATAAAACACCCTTTGAAAATGTAACATCCTTTGTAAATGAAACGCTACAAATTTTTCCTTCCAAATAGAAATGAAAGAGTGACTTTTCCCCTTTCTCTCGAGTTTTCCATCCTTTTCTTGGTTACACAGCTTTTGGGGCTCAACCTTTTGGATACCTATATAATAAAAGGGGTCTAGAAGATGGCTAGAAGTTGGAGAGGAAGAGCGACGAAGGCTAACGGCAAAAAGAAGTCTGATGGAAGAGAGAAAAAACTAATTGTTTACCCGAGGGTTGAGTGAAAGTGAAAAAACGTTTCCGTCATTAGAGAAAACGGAAACTTATCGGCGAAAACCGGTTGAATAGGTTCGTAACGAAAAAGGAGAAATAAACTATATGTATATATAGCGTGAATCGATTTCCCATGACAGCGAGTATAAACCTATGTTCCCGTTTATATCTATGAATTTGATTTCATAGGAATAAGATGGGGATTTTGCTCTCGTAGATAATGATACTTCACACGGTTTTCAACGATAGTTAGGGAGCTATACGTGCCAGTCTAAGGTATCGAAGCGTATACCCTATGGCTACATCATTGGCGTTGAGCGACTACCTACCGCGAGTTGAAAGAGTGAAGGTTGATAAAATATACATAAAAAAATGGTGGGAAAAAAATAGCCTTCAATATCCCCATCTCGAAAATTTGACACCAGAATGGAATATATGAAGGCAAAGTAGCCTACTGTCAATAAAATTATCTAAATTCTATCAGAAACTGGCATTAAGAATTAAGCTTAAAAATATCACGCGTCAATTTTGATAAGATTGAAGGCAACTTCTCGGAATTCACGAACCCGAAATTATAATGCAGATACTATAGAGATATGACACCTCCTATAAATAGAAATTCAATATATTTAACTATATTTTAAACAGAAATAGATAAATTAAATTAAATAATCTTCTGCTTAAGTATAAAGCTAAGCTTCCTCACTGCAGGCTTCAATATAAGTTTTTTTCCCCCCAATTCTCCAAGGTGTCTTGAACAACTAAACTGGTCCCAGAATTATTGAACAAGTCCCCCACAATAAGTTTTATAAAATATTACAATTAATAAACTAGTTCCTTGAACCAGTGACCATCAATTCTTGATTTAAATACCTAATCCAAGCAATTAGTTTATTATAAATTAGTTTTTGACTCGTAGACTAGCTTGCCTCGCATCTATTGGTGGTAGGCGTAGGTTAAAAGTACAAAAAATGGGAAAACTTGAAACCGTGCCGTTTCATATACACGTCGTAAAGACGACATATATAGCAATCAAATTGAATTTAACCATCCATTATTACTTTTTTCAGGGTTCTAAATTTCCTTTAACTATTTATTATACCTGGTAATCTCTTTGCCACTTAACCTCGTGGCGCTAAACTTCATCGTTATTGTTAATGCACCACCCAAGCAAAGGGGATCATTGTCCCTGGATTTAGGAAGGTTTCGGAAGAAAGCAATTATTTTATTGGGTGTTGCACCGTGAAAAACCAAAGATTTTCTTTCTTTTCCCGCCTATTTCCATCTTAGTATTTTCTAAATCAGATACGCGACTAGTTAAAAAAGAGCGAGGCTACCATCCGCAGATCCTTAAAGGTTTCAGTAAAAAGGAAACGACTTTTCTAGCGACATTATCGAACCAATTAAACGAGAAGAGAAAGAAAACAAGACCCATAAAATCAGCGATGAAAAAGATTCGGCCAATCCCGGGGAACCCAGTGAAAGAAAGCGAAAAGAACGGGGTCAAAAAAGAGAAACGAGAGAAGCGTCCGAGCGACGTCTTTTCCCATTTTCTCGCCTCGTCTCTTTCAGACCATCTCGATGGCGGTAATGGCAACAAGACGGGTCTGGTTTAAACAATTACTTACCAAAAGATACGTCCCAGGAGAACTCTTCTCAGAAAGTACGGCTCGTAAAGAAAACGCAAAGTTGTTTCCTATTTCTGCAACTGGTGACGGTGACCATTGACCTAATAAGTTATAGAAGGAAGTTCGTCCTTCCACAGTTCAGAGGATGCGATCGAGATGACAGAAAAGGAGTGAAAATGCAGCAAATCCAATTCTTGAATCTGCCTGACGAAATGGAAGAAAAATTATGCTGTAACTCGACCATTAAACCACCACTAAGTAGAATGCCTGAGCCAAGGTATAGAAAAAAATATATATTTAATTTAATCGTGAGATTACAGTCAAATAAACAACCAAGTTATAATTGCTATACAATATGTATAAGCTTTCAAAAAAAAACGTGAAAGATCAATTTCTCTTTCAAAAATAAAGCCCATAGACTGATATCATAGATTAAAAAATGACACCTACAAGCATTATTTATCTTTAAACAAAATTGAGATTGATATGATCTATAATTTCGTATCCGGTTTATGATTTAAACAATATGAGAAGTGTATACAAGAATACCAAAACAACGTCAGTATACTACCAATAATACGTTTTAAAATTTAGAATATTTTCACGGATGAAAAGGTTATACGCTTTCTCTCCGACCCCTTTACGAAGGATGAGAGGAAGCGAATTACGTTTCCGCGAATAATTCTCCAATCGTGTACGTCTATAGGAAACAACGGATGGTTTCTAATTAGGCATCGGTGTGCCCCTAGCCGCGTTCAACTTCTAATATAAATGTTCCTAAAGATAACCGCCGATAAACGTCTCGATCGGTGAGAGTCGGTTTACCGCGCTCTCGTTTTAATACGAAACTCTATACTAACATAACGTATCCTTCCTGCACGGACGACGTTAATATGTCCGAGATTTAAGCGCGCTAATTTACGGAAACGATCGTTAAGCCGAGCGTGTATCCCTATTCAACCGTTCGGAACATTTTCAAGATTGGCAAAGACCTTACATCTTCAAGAAGATCTTTACGAAATGTCCATTTTCGGTCTCGTCCTAAATCTCGGCCAATATATTGTCCCATCCATTACTCGCGGGCTTAAGGTATTATTGATACAGACACGATTGAGTGGAAGCCGTTGAGGAAGGAATACGTTTATTTATCTAAACTACTCTGGATTTAAAGGTATAATGAAGGATTTGGGTCCAAATATTCTTAGAGGTAATCGAGTTAAAAAACTAATATAACCATTGTCAATCATCTGAAAGTCAATTTGAAGCGTTCGAAAAATTCATAGCCTGGCGTAGTGGCGTACTCATGGAAACCTGCAGTCTCTGTGGGTGTTGTCCTGTTCAAATCGCGGATCCGTTGTCTCCAGGGAGTTCCTTGCGGGTTGGTTCTTCATATCCCTCACTTCCATCTCCATCCGCTGCGTGGACAATTACCATTACTTATTCCTCCGTAGTCACAAACTCTGACTGCTCGTCCACGTTTACTTTTGCCCACAGTTTTCTGCCTCCCTTGCTCTCGACCTGGCCATGTTGGCTTGCGAGAATATTGTACGGGTGCCAAAAACCTTCTTGTTAGGCACCAGAAAGAAAATGAAGATACCAAATCATGAAAACATTAATTTACAGTCACTCTCGCGATATGACCTATGAACCTGCTAAAAACTTTACTCCATTTTAAAAGAAAGAGCCATCGACAGTCTTTATGTAGAATCAGACAGTTTGACAGAGTCCCTTATTTCGAAAAAAAAGGGGGGGGGGGGGTGATATAACATACAAATAACACGAGCCCGTCCTCATTATCATTTTTAAAGAATATTTGGTGTTTTGATGAACTGGTTTTGATAATCTAGTGTCCATAGCAACCCCACAATTCATTCTACATCTAGCGAGGATGTAGTTCAGTTCATGACGGACTCGCTTTGACCGATGACAAGCTTTAAAATGGCCCGTTAGAGAGAAGGGGGCTCCTTTAAACCTACATTTTCACTCGACCGTTACGAACTTCCGACGCCCCGGTATATGGACGACCAATAGAGGAAGCCAATCTCGTTAATTAATTTCTGGTTATCTAGATAACGGAGAGGAAAATGAAAACAGAGTTTGTATAATCCGCGTGGTGGCCAGCGTTCCGTGATTATAAACGATCATCTACCAATTACAATTATATTTGTTTAGCGAGCGTAAACGGAAGAGGATTAAAAAGGGAACGTTCGGGCTCCAAAATGGATAAAATCCTCTTTATTTTATAGCGCTTCATCACGCTGCCTAGTTTCTTTTCTTTCTGATTACGGAGCTTTCGTCCCTATTCAATTCTTAGTGGCTTTTCGCTCTTTTACGAGGTTCTACAACGACGTATGCCTGAAAATGACATTCACTGGGGCACGAGGCTATGTATAATATATATATGAGAGGATAGGAGACTCCATTCTCTTCCTCGCGCTCCAGAGGCATCAAGAACGCTCCAGTCGTTCTCTATTTTTCACTGTCCGCGCTTTTCTCTCTACGGAGCCTCGAACGACTACTTAATGGACTTTCTCTCGCTCTTTCTCTCGGAGCGGCTCTCGTATCGGGCTATTTTCTTTTTCACGCCGTTCCGTCATAGAGAACTAAAACCACAATCCATCGCGTCCGAGGCAGCCTGGGGACCCACCGCGACCCAACCGGCTTGGGCCCTCTTTCGGAGGCGAGCGAGCGAGAAGAATTGGCTCCCTTTGAAAAATGGCCCAGAAAACGAGAGAAGAAAAACGATAAACATAATCCCGAGCCAAGACGTTTACGTCACGCGCACCATGTCCTACTTTTACGCGAGACTACTATTATAAACCAATACCATCTTTAATGGCGCGTTTCTATCGTCTGTCTGTGTACTTTGACTTTGTCTCTTTTCGCGGTGATTTAAGTCAAGACATTAAAAACGTTCGAATTATATTTTAAAGTTTCTTCGATAAATTTACGTATCAGTGCCCCTTTAAAATATGAAAGATACTTCCACACAAAGGGTAATTTGAGACCGCGTCTTAATTTTGAAAAAGCAGTCTAAAATACGAATTACTTTGACATATCCTCGGGGCGAATAAAAAGGCTGTATAAAATAGAACGGACCTGTTATCGCGAGGAAGATAATAGCTTCGAACCCGTAATACAGTATCAAAAAAAGCGGGCTATAACGCCTTTTGCCTAAATAAAGCGAAAAATAAATTGGAGATAAAAGAAGCGCCCTTTGTTTTGTAGCCGGTTATTTGGGATCAGACTAGGGCCTAGACGAAAAAGAAAAAAAAAAAATAAAATCAAAGTTGGAGAAACTGCTTCCGAGGGTCTTAACTGGTATAGATTGTAAATACTCTCGCAGACTACAAAAGGTGGAAATAAATTACAGCCGTCTACGACCCGCGATAAGACCAATTCTAGTTTCCCCGGGGATTAGATATTAAGACCTCATTACCGAGAACATTTTCAGCTTTTTTACTCGCGCGAATCGGGCAAAATCCGGTTAAGTTTACAAGAGGGCCGTTTAGACTAGTTCGCGGGCTTCGCCTTATTTTCGATTAGTCTAATGCGAGGGAGTACAGTACCCAAGTGGGACAAGAGGAGGTTCTCACACCACCTGTTTTGCCAGACTTCAGTTGGTAATAATTCACACTCCCCTCAATCCAATCAATACTTATCCCTTACGTCAACGATATAATTAAGATTCGTTGAAACGGTTTCAGAGTTGGCGAATAGATAAACAATCCCTATATCATATCAAAATATTTGATTATCAGGGTGACCAAATTTCCTATATTTCCCATAATTTTACCATTTCTTTCGTATTTACGAGCGATTGTGCCAGTACAACAGGGCGGTGAAGGAAAACAATTTCGAACAGTTTTGGGTCGCTATCAAAGGTAATTTTGTAAAGAACTAAAACCAAATAATAATTCTATTAATTATAATATTTTTGGGTCACATAACTAATTAATATAAAAAACGTCCGTCATTTGTTATAAATAAACTGCATTCACGAAATTTGCTTAACGATTTTAACCTATTTTCAGTAGATCAAAACGTTTAGATAATTAGGACCGCCATATAAAGGCCGAGATATAATAAAATGGTTAATCCTTCTCGTCTTAATTTGACGCCAAAATATAAAGTTTTAATAACATTATAAGACTCCCCCTGGTGCGTAATAAGCGAAAACAAAAGAGACGAAAAAAGATCCCCGCTGAGTTTCCGTTTAATAACTTGGCTAGCGAAAATGGGGATAGTTGGAACTTCATTTATAGGATAAGTAAATCACCTTGATTTGGAAGCGCGCTTAAAGCTATACGGACCACGATTTCCTTTAAAATTATTTACTTATAAATACAAAAGGTTTCTAGCTTTTCCCGCGCTGCAAAATTCGGGTGAATCATAATGTATATATAAATTGAAGCTCGTATACCGCGGGTGAAAAGGGGTGGTCCATTATTATAATCCATACAGTAACTGTCCCGGGAATCGATAGGGAAAATATATTAAGAACGAGTTAGATTTGGCGCATAAAGGGTGAGCTGGAAGCGAATTGTATCGCGGGAATGACTATGAAAGTGGCATTCAATAGGTCAAAATGTTTGATCGAGTCATTAGAGCGAGTCTCTCCCCCTTAGAGAACCGCGCCATTTTACAGACTTCCCTCACTCTATATGAAGTCCAAATATCGCGACAAATATTAGAAATTACGCGTTCATTAGCTAATGATAATCAAACGTTATATAATGTACTCCCATATAGTCCCCCAACTCCCGAACTTAATATCTAAATTATTTAATTTCTTAGTATAGATAGAGGGATTTATATCGTAACACGTACTGAAAATTCAAACAGCTTCTAACTTTCATCTGTTCAGGAGTAATTAGGCTTAACTACTTTCATTCCAATACGGTTTGACGTTGCGTAGTATTCCACCCGAACTTCAACTAGTTTTGCAAAATTTATCTCGATTAAAAGTATAATATTTATATATAGTTAGGGAAGGCCCAAACAAAGCGTTGCTCGTGAACTTGTCGTTCATCATAATGACAGTTAAAATTAAACGAAGCTTTCATATTATAAAGGTCAAATTATAACTCGCCAAATTCGGAGGAATTATTTGCTAATAAGTTTGGTGGAAAGCCTAACCGCGCTTTTACATTACATATAAGTTTATTAAACTATTTAACGCATTAACGAGCGAACCACGAGTTTTCGAACTTTCCCTCCAAACAACGCAAAACTATACTGGCCTATTATATTTAGATAATAGCTACGCTGAGTTAGACCTTAATTTTACGGATATGTTGTCTTTTCCATCACCAAGCTTTTGGGCCTAGCCAAGGAGGATCAGAGAAGGAGAGGAAATGTGGGGCTGCGTTGAGTTAGAGAGAGAAGAGCCAACCTCCCACTCGGGTGGAAAGGGGGGATAGGAAATTCTCGAGGTAAACTGTTCTCACGTGGTCGCTAGCTAGCGTGTCTCATAAAGGATTCGTTTTACCCACGCGACAACATTTTACCACGAAACGTCTCTACCCCCGTTCTCCCAGAGTGGGAGTTTAGGCCGACGCAGTAGGAACCGCGCCGTCCCCACATTTCCTCTCCTTCTCTGATCCTCCTTGGCCTAGCAAGCAGCTATAGAGGGGGGCCATCTACAGGCAATACTATACTAGGATAAAGAACCTGGAACTGGCTTAGAAATTTGCAGGATTAACGAGCGCCGACGGTGCGAACGAGGACGCGGGTATTAATTTTTTTAGGGAAAAACCTCCCTACGTTGGATTTGATAAGGTTTGATTCAGTTAGGTCGAGAAGCAGTTTCGGAAAACAACTCTTTTGTAAACTGCGATTTTAGGTATGCGCTTTAGTTAACTGCGCTTACAAGAAATCCAATTTGTTAATTAGACTGGTGTCTTGTTAATTATCTTTACCAGTATATAATAAGGCGAGTGTAGTACAAAAATCTTAAAATTCTAAGCTCAATTTCGGCTACAGTTTGTTACAAAATTGTTTCGTTTAAGATTAAAGATTTGGCGAAGATATTTTCCATTAAGTTGGTAAACTTTTAAAAGAACTCTTTCTATACATTTGTTCGCGCGAAGAATTTAAGCGAAGCGAAAGTTACGCGCGCTAATAAACAATGTTAAACTTCATACGGGATAGAAGTAGTCAATAGACATCGCGTATATTCATTTTTATTTTCGATATTGGCGAAAAGATTTAGCGAGAAAGATGATATAGGATTTAGACCTAACGGAGAATTTAATCGAAGATTGGCTAAATTTTACTTTGATTTGACAGCGAGCGCTAAGCTAGACTGCGTATATTCTTAAGAAAAGAATGAAGGTGTATTAACCGTAGCTTATAGATTTGCGGGTGCTGTCAGATCATGATTAAATTGTCTATATATCCTAGAAAAGGAGAAACTCATCCAGAAGGGGCGATTTCTAAAATTGGGGAAAGTGGCGCAATTTTTCACGCGAGTGGGCGCGACTCATAAAGACGAGCGATACGTAGAGAGAGGGTACAGAAAGAAGCCCTGTCCCTTCGTAAACACGTGTCAAAGTGTCACCTGCTCCCTGAAAAATGTTCCTCTCGTTTCGTCGCTTTTCGGGCGCCTGGGATGGAAAAAAATATGGTATGGTGGAAGAAGAGAAGCGAAAGAAGCTGCGGGCATAGTAGAACTCTCTCGCGCGTCTTTTAGGGGGTGTCCCGGTACGGTGCTCAACCGTTATACCACCAACGGGAAGATTCATTTATTACACGGATCGAGGCGAAATTGCCAGGGAATTTCGGATGGGTATTGATGAAGAGTCTTTGTAGTCGGTAAACGGAAGTTAAAACCGGGCGAATTCCTACTCTAGTATATACGTGCGCTAGAGATAGCCGGGGGAAAACGTGTCCAATCTCCGGAACACCGCTTATAAACCCGCGTACTTTCTACGCCCCTTCCCCCACTTCGATACACTACATTTCTGTACTGGGTATATTACAAAACTAGGATTATCCCTTTTAAAACAGAGAGACCCTGTCTAGATAAAAGTTAAAGCAAATATAACTATTTTACAATATATAATGTCGAAAAGAGGCTCCCAGAGTTAAGAGTTAAAAAAACTTTATGGTTTCCACCTTTTGCCCAAATCCAAAAATCTTCTATAAACCTCGTACCGTTCGAAATGGAACGTAGTTTTCACGTTATGAAGAAATACTTCCGGGAGAGAGAATATCCAACAATTACGATATATATATATACCCTCGACCCTGAGTTAAGCTTCAACGATAATATCGAATACTAGGGTCCTACAACTTCGAATCGTTTCGTATTATATGATAGGGCGGATATATACTGGGCGCTGGGGCGAAAGAAGAGTCGGTATAAGGGGCAAAAGAATATAGGTTTCTGTCTTTCGCGCGTTCCAACGCCAGCGAGGTCGGCAGTTAAACTTCCATTTCAGCTCGGGAAATTGAGCCAGCCAAGCGAAGGAAGGTTTTCGTTTTTATTGACGTTGACCTATGAGAGATATACGCGTTCAGCATCTATGACCAAGCAACTCAAACCCCCCAGTACCAACGCTCGGCTTCATCTAGAAATTGCTTTCTTTCGAAGGGGGAAACTAGAGAGAGGGTAGGATGCAATCCCTCTTCTCCAATCCGCGATATATATCCTAGCAGGATAATTTATATATTCCAATAAAGGTCTTATTATATACTGATCCCGCGCGTAGTTATACGTAGATGGTAAAGGGTTTGGAAAATGAGAAAGACTAAAAAAAAGTAAATTGATTTTTCTTACGATCTGGAAACCGTAAGTCAATTCCTGCGAAATCGAATATCACACGGAACTCTGGTAATTGAAAAAAAAAAAAAAAATACTTTTTTTTACCTTCGTCTTTTAAAGGATGGCAGAATTGACTTTAAATTGAAAGCTAACAATTTGTCTTTAAAAATAATAAGAGAACCGATAAAAAGCGATGTTTCATTTTTAAACGAAAGGTTACGCGTAATAATACACAATGTTAAACTTTATAGGGAGTAAACGTTTTCCCAAATATAGAAAATATATTTCAATTTGAAACTTACTTTCAGTTACGGTATACGATTGGTTGGAAACTTTGTATAACCAAATTTACATTTTAAAATCAGGCATTACTTATGTAATTTAAGTATTATGCGGTAATTTAACGGTTCGGGAAATTTAAAATGCCGAAAAAATGTATAATCTCATTTGAATAATAAATACATTTTGTGATATTTCATTCTACCTTTATACCAGAAGTTACTTTAAAAATATTTTTAATAAAATGAGGTAAATTCCGTGGTCTTAAAACTGATTGCTTCTACGTTAAAGGAGAGTTGAACGCCTTTTAATTAAAATCATACTGTCCTAAACTTAAAATTAAAAACCGCCGACGCGTGAATTTGAGATGAGCCGGATGAATATTTAAAATAGGGATGAAAGATTAAAATTCGAGCTGAGAGGCAAAAGAGAGAAGACGCCCTTATTTAACTGTAATATAGAACTAAATGGCGGCTTTTAAAAGAACGACCGGAAAAGAGAGGCGAGACATTAGATCCTCGCTAAAAGACCCTGCACCTAAATAATTGGGATAAGCGATTATCGTTAAAGTTATATATAGAAAATACAACGGTACATATAATTTCCCTCAGATCTACCCATTTTCGCCTTACAAAGAGTAAAATACCGAGCTTATGGATTAACCGTATAGAATATTTAACGCTGTACTTATATTATTAAAGGCACCCTAGTATTCGATACAGTTTATATATATTCCAGTTCCAGTTGTATGTCGTACGCTTTACGTAACTACAACTGCCTATATCGAAGCGTGTATGCTTTCCAACGATTGCCCCGCCACCACTATTTTAGTGCCTTACAAATTGACTAAGGGAAGAGAGGCCCCGTTCCAACCCTGACTTTAAAGTTCACTTATAGGAAAATATTTAAACAATTTAAAGGGATACTAGATCCTGGATATAAATTATTTTAAATCGATTTGATTTAAACAAGATAATTCGCGGGTAATTCTCAAAACTGAAATTATAGGCTCAAAAAATTTCAGATTTATTTCAAAGGAACTCAATTGCTCGCTTTTGGATTGTCATTTGGACCGAAATATATTTTTGTTGGAAATATAGATTCTGCGCTAGGGGGTAAGCTAAAGAGGCTATATCATAGACTACTTGTGGATTTGAAAGTGGTTCAAAAAATCAACTCAGAGGGGTCTCGAAAACCGATAATTAGGGTCTCAAAATCCTTTACTATGTATTTTTAATACGATATTACATTCCCATCAGTAGCTCATTTTTAGGCTTGGCGATTTTAGTTCGTGACCTTAATAATTAACTCCAATAATAAAGCGCATAAATTCATGAATATTTAAGAATTCCTACCATGATTTGGAGGTTCCACGTGGTCTTTAAATAAAAGGGCCGAGAGATAGGCCTGCGCTTTCCGAATTTAGGGGTTCAATGGGATTTAAAATGACCCAACATGACAGAAATTGGATATTCGACTCTGAAAAGAGGAGCACACACCCGCTATAGGATGGGTTAATACAAATGGGGGGACGGAAGCCATTAAGGGTCCGGGATTTTGGCCTATAAGGATTCGTCTGAGTTGAAATTACCTTCATTAAAATTTTAACCCGTCCGAATTTACAGTAAAAGGGACGAGGTTCCGATACGTCTTAAAGTAAAACAAACTCTTCCGAACGTGGTTGAAAATATAAATGTTAAAGAGAATGCGAAAAGAAATCTATATAGGAAAATTAATGACGATATAAGCTAAGATATAAACCACAATAGTGATGACGTAGTATTGCGGGGAATGTTTATTTTAAAAATTTCGAAGGGAGAGTGAAGAGAAAAATGAAATGATTTTTGATTCTGCTTCTAAAAATAAGTCACGTTTGCGCAATAAAACATTCAGAAAGTGTTTCTGAATTCTACAAAAATCATTCATATTCTTAAATCAGTTAAAAGGAAAACTACCGACCAATCAAAAGACGCCCCACCTTTAATAAACTCCCTTTTATTATAAAATCTGAATGTTTTCCTAGTTTTTTGGTTTAATTCAGAGACATTTCCCGACAGTTTAAATACGCGAACAAGTTTTAATAGTTGATTCGATAAAAAAATAACTCGAATGTCCTCTTCATCCTCCCTTTAAAGGACCAATTTAGGCCTAATTGTGTAATAAAGATCTGGTTCAAAATATTTTCCTTTTCACGCTTCATTTTAGACAGAACAATTATATAGAACGGGGTCCGTTAAAATATACTAGACGAAAGTTCAGATTCAAATGGATTAATTAGCAGGATATAAAGCATTAAGAGTTGAAATCGAAATTATTAACGCGATGGGATGAGAATATCTTAGCGATGAATTTCCCTCCGTATCTCTAAACACGTATGGAAACGTCCAACAACAACATACCCTATAGCTCTCAATTCCTACATAATATTAAGCCTATATATATAATACGCATTATTTCGGCGTACATTTTCCCAAGACTATTAATTAAGGCGGCGGAATCAAAGACGAGAGTAATAATAAGGCAACCACTAAACCCTTAGACCGCGAGAACCAAAGGGTTTAGGGCAACGACACGCGAAAATTTAAAAAGACTCGAAATAAATTGCTGAAAACTCGTTTGAAACAAGTTTGGACTCTAGATAGAAGCCTTCTATACGTCCTTGAACTTTTGATCTCTTGGTAACCGTATGAAAGATGAAACATTAACTGTAGTAGAAAAATTTATAAATTTTATCTCAACATCACGCGCTTTTAATATCTGGAAGCAAAAATCATTGAAAAATTTATATTAAGTTAAAGGGAAAGTCTCAATAAAATATTTTATCATTTAAAAGTAAATGCTACGTAGATTATTATCTCAAAGAGTAATAAACCTCGGTCCATTAAAATTAAAACACCATCGAGATTATTTAAATGGTAATGCAAACGTAGTAGTCGTACTAGCGTAATTTTCTTACAAAGGCTTAGGAATATTACTTGAAAATTTCTCTCTTTCCTAACCCCAATAACGTATTACCACCACAGTATTTGCAACCGTTTGCCGTTAGAGGACGTTTATGAACGCCATATTTTGTTATTCATCTTCATCTTTTAAAATAGGTGTCCATCGTACTAGTTCAAAAACACTCAGTTTCTTCAAAAACACGATTTTCGTGAAACTGGGCCAAAAAAACAAGAGTTGAAAACATATGATACGTTTCAAAAATGTAGAAAAACATTGAAAGAATTATTTTTTCCTTTTAAAGAAAGTGGGCGTCAACTTAATATCAATTTGATAAAGTTGTCAATAGAATTTCGTACCCGAGTATTATTTTAAGGAGGAGTCGTGATCGAAATGGTTTCGTGAGGGAAGATATCGTTCCGACATACAATAAGTTTAGTTCTCTCTCGTATCCGTGTTAATTAATGCCAGTGGCGTTATTTGGAGCGACTTTGATCGATCGACTTTGATTTGAAATTCAATAAGTCTCTATCGGGAAAAGCTATAGCGTGTATTTGATACTCTGACCTATAAAACTAACCGATAAACTTTGTGGAAAGCGGGCGGAAACTTCTTTTCATTCTTCTTCGATTTAGAATGAATCGAATAAATAATTAAATAACAATGCCATCATGAAGTAACCGAAGAAGACTAGCATTCTACTCAAAATATTATTTGTATCCCTTTTCACTAAATACGGTTTAAAAAGGTTTCCTAATCTCAAAACGTTCTCAATCACATTGGAGTTAGAGACACTTGATTTGGGCCTTGTCAAATTGAAAGTTTGCTTGTTTTTCCATAACACACGACAAGATTGTGTCCTCTAACTTCTAAATTGTTAAAAAGGTTCTCTTAATAAACAGGAGGTATACAATCCTATCCAACTTCCCTTCAAATAGAACAAATGTCTCGAATACCAAGAAGATTACTACTTTGCAAGTTAAATGACGCGGTATAAATTTCCAGTCTTTTATATCAAGCAATTTCTTTTTTTTTACCAGTCGATAATTGCGCGTAGAATTTTTTTTCTCTAAATTGTTATCATTGAGTGTCACTTCACCATAGAATCTAGAGGTAAGTTTTTTCGGAGCATCGTCATATTTACTTCCTAACCAAAAGAATAGCTGGTCAGTTTGTTTTTCTATCTAAGTTTCGTTCACACGGAGACCGGAGGAAATAAAACTAAGTGTCTTTGACGTTCATACAGAATTACTTGTTATAGATTGATCTGTATACTTGTATCGGATAAATATTTGAAATATAAGTAGAAGGACAATAAGTGGAATAAGCTCAAGGTTAAATTCTACCGATAATTCTGCTGTTACAGAAATATTCTGAAAAAACTTTAAACCAACGTAGAAAGATGCCAATAAATGATGTTAAAATTGTAATCCGGAATGTTTTCGTAAAGATCTCGTGAAAGGAATGATCGACCCATAGGTCAGAGTACGTTATTCCTTTAATATGAAAATCTTCGGTTCGTAAAGTCTTCGTCACATCTGTGGTGCGAACTTATCTCGTATCTTTCGACGGAGACGGAACAAGGACACGCTTCGCTCCAGTTGGTCGGGGTGCGGGAGAAGAATGGTGGAAGGCCATATCGGAAGAGACGAAAGGTGGCGTACACCAGGAAGACAACAAACAAGACGAAGAGACGTCGGCGTCCTCGCGGAAAAAATAAAGGAGTTTATATACAGAGTAAAGAAGAAGGGTAAAGATCTCGGGCCACTTTGCGGGGCGAAAAGGAGGACTCGGGAGTTATCCTCGGGATGGAGAGCGCGGATGGGCGGGCGTGGTAAGTCGTTGGTGTGATTATCTATCCGCGTGTAAAGAGCGTCGGCGGAAGAAAACGTCCTCTTGGTGGCCGAACGCGGGCGGTGGCGGCTCGAGATAACAAATGAGGAAGAGCGAAACCAACGGAGAAGAACTAAAGAAATTGGGCCGGAAACGACTAAAAGGTCTTGGCTCTTTTATTTTCGACTCCAATTCCCAGACGTATTAGCCTAATAGTCTATTCGCGGTTTCGTTAGCAGAAACGCCGAGAAAAACAATAAAAAATCAACAAAATTCAAGTAAGAAATATACGAGTTTCGTTCCCAGAAAAACGAAACAAACCCCCGGTTGATTTTCACTATTCTTTCCAAGAAAATAGAATTCGTCTGTTGTCAAAAACAGTTTCAGTACCCAATCAATTATGCAGATTAAACAAGGTCTCCAGAAATAGAAATTCGAACAAAGAAATCCCACGTTTTATTCCCAGAAATTCGATGCAAACACTTCGTTGAATTTCAATTTTCTTTCGACGAAAACAAACTATATACTTCGTCACTTGTCAAAAACCGTTTCAGTTGGCTTATATTTGCTTCTAACCAATGAACTATGCAAAGATAACATCAGAATGCACCCTTTCAATACTTCTTGAAAATATCATAAGCTCATTACCATCGAAAGATAAAAAGTACTTTTTATCCAAGCTTTTTTTCTATGAGGCTCTTGCAAAAATCCCTAAAAGCCGACCACCAGTGTTATGTGGAATTAATACCAGCCTTTTAACGACAGGAACATCATAAATCGAGTTCATAAAAAACGTCGTAGTGACAAAATCGGTGGGAATTAAATTTGGAGAATCATCTCTTACGATAATAAATATATTCTAGATCGATATATAACGGTGCTATATCGAAGTCGAGCGGAGCAGGCCTTGGAATATTATATTTCAAATTTTTCCTCCTTTGTAAAAATTGCGATGAACGCTGACGACTATCATTTCGTTCAAATACGAATAGCAATAAAGTTTGACGAAAGCCGACTTTTGTAGGAGGTTTTACTGAATCTTTACCGATTTTTTGCGCAATTCAGAGACATTTTCCGAATGTTTATTTAAGACTCGTCTTATTTTTTATAGTATAGAATCGATAAAAAATCATTTTTATTTGCCTCTTTACTGTCCCTTTAAGGATTGGTAGGACGCGTATCCGGGGAAAAAGAATCATTTGCCAGCGTCTAGTTGATTTTACTCGGTGCCGCGTGGCTGATCAATAATCGTCTTAAGTCTCGAGCGAATTTTCCGTCTCGGAACATAAATCTAATAGAGGATATTTTGGAGATTCGCTTGGCCATCGGCGAAGACCGGTGTTTTGGACGACTTTATATCGCTCCTAGTTTGAGAAGGGAGACGTATCAGACAAGCGAGAAAGAGAGAGGAGGAAGTGGACGAAGGAAGAAACCTTACGTATATATTGAAATCTGTTTCTCTAGGCCTACTATAGCTACAGGAGGCATATTTTTTACGTCGTAAAAAAAAAGAAAACTCCTTACACGAATCACCGCGTTTTACGCGATAGGAGAAGTTCCATATTGAGCTGATACCAAAACTACACCCGAAAGATACTCAAGCTGAGCCCAAATACCATCATCAGCGTGGCAAACTCGACATAAAAATTCACTATACGCGAGAGATTCGCGAAGGGTGAAACGTTTTTGGAATATCCATTTCGCATTCTGGAGATATTTTTCCGTGCGGGGTAAATGCAAATGCTACGTCAACTTGTACGTATCCAACACCCTTTCCCCAATTTTTGGGATCCTGTCTCTTCCCACTTTTCTCCACTTTTCGTCGTGTATAGGAGATTTGGAGATCGAATTTACCACAGCGTTTGAGGTGCAGGTAGACGAAAGGTGGAAAAATGGATTGATAGATAATATTCAACGCGATTTAACAATTTTAAAATGTTGGAAACCCGTAAAGCGATACTTAAAACCACCAATGGGTAATATTTACGAGTTTATTTTGGGACTAAATTTAAATTTTTAATCCTTTTGCTTTAAAAAAAAAAATAATCATCTGGGAAAATAAAGTCATGTCTCCCAGTTTCAGTGATCTACACCCGGTGTTTATTTTAAAGGCTTAAGTAAATCATTAGTTTTAATTAGTGACCTATGAATAATGAACAAAATTTCATAAATGGGAACCAATTAGTGACCATAATAAATTTCCAGCTGCTCTCCCAACACTAATAAAGGAACCCTGTTCCAAATCGATATTAAGGAGCTGGCGCTCATCGACAATTAAAATACAAAATTACGAATTCTTAACTTTTAATTGGCTAAATCTGAATATTTTACAACTAGAAAGTTATTATTAAAACCTTCTTACTAAACTTTGAAGTTTATTGGAAAATAGGTCGATTTAGTGACAAAACTTTAGTTTTAGAGTGGTTTGGTGATGTGGAAAGTTTATATAAAGTAAAACTTTAAATACATTAAATCCGTGAACCTTTAAAATTGGCCCTTGGAAGATGATGGACTGTTATAAGGGACATTAGTATCCGGAGGAAATAAAAAGAATTATATGGAATGCCGTCATTCGAAATTGAGAGCGAAGGTGTATAAATATATGGGCGGAAACGCAGGTGCTAGAACTATAACGCGGCTGGGGTTCGATTATCGCGGAGCAACGCATTTGTCAAGCAACCAACCGTTAAAGAGAAATGAATTCCGTGGCAAAAGGCTCTTATAAAGCTAGAAAGAGAGATCCAGGACTATTTTTGACGCCCGCTAGCCTCGGGAGAGAAGCCTCTCTCGATCTCTCACTCTCTCTATAGCCCAAACGACCAGCACTTTTTCATATATTTTTCATGATTCATCAGAAAAGCGGGAGAGAAATTTATTTGTAGGCGCCTCCTAAGCGTCGGAGCCGATTAGTTTACGTATACGTATATCGATGGAAACAAGATTCGTGTCTTCCATTTTCGGGTATAGGCAGGCTTGCCCACTTCCCTATCCCCGCCCACCCTTATTGATCGCCTTAATCAATAGAGATCTCCTCCCTTCTTCCCTTCTCACCGGTATATATAGCCTTAGAGAGAAATGGATGAAAATGACAGCCTAATAAAGAATCAATTTAAAAAAAATGTGTCCAATTTTCTTTGGAAGGATGGCAAAAAATGTTTGGCGATCAAGCGTTTCTTTTGACGGAAAATTAATTATCACGTCGGCGTCGATGCGAGATCTTATATTAAGGTACATTCGCAAGGAAATTTAATTCTAAATCGGTAATGTATTCCGATAAAATATCAGGATAATGATAATTCACGGTTTCATCTAGTAAAATTACCATTTTCCTAAAAATAACCTATCAAAGTTTTTCGACGAAATTGAAATAATATTTTTGACTCAATATTTAGATCAAAATATGGCAAGGTGTGAACGTCCCTTTAGCATCATCTCTCTAGTACTGACCTGGGCGAAAGATACATTTGTATAGACGTAAACCCTCCCGTGGGGAAATCGCGTTTCACAGAAGCCATAATCGAATTTTGGAAGAATGGGAAAAAAAATAGCCAATAATGAATTAACGAGAATAGCGTGCGATCACCGCCTTTTCGCCCGACATAATTTCCCCAGACCAGTAATTTCAATTAAAGGGATTAGGGAGAGGGATCATGTAAAAATGATAAAGAAAAAACGCGCGTGTGTGAGTTTGTGTCAACGAAAAAGTGAAGTAGTGGGAGTTTCAGGAACCCACGAAGACCTTTTGCCACGATCCGCCACGCTCCAATAAACTACGGAAGACTTGGGTCGGTCGCGTGTGACACGACAGCGAGTTATCGAGACTACCTTCTACATACACGACACGCTGTTGCCACAAAAAACTTCAATGAATCTCCAAAGGGACACGAAATCGAGTAATATTTTCCCCATAAATGTACCTAGCCTTTACAACCGGCTTAAGTGAACAGTTAGGTTTTGGTAATCATAACTGACACCGTATAGTTAATAAATTCTGAGCTTATTACGATAAATTCTAAAATATTCTATTCTACCTCGAGTTGACATCACGGAAAAAGCAACTATAGCTTTATTTCTAATAGCGAGTTCTACTGGCAGCTCTAGAGCAAGATATATTACTTTGAGAATTATCGAAGAACTTTCTTAAGTTCGAATTGGAAAATCGAGCTCTTCATTGCGGAGCCACAATTTTCGCTCTGTCCTTTTCAGAGAGCAATCGAAATAGAGCACTATTTTCACTGATATGATTGAGTGATAATCTTTATCCAAATTTAGTGTACATCGCTCGGTTCTTGATATCCTGGCGAGGATAAATACAATTTGATTTTCAGAGAGATTCAGAGTAGTTCGAGAGAGGCCCAGTAGAATTCGCTATAAGTCAGCAACAAGATTGACTACTTTTCGCGCGCTGCAATTCTAGGTGCAATTGGCTAAGGATAAGGTAACTATTTTAGAAAAACCAGATAACTGTAGAATACCTTCTGCACATAAAAAATATTCGTGTTGATGAAAACCTGGCAAAAAAAATAAATTTCCTTATGTGGTTTAGTATCACGTATCAATCCGCCTCGCTTTTATCAACTTTGCTAATTCCTGTTGAACTGGAGCGGCAACGCATATGCCTCTAGATTTCCCGTCCCTTAATATAGAAAGACACTATCCGCGCTGTTGCCAACTTGCATCTACGCTTTTCCGCATCGTGGCTCGCTTTTAGTCTCTTACCGACTAAAGTCACTTCGTGGAAACAATTCCTAATTGCGAGACTCCGTGTCAAACGTCGCGTTAGCGGCAGTGACGTTCGACATCGCGATAATGATTCAGTTGCCAAACTAGGAAACGAGCGAAACTTCTCCTTCCATCAAAATACTCGAAAACAACGAGAGTGACGAAACGATTAATGGCGAGGCAATTAGTTAATTCAACATCGAATCTACTTTAAAATAAACTATATACGCTGGATAATTTATGGCGATAGACGCGTTATTAGGAGGAATATTGCCCCGAGCTGGTATTAGTGGTCAATTATACTGTCATTAATTAAGGAATTTAAGGAGTTCGCGTTATATACGCGTTCCGACAATAACTACGATCGATTCCGCGTCGAATTGGCAGCGAGGACGAAGCTTGGCTCGAATTAAACCAGTTAGATATAAAGGGAGGTTTACCATTGTCCGCGCTGTCAGTTCGAGGTGGAATAGACTATACGTATAAATCGATTCGTCATTAGATTTTAAACCGCGCAATTTCCTATAGACTTTTAAGACCAGCGAGTCAGAAAACGGAGGTCGTTAATTGTCTAATAAAGTCCCTTCTTATTGGAGAGCAGTTTGCAAACCAGCCAAAGCCAAGGCGGATTGAAAAACAATGCTAAACCTGATATACATTATAATAGTTTTGCAGTAATATAGGCCTAATAGTTTGGAAAATTCATAACGGTAATTGTTACGCGGATCAATTTTTTCCCACCGAGAGCCGTGGCTAAGCTATAAGCTTTTTGATATTATTGTTTTAGAGAAGCTAAGAATAAATAAATTAATATTTATCCATAAATTAATAATAAAGCAGAATGTAATACGTTATAATGATCTTCTAATAAACCTTTAAAATGTTAACCATGTCACTTTACCTTTGAATTTTAGATGGTATCTACAAATTTACTTAAAATATTTACTAATTTATTCACTAGCTTAGAAAATGATCTTTAAATAGCTCCAGGAAAATTATTTGAATTTATATTACAGTTTGTTTCAAATGGTATTGACTTCCATTTGAAAATTTTAAGTGTGTTTAGTCAGAAATAAGTATTTTAAAGCGTTCGAAGAGGAATTTTGCATTTAAAAAACTGAAATTTAAATACAAATCATTTTCTGAATATAGATTAATTACCGTGAGCGTTTAAATTTCCGCCAAATTTATCAAAACTAACGAAACTTTACAACTCTGGATTTCCCTTGTCCCAACCCGAGTAAATGGACCACGTTTCTATACCCCGCGTACGAGTATAATCGCGTAAAAGGTAGGAAAATCTTTAGAAAGACGCAAAAGTCAAGACTGCAGACATACTTAGGGGGGGAAGTCAACGTTTTCGAAATTCTCGTGTCATTAAATCTGGCATTTTTATCAGCCGGCGTATATAAGTTAGTTTACTGGGCCGAGAGGCGATAGAAAATTAATGCCTTTTTAAGAGAAGTAATTAATTACTCGTGACGGCGCCAAGGACGACGGTAATAAATAGATGGCGGGGCTATAAAACTTCGCTTTACTTTTCCCGACCATTCCAATAACCTATACCTAGTGGGGAGACTCTTTCCTCTTACAGACGTTCAAAGACGATTACTAATTCGCGTCTTCGAATCCGCTCTTTCGAAGAGGGCTTAATTTTCCATTTCGACCTTTGAATAACGTATCGCTAAGTACCGACTCGCTTTCGAATACGAGCGAAGAGAGAAATCCTTCAACCTCTTTTCGTTTTCGAGAGTGTAAAGAGTTTAAGCTCTCTCCTTATCAACATCTTTCAAGATTCCATCTGATATAACGTAATTAGGGATGATCGAAACGAGAGAATGAAGAGTTTTTAAAAAAATAAGAGTTTTAGAAACGCGGTTGCTACGCGGGCATGAGATTGTTATATAATAAGACAACTAAATATATAGTCCACTCCAACTTGATCTTTCAGCTCGTTCCTTCAATGCTATGATTCGTTATCTTGATATAAACTTTGGCCATACTGACAAACGAAGTTGGAATGAACTACGAAAATTTCGGTTCCAATTACTAATTCCGATACGGTAGATATATATTTTACGTCTATAGCGCGTGCGCTGGAACTTATATACGTGTCGTTCCAGTCTCTCCGTGTGTAAATTAATCACTCTTTCCCCAGGAATATATATACGGTCTCTCCCTGATGGAGCTGAGCCTCGAAAATCCTACCGGCTTTAACCGCGCCTAAAGACTTTGTTTGCTTTTCCGATGAATATTTCATGAAAGAAAAATCTACGCCAAAACCGTCTTTCTCCCTCTCGTTCATCCTGTATGGACGAGTCGACGGTATAAGATTTCTTCCAATCTTCCCGTCCGTTTCAAGATAGAAAAACGACCAGTTTTATATAAAAAAGACGAGAAATTTTACATAAGTTACACATATACTCCCAAATCTTTTTTATCCTTCTTTTAACTATAAGAGCCAAATGTTTCTACCGAAAGAGAGAGAACTTTTCGTGTATATATTTCAGTTACACTCGTACGTTAAACCTAGTGTTAAGGAGATGTTGTTGTCCGAAACTATAGTGTCGAACTGAGATTTACAACGAGAAACACTTAAAATTAATTGTAGTTTTCTTCCTATAATTCTAATAACACGTTTTCCCGTCAAACATTTACAAATATTCTAATTTAAGCAGTTCTAGTGAAAGCTAGGTGACTTTATTGCAACTTTACAGGAAGTTTCCCGCTAATTTATCGACATTTCAATAGATATTTGTACCAGAGGAGAAAAGTTATTTACGAATCTAGATACGTGACATATTCTCGTAAGCTTGAATTGGACCTGAATTAACATTACAAGGTTACAACTGAATGTGTATTTATTTACCCTATATGTTAGCTTCTGAGTAAACACGCTTGCATAGTGGTTGGGATACTTTTACAGGCGTTAAAGAGTTTTTTCATAATAAAAGTATATGTTTTAGGGAGAAGTTAAGGATACTCTATAAACGTTTATGATCTATTTCAAATTACCGAAAAATACCTTATTATTTTGTAAGATGTTACGTATAGGGTGTGGCTATTATTTCGAACTCTTTTCGCCTTCTTGTTCCATTTTTTTCTTTTCGTTACGTTAATACGAAGCGCGGATTTAAGCCCATTTTTTTTCTTTCTTTTTTGCAGGAAACTTTTCCTTGTCCAATACCAATAACTAAAGCCCCACACGTTATAACAAAAATCGATCTTCATACGAGTATAGGAGAGATATGTCGACGGAGCGTGGCCAATTATCTATCTATATATATATAGAGATACAGGTGACTTCCAGCACCCCCTCCCCTCCCGCGAAAAAGATATTTTGGGAATTTATCGAATAAACCTTCAGTTAGTTTCCGAGCGACGGAACGTTTAGAAGAAAAGGGAAGTGTATAGGTGTAAAGGGTAGGTTGGATGGTGAGCGAGGAAGCTAAAAGTAATCTCCGAAGCCAAGAAGATCGTTCGATCAGTCTAAGAACGTAATATAAGAAGAGCTAGGGCTAGAGGCGGAAGTTAAAATCGCGTTCGGCCACCGGCTTATCCGTTAATAATAGAATCCTTTAAGAGCTAGAGTCTAGAGGGAAAATATATATATATCTATTCGCTCGTGACTTTGAGGGAAGCTTTTCTTTAACTAATGAGTCATTAACGCGGTAAGTGAAAAGATAGCCTATCACCCTTATTTTGGCAATGGTAATAATTCTTCGCAACCGAACAATTCATCACGAGTTATACAGCCATACAAGGAGTAATCCCAATTTTCTTTCAGACCAACTCGGGCCGCGAGCACAAAGCGTGCCTTTTCCTAAAAGGTCAACTCTCACCATTAATCATTTTTTTCTATTTTTTCGATGATTAAGCTTTACGAAATAGACATCTTAGACTCTATGAAACTCGAGCTTAACTAAAGTTTATGGAAATTAAACTAATCAAGGTTAAATCGGCACATAAATTAAGATATGGATTTTCCAAAAAAATTATTAATTAATATTATGGAATAGGTCGAAAGCTACGAGTCCTACACTGGCTAATAATCCAGTACACTCAGGCTCAAATCTTTAATCTTTTTCCATGAGTAAAACTAGTTTTGATAACTATATATATTTAAATTATTTTTGATATCCAAAAAACTCTCCTAAAATCGGCGTAAAAAAAAAAAAAATCACAATATCTCAAAAATATCATTAAAATCTAAAATCTATACCTAAAATAGCTTCTAAATCACTCAATAATATTCAAATCCATGTGATAGTTTTTTCCCTGATGCACGCCAAATATGCCTTGTCGAAGGCAGGAGCCAATGGGATCCTTCTGCCTTGGTAAATTAATTGTGTAGCAGAAAAGCGGGCATTTAGGAGATACTATAGAGCAGCTAGTTGCTTTAAGGTTTTACGAAAATCTACTAGGAAAAAATGCCCTTCAAATGTTTCATCCTACTTGTCCTTTAAGGTTGGAAAAATGAGCAAGCTCGGAATGAAAAAAAAAAAAAAAAAAAAAAAAAAAATCGGGCCCTCTTTTCTCTCTTTCTGGTTCGAGACGGGTACTTTTTCCGATTTCATCTCCTTTTCTATATGTATATCGGGTCCTGGTGCGAGGCGCGAACCCATTCATACTCGGTTTTTCTAAACCTCCCCCACCGACGTCTTCTAGCCTTCAACCCACATATACCCTGGATAAAATAGGCGAACTCGGAAGGGCCGAGCGCGGACAATTGGCGAAGATTGATTAAGATTACCGGGTTCTTTTTCAGCCTTAACGGGAACCGGGCTTTACACCTACACGAATACGAACGCCTGGGCTTCCGAAGTACGTATATTATACTAAGGATAGACCCCCCGAATCCTAGAGAATTTTCTTTCACCGTGCGTGGGCTCCGAGGAGCGAGAGGCTTAGTTCGCTGAATAGTCGAGATTGAAAGAGAAAAAAAAAATACTCGCTTCTCCTTTCAATTGGCGCTTTACCTAGTTGCGAGAGCTCCTAGAGTCCTAGACCTAGCCGCGAGAAAAAGGAGAATCGAAATCCCGCGCGAAGGATCGACTGATCCCCCCCTTCTTTCGACTCTCTTTTTTTAGAAAGAAAAATTTATTCCAACTCTGCCCTTAAAAGGGGAAAAAATCCTTCAACTTTCAAAAAATAAAACAAAATAGTATATTTCTCGGAGAGATTTCTACTTTTTCTAGAATTATAAATTAGAGTTTTCAGTAAAGTCAAAATGGCACGCGATGAAACCACAGATTTATACCTATTTTATTTTTTTACTATCATATATGTATACATAGTCGTGTTTTTTTCGAAAATACTATTCAATTTCGGGTTGAAATTCATGAAAAATCGTGACATCCTCGCTTTAAGAACGCCGTCGAAAAATTATTTGAAGGGGAATCTATCTAAAACGCTTTTTGATACGAGTTTACTTTTGCACCGCCAGACACTCGAGGAAAATATTTATCCCGAGGAGTCAAAAATATCATATTTGATATTAGAAAGAAGAGCTCTCTTTATATTACAAGCGGTCATAAAGAATATCGCGTAGGGGTGACTATTCGAGGCCCTTTAAGCATTCAATTTTTACGACGCCATTTGCTCCTTTTATCGCGAGAAACCCTCTTTAGGTAATTTCCTACAGTTCTATAGAATTTCTTTCTATACATATACGAGTACGCGAGTAAGGATAGAAAGAGGCGGTCAGGAAGGCTTTCCCGCAACGCGCGGATTTCCTCTTAAGCGTCCTGTGTGGAAGAATGCTCGTCGCTATCCTTACAGCTTCCCTCCAGCTCTCTCTCACGCGCCCTTCAAGCGCGTTATCTTCCAGAGATAGGGAAGAAGTTTTCCGTACAGCTAGAGAAGAGAGAGGCTCCGCAGACGTGTCAAAGGGCATCATCTCGCCAAGTGTGAGAGGGAAGAAACTCTTCGTGACTGGGCTATTACCGAAACCATCCCAGCGCCTCGACCTACAACCCCGATATACCCTCTTACGCCAGGATATAAAAGCCAAAACGCCAGATACGAGACGGATTTTCTTACGGGATCATCTCAAGGCGCGTTATCACCCTCGTTAAGGCTCGAATTTTAGGCGAAAAGCGAATCTAAACACCTTTACACTATTTTGAAAAACAATTCTGTAAACGAAGATGCTGGGAACTGAATTTCGGTCATAAAACAGTATTTTTTCTAGTCTAAAGGTCACGTGACCAAAAACACGCTCTGAATTAAAATTCAAATTAGATATAAGGATAGCGCTATTCAGAATTTCAGCCAATCGAGGAGGCTAGTATTACTTTCCTTAAGCAAAAACTGTGTAGGAACCATGGCCTCTGACGTCAACAACATCAGTTAAGAGAGCTAATTTAAATATTTATAAAGTTCTGATAATCGTTGACGAGTGGGGCAAATAATTATATATGAGTCGGATAGCCAATATTAATTCTGTATTGTGCATGTCAAGAAAAAAGTACGCCCAATAACGTATACCCATGAAAACGTACCTTAAGTTTTTCACTTTCAGGCATATCATAGACATTCCACTAAAACCCAATACGCCATTCAACTTCGTTAAAGGCAGCAAGGCACGCGAATTACTATCATTTCGCGAGTTATGTTAAAAATGTAATATTAAATTTCGTTTATCAAAAAAATGTAAATTACGAAAGGATTTTTAGAACCGTAAATATCAATTTAAATGTACCAAATGTATACGAAAAACACCTGCAAAGGTTTTGGAATAAGTTGGCTAAGGATACGATTCCTCCTCCCCCAAAACAAATTTAAATTTCTTCGCCAAAAATTTGGAAAAACGAATCCCAAGCGAAACGAAAGAAATTTGGTAAGGCCCTTCTCGAAACCTCGTATACGCGGTTAGTTTCGCCTTTTAGGTTAACATATATATACACGATAGGATGAGGTATTAGAGAAAATGGAAAAATTCCAGCTTACCGTGTTACGGTCCTTATAAGAAGTGGAATTCCTCGGAGGATGGTCAGGTTATAACGTATATAAGAGTAGATCTTAAAACTCGAAGAAAATGTTCCCGTAGGAAATCCGTTAGAAGGTTGTGGAACTCTCTAGTAAGACGATGTTGTCCATCCAGCCAGCTCGCGCAGGCAGCGCGGGCGGCGAGTTCCAAGTCGGGACTGGAATTAATTAATCCCTGGCGTTCCGGATTCTCGGTCCTTTGACACTTTTCGGTTAACGTCTACCGGTACGGGTCGGGGCCCGCGCCTCGGGTTACTCTATATATGATCTTCTCGAGAAAGAGGAGAGTCGAGGCAACATCAATTATGGCGAGTGCCACCTTCCAGAAACTTTACTGAGATAGCTAGGACACCGTACCAGAGACTATATATTCCAAAACGAAATTACTCGGCAAAGATTCTATAGAGAAAATAAAGAAATAAACAAAAATAAGATTAAATAAGTCGAATAATAAAGTTTTCAGTAAAAACTAATATATATATTCTATGCTAGTTTCAATATATTTTTACGCAATCTTCTTTTGAGATGAAATTTCGTACGCAATTTAGAAATTTAAATATAAAATAGGGCACGATTAAAACTACAAAACGTTCGTATTTAATTAATTAATCAAGTAGAAGAAACAAGTAAATGATTATATATAAAAAATTAACACTTCCCTCAAAGAATAATAATTACACTATCGAATAGTTACGTGCTTTAATAATCTAAAGACAAATAAGTTTAATTAAAATACAAAAGCTATTATAGGTACCTGGTTAGCTACCGGAAATTCATTCGTATTCATTTCTCAGCTAATTCATGTTTATATAAAGAAAAAACTTTAAGAACCACACCCTCTATAATAAGCTTCAAATTAATATATTAATTATATTTTAATGTTAATATTTAAGGGAAACTTTATGATTTAAGGTTTAAATAGACTCGCGAAAACACAATTGGGTTTTTGAGACGCTTGGACATTTCCGTGTTTTAGGCCAAAAAGCGTTCATTAACCTTGGGGAAAAATGGACCCCAATTACTCATCGCGTTTCAGGGTTTATTTTAACGACGCTATACACGACTCTAACCCTTTTATAAAAGCACCATATATACGAATTCTTTTAAATTCGAAACGGGCGGAAGTTAAAACACGAATTCGTTAAATTTCGTCGAACACGCATCACGCACCCCACTCGTTTTATTGAGTCCTTTAAATTACCAAGGCTTGTTCCGCCAAGCGCGAAAAGAACGCTCTCTCGAGAATAACAAGGAATTTAAAGAATTAAATTAAGCTAGTCAACGGGAATCAACATGTCCATTAAAACTGTAGATTAAATTACAATAGAAAAGATATATAGTATTTTACGATACCGCCCTTTCACTAAAAGGAAAGACAATTTTTCCCAAGTGATTATAAAAATTACTGGGGTTTAATTTGGTTAAAGGGAGGATGAACAGGAAAATGAATAAAAAAATTTACCGATTCTATTATTTAAAATAAAACGGTTGAGAAATGTAATTCCAAGAGTGTGAAACTGAAAAAAGCTACTCCAAATTCTACAAGGGTTATGGGAGGTTTCTTTTTACTCAGCAAAGATATATTTTTACAGTGCTATCAGTTAACATTCAAAGTATAACTAAGATAGTATAACCATTCCTCTAGCCTTACATAGCCTCGTTTTAAAATAATGGCTCAATCTTTCTTTTCCGGCACTTTTACTCAAACGTAGTTCGCAAACTAGCGAAACAAGGGGCGGATTAATACTTAGTGTTATAATTCATAGAGGATAAAGGCACGTATTCCAAACTTTTATATTGAAATAATACTTTAAAACCTCTAGTGGTTTTTGAAGAACGACCGCGCATGGGAAGTCAGATATTTCTAGGAAATGTGAAAGCTAACATGATTTCAGACATCTATTAAAACGAAAAAACGTCAAGGTTTTCTTCTGGAGACCGCCCTCCCCGGTTTTGAATGAAAATAGAGAGAATGAAATACGACTTTTCAAAAAGAAAAATTCTACTACTGCTTGCAAATGTCTCGTTATCTTCTTTGCGTATACAGTATACACCTTTTTTCAATACGTGGATCGCCGGAGAGCACTGAAAAACATGCCTTGATCATTTTTAGTGTAACACGTTTTGGCTTTCAGGTGGCTATGATAGATTGTCAGAAAAGGAGAAGTGTAAGAAGACAAAAAAAAAAAAAGGAGGAAGAACCCCGTACCGTCTATCCCTATCAGTTCCGGCCACACATACACGAATGTTTTTGCCGCTAACCGAGAAAAACAAAAATTCCAATAAATCAAGTCGTCCAAACAAGCCGCTGTCTCATTAGTTTTAGGGAAATCTCTTGAACAATGATAGTATGTTTTTTTCTTTTAAAGATAAACATTCAAGGAATTTATCCTCAAAGAGGAAAATCTAGAGAAATGAAGATTTCGTAAGGGTAAAGAAAAAGGCTTTAATATATTTGTAAAAAAAAAAAATAAAAAAAAATTCTAGAAATATTTTCCCAAAAATGTTTGCTATTTTAAAACCTTAATTCAAACTATATTAGTTAATTTATATTATGAAGAATGAATTGATTTGAATTAACTAGTTTTAAATTCAGATTAATAGTTATTACCATACGCTATACTAAATTAAAAATTTATAATAGTCAGCCATTCTAATTTCTTTCAAACTACATACATTATGCAAATCTGAGTAAACGTATAATACGCATTTCCTTCCGAGAATAGAGAAACTAATTAAATACTTTCCCTTTTTTTTAAAGAGAAAATAGAAAAAAACTTGCTCAATATCGTTTCATTTTGGAATACTCATTCCGATCTGGAATTTAATCTCGGTACGCTAGGAGTTTTGGCGACATTTCTTAAAGAGAAAAATATTAATATCTCTACTCAGTTGCATTATATAAAGCGCGGCATATGTTACTGAACGTGAAACAAAGATATTTCCACTATAGTAACATTGATTTCATCACGTCATATTCCAAAACAAACCTCTCAAATACAACGAGTCTTCCAATAATAAATTGAAGGATCTTGAAGTTTTCGTTTTATTTCCTTCTATGTTTATATATAACGCGTAATACGGCATAGATAGACAAATGTTCATGAAAACATCTTTTAAAATAGGTTTGTTCATCTAGAAATCCAATCAAAATAAACCCCAGTTTTTCGAGGACTATAATTAACATTTCTAAGCCTTGGTCGATGCAATTTCTTTTCCCAGCAGTTGATTGAACTTGATTTTGTATCAATTTCACCGCTGCAAGTGTGAATATCGCTTGAAATAAAATAAGGTAGTAAACATATTCTGCATATTCCGACTGATGTAGGGTAATATTGTATATAATATATACGAGGGCCAAACTCTCTATTCTTAGCTCCTCTTTCTTTCCACCCGAACTTTCAAGAGTCAATCCCCTTCACGGAGAATGGCTTTTATATTCGGTCTTGTCGTCCCAGTCCACTCTTTATATACTTGTTCCAAAAATAACGGATCAGAAAACATCGCTCTTCATCTTATGGTAGAGAAAGAAGACAGAATAGACAAAACTGCTGGAAAGCCAAAGGAAACATTTTTCCGAGAAAAAAAAAAAAAAAAAAAAAAAAAAAAAAAAAATTGGTTAGGCTTGGTTGCTCATAATGCGATGGTGGTTTTGTGTAGATGACGTTCGAAGGGTTTGAAAGGGCAGATAGCTCCTCATATCTTCTCATTATATCGAAAAATAGACGTAGATGAAAGCCAAGTAAAGAAGGGAAGCTATACTTTAAATATTTCTCGCGCGGGAAATATTTGCAAACTATAGAGATACATGGGGTGGAGTAATACACAATGTTAAATAGTACAGGATCAATAAAGTTATTTTTAATTAGTAAATTTTTAATTTTAAACCAAATATTTTTAAAATTGTCTTGCCCGTTACGACTGTGCATTTATTTTGCCATTATAGACACGTCATGAATTTGTTTAAAAACATTCAGTGAACAAGAAAACACTAAGGATATAAATTCATATTGCTTAACCTCGTAACATGAACCCGAACAGAGTAGCGTATAGCCAGGTTGTCTGAAGCCATCGATTTTAAATCCGAATGTACATATAGAAACATCGTTACCTGGTCTAAAAGTGTACCTAAACCCCAAGGAATAAAAGAGTACACGCGGATGTGGTATAGGGTCTCACGATGTCGCGAACCATTCGTTCCCATAAAGGTAACAGAAAGAAAGGCAGTGTGAAAGTTACAATATCCGTGTCTCTCTTTCTCTCTGCCGTTCACCCCATTGCTTAAAACCCAACGAATGAATTATAATAAGCGTCATATCAAGGGTCAAAGTCGCCGGAGGTTGTTGGATATACTATGATAAGGTTCTTCCAGCGGTTGATAAAAGTGTAAGGCAATACTGAAGAGGCCTCAGGAAATTGGTAGATTTTTATCCCATCCCCATGTTCTTTACCTTACGCTCTATACCATTCCACGCTTCGGCTACGGACTCGATGGAATCCAGGAATAAAGCGAGTGATGAAGACGCGGGATCGTTCCAGCGTAGAAACCACCATCCACGATCCTTCTCCATCTTTCCCATCCTACTCAAAAACCTCTTCTTCCCGCTTCCATCTCTCTTCTTTCTCTACCCCTATCTCTCCGCAGGGTTTCGAAATTCGTATAGCCGGCTCAATTTGACTCCAAAAAAGTAAAGAAAAAACTCAGCCTAGTAAAGTACACCACGTGAGGAAAGAAAAAGAAGAATACAAAGTTTTTTTCGAACTGAAATTTGCCACGCAGCTTGGGAGAGTAAAGTAGGCATCAGGGAAAAAGGCTACGAATACATGATATTAGGTATTGGCCAAAGCACAGGGACAGAGACAGGCACCAAGTACTAGCATAGTCTCCGATAAAATATTACTCGGATATATATATATACGAAACTAATGTCACCGGTCGGGAATTTCAACTCCCGGATGGTATAGTCTACGTTTAAACCCGGAAACCCCTTATCGCCCAAAAACAAACTACACTGACAATCTCTTTCGAGTTTGCTTTCAATATAGATGGACGTAACTATAAACCCAGTCAATTTCAGTCGTAAATTTTCTCAAAAAGACATCAGTCTAGACGGTAAAAGTTGGTGAAGTAGAAATTTTGGAAACTCGAGAACATTGCGTTCAATTTTAAAAACATATAGTATATCATCTTCTTAGTCGCTAGTTTATTTTAAAGAAAGAATGAATCCCCATAACAAGTGATTCTCTATCGATTCCGTATAGTTTAAATTAACCATATTCACTATTTACAAATATTACAAACCTAAAAATATTTATTTTACTTAATAGGAAAGAATCCTTTACAAAGATCGATCTTAAGCCTAGTTTGAAACTTTTTAATGCTAGAATAAGGCGCTAACTTCTCAGTGATAAGATGAAGACTTTGTCTAGAATTCAAACTTGACTAAGTTAAGTCTACTTTCAAGATTAAAATTTGTTTGTAAAAACTTGGAATAAGGCTTAAAATCATAGGTGGACACTCTCTTAAAATGAGATGTTTTCTTCAAGCGGGGAAAAGGTTTCCCGCATTTCAAACTAAGTTTGTCGATTACCTATTATACGTGAAAGTGCGGAAAAAATATACAGGCTTAATACGCGAATTATAAACCTGAATATTTTGCTAGCAAGTCTAAACATATTTCACCAAATAACACCAACTCATCGTTTCGCCATGCTCTCTTTAAACGCGTTTGAATGTAGATTAACATACGTCTTTTATTAGACTAGAGATTTTACTTTCATATATTCAAATAGACACTAAAAGAAGACACTGAAATGTTTGGAGAACTTAGAATATTATTATTAAAATAATTTACGCTACTGTTACTTCATGGTTAAGTTTATTAAAAAGATGTTTTCGGACCTAATCTTTTCAATGATGATATATTTATCTTCGCTATCTTAGTCACGAAGTAGAAATTTCGTAAATTTACTTTAAAATATCACCATGGTTAATAGGTTTTGTGTCAAGAAGCTTATTTGTTCCTATACTTGCACTTTTTCGTCTGTTATCTTTTGATGGTAATTTGGCTAGACTACATAATAAATGGAATTATAGGTGATTTTTTGAAAAAGGAAAGCGCCAAGTATCCCATACGTGGAAGAGTCTGTTGAAAGCCATTACGATCAATAACGCAAGATATAATGCAGAACACATAAACGTAAAACCAAAATTCGCTACTCTTTTTTAACAAGGATATAGTGTAATACTTTAAAAGATTCCTCGTTTGAGAGCCAGGTTTGTTTTTTTGTATAGACCACTTCTTGTCAGTGGCCAAAAGAGCTCGAAGCCCTTGAGTGAATTTCACGATGGACATTCCGTACGTCCCCCTTGTTTTTCTATTTTCTTTTTCTTTGGGGGGGGGGGGGGGGCAATTTTTCGACACTCGCCAGGTGCCAACTTCTCAGACGTCTAATCAATAAACCGTTTTGCAAGAAAAACAACGCTACGCAGTTATATATAAATAGGCGGAGTAAGGTATATAGGGGAAATGGAATATAGGTTTTGTTCGTTATACAAGTCAAGGGAGCAAACTCTATCACAAATATTCCCGCAGTTTTTTGAAAAAAAAAATAAAAAAAAGAAATAAAGTAAGACATTAAACATAGGGGTGGAGAAATGTACTGTATCGATTACTTTACGAAATCAAATGGATATAAAAATAAAGAAGAAAACGCTTACGATGAGAAAGGCGAGATTAAACGAACCGAGTTATTCCGAAAGAGAAAACAGAAAATGGCTTATTTCAAAGATCTAAATCTAACTCGCATTCTATGAAGGGACCAAAACTTCCGTTGAAAAAGATATAGAAACCTGTTATTGTAAAAGGTTTTGAAGGTCTTCTGATATAAAACATTTTAGTTGTGTGAATTTAAAATTAAATTGTTAAAAACTTTGCAATAAAAAGTCTTTTTCTAACGGATTTTTTGGTGCAATTTAAGATTTGGTTGATTTTTTTGCGTTTTCGTTATAGGAAAGAAATATTGTAATAAAACCAATTTCGAACTTATATCGAAAGAACTATCTTATAATATACGGTTGATTAATTTTAAGACCAAATAATACAAAGGAAAATTGGCATAAACTGACATCAATCGATAAGAAAATATGAACTAGATCTTTCTAACTTCAGATAATTTTATCATCAACAACTATATCAAGATTAAAAGATTACCATTGGAATGAGAAATAAAATTCTCCCATAGATTGATGAGTAGAGTTCTAAAATTACCGCAAATTTGGAAATTGGTTAATTACGCGGTAATTTAATTTACTGGTATACACAAAATTATATGTAATTGAATTTCTGTGTATTTTAAATTCAAAATCCTATTTGAAACGCTTCTAAATTCTTATTTCTTACGTAAAAAGTGTATCAATTAATAGGTTAAAGTGACTCGGAAGAAATTAACGACGAATAACTATTACAAAAAGTAAGACCTTAAAGCTTAATACCTTAAACTTTGACCCGCGAATTTAACGAGATTTGGACCAAAAATCTATCATTCTTTAACATTGTCCTTCGAGTTCATTTCGAGATCGAGAGAGAAATCCCAAAGACGCAGGCGCCCCTATGGTATTAAAAAGTTTTTTTATCGCTACCGCGTTTAAGAAACTGCGTCAAAAGAAAAACAAGAGAGGTGGTATGAGATATTTCGGGTTGAATCTTTTAAATGAGGCGTAATTACGTGTTAAGGTTCCTTATGAATTTTTTGGTTAGAATTGGGCGAGAAATAAAAGCCCCCGGGCAATTCGTTAAGAAGAAAGACGGCGGAGAGTCGAGACTAACACCGCGCGAGGCCTAATTAAGGCCCCTTCCTAAAACTCCAAAAAACTGAATAAGCCTATTAAGAATTCTTATTAAGAAGTTGGGTACATTGAAGATAGCGCCCGAAGCTAGCTTAAAAGGCCGAGCGTCCTTAAGGATCGAGAAGCGCGCGCCCCAATTCTCGCGAAAGATGAGGTGTTAATTACTAGCCGCGGCCTAAACCCTGTCAACGGGGAGAAACTAAGAAATTAATATTTTTGGCCTCAGTCGGCCACGTATCGAGGAAATAAGTCATTAACGGGGGTACGGCGCCCCGACCTTAATGTTGTCCTCCGAAACATATATATAGAACTAGGCCCTAATGCTTTATTAACTGGTAGTTAACAATATATTCGAACCGAGAGTGAATATATAAAAAAAATAGGGCATCGATTAATCCTGCTTAATTAAGATTTGATGCATCGATGGCGTAAAAACAAAGACACTTAACTAAGTTGACTCAAGGCATTAAATTAAAGATTTACCATGAAGGTCGCTATATTTAAAGGGAGCCTGAAGGAAATGGAATGTAATTAATACGCGATAATTTAGAAAGTAACATATTTAATTAAAAAAGTATCTAAAAGAGTTTAATTTCGAAAATATGATATTTAAATAAATATTTTTAAATTTCCCACTTCAAACTGGTGGACCAACATTTGGATTTGATTGCAAGCCAATCAAATCGAAGCCCGCACGTGTGGCTTGATATTACGTGATTGAAGAAGCTCTTAATATACCTAGCTTACTATTCTATTTGGGCAATATTAAATTTCAGAACTTTGCCGATATAATTCGTGATCGTTTAGTCTACTTTTAAGTGATGATGTCACTGATATCTAATTTAATTAAAATATAAATGGAATGATTATCATTTTCGGAAATATCCTTAATAAATATTCATAACATATCTGTAATTTAAATTTTAAAGTTTTTATAAACACGTCAACCCAAAGGTATAAAATTAAAAAAAAAAAAATTAATTAAAATTTATTCATAAACCTTCACAAAAAACTTTAGATGACAAAAATCACTTTAACTGTATGCATTTTTAACATACGGAACATTGCTGGACCCGCTGTTTAGCCCAAATATCTTAAAAACTTAATAGACTAAGGCAGTCTTATTTTAAACATTTATCGCAGAAGTAAGTTTCAATCTCAAACTCTCCTTTTCATTCCAAAACAATTTTCCCTTGGAATCAAATAGACCCGGTTTCCTTTTCCCTGCTTGAAGTATGAATTATACAAAGTTGTATATAAATCTTTGCTCTCAGGGAGGAGATGGGAATTGTGAATTGAGTAGTATCTTGAGGGTTTTTTTTCCTCTTCCTCGGGGAGAATGAAAAATAAAAAACATCCTTCAATAGTGACGTCTCAGCACAGTGAAGGAGATTAAAAGACTGTCATACGACGAGGAGAAAACAGCCTAGGAGGAGAGAGTCGTGACTTAAAGGGTAGGTGAACTAATAAACTCGAAAAAGGTACATTCATTGCCTATGAGCCAATAGAGTGAAAGGTAAGACGTTGTTATAATTTTATCTTTCTCCTTACATTTCACTTAATTGTTTTCTAAGTCAGTGGACAAACTACTGAGATAAGTTCGATATCAGCTGGATTTTAAATCAAATACAAAACAGAGTAAATTGGTTGAAGGTTTTTACACGCACTAGATGGTTGTTGGTTTATATTTAAGACAATTTTAAGTTAAATACTTAACCTTTAGTATCATATTTAGCAGGTAAATTAATCCAATAAACAAAATATATATTACACTGTTCCTTTAAAAACTCCTCAACGATACAAACAAGAACTGGGGAGGATAAACGAATACGCAATATGTCTTATAGAAGATTCGAAATAAAAGCGGACTTTTAAACAAACGCCAGCAAGGCGAACCTCCCCTTATTCTTGTGGGGGTTTCCCCCTATACATTTTTCACTCAGACACCCCTACGTGTAGCTCTTGGTTCTTAGAAGCGGGTGACCAAAGTGCTCGTGGCTTTCGCAAGAAACTCAGTGTAAATAGAAAAGAAGTACAAATAGAAATTTTCATGGCTTTCTCTTATAAGCCACGCTTAGAGACGCGACTTGAGCGGAAAGTCCAAAATGTAAAAACAAGAAGGTACATAGTCCATATAAATAAATCTACTCCATTACCCTGAAAAGATAACTTAGAAATACTACTCTGAATACATGTTCAGAGAAAAGCTACCTTACAAGCAAGAAGGATCAGATAAGGAGAGGAAAAGAGGGAACGGCGCGGCTCCTACTGCGTCGGCCTAAACTCCCACTCTGGGAGAACGGGGGACAGACGGGGGTAGAGATGCTTCGTGGTAAATTGTTGTCACGTGGGTAAAACGAATCCTTTAAGAGACGCGCTAGCTAACGACCACGTGACAACAGTTTACCTCGAGAATTTCCTATCCCCCTTTCCACCCGAGTGGGAGGTTGGCTCTTCTCTCTCTAACTCAACGCAGCCCCACTTTTCCTCTCCTTATCTGATCCTTCTTGGTACAAGGTATAGCCTCTCCTTACTCAACACCGACGATTACCGCTCAAAACTAAAATTACTCTAATTTTTGAAATGGGTAAATATTACGTATCACGGCAATATTACCAGTTTTCACAAAATGATTTGAATTTCTATTTCTGTGATTTTAAATACGGAAAAATTCTTGTAAACGCTTCAAAACTATGATTTCTATTAAAAAAAAGCCCCTACTCTCGGGAAATCGCAATGTTTTTCGAGATATTTTTGACAATTTGACTTTGCATCAATAGAGCGAAGTTTCTCAAATATGAGAAAATTACATCATTATGTCCTTATACTTGTAGACGATTTAAAACTTTAAACTATGACCTCTTTTAGGAATTTGTTAACTTTTAATCAAATGGTTTTCCACTTTGGTAATTTTACCGGAGCAAACCATAAATTAACATTATCCTGGTAATTTATAGCGTAATTAACCGATTTAGAGCTTTATTCACAAAACTATCGCTGTCAAACAACTACGACGTTAAGATAAATACAAGTTTCTATCACAAACGGCGTAAAGGTTTGTCTAAAAAAATATAAATTCACTCGAGGCGCTTGAAGAAACCGGTTTCTGTCCCCTCTTTCGGGGTGAAAAGGTAAAAGAAAATATTACATGGGAGCTTTTAGAAGAACGTAACTGCCCGGAAAAATTGGATGTTTCGGAGAACTCCCCCTTCTATATATATTTTTTTATACCTTTCAGGCTTGAAAAAAAAAAGGTCACGATAGGTTAGGTCTTAAAATAAATATACGATTGAATGCTCGCAAAAATCTGTGTTTGATGGAGAGATACGTTCGTAAAACAATTCAGCAATAAAAGTTCCAGTACTTTTAGCCTACATCGCGACGCAAACGACTACAAATGGTCTAAACCAATAGCAGAAAACCTATATCATCGATTGCAACAAAGTCTAGTATTTATAGACAAAAAATTGGGAAACGTATTTACCTTTTCGTCTGGCAAAGAAATGAATTTTTGGGAAATTCGGATAATCAATCTTCCAATAATATTCTTGGTGTAGACGATCGAGTGTTTTCGGTTGATATTTCAATCCATTTCAAACCGGAAGTAAAGAATTTTCTCAATACGAAACGCTTCGAGTTTGTTTCCGGACTTCCGCCTTCAAAAAAAGAAAATAATAATAATAATAATATTAGGGCAAAGGTTAAGCAACAATCTTTATAAAAAAAGCATCAATATATATATAATTGTACGTCTGTCTGTCTGTTCGTTGTTGACCCATCAGTGCGAAGACATTCAGGATCTACACGAATTAACTAAGCCTATTTTCTATTTTAATATTTCCTAATTCTTTTACTGGTGGATAAGGATCTATATGATCTATATAACAGATAAAGACTCCATTAAACATCACCTGTGGCTAGTTTTCATTCTCCCTTTAAGAGAAATAAGTTTAGATTCGTTAATTAAAGTATCTTTAAGTGAACGAAAACACAGTTTCGAACTGCAACTGTGGTCACTATCAAAGTTAATTTTGTACTAAACACTAATTAATATAAAAAGTTTATCATTGGTTTTATTTTTTAGATCCAGAGTAGTATATTAATAAAATGTTAAAACTTGAAAATGAACTAAAGAGATTATTCGAGTTTAAACCCAAAGAATGTTATTATAGTTTACGGATAGGGGCACGAATGCCATTGACCTCAAAACGTGTATTTTCAAATCACATCATTAAAGGAACATGAAATGGGTTTATCTTTTCTAGCAGGCATTCTGTCCGCTTAACCGTCGAGATAAAAAAAAAAATTCAAATATTTTAATTTTCATATTTTTTAAGTTCAAGGTACCAACTGAAAAATTAAAAAAAAAAAAATAAATAAACGAAGAATATGAAGAAATTTCTTTTAATTCCCTTAAAACTTTCAAAACGCGTGAAACACGATTCAAAGAATCTGTTTTTTCAAAGCGAGTTTTTGCTTCCTTTAGTAAGCCTCCCAAGTTTAAAGTTTGAAGAGATTGAAGGCAAATTTAACTCGGAACTTTTTATTTTTACTATTCTTTGGAAAGCCAGCCTTTTATACCGAATCCCAAAGACGTCGGCTTATCTAATTAAGGTTTTTATTTTTTTGAGTCCCCCTCCCACCAAATCTCCTTTCAAAAATTAAAAAAAAAAGGAAGACGAATCTCTAGAGAAGAAAGATGAGATCTCTTTGGCCCGGATAAATACCTCGGGTAGAATAATATATGAGCCGCCGCGTCTTTCGGCTATTTTATTACGTTTAAATAGAGAATGGAGCTCAGCCAAGAAAGCTCTAGTCATACAACAGAGAGCATACAGCTCAAGGATTAGAAATCCCTCTTTCAAAGCAGTTCGAACTCTCTCAAACACGCCTTTAATCGGCTTCCGAAGTTCCAATCCTGTATAAATTTGTAACAATACTATTAATTTGAAGGAGAATCTCAAGGGCGAATTCAGCGAATTATTGTATAAAAACATAGAAACAAAGACAAGAAATTTTTGCTGTCATAGACGCAGACCGTGGCTCCCTCTAGACTCAAACACAATTTTTGGCTAAAATAAAATTTGATTGGCTTGCTGGCATCCTACAGTTCTAGCTACATTTTTTAAGGATAAGAGATAGAAAGTTATTTGCTGACAGACTGCATTCTCTCTTTAAACCCCGAATATGTTTAATATAAGCTAGTATCAAAAGCTTACACGATATCCGCAAATATTTACGTTAAGTCTCTAGTCTATTCATTGACTTAGTGGCAATGTAAATAGATAAGGAATTAAAATTGAAAACAGGGCGAGGACGTTAATACGCTACCTCGTCTGTTTCAAGTGCCTTTCACTATATTGTCTCTAAGTCGAAGAACCGTCTATAGAAGCGAAAGTTAATTGTTATATACTTCCAGCCTAAATTTATAATATCGAACAATAACCTTATTGTTCCTAAATTTGACCTCCAAAGAGCTTAGGTTCAAGCGTAGTCTGCAAAGTTTGTATATCAATATTGAGTTTTCTAAATACAATGTCAAACCTCGTAAAGACCAACAAACAAGGGTATATTGTCGAAAATTATCCAAAATTAATTTTACGGAATCTTTTTTAATTTGAATATTTTTGCAAGAATATTCAATTTAATTCCGTATATATTTCATAGTTTAAAGTATAAGCTCTCGATTTGATTCGATTTCTCGAAACCGCATCGAGAACCAGTTTCATATCGATTCGGTTTCAATAACCGATAGTTGAAGCTACAATAAATCGATTTATAAAGATAACGCGTGAACACATTACGCTTAAAACGATTCCTGGCGATTTGAATATCGGTTTGATTTTACCGTTTCAAATCGATTAAGAAATGTTAGTGTTACAAGTGGAAGAACTCTTTATTCAGAATTTCTTACTGTACAGAAAATTTGGGGCAACATTCCACTCCCCTTATAGATTCTTCTTGGGGGTATTGAAGCTGAACTAAGAAGAAAAGCCTAACCCGGCCTTAGCAGCTAAAGGATAGAGTTAAGGAATGAATATATTATTCCACTATATATACAAGAAGGGAGCGGGGGGCTGGAAAAGGACCCAGTAAGTGTAAGAAGATGAATGCCCATTAAATTCTCAGGTGCACTTTGGGACTTTTAAGGTCAGCTCTTCGGCGAACGGCCTCGGAATTTTAATAGCTCTCTTCTACTCCCCCACTTTTCTAAGTTAAAAGATCCGAGCCTCGTATAATGTCGTGATATGTTAATCAGAAAGCGAGCGGCCATTTAAGAGATTTAAAATATCCCCATAGAGTTTGCCTTCCCAGGCAACTCACTCTCTTTCTCCTTCTATCCGATATACCTTGAAGGGGCTTCGCGAGCTGGGCGCGTTGAACTCTCACTCGCAGCTGCCACCGCGCCAAATAACCCTTCGCTAGCCGCCTTTCTTATTTTTCTCAAATTTCCGCCCGCACCCCCGCGTTCTCGCCAATTTCCTTTTTTTCTTTGATAAGACTTTCGAGTGCGAGCGTCTTAACAAGATAAACTAGAGAATTTAAAACCCTCGAAACAGTCTCGCGTTGGCTATCAATGTCTTCTATTAACACGAACGATAATAACTGAGAAACCTTCGACCAACTACTTTACCCTATCTACCAAAAGCAAAGATCGGGTACTGAATATGATGAATAATAACAAAGGAAGGAGCTAATGTCAGTTAGTTAAAGAGAATTATCGTCTAAAAACATAGGTAAACAAAAACAACTATCGGTTGTATGGATGTCGCGGAAATCTTGGTTCAACCTAAATTCTAGTATAAGATTTGCACAAAAGGTAAAATTTGATTGGCTGGGATGCCCAATTTTACAAGGAACAATATGGTAGACGATATAAGTCGGGGTGATAATACACTGACTTTAAATCTTAATTTTGGCGCAATTAAGTGGAGTATCAACAAATTATGGAAATTTCTTTTCCCTTCGGGTTAATTTAATAATTCCATACTTTAGTTATAAGTAGAAGCCACGTTAATAGTCTTTGAGATATTTTTACAATAAAATCTACGAAATTCTGCCAACCTTAACTCGAATGAAAATACTAGAAAACCCGTTAATGCAATTGAAGGTTTAATAAAAAATGTAGAAAACAAAATCCGTTTCTGCGCTTTTTCCATTTAAATTTTTGGCGTACAATGTATTCAAAGACGCGATGCGAAAGGAATCGGAAAAGAAAATTAACTAAGGTATCCCCGATCCAAGAAAAGGAGAGTGAGAAAGGGTGGCGTAAAAAAAAAGGAAGAGAAAGTGCCATAAGTAGTTTAAGATTTTCTAAATTAAAGTTTTTTCTCATTCTCGGCGTTTCTTTCGAATACGTAAAAAGGTACGTAACATCTATAGGGGTGAAAAACTTGATTACGGGTTTGCCTAGATTTCTTCCGTCTTTCTTTCTTACTCTCATTTGAAAAGTTAGGGGTTGAAAGAATGGAGTGACATATAATATCGTTCACTGGCCATACATACAGTTAAAAAAAACTAGGTTCTTTTGATATAGAATGGAGGATGGTTCAGATTTTAAATGAAGCATCGCAGCAGAGAAAGTTTTCCTAACTCGTTGGATTTTTCTTTTTGTGTAAAATCCTTCTTCCATCTCACGAACAATTTCGGATGGGAATTCTGGGAGAAATCATCCCACGAGTGTGAGGAAGATAATTCGAGGTTCAAGGTTTTTATATCATAGGATAGGTATTATTAAATTTATAGAATAAATATTAATTTGAAATTTTTGAAGTTTAAATAACTATACCTTCAGATTTGATTTTAATTTGAAAAATAGTTTGAAGTTAGTGGGCGGAAAATATTGTAATTTTATTTTATTTTTAATAATAATGTTTATTTTGTAACTTTTGTTACTGACAACCATAGTAGGACTTATCCTGTAAAGCGTACTTAAGAGGAAAACAAAATCCGTAGCTGTCATATGGAAAATAACCTTAGATTTAACCCTTTCATATTAGCACGGTATTTTTTTTAAAAAATATGAAAGCGTTAAGAGGATTTTAAAATACTTCAAAAGTTCATGCGCGTTTATGTCATAAACATCTTATCCATTCATATATTCTATTTTAAATTAATTGAAACTTGTTTGGACTTAAAAGCTACTCTTTATGTTTATACGTTAAATACGCGGGGAACCTATTCAAAATTTTATACCTCAAAAGAAACTTAAAAATGAAATATATGTATTTTTTCCGACATATTTCTAGAACATAATTTACGATAATTTTCATATGAAAGATAGGACTTTATGGATTAAGTACTTTTACGAAATAGACCGCGCGAAATCAACCTCATCGGGTATCGGAACGCTCTGTAATGATGACGTAGTATTGTGCGGAAATGTTTAATTTAAAATAGCGATTATAAAATATATATTTTTTTACTGTTGCAGTAATTTTTTTCTATGACATATGTATATATAATCTGAATCATTTTTTAACGATCTTTCCGAAATTGCCGCTTAATTTCCAATTGTAGTTCATGAAAAATTCGTGACAGCCTCACTTTAAAACAATATAATATTTCAAACAAAAACATAAATGAAGAAACATTAGGAGACGCGTTAGATTTTTAAAAGTCAGGTTAGATGAAAAGAAATTCGATAAATTTTCGTTCAACTTCTTACTACGAATCCAAAAGGGAAAACAAGTTTAGCCGTTTATCTTCTAAGAAGATAAAGTTCCTTAAAAGGAAGTTCACTAAGTTTGTAAACTACGAGCAAAAAAAAAAAAAGTTTTTTTACGCAACAGCTAAGGCAAAGGTGACAAAGAAGGCTACGATGAAAAGAGGTTTAAAGTTTATAAATACAGTTTGTCTAACGACCTCCTGAAATATATTGATCTGAAAGGTATATAGCACTCATATTCCACCCTATAAAATAATTACGAACAATGCTGGTTCGTAATCATAGAGAAGTTTTACCTCGATCCTTTTTTCATACCTAATTAAAAACGGTAATAATTTTAAGGGTGTCCTAAATATATATTGCAGCCTTCCCTGAACGGTAATTAACTCTAATATTCACAATCGATATAGTTTACAATTTTCTTAAAAATGATCTAACTATTTTAACCAGAATTCATTGAAAACAAGAACGAACTGAATGGCCTAAGAACCAGGTGTCAGTGTCACATGTTTTGCGAGTGACGAGCCGTTATAAAATAAACTGTAAAGGTATACAAGGCTTATTAACTTAAGCTTTGAATAATTAGTTATTTCCCCATAATTAAGTCGCAATGTTAGGTGGATCAAGAGAATTTTAAATGTTTTCTAATGGAAACAGGAATTTTCGGGAAATAGCACTCGCTTTTACTCCCCCGATTCGGATTATTTGTTTAAACAATGTAGTTCGCCATATTATAAAAGCACAGCCGTTACTACTTCGTACAATCTCATACGCTTCTGATTCAAATTTCAAATGATCAAAATAGAGATTATTAAAACTTTTAAATGAACTATATAACAATTTGTTAAAACTTTGAAACGATAACGAAAGTAGGTCATTCACTCGAAACGTAACCTCGCTGCAAATTCAAAACGCCAAGTATTATCATTTCCAATAAATTGTTTACGCCCACAAAAATATTACGAACCCTCCTCCAAAATAAATTCCAAGAACGTTCTTTTTAGCGGCGGTTAATATTCAAATGAGTGGCGTAGGTGCTGAGTGAATTAACGTTTCAAACGAGTTTTAAAGCGTTTTTAAAAATAATTTTTCCTTCCTCGAAATAGGCGTTGACCGACGGCTGGAATTTAAAAACCTTCTCTACCCTTTCGTCCCCCAACCTTTAGGAATCTATTCGGAGGAGAAGGCTTCTTTATTCCTTAGTTTTGGGCGGTGGTTGATGGATAGTCATCGTTAAGAGACCAATTCAAAGGGACAGAATGAAGCGGTAGCCGCTAGCGGAGAGGATATGGCGAGTATATAGCCAAATTAGCCGCTTTCCACGCGTAGAGTGGGCCGAAACAACGCCAGCCCGAGGTCTGGTTTCGCAGACGTGGCCGGCAATTAAAAGGGGCCGACATAAAAGGGCAGTTAAAGGGTCAAACTCCTTTCCGCTCTTGACTCTTCTCCTACGCACTCGCCATCGAACGCCTCGCTCCGATGACCCTTTACTTTAAGCGGTGCCGGCACGAGCTAGGTTCTTGATTAAAGGGCGGACGAAACCCAAAAACCATAAAAATACCTCCCTATACTTAATCTAGCCTGTAATTTGAATTTTTTGGGTCATCTATTTGACTGAAATTCATTCGCCTAAGTTCACGTTAGATCGGTGTGATTTTAAATCAACAAGATGTGTGTATAACAGTGGTTAATTAATAATTAATAAAAAAATTGTAATCATATTTAATCAGGTTGATAGAGATAAGCTAATCAAGTTAACAAATATCACTTTTCACCGCACCTTTAAAAGAGTCGGAAGAGAAGGAGTGAAACTAAAGGCTAGCGAGTGGGAGAGACTCCAATCTAGCAAATAAAATAGGGCCATGCCGCGTACATTCCTTCGCTTCTCTGAATAATGGGAGAGGCTAAAAGTTAAGATAAGCTCTTTTAAGATATTGATCAAAGACGGGGTATAAATTCACCCCTTTTCTATATATCCCTAGCTTTCTACGCGTCTTACCACACGGTTTTGGAATTTCGACGGGGTTAAAGGCTAGAAAATGGCGGGAAGGGAGCGAAAAAAGGTTTTAAGACCAGAGCTCGGTATATATACGGAGAAAATTATTTATTCCATTCTTATAGCTTCTTTTCAGCCAGCGTAAATATAATCAAATATCCAAAGCGGGATTCTCTAAGCCCAATTTTTGATTAAAATTGAAAAAATTAATAATGGTATTAAAATTCCTTCCGGGAGCGTTGTAAAATTAATGCAGTCCATTAAAATATAACAATAAATTATTCTACCATTAAAAAGGGATTTAGTACAGAACTAATTTAAGTATTTTAAAAGCTAGGGCGCGAAATTCGGGTTTACGATTTCACCAAGCTATTTTCTCGGAGCTGATTAAATTTATGGAATAGATTACGGATTTTCTTTTGAATTATTTATTAACAAAGAGAGAGTAAGAGCGTGAAGAAAAGGCCAAGATTACAATCGAGAGATTGGCCCGGGGAAAATACAACGGGACTTTAATTACCCGGGCGGCCTCTAATTAACAATCGTATTAGAAATGGGAAAAAGATCGATTCGTTAACGCCGCCGAATCAAACACTTTTATTTTTTCTTCCCTGTAAATAGGCGAACTTAGTGCTAGTGCTGAAAATATACGAAGGAGAAGGAACTAGTTTTGTATCTATAATTGCTTTAAGAAAATATCAAATATTATTTGCGGTTTTGAAATTATAAAAGTAATTTTTTCAATATTTTTTCCATGGTCTTTGTATTAAATTTAATTGGTTATCTCTCCACCCGCAACTAGTTTCTTCCCTACAAGGTTTCTTAAAATGAGATAGTATGGAGATGAATCTTAAAATGCTACACAAATACCATCTAATCTGTAATAACAGCCCCTTAACACTTCGATAAGAATTGAACAATATCACTTACTTTCAATAAAAATAAAGGGGTAAAATTCGGGGTTGTGTATCGGGATAAATTTATTCTCAAAGGTAAAACTATAGTAAAAGAGCCAAAAACTAAAAACATACCACGCAACACGAGATAGAGTTAGGAACACGGGAAAAGCACGGGTCTTTGTTATTTTCTTTTATTTTGGATAACCGTAATAAGGCTAGAGAAACACGCAACGTCGCTTCGAACGCTTGTCTGAAAATCACCCTTCGATTCAATGTATAAATGAATACTGATTCTTCGTGGTTGTAAAAAAAAAATAACGGAAGAAAGTCTGTTATAGAGAAGTGGTGAGTTAAGCTAAGTTCACACTACAGTGCTTAAAAATGGTATTAAACTATAAATTTAATTTTAAAAACATTAAATCCTGGTGATAGATATTAAGTTTGGGCTGCGTTCAGCGACGCAAATCAAAACGTTCAAAATGCTACCAAAATTAAAAATTATCATTTTACACCCTGTTCCCTCCAATATTTTCGCTTTTACAATAGAAGCTTATCTATCATTTCCGTTTATATACTGTATACGCTTAAATCTGTCACTTGAAGGCTGATAACGTGGGTAAAACGAAAAGCTTGATTTAGATTTAAACTTTAACTTTGATTTAACGCAAAAGCATGATATTTGGCCAAAAACGCGCCTTTACGCATTCTCACGGGCTGATAAACACTCGATTAGAGTAAAAAATGGTCCATTTACCAAACAATATGCCCTAAAAATCTAAACTTTCGCGCGTAATGAAAAATACTCTAGTGGAAACAAACCTTTATGGTTTGAATTAATGATACGATAACTTACTGGCCAGCATAACGCAATAAGTGTGAACGGAGCTTCATCGTAAACCCACCTTGCTAGATATAAGCTTTCGAATAGCATCAGCTTGAGAAGGGGTGAATTTAAAATGCATTCCAATACCTATATCTATATTTAGGTCTCTATATGAATTTCGTTATAGGTATAAAAATCAATACCGTTTTTACCCCAGTCTCCTTCCGATTGCCGAAGCTTTTCCATATATTTATATATAACAAAACCGAACTTTGGATATGAAAACTAAAAAAAAAAATGTCTAGAAAAATTCATTTTTATTCGTCTCACGTATTAGACCTACAGTTCGGGAGTGAGCTAGTGTTATCTCAACGAAAACACCCGTCTTCATTTTTTTTTTTTTTTTTTTTCGTTTTCGTACAATTCTTAGGGTTAAGAAAGTCTACCCGAAAAATTCTTTCAGTATAAATTCAGTTTATTATCGTTAAAAAAAGAATATGAAAAAAAAAAAATGCACCCAATTTTCAATTACCCGAAAAAAAAAAGTTTAAAACCTTTCTAGGAAACCGGATACGATTAGAAAGTTGACGTTTTAAATTGGAAAAATAAATTAGGAAAGCTTTTTTCCCCACCATCGACAAATAGGAAGTAAAATATTACTGGTTATTCAAGGTCGGAGTGATTCGCGATGTTAAACTCCATAGAGAAAAAAGTAAAGATTTCTTTGAAACTTGTATATTACACATTGTTAGGATCGAGGAGAGAATAAGTTCAATTCTTAGAATATATCTCTTTAACCCCGTAAATAAATCGAACGAAGAGCGCAGCCAAGTAAAATGATTACTTTCAGTTTAACATATAAAGAGCTTGTTACGAAAGATAGACAAGTAGTAAAGGTCAAGAAATGTTTCGCAATTTCAAACATCTTTTATTCCCTAGCTGTTTGGTTTAACTAGATTATATTGAATTGAAAGGAAATATAAATTATACTTAAAGAAGAGCGTGTGGTCCTTATGTTAACAATAATATCTAATTAAACAATTTATTAATTAAAAGATTTTCTTATCATATAATCGCAGAAGAACTTTTGAGTTTTGACAGAAGCCGATGAAACCCTCCTTTGAAGTCTACTACTCTAATGTTCCATATAGCGCTCCTCTCTGTATGGGTAAAATTCACAATTTTACGAGATCATGGGTCCTACTTCATACCCCTGTCTACGGAAAATTGGAAATTCTCTCTCTCCACAAACGACGACGTTTTTTTTTGACGAACTCCAAGGCTGCTAGAGATATTCGCTCGACGAACTCCCGCTCCGAAAATATCTAACGTTAGGAGGCGTACGAATCGCGCTTTTCGAAACTAACCCATACAGAGAGGGGTAGACAAGACCCGGGAGTAATAGACTTCAAAGGAGGGTTTCATCGGCTTCTGGTTTTGATAATTATAAAGTTTCTGATCATTAAAAAAATAAAAGGGCTATATTGTCTTCATTATCTCTTTAAGAATGTATATAAGAATCGGTTTAGTAGGCCATAATAAAAGATAAAACAGTTTAGAGATACCGAGAATGGGTTAAAATTGAAAAAAGAAAATAATAATATTCTCTTTTAAAACTATACAGGAATGAGTAAATAAAAACATCTAATCTCATTTTATGCTCTCTGATGTAATATTCGATGGGTAGTTTTAGCTGATGGCAACTTTGTACGTGCTGCGTGCATTTTGGATACATTTATATACCAAATAAAAGCCATTAAGAGGAGACCACGATAAAAAAATGTTTAGAAGAAAGGAACCGAACCTAATTTTGCATATTCTAACGTTCTACACGCCAACATGCTCACGTAATACTATATAATCTAACTGGTTTTCTATTTTTATTATACAGAAAGATGCCGATATAATGTCAGAAGAAAATATCGTTTCTATAAGTATGAAATAATCTTATTTTCGTGTCCTCGTCTACGAACGCTAACGTTCTGTTGATAAAATTTATCAGCAAGAATGCATGCTAGATTTTTGATAATAAACAGAGATAAAGATAGTACGAAGAACTAATTGCTAACTAATTTAAAACACAACTAACATTATGTGACGAAGTAACCTTTAGGTATACGTAAATATAATGGTCAAGGGATAATGAAGACGGACTACAAGTGATTTCATAATATCTTGATTTATAATAATATATATAATTTCCTAATAAAAATGTAATTAAAATAAAAATACTTGTTTGAGTAGTATATTACGCGTAAAACAGAGCGTGTTCCGTATATTTTATGAAGCCATAAGTGGGCCGGAGTCTTATGATTAGTCGAAGGTTCTCATTTCAATTGAATGCAAAAATATGAAATTTTCCCGATTTTTTGCAGAATCAGAGAACATTTCTCGAAAAGCCTTATTTTTAATTAATCGCTTCAGTTTTCACTTCACCCTCCCTTTAAGACATATCCATGGATAGTTTAAAAATTGTTTTCTAAACACCGACTTGCTTGCAAATTCTATTTTTAGTGGATTAAGTATATTTTACCGAGTGATCTAGCTTGATTATTGCTTTAAAATGTAGTTTAAATGTTATACTTTATGGTCGTATGTTGTTTATGAGGTGAAACAAAACAAGAGTTGACCAAAAAACGTAAGCAAAACGGGGGGAAAAAAATGAGGCCAAGAGAGGTTTTAGCCTTCCTTCATCTTCCATTCTTCCAGAATGATAAATGTTGGGAAGACGTTTGAATAAAACTGGGCATACGCAATTTAATGGGCATCTGCCGTGACGATAACAATTTAAAACGGCCTACGCGAATGTAACATCATTCTAACGTATAAAATATGACCTCGGATTTATTTCTCTTTATTTTTAAAACTTGACCCCACGCAAAGGTTAAAATTAAATTTCACGTCATATATATCTTGTCATATATACGAAGCAACTGCGATTTATCGCAAAACTGGCAGTGGTCGACTAGTGATAATGACAAAGCTCGAATAACCTAGACTTTATTGATAATATATTTTTAATTAATTGATAATTAAAGAAGAAATGTAGAAATTAAACTATTATTAAATAAGATACAATACTATGCGTTAAGGAAAATATTACGTTAGAGAATTATTTTTAAAATCAGATCAGAGCTTCCCTTTACGTATTTCATATCCGTGTTAAATAAACTGAGAAACTTAGCACGAGTTGGAAAGAGAAGTGGTAACGTTGAAATTAAACTTTTTCAGAAAGAAAACGACTTGGTATTGAACGAAAAACTTCATTTACGAGACGTTTTGAGTCGATGCCCTTCAGGCAATCGTTAGTCAGAAGTGATAACTAATCTGTCTCTTTAATAATCTTGAGTTTAAACGCCTGAATCTACGGGGCTTAACTTTGGATAAGTGTTAATAAGGCTTCATCCCATCCTCTACGGTAACCCATTATTGAAGAAATAAAACAATTTCACAACTAGGTCACTTCGATAAAATCCAACACCATCAATCGCTCTACTATATTTAGCTCTAAATGAATTTTGAATTAGGGAAGAAAACATTGTGTCATTGCCACTTTAATAATAAGGAGGTATATACTAGCGGTCTGCGGAGATCGTCGGATATTGAGACAGATTGATGATTAGGAGGCTAGCTAACAATCGAGAACTAAAGTAAATTATAGACAAGAAATTGACATACGAGGACGGGAAAAGTAAATTGCTTCGATTACTATACGGCCGATCGAAGACAGACTATGCTATTATCGAATTCCAACCCAGGGCTCGGTGCGTAGAAGTATTACAGGGTGGGAAAAAAATACAAAAAAAAAGGAAATTTTCCTAATGTCAATGCTATATCTCCTCAACGTGTTTGAAGAAACTATACCACAGGTAAATCACGCTTCAAGTTTACAACAAGGCGTATTATGATTGGTATATATGGTTCTGAAAGTTTTGTCGTCAGAGCTTTCGCCTGAGATACGGAATTCTAAATTGTCCTATTTGGCGGATGAGATTGGAACTAAGTAGGCGGTGCTAATACTGCGCCAAGCTTTCTAAACGTTTATGGGGCTGAAAATGTATCGAAAGAAAACAACTCTAATCTCTCTCGCGCAAAACGAAGGAGCGTGTCTCGCCTGGACGTCGCGATTTCGAGTCTGATTTAGTCTAGAAAGACTATACTGAACCTGGCAGGCCGAGTTTCTGTATAAATTTCAGAATAGTTAGGGTGAAACCATGGACTTCGATTGAAAGTGGTCTTATAAACTTGAAGGATGATTTACTTGTGACAATACCAATGCCCCGGGAAGCGGTGGGAAAAAAACTCAAAATACATTGAAAAAATAATAGCCCGCTACAGGGTTTGGTCTAGGGTGCGAATGACGATAAAAAAAATATATCCGTCACTCTCCTCCCATCTCGAAATGATCATTTCATTTCCCTTCTCCCTTCAAAGTCGCGGGGCGCGTGAAAACTTCAATTTCGCCAAAATAATCTACCACCTGCGGCCCCGCGCCAAAAGAAGCTTTCTTCTTACAAATATTTTTCCAACCGAGGCATTCGCTACGCTAACCGTAAAAAATATATATCGTTTAGATTGTATCAATCTACTAAAATATCAAAAGAAAAACCGTCCAGGAATATTCAGACCAGCCGCATTTTTTTTATCGCGAAGCGACGTTTAATACCTACGGTTGTTATAGAAAATAAAATGTACTATCTTATTAAAAACTGTATAAGGCTTGCGCCCAAAACCTTAAATAGAAGGCGACATGAAAACGAATGGAGTTTAATTATATATAAACACTCATATTTGTATAATTATAAATATTAAAATTCTGTTCCATGGTTTTGAATAATTAAAAAAAAAAAAAATAATTGCTACTTCCTACTTTTAAATTCGGATTAAATTGAAATTTATAATATAATGAATTAAAAAAATGTGGTGTCAAAGGTCACGCGTTCTTCATATGAATCGTATTTGTCAGTTATAAGGGATTAAACTTTAATTAAAATTATAATGAAAAATTAACTATTTTAAAATTATATCACACTCATAAAATGAAGTTTTAACTTACGTTAAATTTACACGTTCCATATGGTAAGGTTCAAATCCTACGCACTGACGTAACAATAAATTAACTCGCTTGATGTACTTTTGATTAAAATTAACTTAAAAACCCTATCATACACGTACATTTTCGGAGCGAATGCAACCACGACCTTACCCAAGTAAACGCGACACTTAAAATGAAGATTAATTTCTTAAATTATCAATAAAAAAATTTGGCATATAATTTTTAGACTGAAAACCGTCCATAATTTTTTAGATATAATTACGTAGGGACAAAGTCCTCGTAATATGAAAGATAATACTTTAGAAATGAGCATCAGCACTTTTCACTTAAGCTACGTTCACACTATCGCTTAGAAACGATTTTCAAACTGTTTTGAATGTTCAAATCAATTAACTTTCAAGCAAATACTGTTCTTGTTCTCACATAAGACCAATACAGTTGACCCCAAATATTACAGTTTGATCTTTCCAAATCGGTTGGAAACGATTTCAAAGTCTGAAGTGTGAACGCAACTTTAGTTTCATGGCTCTCTTCCCTATTCTGCCAATTTTAATAGATTTTGAATCTGTGTTTGTATATAAAAATTATGATTTTTTTAAAGATAATTTGTCATGCTCTACACCAAATGATGATTAATAAAACTGTAAAATACGTTACACTTTTGTTAGGAATAAATTTATCCCACATAAATTTATCCCAGGCCACCCCCTTGAAATCCTAATTTTCTATTCTAATCGTCATCCTTTCAATCCCTCCCTCCTATGTGAAATTCCGGACCTGAAGATCTAGTCATTCTGAAAGAACAAGGGGCCATCCATAAGCGTAAAAGAGCTATTTATTAAACTATGATAAATATAAACCTCTGGATTTAATTATTTAAACGTATCCAAAAGACTTTTCTTCTCAAAGTAAATCGATTTAACCTTTATTCCCCCCGCTTTCGCCATGCGCACATTAAACGCAAAACCTCGATTCATGGCCAACAAAAATCCTGGTAAGCGTACTCTTATTCTTTTCTTAGTTTCGATAACAATATTGCCCAAAATTTATATTCCATTCTCCCTTTCGTGCCTGGAAGCTATACACGGGTCGTTTCAATCGCAAAACGCGACCTATAGTCAGTTACACGGTAAATTATATTTCAGGTGTTATTTCCCCGAGGTGAATTTAATTCCCCGTTACTATACGCTTATTCATGAACGCCTTTTTTACACCTATTTCTACGACTGTATAATATAAGGGCGCCAAAATATAAAGCGCAAAATAATGGCATCGATTATGTATTCTTCGAATTCATTAACACGCCTTTTAAGTCGACTGTATACGTGGAATTCAATGTTCTTAAGGTCGTATGTCGGGAGAGAAACAAGTTTTGACATCACGCGCGGTGTACTTCAATGAATAAAAGAAAAAAAAACCCTATATAGCGAGGCCCAGAGCATTTTAATTAGGGGATATAAAGAGCGTGGAATCCATAACAAAACCCCGACATTAATTAGACATGATTATACAAACGGGTGCGTGATATTACACTTGTACAGTACAAGGTCTAAGGTCCTATAGATCGGTAATGATTCTTAATATACGAACTGTAAGGTTACCTTCGGAAAAATGGCGCCTTATGGTTATTTTAGGGTGAAAATGTATATTGAATTTTTAAAGTGAAGATGCCACTATTTTTTACGAATGCCTATGGCTTAGATTTTTAATTTTATCATAATATTAAAACGTCATATTCAAAATTTTATGAGTCTTGGTTGAGCCGTTCTTAAAAAAAAATAATTAGAAATTATGGAAATAATTTATAATTTTAAAGTTCCTCGGGGCGAATAGATTTTATATCGAAATTAATAAAAAAATTGTATCCAAACCACATTATGGAAAAGTGCTCGAGTATTTCTTAAAAACCTTTTACGTGTAAATTTTCTAGAAAATTGATAAAGATAATTAATTTTTGCATCTTAATTGATCAATTTAATTAATTTTCGTTTAAGATAGAATGAAGTATACTAAGCACGGAGGATTTGAAGTTGGAGACAAATATTTTAGGAAACTCATGCATTTTTAACAGATTTATCTTTTAGAGAATGTTAACTTTCTTATATAATATTGAGTTGATTTTGAAATTGTATATTACCTTCAATTATTAGATTTTAATGAAGTTGATTTTGAAATTTTCAATTAATTTCAAGGGCTACATTTTTAACCCAGCTAATTTCTCTTTAATGACTAGGTTGGATATAATTACCTGTTATGGTTTTATAATCATTTAAGCTTAAAGGGAAGCTGTCACCATACAATTTTTAGTTTATAAAAAGTATTAGAAATTTATTTTCAAACTTCATACCTCTGATTTGACAAATTCAGAAGAATTTTTCAAAATTAAAATGCAAAAAAAAAAAAATTTTTGATTAAATTCTTTGCTCGAACGATACGTATCAGAAGAATTTTCACGAAAATGAAAACTCCAAGATGAACCAGGTTTCAAGTACCGTGTGTAACAGATAACATACCAATCCAAAACATTAATAAAACAAATCCTGGGTATGGATCGTGTATACCTCATCCATGGTAAAAATTTCAAATCTTTCCCCTTTCCCAATTATTAATGAAATGTTTTTATAATGAGGGTATTTTTCAATAAAACAGGATTCCAGCATCCGAATAATTAATTAACTAGGCAGCATTAACTATTAAGTCCAGTTAAAACCAGTCGATTTCCCAACCAGTAGTATAAATTAATCATTAAAGGGATTATTAATCCCTTAATTAAACTAGCTAAATGAATTCATTAGCCCTTTCCTTAATTAGGCATATTTGATAACTAAATTTCGCGAGACAAATAACTTGTTAATTATATATCGTAATAACGATTCAATTTCAAATGTATTTCCTCATCCGCTAAGTCGAATTTCCATGGACTATAATCAAATCCACCAGGAATTGGTATGACGTTGAATCTAAAAATCAAAATTAGAAATAACGATTATTAGGGCTTTCTGTACGGTGCTAATTAAAATTTAGCTGGAAAAGTTCATTTGTATATATACGTATATAAGCTTCAGTTAAATTATTTTTAGAATTACCAAAATCTAAATAATATAACGTGAACTTTTCAAAATAATATTGAGAAAATTTTTATCTTATTTATCATCCCTTTGAAAGGGGTGCGCCAAAAAAAATTACACCCAGTCTATACTAATTATTTTAGATAGAGTAGTTTAGAGTCGAAGCGAGACGTGACAAAAATAATGAAGATAAAATAAAAAATAAAATATACTTAAAAGAATAGAGCTCGAGGAAGGAGAAGGCGTCAATGTATATACACAAATGACGTCCTGGTTTTTTTTTCCGGTTATATCGAGAGATTAAATATACAGCTTGTCGCCAAACTTTGGCGACGATAGCCCGACGCTTTTAGACAAACAAAAGTTAAAAGTCCTACTTCGAGCGTATCAAAGACAATGAAAGTTATTTTGTAAATTGGTTTCGCTCGAAGAATTCGCCAAATAGCGCTCCCTCTACCAAAAAAAGAAAAGCAACGGCAAAAAAAAAGTTAAAGTCTAAATTAAAGTGTTTTTTCTACAAAATGCTATCCGTCTCTAACAGCAGATATTGACGCGACGGGGAAGATTAGCTCCCTAAGCAATTACTCAACTGTCAAAAATTACTCCGTATTCCCAAAATTGTAGTTATTCATTATTTTTCTCACTATCAATAGGCTCGAGGCGGGTACCGCCTTTATCTAGAGATAGATTTTACATTTATAAGCGAGCCAGAGTTAATGTTGAATTTTAATAAAACGCTACGATATTGTTAATAATGACTAAAGACATTTTAAGACGTGTTCAGACTAATCAACTTCAGATATCTGAGGGTTGGAAGAACGCTATTACCCCTCATGTAGCCCCTCTAAAAGCGCTTTTGCCAGGGTTAGGTCAAAAAGCGCTTTCCGATAAAGCGATCAAAGAGCCTTAGTCTTGAAAATTTAATTCAAGATAGAGAAGTCTTATACCAACTTCACTAGAGTTCTACATTACCACTTGGTCACTTATCGAAGCAATGTCGGAAAAGAACAAAAAGGTAAGAGAAAAAAAGGAATAATCTCGATCGTTTTTGAGAGGCGAAAAAATCTGGAATAAAGCGAAGAAAAGATTGGGGAAAGAAAGAAAAAACAATTTCAATGATGAGGGCTGCGGTCACGGCGTCCGAAATTGGATTACATTGGACCCCCGCCGATAATTCAATTTGGCAAAGTACTTGTCATCCGCTCGAGAAAGGCGGCGGTAATCCGCGGGTGCGTGAGAGAAAAGGCGAGAATGCGCAATATGTAGATCGAACATAAACAGGCGGGTGTGAAACCCGGGTGTTTCCGTCCATATAGGATAGATCGGGCAACGTCCTTTATACCCTCGTGTATATATAGTCTCGTTCGTGACCAGTTTCGCAAAACGGTCAAAGTTAAGGCGGATTAAGACAATATCTAAAACCTGACGGGTGATAAAGTAGTTTTTACAAAATGTTCTCGAATTGCCCTTATATAATACGAGGCCTACACCGAGCGAAGAGAGGAAGAGGCGCTCGATGGGAGGAGGACCGAAAAGCTTTAAGTTTTAAGCCCGGGCTTAGAAACGTCCGGGAGCTTTTCCGAGTCTTTCTCGACATTCCAAAGTAAACAGCACCCCGAGCCAGCTCCACTTTCTATCCTTCTATATCCGTATATATACGAAACGGAGCTAGAGAGAGAAATCCCGTTCGCTCTTTGAGCTAACGTCTACTCGCTCGAGTCTTAACAGATTGGGATATAGGCTTAAATGTATAAGGAAGCCCCGCAGCCACCATGCGGAGGAGAAACGCGAAGGGCACCGCGGACTCCACCCTCTTTTCTTCCTTTAACCCCGGAATCCATTCCGCAAACACTTTATTTAGGCCGTCTAAACTATAAATCGAAAAAGAAAACCCCTTCGGGCACCGAATCCCATTTCTTAAATGGACGACGTCTTTCGAATCGCGCGGTTCTCTCTTTCCCATATAGTGATATTTTTTATTTCTAAGAACCTGAAACTTTTTTTCGGGGCGATTTCGATTAAAGCTATTTTAATATAAACGGATGTAGGTAATAGTAAACGTAGTCTCCGGAAGTTTTACTCCTTGGCACTTAAAAACGTACGATCGACGCTAGACGTTCGGCACGCGTGATGAATGCGTCGTTTCCGGCACCTATAAGCCATATATATTATAAGAAGTTTGGGGCTATATATTCTCTCTTCCTCAGTTTCTCTATGTCATTTTAGGATCAATTTTTAAAGGGTTGATCTAAACTTGGGTATAAATTAGATTTTTGTACCGTAAGGGTTAAAAGAATAAAGGTTATCATTATTACAAGGCATCGTCCGAAATACAAATTGAAATTTTGTTCCATTTTCAATGATTATAATTATTTCGTAACACCGTTTTTATTGCTCCATGGAGAGACTTGCACTTTTGAACTTAGAAGAGACCCCCAATTCTAAAGTTTTGAAACCTGGCGCGGCCAGTAGAAGAAAAAGTTTTGAAGGGGAGAAGAAAAAACCCAAACTACAATTGTGTTTGTTTAGAAATTCAATTCTAAGCAGTTGATTGATCTGCCCTGGGTTTTTTTTTTCTTCGCTTTCTTTATAAGCGTTCTCTTTGGGTCGTTCTCTAAACTATTGATCAATAACAGTTTGCAATATAGGTAAACCCGAGGAGGATTAATAATCAATCTTAAATCTTATAGGTAATAAAAGTAGTCTCGCAAAAATATTGGCGAACCTGACTCGGGACTAAGTCTCGCAACGCCGGGGCTTCCTATGAAAAGAAGGGTGTGGAAAGGAATTTGAAAGTCAATATTTGCCAAACTCTTTCCGAGATATTGGCGATTGAAAAAATATTTGCATCCAGCCACGTATAGCTTCGAATGAAACGAGAATTCGAGGTTCGTTCTCTCGTATACGAATCGTATCAAAGAATCGCTTGGCCATTGTGAGAAACCATCGTACTCCATCCACTGACATTCGCTAAAAAAAGGAAAGAAATTTTACGCGCCCGCGTTTGAAGAAAAACCAAGACCCTCTAACCTAACCCCCCCCCCTCGATCCATCCAACCGATGGGACCCCCTATACGCTATTCAATACGAATCTTGGCGCCGAATAAAAAAAAAGGGGAAAAAAATTCGGCTCTATTTCAAATCAAATTAAATTGACTTTAAAAAGGATTTTGAAGAATATAAAAGAAAGTAAAGTCAGAAACCGAGAAGAATTTTTTCTTTTTATTCATTTCCCGCCGTGCGTTACGAAGAAAAAGTTATATTTGCTTTTCAACTGACGCCTTTCACTTAGTATCACCAGTAAAAACTAAATTTTATAATTAGCCCTAAATTTCTATGGAGGATATAATCGGGTCATAGCGTTCGACATAGTTATACTGTCAGCCTCAGCAATTTTGAAAAATATGCAGCCTCGAAATGTTAAATTATATACAGCGACTTAAAATAATATTCTGAATTGTTATTTAAAACGTGGCTTAATTTGAATACCACACTTCGAAAGATAATTAGAAAGACATTAAAGTTAAAACAAAGAAAAATAAAAATTAACATTAACATGAATTTGTTTATGCACTGAAGACAAAAAAAGTTTTTCCCTTGATTTTAATTGAATGAATACAAAAATCTGAGACGAATAAATTAAAATCTTAAAAGATAAAAAATAAATAACAAAACCTGGCGTTTACAAGCGTCCTCCAACGGCAAACAGTGGCAAAAGTAACAAAACTTCGGGCGAGCAAAAATTGACTGATATGGATAAAAAATATATTCAAAGTTAGTTCCTACTTTTGCCATGCACTGTTGGCCGTAAGAGGACGCTTCAGAGCAGCAAGTTTTGTTATTCATCGTTATTAATTAAGATGGATGTCCATTGGTAATAATCCTAACTTTGTTTTTAAACAAATAGCTCTAAATAGCGGAAACAAATTTGAATCCAATCATACCTATCGTGTGAAATAAAAACAGCTCGAGGGGATCGTGGATATACTTCCTCATTGAATGGATTTTTAATCTTTTACGAGCGTAAATAAATAATATTTAAATAAAAATCCATAACGTTTAGAAATAAAAATAAAGCACTTATAAATCATAAACCATCAACATAAGCGACGGAACAACTACTCAAGATGATTTTGAAGCCTTATAGCGTCAAAAAACTTTGAGCCTTACTTTTTAATACGTAATTTTTTGGAATGGTTGTTGTTCGAAAAATTGCTCAAAAGATCACGATATTTGGAGCCTCAATATAAGAAGAGAGGAAACAATTTTCCATTAAAGTTTTACACCTTGCTAGAAAAAGCTCGTTACAGGGGTGGCATCGTAACATTTAGAAGCATTCGAACTTTGCAGAAAGTACAAACTTAAGCTAGCTACTATCGCTATAATTTATTACCAAAGAGAAAGAGGAGTGATTAGTTTAGTGCGTACTGAAAACTTAACTGATTTGACTTTAGCCCCGCGAGAGGTAATTTAATTTTGACTCTTTTTCTTCGGAGGGGAGAAAAGAGTGAAATTTTTGGACATTAGAGTGATTTTATATATGGGAATAGACTCGGCCCTAAAGCACAATGAAGGGTGTCGGCGCTATTAACAGAGATAGAGAGAGCGTGGGTGGGAGAAGAGCTCTGGGAGATGGGAGAAGAGGGATCTTCGGGATGAGAGTTGAAAAGCAGACCGGGGAGATGGGGCGACCGGGGTTACTCCGCCATTACGTCGCCCTGGCGTTCACTAGAGCGTGCGTGGCTATAAGGCCGCAACACGCCCTTCGACAGCGCCCTATAGGCTAAACCAGCCTCTCGGAAGCGAGCACCACGCTCAAATGACACTTTTAATAAACAGAGATCCATTACTGGTCGCCTAATACATTCGGAAGTTAATATTCAACGAAGGTATATCGCCCTGCGCCTAGCTAAGGACGCTTGCAACGCTCTCCAAAGTCCAAACAGCACCGAATGAAGCCATTACGAAAGCACTAAACAGAGAACTTAAAGGGAGGGTGAAAATTATTACGTTTAATTTAGTTTAATATTAGTCCCAAATGATGTTTTAACTAAAATTTAATTAAAACTACACTCTCCAGTTAATTAAAGTCAAATTAGTAAAATTTTATTTTTTGTATAAATCCACTCTTAATATTTGATCTGTTTTATATATAACGACGATATAGAATGTCAATGTTCTTCTAAAGTAACTTTATGATTTAGCCGCTCCAATTTTCGAAATTAAATATTTTCTAACTCTAAACTTAGCGTAATAACTGAAAAACAAAGAAAATGGGTTCGAAATTCAACCATTTTTAAGTAACTCTTGATTATGGACTTGGTAATATAATTAAATTTCTAACGAATTAAAGATATTTTCTTTACATTACCCCTTTAAAAATCCACACGCTTCCGCCTTTCGCTCTACTCAGTTTGGCCTAGTGGGTAAACCGCGTTCCTACTGGTTTGAGGGTCCACTTTTGCCTACACTAACTAGTGGAATATTAAAGTTTCCCAACTGAACCGTTAAGCGAGCGTCAAAACGTTGGATATGTATATTCGGGAGAGCGAGAAAGACAGTGAGAGAAGCGAAGACGGATTTGAAGTGACGGGCGTGCGGGGGATGAGAGAATTCCAAATCAGACTTTAATGGAACCATCTAAGGCCCATTACCAACATTAACGTGGTCGGCAATAACATCCAACGCCTGGTATTACGTAATGATAGTTGAAGAAAAAAAAAATTGAGAGCGTCAAACGCGATCAAATACGCCGGAACTCTGGAAATTCTACGCTACGAAGAACCCATCATATTGAATTAAGTTTTCCCTATCCTTGATTATTCATTCATCGCGACGAAGGCAGGCAAAATTTTCAACTTTTTTATATTCTTATATTAAATTTATTTCAAAGTTCCGGGAATTCTTCGAAAGTTTTAAAATAAGGGAAAAAAATTTAGAATATTTTTTTATATAATATTAAAATTATTTGAAATTAATAATTTAAAGTGATCAAATATAAACGAGCCTGATGATTTAACTAACCAAATTAACGGAGTGGTTAGATGTGGGATCACGGGCCAGTTTTTAAAACTTTATCCATTACTTTTCAAGATTAGAATTATATTTAAAACAAAATAATAATAATGGAATAGTTCAGAAATAATAAATAATTTATATACAGCAAGAAATATATTCCCATAACCCTCAAAGCTAAGGCGTTTTGATACAAAATGCTAAATCTTCCCTTGAACAGGATATATTGCGTTAATATTAGCGAAGAAGCTTGAAATTAAAGTTTTATTAAAATATTTATTACTAACGAGATCGCTACTGCATGGTTATAAAAAAAGTTTATTAAATAAACGTTCTATATTTGGGTTAAAAATGAGCCTTTACGTTCATAATACTTTAATTTCATCACCATGGCCAAGAAGTTTAGTGTAAAAGCTTGAAATTCTAATATAAAGTCCCCTATTCGGATGTTTAGCTGCCGAGCATTCAGGAATGCTGTTGGAACACTTCTACAGGGGCTATAGCCTTTCTTCAAACTGCTCGGCTTAAAGGTAGAAACACCATTTATAACAATATATAGGCGTTAAATCAAGAATTAGAAGTATTTAATTAGCAATTGGAACGCCTGATCGAGTTAAAATAAATTAGTCTAGCGTAACTTTGACCTATCCTCCATTTTATGGGCTAAATTTCAGTTATCCATTAAAGACTAGATTGATTATCTAATGGAACAAAGTTTGAGGGAAAATAAAGCAAACTTCTAGAACATTGTATCGAATGGAAAACCACGTAATGAACGAAAACTCGATTCAAATTTAGAAAGAGGATCTCTTTCGTACAGGAAAAAGAAGAGACAAAAAAAAATAAAAAACAACCTAATTAAGCGAGTTTAACGAATAGACGGACCCGCGCTAGCTCGCGGGCTGCAAATATCGATTCCTTTCTCTTTTAAATTCGATCACCTGGCGATTGTTCTTCGGGCAAGTTTTCGAGAGCCGGTTGTGTCGAGGCGACTAAAGGGGTAACTTCCGGGATATTCTCCCGGCAAGAAGACCCTTCGATAAATTTGAATAGATTCGCTAGGAAATTTACCCTCAAACTAGGAAAAATCGGGTAGACTAACCCGAGCCGTTAATTACGTCGCTAATTACGCACACGGCGGGGTCTTTACAGCCGTCGACGCGCTAGTAAAGCGCCATCTTCCGCGAATGGGGGTACGTGGGTGAGAGTCAACCCCTGAACCGCGTATGTAGGGGATGCGGTACTCTGTCCCTTCCTCGATTACCCTAGTCCGTTCACGTAACTCGCATTAAGCCTTGGGCGCAATTAAAGAAAAGAGCTATGCGAGAAAGGCGTAGCTCGTGGGGAGCGCGCTATAGGCCTAGCGAAGGGGTGGGGGTCTCTTCCCGCCTTCGTTCGTACTTCGTGTAATGAAATATAGTGGGAAGCCCCGAATATACTCTTTATAAGCACGAGCAAAATTCGAAGGAAATAACGCTTCTACCCGGGGATCCCGGATCCCTTTTTCCGCGAAAAAGAAAGCGGAAAATAACTTCAATTAAAGACTTAGGTTCCACGGATTTAGGGAGAAGAATATATACGAAGTACGAATTTTTTCGAGACAACATTAGAAATCACAGTCATTACATTCCTTTTAAAATTATTTAAGAGTGATCACGTGAAGAAGAAATCGACAATCATTTGAATATTTCTATCGAAATTAAACAACTAATGTTTATGTTTTATTTTTTATTCAAATCAAATGTCGATGGCTTCTAAACTTTTCCAGCTACCCTCATTTCGTCAACTTCTCTTGAATAGTTTATTTCGAGAAGACGAGATGGTAAAACAAAAAAGAGAACTAGAAACTTTTTATAGATTTTCTTCTAACATATTATCGATATTGAATGATCCGTAGATACAAAACGAAGACTGTATGCCTATTCGTCGAATTTCAATTGGTTGAAAATCATTAAGACTAACGACTCCTCACCCCAAGCCTTAAAACCTATCCCTTCCTCTCTCCTTTCTTCAAGATCGATTTTAGTTCTCTCCCAGCGGTTATTTTTTTAGGGTCTTTGAAGAAAAAAAACGCCAGTCAAGCTTTTAATGAGCGTGCTAGACGAAAATAAATAAAAAAGAAAACCATAAAAGAACTAGACGTATACTATTCGCGAGAGTAATTATTGGGAAACTTTTAATTGCCAAAAATAAATCTAGGCAATCGGAAGTAATTCGATAGGGTTGAAAATCGCGCTGACTTAAAATTAGGAAACGAATGCTATAGTATATGAAGGAAAGATAAAAGACTCTCGCGTGGTAAAACCATTTGAGTACGCGAGAGAAAATTATCCGGATTTAGAATTTGGATTTAATTGGCGTTCTTTCACTATGGTCAGAATCAGTTTGAAATTTCAACGATATTGAAGCTATAGGCTCGTTATATCTCTTTAATTCGGTTTCTTCTAACAAAGGAAATGATTTAGTCTACGACGTTCTGAAATCTAAAACTTATTTTGACATTACACGGTGAAGAGGGCCGAGTTCTTGGCATTGTTTCTTCCGCGTGAGTAAATTTCGAGGATCAAGAGAGGACCGAGAAGTTACGCATCTCGCGTTTTAAGCAAAAAGTATGAATAGAAGGAGTATCCCACGTTTCTGTTGAATTTCTCTTACCGGATTCAAGGTGTCTTCCCAAGAAAAAATACTTGGTTGAAGATAAAGCTCCATTTTTTTCCCAAACATATTATGCTATATTTTCTTAAACTTCATACTAAAAGTAGCTAGGCCTAACAAATATGCATAGAGGGTTTGAAATATCATCGTTAAACATGATTCACAGGGTAACGAGGAAAAGCTCATACCTCCTAGGCCTAGGCCTAGTTTGTACCATGGAGGAAGGTTACTTATGGAGAGCCAACTTGACTTTTTTTTTGTAATGTTTTGCCCTAGTGGATTGGGCCTAGTAAGATATTGATTCAAATCAATATTGTATTTAATATATTCATGAAACCTTCTTTGACTAACACTGACACTCAAATCATGTATCCACTCCCAACAATTTTAAAATCGTTCCATCAAATGGTAATCATTTTATCAAATAGATAACAGTGTCCGTCGATAATTGAGTTACTGAATCGCATTACTTGAAAATGTAGCAAAACTATAGCCATAAATTTAGACACGTTGGCTTACGTGTTAAATGGACACCCTTTCCGTAAAGTTAACTCGTGAAGGCACCTAAAAAAGATTTCACGGGGATAAAAAGAGGCGGGGAGAGACTCGCTCTGCAAACCTAGAATAAAATTAGCCCAAAACTTATCGAATGATTCTAGCCCTGGGGCCAGCTAGCTCCGGAACGTGAGGTAATTAATTTTCACTCCACGCCAAGTTCCCACGTTCCGTATTAAAAAGCAAAAAGGTAAAATAGCCTGAGCGAACAACTTTTCCGTTCCTAAAGAAATTTTCCTACCCAGCGCGTAGTATACATTCCTAACTATCATAAAATTGCCTTCAATAGCAATTTGCAAACTAGCCAAAAAGTGCACCAATTTTATACACAATGTTAAATTTCGCAGGAAATTAAAAGTAGCGCAATTGAACGCGAGTATAATAAACCTTTATTTAATATTTAAAAGAACTTGATTCAAATCACGATTTGAACGAATGAAAAACATTAGCTATTTTCGGATTTAGCTGGAATAATTTAAGAGGGTGTACTGCTAATCTTTCCATTAAGAAGAAGGGATGTCGAGGCAAAAACAGAAATCTTGTTCGAGAAAGAAATAATTTAATATCTAAGAAGAATAGGGTTAAGGGTGAATGAACTGAAAATTATTTCGAATGCTACCTTGTTGTAAATAAATCTAGAAATGACTACAAAGGTTGATCCGGGCCATTCTTACCTCCGTAAAAATTATCTTACCAAAATTTTAGAATTTTTATCAAATTAATCTGAATTTTGTCAAGACAGTTTAAGGATGGAAAATTTCACGATAAAAATATCGATAATTTATTAATATCTTTCACAATCTCCCTTTAAGACAGTAAAAGTAAAAGAGGAAACTACTGTTCTAAATATCTCCCTGGACGACTATGACCGGAGCTCGTGGGCAAGAAAAGAAAAAAAAAAAACTAGTTAGGAACAAGAACAAGAAACTAATTGATGATATAGACGAAGACAAGCGCGAGTGCTTGGCGGTGGCTTAAAAGGAGTCCCACGACGCCTCTCAAGAAGCTTTCTCTTCAGACTAAGTTGTCTCAACGGCCATTCCCCGGTTGGCCACCCCTTCTATGGCTAACTCACTAAGCCTCGCGAGCCTATAAACTACGACGCGAAAGGGTCTATCGGACTCAATTGACAATCTAATGTAGAAAAGAGGCCGCTAAAACTATAGAACCATATAGACACAGTCTGCGAAATCAGGTGGAAATTTCAGGACGAACGAAGATAAACTCGCTCTTATCTCTACAAAAACAAAACTTGGAGCCCACCGTGCCACGTTCTGAAAATTAAACCTGATTCGAACCACAGAAAAAGAGAAGCTGATGCCACATTTTTTTATGGTAACAGACTCCTACGCCCATTTTAGCGCGCACCAAATGGCGAGAAGCGCGGTAGAGCATCTACCGTTTTAGTGGCATTGATGCGAAAGATACGGAGAAAGAGATAAGCGTGGAATTGTGTCACTGGGTGTATTTATATATCCCAGCCTTTAACTCTACCATCTCTAAATCAGTTAACATCAAATATAGACGCAAAATACGTTTATCTAGCCAACGCCTACCAACTCGCCCTATATAAAAAACGTTCCACTATAAGCTCGAGTAAATTTACACATTAACGAAAGGAGTAGACGTTCTTAGTCAATCGATTTTCAAACTTTTCTGGTTTTATTTAGCTTTCGGCAATAATACAACTCGATCAAAGATTAAATCACATTATTAAAACTATAAATCATTTAAAACTGTATTAAAATTATCAAAATAATCCAGTTTAGGCACGAAAATATAAACCATCAACTCCTTTTATTTATCCTCTATTGATGGAGCTAGTAGTAACGTATGGTGAATGTTAAGGAAGAGTTAGAGAAATAGAGCTTAGAAATCAGGGAGTGCTTTCGAGAGGGTTAACAATTAAGGGGTTTCCGAGCCTCGCATTAGGATTGAAATTGAGGTGATATAGCGTTCCCCTTTCTCGTATACAAAACCTAAACGAAAACTCCCGGGGGGATTCGAAAAGCCCAAGGTTTTCCTTTAACTATTTGAAAGGCAATTTTATTCCATCGTATCCAACAAGAAGTACCCTTTTCAAATTTCGAATTTCCTGCGCGCGCGTTAAAAGACGGGGAAGGTATTTCCCCTATTCATAAACATTTCCCGCGATACTGGTCCGATAAACACTGGGGTTAAATCCTTCGTTAAGCCTTTTCGAAATTTTTCTTTTATTTTTTTACGAGCTTACCAGCGTATTGATAGGAAAATTTGGATATGAGTACAACCCTTTTGCTTCCAGAATTCCTTCAACTCATTCGAGTTAATGATATGTAAAAGGCTCGATAAAAGGCGAAAGAGGAAGCAAATATTAGAAAAAGAAACCCCATTATGGACTTTGTTTTGATTCAAGTCTATGTCCAAATTTAAATATTGGATACCTTTATATCTTGGTAAACAAATCTTAAATATTACGGTCTTACTAAAGAAAATCATGAGCAGTAACCAATAACTACTTCTATCACCTACTATACCTCGTGTCATCGGGTCTACCTATCTCACTTTCCAGGAATACAAATGGGTTCCTAACATTCAGGTTCCGTTTTGGATTCCCCGTTGAATTAGAGCCCGTGTTAAATTTTTACAAATGGAAGTTTAGTGAAAATCCCTACTCTATTGTGAGCCGATATTACTATATTATGATACGCCACATGCTTTGAGAGTAATGACGCGAGAATTTGTTTATTAAATAATATAAATGAGCGAGAGACGCGAAAATCCACCAATCAAGAGCGAGATATTAGTAGATACTCTCTGTAATAAAAGCTTCATATTCGATAAAAAGAGTGTAGCCGAATAGTCTCCACTAAAAGAGTCAACCTTCCTGGTTATTACGCACCTTGGTATCATCAGAGATTAACGCGTGTATGGGTGTGAATTCGCGCCTTTACCTATATCATAAGTTAATCAGCTTTGTATAATGTAAAAGCTACGTCGCTCTAAGTTCAGTTAAACCGTTGTAGCTTATACGCGTCTTTCCGGATCTAATTTCGTAACCTATACCTATTTATCACGCGGGGGTTCAGGAACCGACGTTATATCCGCCTTTTATAAAGTTATCAGCCCTATTAACACGATTTCATCAACAGAGTTATAAAGCTAGGGCGAATGAATGAAGAGAATATAGGAAAGGCAAGACCCTAAAATAGTCGTACTATGGAGAACGAGCGAGGTATAAAACTAAGAACTAGCCATAATGATGATAGATGGTGGTAGATTTGACAAGGAGCCCAGGATTAATGAAATTTGATTATTCCACCCCGTATTAGTAACCCCGCGCGCGCGTGAATAGAGTATAGCTTTACTATATGCATATAAAGCTTCCAGGACGGACCTCCTGTAGTAAAATCAAATTCCTTTCTCTTAATTTAGAGAAGGGTGACTATACTGTTATATAGGGAGTACTGAAAATTGACTGGCTGTAATTGTCCATCTAGAAAATAATGATTTTTCGCCCCGCGCGAGTGAGATATTATATCAGAAACTATCCATTTATAATTGTTAGCAAGATATCAGTCAAGGGCAACGTCTAGTGCAACGTCTGACAGTGAAAGTCGGACTGACGCTTAATTCGCTTGAATTTTGCGGTCAGTTAGGGTTTCTGCCAGTCGTCATTCCACCCCGATTGCTTATCTGATTGGCCACACTAGGGAAATGTCTGCTTTTTTCCTCTCTCTGCCAAATAAGTTTCTGGATACATATTTTATTCTTAATTCCATGAAGATAATCATTCGCGATGGAGCACTCCTTCCATTTTGGGTAAGAATAGAAAATAAATTTTATAGTTGAAGATCTACAAAATAATTAAGGTCATCCAGAATTACCTTGGAAAGTCATATTGGTTTGAATTTGTTTTTACAAAAACTAAAAAATTTCAAGTTAAAGATCTATTTTAATTTAAAAACTTATATAATTTTAGAATAAACTCGGAGTTTGATACTGAGTAAATAAAGTTATCGAGAAATCGTGCGGTACTTAATTGAAGCTATAATTTTAACAGATGTTATTACTTGCACCAAAGCACCGTAAACACTATGTACCTTGCGTGATTACTATACGCATTTTCAATCAGAATTAATTTATATTCAAAATCAGTTGCCAAAAAATACAAAACTGAAGCGGATTGGTACATAATAATATTCAAATAAGGAAAAGTATAGTCCTTGCCAACGCAATATAGTGAAGGTTTTTCCTAGAATATTTATCAAGTGTTCCGGCAGATGCGAAATGAATTATAATTCTTAGAGTAAATATAAATATTTTTCTAACGGAATTTTTATCCCCTTTTATAGAAGGATAAAAGCGATGTACCGATATAGATAAAACGTTGATATAATATATATTATATTATTAATATACACATCGGTGAGAATAAAGTTAACGCCAAACCTAAATTCCGAGGCGAGAGATCGGCCTAATTGTATAAATATCAGCGAAGAATTTAGGACGCTCTCTCTCTCTCTCTCGTTCCGTACTGGCTATATAGGAGTCTACGATGCGTGGGTAAATTTGATTAGGTTCTAGCCCTCTCCCCTGATTACCTTCCCCAACTTAATTAATTGATCGAACCGTAGCTGCCGAATCTCGGTACGAATAACATCAACTCTTTCGCGCCGTTGGTGGCCCGACCAGTTGGGGTAACGCGTTCCTTCGTTCGCGCGATGCCCAATATATATTCATCAAAAGGATAAGCGCCGCTCGGCCAGTTTGGTAGAAGAGCCTACGTTATAAACACGTAATTTTATCTTCCACTCTTAGAAGGGACTAAAAAAAGCCGTTAAAAAGACGGTAGAAAACTTCAAAAATAATTTCTCGAACGAACGTGATTCGCTCTCAAGAAAATATAAAGTTTATTTTTACATAACAAGGAATAGAAACCGAGGAAAGCTAGTGACCAGTGGCGGATGAAAGTTTCTACACGAGTTCCGGTTATGACGTCTTTCCTTTCCCAACTAATCTCAAGCTATAACGGTTCGCAATGGCCAAGGCTTAACGAAAAATAACTAGTTTGAGATTACTACTTCACGTTTTAGATAATAGACTCTTTAATCTATCCAATCATAAAAAGTTACTGATAAGCACCAGAAAGCACGAACAAAGGGAGGAGTTTCTATTCCTTAATAGATATGTATATGTTTTTGATAGTATTAAAAAGTTAAATTTATAATTTATAGGACGCCCTGCAAGAATGATTATAATAATATACCACTTTCGGTTTACGGTTTAATTTCTACGATATTAACTCGCCATTTTAACCTGGAAAAGGGGGAATCTGTTTATGCAATTACTAAAACCCGACTAACCCTATTTCAGCATTTCCGTATCCCTAATTCGAACGAGATAGAATTACGCATCATTTCAAGACTGAAATGTACCGAATATGTAATATAAATCCAAACGCTTTCGATGATAAAATAAGTACCTTTAAAGTTTGCAACTGAATCTATACTGCTTTAGATGCCCCCTACTTAATTCGGTGCAAGAAATTTAATACGAATAACGCCATATTATAGTAGGAGGTAAATATAATCCGTAATTGCACGTTGATAAAATCACACTATTCCTCCATATTACCTTTGGCTCAATTTAGAATCAGGAAGATAATTTCACCTTGAATTAGGACCATAAACAAAGTTACCAGTTATTTCCAGATACGATATGTTTAGTTGGATATAGAGAGTGCCTAACTTCGAACGTGTAACCTAATCTAGGTGGAATTTATTATAAGCAGACTCTGGTTCTCTCTCCCTCTCTCTTTTATGGATGGATCGAACAGACAGGTACGAGTTTCGCGCGTCTGTCGTTCGCTCCCTATCCTCGAAAACGTTAACATAACTGATCTTATAGTACATGTTAAACCAGGAATATATAACCACTAATAGGAATAATTATTGACCTATTTAACCTACTGTTTAACCTACAGTAAGGAAGGAATTCCAATTATTTGACACGTGATGGGTTACGATCTAGAAAGAATGATAGACGTACGGTACTTGGAACGGGTACGTAAAACTAGCCTTAACAGTACTATTCATCTACACGTATACGATTTCTCCTTTTATCTACTATAAACTGATCGTTGACGTGAAAGTGCGTCATATATATATATAGTTTTACTCAAATTTTCAGGCGAATGAGAGGATAAAATTATTCCCAAGTAGAGGTTATAAATTCTTGCTTTAACCTTAACAGGAAAGCATTACCGTATGGAATTTCCAATATAAACAGTTTCGAAATATTCGAAAGCGCGCTGAAATATTCAGGTTTTCTCATTAAAATTTTCCTCGACTAGGTATTACGAAAGGGTATAGGGTTGGACTGGTGTTAACGTCAACCTGTAATATAAGTACATGGCCAAAAAGAGACGTATGTAATACCTGTACACGCGCAGAGAGACAGAGAGAGAGAGTTATAGAGAGAGAGAGAGCGAGTGAGAGAGTAAAATTTTCTAATTTATAACTAATCCACCGCCTCTTTGCCCCACTTCCATCGCATTCCCTCCTACGTAAAGGCTTATCCAATAAAGGGTTATTCGCTTTATAATAGAAGAGGTAAAACTTTAGGTTCCAAAAATATAAAACATATATTTTCTTATTCAAAAAAGTTTAAACCATTTTGATTTTTTTTTTTTTTTCCAAAATTAAGAATTTTCAGTGGGATACTGTGCTCCAATGTTTTAGGTTCTGATGAAAGGGTTCTAAACATTTACATATAATATACCAAAAGTAAAGTATTAAAATTATTATTAATATTATAAAAATATTAAAAATAATAGGGTTACTAACAATTTAAAATTCCTTTTTCACGCAGAAATATAATTTAAACTTTAAAACTTATGGGATTCGACGATGCGAATTAGTTTTAAAGTCCTTGTTCCCTATACGAACACGCTTAAAAATAACAATAATAATAATTTGACTGCATCGTTATGATTAAAAAATAAAATCGTGCCAACGACCCTAGAATTACTGGCAAGATGACGTTAGAATTTGACTTAATAATAAACTGGTAAAACAAATACTGATGTAAGAACTACTTCCTTTCCTATATAAAATTTATATAACGTATCATTCCGCCTCGGATTTCACTATATATACGAGGCAACAAAATTATACAACGGAAGGATACGAGATACGATAAAGGTCAAAGTCGAGACGGTTCCGAATAATATCGTTGGCTGACAAAAATTTTACGGGAGGTCAGCGAATATCTAAAAGAAAGAGCTAAAGTCGGGCGTAGTTAATTGCTACAAATATCTCGGGGGAAATCAGGAGGAGACTTCTTCGTCGTACTTGGGAAAGAGGAGAGGGGAACAAAAAAAAAAAAAAGACGACACGAAATCCCTACGTGCCTGACGTGGCGGGCCTAACAAAGGAAAAATCTTAACGGAATTCCAAAAGGGCATTTTGAAGGAAGCGAACGGAAACTGGGGGCAAACTAGCGAAAAGCTCGCGTTGTACCACCGAGCCCGAAAACCTTTCTCGAATATGGGATGCCGCGGTACGTACAAGAGAGAAGGGAAAACCGGTAGTCTCTAGAATCCAGAAGAAGAAGACTCTGTCAGACTTTTCTCCATCCTCTTCCTTCCTCCGAAACGAACCCCCTCGTTCCTCCTTCCTATCATCTTCATCCTCTCGTCTTCCCGGCTTATACGCGTTGTATATATCGGTATAGAAGAAAAACCTTTTACCCGAGTTTCTACAGAAGGGATAGGAGACATAATCGGGTGGAGGAAGGGAGGATCGGACTAGAAACTTATATATATGCCTATATATTGACTTTAACGTTCCGGACATAGAAAGAAGCGTGTCGGGAAAAACAAACTTTTTCTTTATATTTATCTTTAAAGGAAAAGCCTCGTGATTAATCTTGATTAAGATTAACTAAAAGATATCAAATAGCTTCATAACGAGACAAACTATGATAAAATCGAGCCACAAATAAAAATATTTCAAATTTTGAAATAAAATATAATCGTTAGATTAGAAAAATATTTTGAGCTTGGTATAGACGTTGTCGTCGTTACTTTCTGAATATACGAATCAAAGATTAGCGTTCGTCTATACGATGATGAAGAGGAAAGAGGTGATATTATATTGTTTTGCGTAGTAAAACATTTAGGAGGTGTCTCTCAATTGTATAAAAACTTGGAAACCTTCCAACTTTGGCCAATCAAAATCCCCGCGACACGTGCTGTGGCACAATCTTTGAATCGAGCTAAATTTCGTTGACTCGTACAACGCAGAGTTAAATTTATGGAAGCCGAAGGTGTGGAGTCTATGGATTAATCAGATATTAACTTTTATTATTGAATGTTTAAATCTGAATCATTTAAAATTTTTGCACAACTCAGACACATTTCCTAAACGTTTCAACACGCGAAGAAGAGAAAAATTGATAAAAATCATCTGATATTCCTCTTCACCCTCAAATATTCACAAATAATACACAGACATGAGAAAAGATCTCCCATCTCTGATACAAATCAAAATCCCGCTTAATCTTACGAGACTTGTTCTTTTAAATAGTAAAGAAGGAGGGAAAGATGAGTTCCGAGATAGAAAGAGCGCGCGCTCAAAATACGGACGAGAGAGTTAACTCGAGGGGTAATTTCAGTTTCTTTTGTCGCAGACTCGTTTTAGCCTCCAGAAACTAGAAAAATTGGAAGAAAAGGGGTTTGGTTCCAAACTATCTATCTACGTTCGGGAACTATACTTTTTATTTTCTTCTATCTTAGTAAACGAAAAATAAAAAATTACAACGATAAAAAAAATAAAAACTTAAACGAGAAAACGACCGAACGAGAAGAATCTATATTTCACCGTTGGTGTGTAAATCTCACGCGGACTGATACACAATCTTAAACATCATAGGAAGAAAAATAGACCGTAACAACTGTTTTTGAATAGTAGTATGTTGGCTTTTGAGAACGGACTATCTTGTAAAAACGTTCAACGCAACAAGGGGATACTACAAAAATCAGGGCTTGTTTTCTTTTCTCAAGTTTCCATTGAACAATTTTTATATCTCAACTATATATCGTACATTTCACCTTGATTCTGTAACACACTCGATATTATAGCGTCCTTTTACATCTAAGTTATCTAATCATTGAAACAGATACCCATAGCTTTGTACGCGATATCAATTTATGTTGAAATTATATGATAAAAGAATAGATTACGACAACTACTTTTATAATCTATGAGATTAACTATTGTGTATAAATACGCCTTAAGTTTCCCAGTAGTTTTAACGTAACTCTTTTATGGTAAAGAATGTATATGTATTTGCTTTCATATAGAAGTTTGATAAATTGTTCGACTAACCGTGATACCCTTTTCTATATATATTTTTTTATTATTATTTCGAAACAAGGAGACTCCTGGAAATAATAAGGAAAACCATTTTTTTCATGGAAAAAAGAGGGAATATAAAAAAAAAATTGTGTCCGCTATAAAAATCCAGAAGCTGCATAGGCCATTGTTTTTTTTGTTTTTTTTTTCTACTTATTCTTTCTCTCTACCCAGTCAGCCTCTCGTATACCAAGTTCTCATTCGTTTTCCAAAAATTCGTTCACCGAATTAGAGGCAATATAGTTAAATATGGAAACCAAGAGATTTAAACGAAGAAAAAGATATTACCCAAGCATCCTTTCTCCTTTATTTTCATTACATTATCTCTAGTGTACGAAGGATGGAGATGGAGAAGGAGGAGGAGGAAAAAAAATCCCTACGAACCAGGACGCATCTTTCACAACCCGTCAGAGATTATGAAGTATATATTGGGGAAGAGGGGTTCTTTTTTTTTTCCCCTTCTTACTATTCTTCACGGCGGGGGCGCTTCAATCGTAACTGAGAAAGAGGATTTTTGTATAGGGAAATCCATACCATCACCCTTCATCCCCGTCCCATAGAAACCTTTCCCCTTTGGAATCTTTTTAAGACGAGTAAATCTTTTTGCGAAAAGTGAAAAATAAGCCCATCAATTCCTAGTAAGAATAAAAACCTTCCTTTTATCCCGAGTTCGATTTAAAACCCAAACCGCCTGGATAATAAAGCTTAACTATACTTTGTACAACATTACTTTACGTAATCGTGGAAGTTGTGGCGTATTTATACGTATTACTAAACATCATAAGGAAGAAGAGTAAGTTTAAAAACTATTCTCGAAACGAAATTAAAATATATATATATATATATACTTCTGTTCGAAAGAAATTGGATGAGTTGGGGTTATGGGAAAAGCATTGTAGTATTGTTACAAGACGAAAATAAATGCGAATGACTTTTAAAACTAAAGTCAAGGGTAACGCGAGCACAATTTTATACTACATAAGATAAAAATAGTTAGAAAAATGATTATAAATTGGAGTTTATGTAGTGGGCCTTTGTTTATACGCAAGTAACACGCGATTCCATTGAGATAAAGTTATCGTGATCAGAAGCCGATGAAACCCTCCTTTGAAGTCTACTACTCCAATGTTCCATATAGTGCTCCTCTCTGTATGGGTAAAATTCCCAATTTTACGAGTTAGAAGGGGTCCTACTTCATCCCCCCTGTCTACGGAAAATTGGAAATTCTCTCTCTCCACAAACGACGATGTTTTTTGGACGAACTCCGAGGTTGCTAGAGATATTCGCTCGACGAGCTCCCGCTCCGAAAACATCTACCATTAGGAGGCGTACGAATCGCGCCTTTTGAGAATAACCCATACAGAGAGGGGTAGACAAGACCCGGGAGTAATAGACTTCAAAGGAGGGTTTCATCGGCTTCTGCCGTGATTTATTCAATTCCAGTCAAATATAGTTTTGTAATCTTCTTTTGGTCTATTGGGAGGGAATCAATGTATCAAAAAGAGGATTACAATTTTAAACAGAGGCATTATTATTTCATAAACAAAATGTTTAGTTTGAGCAAAATTAAATTAGAAATGATCTACTGGGAGTAAATCTTTGGAAAAGAGGCTTTCCACGCATTTTAGATTTGTTCTAGTTTGTAGTATATTGTTAGTAAAAGTTTCTAATAATGTAGTGGAATACGCTAAATCTATTAGATAATCATTTGATATACAGCATTTGACTGAATTCACACCAATGAATGCAGCCTTTTGTAATACTAAATAGGTACACGATTACATAATTAAATTTACGCACCAATTACGTCGAGTAATCAACCCCTTTGATTTAAACACAGATGTTTAATTAAATATTTTAAAGTTTAACAATTCATTTTAAAGGTCAATGGCTACAAATTTTATTCGCGCGGCTAAACCTTTCATAAATCGAATCCCTTCTCTGGGTTTACGGCGAGGATTTAGGTCTACAACTATATAGATCAAAATCGGTAAAAATATTCCATTCGCTTCGCAGAGGCGTTATCCCCGTGAGTCTAGCTACCTCGATCGGTACGATCTTTACGTTTCCGTAGAATGAAATTTCTAGAACGAATTGCATACGCGCGAAGCCTCTTAAGTTTCCATCAAAACACACGGGGATGCGTGGGAAAGATGGAGGGGTGGGGCTATATTTGTAAGAAGCCCCGCTTTGAACGGAAGCTTACCACGTTGTATCGCCAAATTTTAGCGTGAATAAATATAGACAACTTCGTAGGTAAAGTTCGCGTCAGACAGGAGACGAGGTTAAGCCCTCCGCGTTTCCCCAAGCTCACCGAAACAAAGCCCGAGACGCCTTGTGTAGAAAGAGATCTTTGTAGGATTATAGAGGGTTTCAAACGACGGTTTATTCCTCGAAGAACCCATTGGTCTCGAAAAGATGGACTACATTTAAGCCCAACCCATTGTTAGAAGTGTTTACGAAATACTTATAGTGTTAACAAGGCCATATAATAATTCTAAGAGGCTTCGTTTCGGAGTAAAGATATACCTGGAGAGTTTCGAAGAGTTCTTCAATTTTAAAAGGCCGAATTTTAAAGTCTCAAGTGTTTGGTAACGAAGAGCACACTTAGATTTGAAAGGATTCTAATTAAAAAAAAAAAAAAAAAAAAAAAAAAAAAAAAATCGCGTAGCCATAATGAAATTATATAGTTTTTATAGATGATGCTTGATGTAAATTTTTTTATTTAAACCCAAAAAAAAATTAAGCTTTCCTTCCATCTTTCAACAATAAGCCGATTTTTTTCCTGAGTTTAATTAATCTAAAATAGAATCATAATTAAAAATGCCGACTAAAGGCTGATTCTTTTATATCCGATTATAAGATTAAGACTGTTCAAACCGGAAATAATTAAGATCGTCTTCATTCAGATTAAGGGAGTATATTTATTATATTTTGTAAAAGTTAGGTCAGAAGTTCAACATTTTCATCAACAGTGATCGCTAACTGAGTTCTAATTGTTTACTTAATTTTAAATACTATTTTAATCAAACATTTATCCATCTATATTTTTAATTTAAAAAAATACGTTCCACTTTAAAACCCTCAAAAATTAAAGACGCATCGCCCCTAGTAGGATAACTTCTCTCTGAACACCAAAGCGTAGTGGTTGGAACATTTCTACAGGCGCTAACAGATATTCAAAATGACAGTTATATTCTACACTCGAGCAATATACTAAGTTTAAACCTATAGCAAAGAAGCTAAATTATCATTAGAAAACCGGTTTTTGAATGGGCCTTACAATTAAGAGTGTATCTTTATTTAAAACCAAATATCAGGAGATTAAAACAACGCTTTCAGAATCGATACTAAAAAAGTAGGCTAATTAGAATCTCAAGTTTGAACACTCCATTATTCTCTGAACTTTTATCTATTGACTTTATAGAAGGGCCTATTAAAAAAAAACACTTCTTGTAGAAATATTCATAATATCAGGGTGGTTTTAATACGGTGGTGATATTGTAGAATGTCAGAGTAGATGAAACGAGCCACTGATCTTAATATCGACTACGGTCTAGTCGAAGCTATAGGTCGAAGTGTAACTCGATATATTCCCGACTAAAAAAGTCACTAGTCTTTATTTAGGCTGGCTTTCTTGGAGGATCAGTTATTCAACGTCATCTTTAATTACTGAGCTGTCGTTACCCGCCACCGCGTACTACCCTTCCAACCACCTTCCCTCCGTGTAGCTTGGTTCTAGGAGGGGCCTAAGAGAACTCCGCCGTATTTAGTGACAGAGTTTGGTCGGTCGGCGCGTGCATGGTGGGAGAGTCTGGGGAAAGAGAAATTTCTCTAGCATATATATCTATCTATAGGTATTCGAGCTAGGGATGAGAAGCTGCTGGGAAGAGGGAGATTTTTCCTAAAACGCGGAGCCTTAGGGTGTAGGAATAAGGGTACTGCGAGGAAAAGGAATCCAACAACGGCAGCTGTTGCGGAGGTACGAACTTCTCAAGTTCTCTAATAGCCCTTCCACACGTGGCTCCCTTTTCTTTTACACTGACAGCCGATGCTGGAAAAGAGTGCGCGGAAAATGAGAGAGAGAGAGCGAGAGAGAGAGAGAAAGAACTAGAGTAACAGAAGGAAAGAGAGACGGAAAGATGGAAAGAGGTTGAGAAGAAAGAAAAACCCCCGCTTTTACAGTTAAAAGGGTTAGTGACACTAAATTATTTTACCTATATAAAAATAGTACTGAAAAAATTATATGGTGAATACTGGTAATTTATCACGTGCGAGATGGTAAATTACGACATAATTTACCAACTTGCAAAGTTAAGGCAACTTTAAAACTTATCACTTGCCAATAAATCAATCAACAATTATTTTTAATACAAAATTGCTAATAAATTATTATTTTTACTTTTTATTTGCTAATTTAATTTACGAGTTAAAGAGGTGTGGAATAACGGTGTCGTTAGCCCTTTAGAAGTCTAGGTGATCTGAAGTATAGGACTGGTGGCGAGAGAGAGAGAGAGATACGGAGAAAGCGAAAAAATAAATACGGAGAGGACGAAAAATACCAGTTCGGCTTTCTGTTTCCGATGGGCCACGAATCGATCACTGTCCGGCTAGCTAGATCCGTATATAAGGCGCTGACAGGCGCCCTAGCTGACGCGACCGCCACCTTCCTATCAAGCCTATATAAACGAATGCTTAATACAATAGAAAACGGAAGAAAAAGAAAAGCGCGATAGATCTAGCCAACCAACCTACCAAATTGTTAGTTTCTGAGATAGTCTGGATAATAAAGGGAAAAAGTTATATATACACAATGTAGAAGATGAAAGAGAAACGAAAAAAGTGGACTATACACTTCTTTAGACTGTAAAAGAATAGAATCAAACAAGAGCATTAGGCGGACTTCTTTTCCTTTCGGCTATAAAATCAGTAACGACTCTCCAAGAATGGTGAGTTAGACCAACGTATAAAAAGAAAAGAGCCCATATATTGGCTATTTCAACCTTGATTTCAACTGGAGTTGATATTACGAACAAAGCAAGGTTATACCATTTACATCAATGTTTTTATACTCTGATACCAATTGAGCCACGCTTTCTCCTGGTGTCAATTCAAGTTGATTCAATAATTTTATAGTTACTTCCAATCTTATATATTACTTAAAAAAAAGTTATAAAAATCCAACCCAATAATATTAGTTTTAAATCGATTTGATTTAAAATCAATAACGGCATATTTAAATCTAACGAATTTAAATTGGAAAAATAAATCTTAACAGTGAATTTGACCTGTAATGAAATTTCAGAGAAAAAAATCATCTTGAGTTCTCTGTGCATAGAAAGGTATTCTTCCCTTTATCTTTAAAATAATTACATAAAATATAACGGACCTTTTAGGGTTTAGACGTGTTGAAAACTCAAAGTGTTTGACCTTACAGATAGACCATTTCGATGATAATTTAAGCTCCATCTTCATTCCGCAGATAAAAATTTGGTTAAAAGGAGGGTAAAGATGAAAATAATGATTTTTAACACTTTTTTAAACAATTCAGTGCCTGTGAACTGCACAAAAAATATAAACCCTTTTGATTTGGCAATGAATTAATAGAATAATCTCGGACCAATCAAAAGACGTCATACCTTTGGCTTAATTAAATCCCAGCGACAGGTGTTGCGGCACACTCTTTGCGGGCAATATTGGGGATAAAACAGCGAATGTCGCGGATTATTCGATGAAAGAGATGGGGATTCTTTTGAGCTTTTCCTTTTATTTTATTTATCGATAAAAAAAATTTCCTCTTCACCCTTCCTTTAAGAGGTTTATCGTCGAAATGGTCTATACAAGTTAAGGGTCAGAAATATATATATATAGGAGCAGAAAAGAAAGCGGATGTTTGTTAAAAGAATTGGAATCGTTTGGATCTGCAGACCCATTAAAGTTTTAGTAACAGAAAGCTATTTAAGATCTCTTTCGCTATATACCTACTCGAATAAAAAAAAAATAATAATAAAAGAATGAGAACTCTTAGACTCGTTTACGGCGAAAAATAACTTTCAGGATAAAAGATGGAGGGCATAGAATTTTAGCTGCCTATTATCCCGTCAACGATTTCTTTTTCTTCCATTTCCCATCGGACTGAAGGTGCCTTCACAAAACGAGGCACAGATTTTGAAAACCAATTGCGTGCACACTCTTTTAGTTTTAAATTTATGAATAAGAAGGCAGGAGCAAGACCAGAATATTAATTTATAAATAAATAAAGTGGGAAAGGTAGGAAGGAGCAGGTGGGATCTTATTTTCTTTAGGCGAAACTGCAGGTCGTAACATTTTCTGCTTTTCACGTCGGCAACGTCAATTCAAGAGAGCCAATAAGATATACAGTGTTGTCGCGCGTTGAGGGATGGAGCTCTTTCTTGAGCTATGAGTTGAAATAATGTAAAGATAATATATCCAATATCTCTTCTGTATTTATAAATAAATTCCCGGTACGATGTCAAAGATACTTTCACACAAAATAATCCCTGAACTTCACCAAAAACGTGGAATAATTTTTATGATTTTACAAATAATATCCGGTATCTGACGTGATGGGATTTGACCCTTTGTCGGGGTCGTAAAATTAAAGAATCAAAGAACAAAAAATTTCTACAATAATTAACCCCCCCGATAAAAGTGTAATCGCGCTCAGGGTACGAGTGATTCACCAATCAAATTATAATTTAAATCATTGATTAAATATCATAATCAAATTGGGCTTAATAGACGAAGAACAATATTGGGTATTTGTTTTGGCACCTTTCTTCGTTCGATATCCCTACAAAGATTAAACGAAAGCTTATTGCTCTAATGGTGACGACTGGTGGTCATTCCGACATAAATTTTAGAACTTTTGCTGTATATTGGGCACCGTCTTTAATCGGAGATTATGAGCTAAGGAACAAAAAAACAATATAAGATAATGACAAAAGATGATCTATTGCGACGTATGTGGAACAAACTTTTCAATACAATAACCCCCTTTTTTCTTCTTTCAAAAAATTGCAAAAAAAAAAAAAGGCTGTTGTATTAAAAATGTCGGTCATATTTCACTAGTCTAAAGAATTTTGATATACAAAAGGATGGAGTGCCAAAACTTTTGTTACATTTTGATATTAATAATGCAGTATACAGACTTAAAGAGGTAGTTTCGCGTTAAAACGCGTTTGATTAAAATAAAAAAAAAAGTTAAAAAATGTTTGATATTATTTTAAATTGAAGTAATTTCCATTCTGTTAAAAATTAAATAGAAATTAAGCGACTTAAAATTACCTTTAAAAATCTAACCTTATTAACCAGAGAATAAAAATTCGAATAATTAAATAATTTTAAATCTAAAAACCCTAAATAAATAAAATCTGAAGAATTCTCAAAATTCTCAAACATTGTAAATTTATTGTAACTTGATTGAGTTGCTATAATAATTTATTTAACTTCTTAGGTTGTAACTGAGTATATTTATATTTGGCCTTAAAACTATCCAAACATCATTTTATATCAGAACGTCAGCAAATGTGTTAATTTCTAAGACAAATATTTAAATTGCGTCTCTCCCTTGGTTCAATATTCTTTAGTGTTTTCGTTTTAAAGTTTACTATCTCCTGATTCCGGGAATTTAAACGTAAAGCTAAAGAAAACAAGATTAAATTACGGGCCAAGGTTTTAAGCTGATTAGACGACAACGACCGCCAAACTAGATTAACAATCAAATGATAGCGATAGAAGGAGGGGTTAATAAGAGATATTTGGCGTTACTCCGAAAGACCGTGCAACGGATAGCTGATGGTAAAAGAGCTTGGCTTAGAGAGTAGCCGTGTAAGCTTCGAAAACATGTAGGCGGCCAGACTAAAGAGAAGAAAGAAGAAGCTAATCGCCATCCACCGATAGAATAAGCTCATACATTCAAAGATCCAGAGAAAACTGGAAGAGGAGGAAACAGAAGAGATCACGCGCTTCTAGATAGATAGGGATAAAAGGAGCTTGAGTTCCACTATTACCGAGTGTACAGGGTGTATAACCACAGATAAATGAACCAAGGGACTTTTTTAGAGGTTATTTCTGCTCTTTCCCATTTGATCTCACGTTGCAAAGTGAAGCTTTCGAAACGTTTGTTTTGAAGTTCTAGTGTGAGTGACTTAACAGTAAAACCATTCGATAATTTCTGTAAGTTTTGTAATCTTAAAATTAAGGGTTCATAAAATTATCTGCTTACTACTTTGTCTAACGATTTAGAACTAGACTTCATAGTACATAAATTGCATACCCAATCTGAATTGCTTTTAATTAATGAACTAGGTAGCGAATTAAAAGTGAAATTGACGTATTTGTGCTCAACACTTTTTCTAAATAATAATAACACACTGCGATATTTTCACACCCTGTATAGATGAATGATCTCCTTTTCCTCGAAAGCCAGCTGTAGTAGGAGTTGTTGTCGAGAAGGAACTAGACAAATTTGCTGCGGCCTACCGAGCTAAGGCTAGCAGCGTATCCCCGCTTTCGCGTTTTAGATAGGCTAATCTTCTGGAGCGGCGTTTCTCTCTTCTCCGAGTGCTTATACTGATAAAACTCGTCGCGGGAGAGAAATGGTATTTAAATTCCGCGGGGAGAAAAGAGGAAAGATAGCGGCACTCCGGACAACTTCCGAAGCTAAAACGATGCGTCATTTCAGAACCTGACTTCCATTCATACGCCACCGCGATACGCCACGCCAAACGACCAGCGAACAAAATACCACGCAGCCACACTCACCAGCTGCTCTATCTGTCTAAACTCCCGTTCCTTCTCGAGAGGAGCGATTCACGATACTAAACATTTATCCCTCTATGATATTTGACATTGCGTATTAGTCCGCATTAACCTTCGTTTCTTTGCAAATGTCCTCTGATCAGAAGTATATCCTAGACTCTTATCTTATTTCTTCGAGCCTATACCTTTTTGCCAACATACCTACAAGTGTATCTACGTCACGGATCAAACACTCCCTAAATGTTTAAGAAATTTGAACGACTATGCATGGTAATTCTCGTAAACATACTTAATATCATCGTATAGCGTTCTAAATGAAGTTGTTTAAAAATAACAACATGGCCAACAATCCAATTACAACACTGAACATTCTTTATCTGATTCAGTCTCTGTGGCATCTATGATTACTTACAGAGGTCACATTGAAATACAAAGGTCACATCGAAATTAGTAAATTTCGCATAGGCTTGTTGTCTTTCGCGATATATATTTAATGAACTTTGACCCTCAGCTTAATATGTTTACAACTGAGGAGCCCGATAGAAATTAGGAGTGGTTGGTCTGTTTATAAACTTTTGTAATTTTTAGACACTAAGTTTTTTATCCTGGCGTAAAACTAATAGCAGTTTCGAACTCTTAACGGAAATTGGTCGTCCAAAAAAAAAATTAAAATATAACAGTACATTTAAGAATATTAACACGAGTAGAAGGTGTAAGGGCGCGTGCAGGTTAATACTTTTTTGGCCCTCTTTCGTAACGAGACCCCTCCTCTTTTATGAATTTAAAACAAAAGGATGATGGATTACCCCCTTGCTACAGCTTTCGCTTTACGCTTCGGAAAAAAAGGCAAAAAGAGTCACTCGCTAACGAGTTTTTAATTACGACAAGCCACCTAGGCTGATTTAAAATTCAGAAATACGCTAATAATATTTTCAATCAACGAATATTACCTACACATTCGGTAAAATACATGGTAGCAATATCTAAAATACAAAGAAAGTCTGTTAGGTAACAAGATAAAGGTATGCATTTCATGATTAAGTATACTTTTACTGAAACGACCGATCGAAAGTAACCTTATCACCTGGCAGAATGCGTGAGAATCAACTGAGCATAGGCTCTAAGAATTAAGTACGATTTAAAATAGGCCTGTAGTGTTTATTAATAACTAATTTATAAAGAAATCCAAATACAACTAAACAATTCGTTATAAATAGATTCGTTATTCGTAACTCACAGTACACTTCACACCACGATTTTCAATTAAAATTGTCTGTAAAACCAACCTATCGTTGGAAAGCTTATAAACAAGCATTGCAATCATGTTATAGTTCATTATCAGTTTATGTTACGTAGATATACCTATTCTCCAAAGTTAAATATCATCAGTCACGCGACAGACATACACTACATATATACGTAGTGAAAGGATTACGCTTACGAAAAGGAAGATTAAAGGTTGGGTATTTGGTAGCCATGCACCTTCCAGCTCGCAGCCTAGTCTCGTATACGCGTAGCGACATATATCTGAGTATGTCCCGGTAAAAAGGGTTCATTAATCTTACACATGAATGCTTCGTAATTACGGAACGCGAGAGCGTCTTTTTCTCTTTTTCTTTCTTTCTATCTTTCTTTCTTCAGTACGTATATACAATAAGAGAATTGGGGAAACCAGGGTTTCAGAGGAGAAAAAAGAAAATCAAAATATATAAATGAAAGAACGAAAAAGCAAATATTCCGGGGTTTTAATACTACAACGGCGATGTACCAGGGAGAAGAAGGAAAGGGAAATCCGTGTAATGGGTCAGTAATTAAGTTTTCTGGTCAATAAATGGTTGTCGCGCAAACCTTGCGCAAACAAACCCGTATAGCGTTTAGCCTTAATATTCTTAAAAGGATAATGAAGACGAGTAATGTGTTATTTTCCATCGATTAGGAGAGTTAAAAGGAGCCTTAATACGTGATAACTTAAATTTTAGATTCCTTAAACCAAAAAAAAAAAAAAATATATAATTAGTAAAAAAGTTATATTTCGAAAAAACTGTTAAGTACTTTTAAATTTCGAACTTCCAGATCGACCACCATTTTGAGTCTCGCTCTGGAGATAAGGGGATGCGAGCCAATTAAATTTCGCCTTTTTAGGTAGGCCAGCATTGTTTATATATACAAGTGGCAGCCCTCAAACAATGGCTGGCATAAAAAGAGATTTTAAGGGGCCTATAATCCCAGACAAACTTGTTTTTCGGAAATAAAAACCCTCGATCGAAAAACAGAAGAAAAGCGAATTCTCGAGAGACTTTGTTTCTTGTTTGGAAAATTAGGTGAAATATAAAAGTATAATGCCAACAAATACACACCGCCTAAAGCCGATTATCATAATAGGGGACTTGAGACAATAAGAAAGGGGCCTTTCATAGTAAAAAATATACAAAAACGAAGTTTTTTTTCTTCTTAAAGTAGACACGCAGCTTAACTCAATTCGGGCCTCGTCAAATTGATTTTGCGCCTATGACGTGAATTTCATTTTCAAGAATTGAAAAACATTCCCGATACTGTTTTTACATGACAGAGTTGTTTTTCATTTCAATGTGCTCCGGTGAGATGAATTCAACAAATGTGGATTCTTGAAAATGAAATTTACGTGTTTGGCAGATTTAAGTTTCTTATCTCCATTTCGCTTAAAAAATTCTTCTCGCGCTGATGGTAATGTGGGTGGAATTCTTGTTTATCGATCCAATATATAATTCATATATAATTCATACAACAACAAACGGCTTTTTTTTTTCCTGATTTTCTTGTTAGTTTATATTATTGAACTAGCACTAATATAAGTTATGTTATAGATGGGTTGAAAATGAGCGTGTTAACTCGAAAGCCCCCCTCCCCCCCCCAAAAAAAAGGTTTTTGGGTTTAAGTAGCAGTCTCATTTTTAATTTTTCTGTAATATTTAAGTTTAAAAGATTTAATATAAAGGATAAATTGTGTCTGGTGAAATATAAACTTGGACGTTATTTCTTAAATATAATTATATACTCTTGTACAAAATTACTTTTGAGAACGATCACAGCTGTTCGAAACATTTTTTCCTTCTAAAAATAATTTAATTCAAGAAACTAAACTTATTTAAACTTGAAAAACTTGTTAAACATCTCAAAAACATCGCACTTCTATACACGTATTCAAGAGGGGTTCGGATCGATAAAGATGAACAATGTGTATCAATCCACTACAGATTTTCTATTTTGGTAACTTTGCGCGTAAATTTCAGCGTTTCCAACCGACAGACCGACATACGTATGAAAATTCTTAATTATATTTTGATATAATATAATTATTAATATATTTAAAAGTAATTAACGAAATTTCTTAAATTATACTCGGTTGTTTTTATTATAAAAAGAATCCTTATCTTACGTATAACGACGTCTTGTCTTTATAATCTTAATATTTGGAAAGCAAAATAGTCGCTGGTTTGCACTTTGAAGGCTAGAAATTGACGTCACTAGATTACTTTCAATATAAATCAACCACCAATTGAACTATTAACTCAAGAAGCATAACAACCTTTCAAACAGCAAACGTTTCCAAATATAGAAAACCTGCTTACATTGTTATCTTTTACGCCAAGAAATGATTTGGATATCTTAGCTCGATAAAGTTTCGCTATGAGCTAACAGAAACCACTGAAGTAAAATCAGTTTTAAATTTCAAATCTTATACAGAGTTAGGCTTTCAATAGTCCTAATCCTAAACCATGTCATAGAAATAAATTTAAATCTAATCTCTTTACGTGCTAAAACTTCAAAATAGTTTATATTCGTCAATGCCTATTCTATACTTCAAATATTTATCTTTGGCGGTGTTCAAAGTATACCGAAAGTTAGGTCACGGACGAGGATAGAGTTTGAAGTCTTAATTTTAAATTTCAACACGTGTAAAGTTATCTCTCTAATAAAGTATTGTAAGATATAACGCGAGCTTAGCTTCAAACGTAATGAAAACTAATTCTAACTAAGGTAGATAAACTTTCACCCCTCTTTTGCAGCTTTGCCTACATTGCAGTGTTTTCAGAATCTGTGTAAGTTAAGTTCAGTTCGTATTAGTTCCAAGCTGAAGAGGTTAGCAACACTGGTCGTTCACCTTTAGAAGGTTGGAAATTCAGATCATTTTAAATATATTCAAATCAGTTAGTCTTGACTAACTAAGTATATAAATCGATGAACTACAGTAAATTAATTCAACTTGACTTCCTTGCAGTTTAAATATCGTACACCATTTGTCCTAGGGAAAAGTTTAACACTGCAATATGGCATAGTTTATGGAATCATGCGCAGTTTTAGATTATAGAGCTTATTATGCATAGACCTGATATTATCTGTTTATAAGAGACTAAATCATTAGAGACGAATACTAGCGACAATAGAAACGTGGTTGAAACTTAAATTGTATAGTTATACTCCCGACGATTTATATATTTTGAGATTATGGTATAAGTTTCCAGACAGTGTACTTAGAAATATATGTATATATATCTAACTAGCGCGATTTTTCTTAAACATACACAGTTGTGTTACATATTCAAATACCCATTTCTCTATTCAAGATCTAAGGCAAACACATTTGAACGTTTATATATTGTACAGTATGAGCTGGGAAAGAAATCACAGTCTTACAAAAGGGAGGATGTAAATGAAATTAAAAATGAACTTTAAATATTCTGCTTAAAGATGCACCTTTCAGCTTAGGGGCACCTTAAGAATTTCTAGGACTATTCCGAATGCAACCTAAAAAGTGTTTTTTTTTTTTTTTTATCGATTCCTTATCGTTTAAATAGGCCTTATTCAACATTAAAAACAATTAAAAACAAATATTAAACTAGAAATAAATTTAAAACTTAGCTGGATTCATAGAGATCACCTGAATTCCACGTATAAGGGACGTATAAATGACATTGATCGATGGCTCTTATATAGGGAATGCAGGATCTCCATGATCAATGTCATTGGTCGTTAGTCCTTATACGGGGAGTTGAGGATATGTCCAAGAATACAGCTAAGCCTATTTTGATGATAAGTTTTAAATTTATTTATAGTTTGATATTTGTTATTTTACTAGTATTTAAGGCTAAACGATTAGGAATCGATAAAGAAATCACTTGTTCTTAGGTTGCATTCTCCCTTTAACACGCAAACGTGTTATTTTTAGAAGCAGCTGGAATCAATAAAAATCACTTTATTTTCCGGTTCATTCTCCCTTTAATGGGTATTCGCGTGCAATTGAAAAGGAGAAAAATAAATATTTGCGGAATAGTAATGATCGGTTTCTATGGCTATATATAAGAGTTCGTCTCATTACGCGCACGAAATAATTTTTGATACTTCTTCCCGAACTATTTGGCGAAATGTGCGTGGGAATGTTTTTCCGCCATAGCGAGGGAATTTTTCGTTTAATGAAAAGAGAAATAAGCGATCGTTTGACGCTCGGTTCCTAGCCTATAGCGGCTTTCCCTTTTATCCAAATGGAATTCCTCGGATTCTCTGGGCCGAAAAATCGATGAAAAACAATTCTCGCTTAAAACGCGAAAGATTTATAAACTTCTCCTCCCTTCCTTCAAAACCCTAAACATTCTGGCGAGCGGAATAAGAAACATCCATTAGAGAATCCAACGTCTTTTCTTAAAGTTCGCATTCTCATTTCTCAATATTTTAAAATGGATACGGATAGGGTCATTATAAAAGTCTGCGGACTAAGTATTCGATTATTCAATAACAAAATCGTAAATACGAGCATTAAAATAGATTAAATTTAAGTAGAAGTGTTACGATATACGATTCTACGAAGTATATCATTTGTAGGGTGAGATTCTGTCTGGAATAACGTTTTATAAATTTTGTGTAGAAATTTCAAAATATATCCCTTTTACCAGAAGCCGATGAAACCCTCCTTTGAAGTCTATTACTCCCGGGTCTTGTCTACCCCTCTCTGTATGGGTTATTCTCAAAAGGGGCGATTCGTACGCCTCCTAACGGTAGATGTTTTCGGAGGGGGAGTTCGTCGAGCGAATATCTCTAGCAGCCTTGGAGAGAGAGAATTTCCAATTTTCCGTAGACAGGGGGGATGAAGTAGGACCCTTTCTAACTCGTAAAATTGGGAATTTTACCCATACAGAGAGGAGCGCTATATGGAACATTGGAGTAGTAGACTTCAAAAGAGGGTTTCATCGGCTTCTGCTTTTACCCCGTACGTTTGATTCCACCTTTTTGGATATGTCAACCAGTTAATAATTCATACAATTTTTAAACCTACGGTCACACTAGTATTTCTTATTCGATTTGAAAAGGTAAAATCAAACCGATATTCAAATCACCAGGAATCGTTTTAAGCCTCTTTATAAATCAATTTATTGTAACTTCATCTATAAGTTGTTGAAAACGAATCGGTATGAAACTGGTTCAAATCGTTCACACAATTCTAGCGAAACGGTTTAAATCGATTCCAAGTCCTAGTATGAACGTAGCTATAGTTAAATTGTGTCTGGCACCACCAAGTAATATAAATCCTAATTAAAATTTAAACTATTAACATCATTTCAAGAATATTTTAAAAATATAAAAATATTTTTAGGATCGTTAATAAGAAAAATTAGTAAACTAGCAATATTTAAAGTATAAAAGAGTTTATAGTTTGAATAATACAAATTTAAGATACTTTTAAATAAATAATCTTTACGACCCGAAACAGAAAATATTTAAAAATTTACCAAATTAATTCATTTGAAATGAATTTTTTGAAAGAAAGCATTTGTAGCTTGAATAAATTATAGCAGATTCCTTACGAAGCTCCTTCCATTATTAATAAAACAATTCCGGAAATGCGTTTCCTTTTAAATCCATAAATTATTAAAATATTTATAAACGTAGAGTTGTAAGAAATTATACATCATAAAATCAAATAAAGGGCTTAAAGGATAAATGAAAATTGAAGAAACATTTTCTCGATTTTGCGTTTTTCTGAATCTACGCAGAAGCCGATGAAACCCTCCTTTGAAGTCTATTACTCCCGGGTCTTGTCTACCCCTCTCTGTATGGGTTAGTTTCAAAAAGCGCGATTCGTACGCCTCCTAACGGTAGATATTTTCGGAGCGGGAGTTCGTCGAGCGAATATCTCTAGCAGCCTTGAAGTTCGTCAAAAAAAAAAAAAACGTCGTCGTTTGTGGAGAGAGAGAATTTCCAATTTTCCGTAGACAGGGGGGATGAAGTAGGACCCCTCCGATCTCGTAAAATTGTGAATTTTACCCATACAGAGAGGAGTGATATATGGAACATTAGAGTAGTAGACTTCAAAGGAGGGTTTCATCGGCTTCTGATCTACGTTATAAAAAACCTAAGAAAGTTCGATGTTTAAGGAAAATATGATAAAAAATTATCATAAAAAGTCGTCTAAAAGAGTATGACCAAGCTGTGTTTGAATTTAGATAAGCATTCGGTTGCGCACGTGACCTCATACTGTCCAATCGGTACGACCGATCTATAGTAACATCTTTGATAAACTATAATTTTAAAACCGCAAAGTCTCGGAGATAATTCAGCTTTCATACCCTTACTAAAAATATAATTTATATTATTTAAGCCGTGTTCATACGAACATTAATAAATACATGTAGAAAAAAAAAATCAAAAATTCCTAGAGTCACAAGCTCTAAACGGCGCCTATTGGCTGCGTTCCACAATTAAGAAAATTCAAATTTTCTCTCTGCCGTGCTTGATGTTTTTAAATATTGAAACATTTACTTTTAATTCTTAGGAGATGCTCAAAAAATAATTAAGAGTTGATGTTTTAGTTCGTTTTTTAACGATAAAAATAAAGATAAGACAGTGATTCATTTATCCTTTAAAGTGAATAAATTATAAAATAAAGCTTTTGAAACTAAATTGGATGTAAGTTATCTTCGAATAAGATAGCGTAAAACTTTAAAATTAAAACGCAAACCGAAGGAGAAATTCCGCGTATACCTAGTAAATAAATTACGAATTAATTTAATTATGTATCCCACGCCGGCAAAGTCTACTCGAAGATATTGGAAGGGTTCCTATCGGAAGGAAACCGAAATTATAAATTCGAGATACACAATTAAGGCAAGTTTGAAAAGGAAGCGTTCAACCTCAAATTAAATTGATCCCGAGGGCTCGAAATTTTCCTATGACTGCGAAACTTTTTAAACAAACAAAATATCCATCATATTTTCAGCTCCTTAAACATAAACAGTTTGTAAAATTAAATTAGGGCAAAATTAAAGTGGTATTTTTGGAAAGATCTATAAAAAATATATATATATTTGTATCATAAGGCTATTTATTCACCAGTAAGTTACAAACGAGGGTCATTTTAGCTTTAAGCTAATCTCGTGACTCAAATCCATCTAGTGATGGTGTCTTAAAACTCTCCCAATGCATGCTAGGACATCCCGTTTCATGTCAAGAGGAATGAGGTTGAGTAGGGGTAGGGAGAATTAATTGGGTTTTTCCGCGAGAGGGCGTAGGGGCTTCAAATTTCTATCTCCCTCTCCTGTATAGTGCTGAATACGAAGGGTTCTATGGGGAACTGAAACTTACGCACGGGTGAAGAATTAATAGGCTTATGTTTGTATCTATATGAAAAATGCCACAACAGTAAAAACCAAATATCCTCGCATTTTACGTCGTCACTAAGGTAAAATTTCATATAGAGTCAAGAGTTAATTTAATTTAATTGTTCTGGCAAGTGATATAGTTGCTTTTGCGCTGTCTTTTGAAGTCGATACAAATTTTCAAATGCTTAAAATCTTTTTAAATTAAATTTGCAAAAATTTGTAAATTACGAAGAATTTTTCTAAGAGCTAACGTGGTATTAAATTTTACGAAATCAATATTCTTTTTATAAAATATATCGGCTGAGGTCATGAAAAATTCCTTTAAAAGTGAAATTGAAAAATGGTTTCCAGTTAAAACGTTTTCATTTCTACAAAAAAAAACCCCATTCCACCTATATGCATACAGAAAATAAATCTAGGGAAATAATTCACGAGAAATTTGGCTAGGTAAACGTTCAAAGATGAAAAAAGAAAAAAGGTGAAGGTTTCTGGTGGGAAAACGGAGGTGGTAATATAACTTGGAGGAGTAAGATAGAAGTAGTTACCGACTGCTTTAATGTTTATTCCAAGTATTTTCTTCCAAATGATCATCAAAAACCACTCAAATGGTAGTGAAACTAATGAACTAGATCAGAAGCCGATGAAACCCTCCTTTGAAGTCTATTACTCCCGGGTCTTGTCTATCCCTCTCTGAATGGGTTAGTTTCAAAAAGCGCGATTCGTACGCTTCCTAACGGTAGATATTTTCGGAGCGGGCGTTCGTCGAGCGAATATCTCTAGCAGCCTTGGAGTTCGTCAAAAAAAAAAAAAAAAAAACGTCGTCGTTTGTGGAGAGAGAGAATTTCCAATCTTCCGTAGACAAGGGGGTATGAAGTAGGACCCATCCGATCTCCAAAAATTGGGAATTTTACCCATACAGAGAGGAGCGCTATATGGAACATTAGAGTAGTAGACTTCAAAGGAGGGTTTCATCGGCTTCTGACTAGATGGATACCCTAAATGTTTAAATTTGTGGCAGATATTCTTTACAGGCGTCTGTACTCGAAAACTTTCAGTCCCACTATGGTTCCTCCAATGTAATAGGAATCATTTTTATGACGATCAAAAAAAAAAAAAAAAAAATAGAATTTCGAAAATATATGTATATATGGAAAGAGGGGAAAGCCATTAACATGTAGATAATACGGTCATTTGTAGGAAATTGGAATATATAGAACGACATTAGGAAAATATCGGTTCTCAGGGCGTAGAAGGTAGGAGAGTGTCATACGCCTTATGGGAAACGTATAGCGAAGGAGAGAAAAAGAACATTAACGCTTCTAAAGGATATGAAAACGATAAAATTTTCGAAACGAACATAGAGAGAAAAAAACGTTTTTGGTCGTAACGACATTTTGGTCTCCTCCTAAGATGAGAAAATCGAACTTATGACGGAATGAGAGGTAATATTTTATGATGGGGGTCGTTTTAAAAACAACACTATATACAGTTAAGTACGGACTTGACCAATTGTAATATATTTATTGAAAAATGAATCAGTTCTTACGCCATAAACGATATAATCGAAACTTCAATTTAAAATACATAGAGGGTGCGAAGAGCTCTTAAAAGAAACGTGTTTTGAGATCTTCGCCCTTATGCAAAACTATTAAAAATAACTAGATTATGTAAATTTAACTAATTTCTTTAACAAATCCTAAAATTGAGGATTCCACCATTCAAGGTGTTATATATGAAATACCTTGCTCAAAACGTTCTATTTTAGACAGGATTCAAGTGCATTAAAACCTCTCTAACTAAACTTGGTGACACGAATAACGGGATTTTAAATCATATTTAGATTACAAAAAATAAACTCAATTAAATGGGATGATTACAGAATTTTGAAACGAGTAACAAATTCTAAGGATGGCGTATTAGGAAACATGCTACATTAAATTTGAAACGCATTCTGACTTTAATATTTATGAACACCTATTGCTTGTTTGTTCCTGGATGGTAGACATCACGTAATTTAGTCTGTAAAAATTTTGCTTTATATACTAAACATAATTTTGTTAAATTTACTCAACCGGATATTTTTATAATTTAAATTTTTAATATTTTCAAATCTTCTTCCTTGACCCAAATTCACGAAATATTATTAGATTTAACTCAACGGTCGACTATATCACGAACGTTACGTAATACCAAACACTATTAAAACCTCCAAACCATCACATATAGGTATATTCTTGTTTAAAGATTCAGGAAAGGGTCAAATATCTCTCCCAAGAGAGTGAGAGAGAGAGAGAGAGGAGAGAGAGAATATATCAGAGATGAAAAGATAAGAGTAAAGGGTTAAAAACATCTCTTAGGTATATCCTGAGAAATAGGAAAGTTAAAGGTAGAGAGTTTGAATAACGCTCGTTCTCTGGAAGGTAAATGGGAAGACATTCATCCGAACGAGAGAAACCATATCCTGCTTTTTTTTTTTTAAATAAAAGGCCGCGAGAAAGTGGAAGAGGAGAGAATAGTGTATACGGGAATCCTTAAGTGCTGTTTCGTGTCTTCGATCATTCTTGCGATTTGGTATAAATTTGTTTCATACGTATATGTATAGCTCGTCGTGATTGAATACCGCTGGAGAATAGAATTTACCCGTCTCTTACTCAAAATCTCTTCCAAACCGGTATTAAACTACATTCTGGGAAAGATCAACCCGCAAAATGCCTAGCCAACAAGAAGTATATTCGACTATTCGATATTCACTAGATCTAGGGCGCAATTCAAATAAAAATTGTTCTTTTAGATAGAATTTTATTTTATATTCAAAGCTTATAAGTTGGATCTCGAAACTCGTATTGGAAGTATTAGATACGGTCACACTAGCATTTCTTAATCGATTTGAAACGGTAAAATCAAACCGATATTCAAATCACCAGTAATAGTTTTAAGCATCACGTGTTGACGAATTATCTTTATAAATCGATTTATTGTAGCTTTGATTTATCGGTTGTTGAAGCCGAATCGGTATGAAACTGGTTCCCGAAGCAGTTTCGAGAAATCTAACCAAATCGGTTTGAGGAAAGATGGTTTCCCGTTCACACGACTGTAGCAAAACGTTTTGAAATGTTTTAAATCGATTCCAAGGTCTAGTATGAACGCGGCTATAATTAACTTTATTCATTTTTACGTCGGAAGTAGATAGATAGAAATTAATAAAACATTGCCCCCATTTATTTCATAAATAAACATTTTTAGAATGTGGGTGGAGAGTTCTTACGTAACATAATTTTATTTGAAATGTATTTGGATCGCAAACTAACAAAAATAACTATTTTATTTGATATTTAATCTTGCCTCTTAGAAAGAGATGAGAAGAGAAAAGGAATTGTAAAACCGAAATGGAATGGGAGGAGACCTCAAAGGAAAAACAAAACAACCCTACCAGAAAATAACACCGAAAATAATAATAATAAAGAAAAACTGGCCTCTTTTGTTTCTGGAAATGAAACTTTATACGAAAGCACTTTAGAGAATTATTACAAGAGGCAGAAATAGTACCAAGGAGAGACAGAATTTCTTTAGTAACGTCCATCTAACTTGGACCCCCCTATTTTCTCGCTCTTTCAAGGCAATAGCAACCCCTACAGGCAGCGCTGAAAACCTAATCCTATTAAAAGATTCTTACAAAGACGTAAAGTTTTCGAAATGTTTGTCTAGATGGGCGAGATCCCTTTTCAGACTAGTATTGGGGGCCAGTTTTTTAAAGAAAAGTCAAAACCAAAAGCGGAATGAAAAGAGGATTAACTTTTGGTAGTGCTAAACAGCCTCGAGCAATCGAGATTACTCGACTCAATATACGAAAAAATATTCAAACGAATAAAAAACACCGCGCCTTTTATTATTAATTTATGTTTTAGAAGTAGGATGAAAATTCTACAGACGTTGAAGTAGAAACGAAACCTGATTCGATTCGGGCCTTGTCTAATTGATCTCGCAATAAGTTCGGTAAACACAAGAAATTGAAAAAATTAACGACGATGTCGATGTTTCTACATACACGTGATGTTGGAATTGCTTTTCATTTCATTATACTCTATAAAATAACCAAAGAAATATACTTATCCTATTAGGAAAAATTGCCTAATTTGATAAAATATATATGCTACAAATTTGAAAATTTCAACAGAATAGTCCTGGTCGATTTCCAAAACCGGAAGTCTAGAGAGCCTCGCGAAAATTTTGGCGGGGAAAACTTTTTGTCACGTGATCGTCCGCCATCTTTTTGTAGTGTGAAAATAGCTACAGACTAACCAACGCCTCCTATACTTTATCATATAGGAAGCATTGGACTAACAACTTGAATTTGGTTTGTGGGAAATAAAATTAGAAATAGTCTGGCAACCTGTTACTACAAAAAGATGGCGGCGCGGCTATGAGACAAGGACCCATTTCCGGCAAATCGACCAGGACTATTCATATAAAATAGATTAAAAAACCTAAATTCAACAAAAGTGGACTAAAATTTAAAATATTGGTTCTAATTGGTCGTATGCTGTTAAAATTTCAAATTATGTAGATTTTTGACCAAATTATGTGATTTTTTTCTCATCTGGCAAGCCAATTCTTTGGTTTTATACTGACATGAAAAGCAACTCCGACATGTAAAAAACAGCCTCTGAAATTATTTAATTTTCTAAAGATTAAATTCGCGATATTGGCGGGAAATCAATTTGACAAAGCCTCGAATCGAGTCAGGTTACTTTAAATACCTCAATAATTAATTCACTGGCAGCGTTCTAAAATAAACTCTTCGATGTCAACGAGCGAGCTACTATATCTTTATAAATAGTTGATACATTCGAGTGCTTCTTGGATCGATAAAGAATTTCTTTCAAGTGGAAAGAGATAGTTCTATTTTAAATGCCGATTTGGTTATACATAGCCATAAATGTAAAAGTATACGTTTCTAGAGAGATGTCAACGCCTAGGTACCGAATTGAAAATACTTAAATAGCAGCGTAACAGAGAAGCGCATCCGTAGAGAGTAAGTAGCTGAATTGGAACAAAAACCACTTTATTATATTTGGATTTCTTTTATGATTGAATGTTTTTGAAAGGTTTTTGTTGTATAAGAGAAAACTACAAGATGTTTCAGGTCGTGGCCCTTCATTCGACATACGTGATAAGGTTAATTAAATTTAAGTATCAAACTAATCTAACTAAAATAAAGTGATTTTATATTTATAAATTTAATAATAAGACAAGTTTGCGTCTTAAAACATTTAGGAAATGCCTCCGAATTCTACAAAATATTCAGATTTTAACATTAACACTAAAAGGAGAACCTCCGACTAATCAAAACACGCCCTAAACTTTGACTTTATAAAATACCCGCGACACGTGCCTAGGCAAACTTTTTGAATCTTGCTTAATCTCGATCTTAATTATATTCACGCACAAAATCGTTATTTTATGAAGCCAAAGATGGGGAGTTTTTTTTATTAGTCAGAGGTTCTCGTTTTAATTGAATATCAAAATCTGAAATATTGTCTAAATTTTTGTGCCGAATGTTTTATAAATCGCAAACAAGATAGAAAAAAACCATTTTCTTCTTCTCTCTTCCTTTATAAGGGTAACGATTAAAGCTGACGATCAGGGAATTTTGTCCATATCGAAACTAAGCAATTTTCAATGAAGAATAATTCAGATGAAAAATTTGATTCTGATACTGGCCTCATAATTACGCATGGTTTTTATTTTATCAAGGCATCCTAACCTTAATAAATCGACATATTTTTGGACCCTGCAGTTATCATTAAGACTTGATCAATACAAATTATGAAAAACGCTGTATAAGCATTCCAACTACCGTCCGGGTTTTCGGAAAATGAGTTTCTAATCATAGCGGGTGTCGAGAAAATGATAGGGCCACGAAATTCGTCTAGCTATCTTCTCACACCTTTTGGTAAATGACAGGGTGTATATCGCGAAGCCCAGAGAATAATAAGTCTCGGGATTTGTACTTTTTTCCCAAGTTTTTTGGCCCAAGGAGAAAAAATTTCTGCTTCTATCTCGTAAGCGGTCCGTTATGATTATAGCCCTAACCCATGACGGAAGAAAAAATATAGGTTCGTATAGAGGTGTTTGGGATATCACCGTTCGTGTTTCGCGGCCGCTGTCAACCCTAAAAAGTGATTGATGACAGCGCGGAGCAACACGCACTTAATAAAACGAGATTATATATAGGGACGAACCACGGCACACCGGAGCCCGAATTATCGATTCCATCGAACTATCGCCTATTATTAACGCTTTTTCTATATTATACCAAACTTATTACAATAAAGAAACAGTCAGAAAATTCAGTAAGTACGAAACTAGGTGTCTTTCATCTAATAACATCCAACTCTAAGCTTCAATGTGCGTTTTTTTCGCACGTGTTGAAATTTCAAACAAATTCTTGCTCTCCTTCCATTTGCTTTACTAATTTTTTTCATACAAATTTTGGTAAAGAAGCGCTGACAGCCAAACATATTATTGATGTTTTATAACACGAATATATAAACGTTAAATTTAATTAGCACCATCAAATTGATATGTTAAAAATTGAATGTTATAAAATTTGAATTTTTCCATCTTTTTGGACAATTCAAGAGACAATAACCGAACGTTTTAAACACAAACACGTGTTTTTTAATAGTAGAATTGATTAATTTCTTCATTTTTCTCTACAACTTCATTTTAACAAAGCTTTAAAATATATTTCAACCAACAGTCTTTAACATTAGATAAAATATTTTTTTGGTGAACTTTTCCTTTAATTGCCATTGGTCATTTAATGTTTAATTTTTTCAGGGCCCAATTAGAGGCGTTACGGGTTGTTGAAGCGCTCTGAAAAAACCCATCAGCTATGCTCTTACATTAAGGTGATTCATCTCTAATAGGTGTAGGAATATTTAGTTCGTAATGTTCACTAAAATCATTCGTCTCCCTGCCGACAATTATACGCGATAGATCCCCGAATCATTAAGGGGGTCCTCAAATATTTGGCCTAGAGGTTTGTTTTTCCGCCGCGCGGTATCACTAGACAAAATAATGACGGTCGAAGGTGTAGTCCCGGACCGCGCGCGTTTAAACACGATCTGGGGGTGCATATATTATTATATCGATTGTTTATACGCTTAACGTTCCCACAAATTTAATATTTAATATATTTAGGTTTGGAATATCATTTATGTACAGGGCAGATAAATATCCCGAAATTTAAAAAGGGGTTTTTAAATTTCATTTCTCACCATGATGGGCTATAAATTTGTGTAGGAATCTATTTCAGTTTGGTGAATAATTATAATATGTTAACTTTACTAAATGGTGTGTCCCAAGCGAGTTCCGAAGGATTAGACGTACGCAGTATGGGCGCTAAATAATTTTTGTGGGTTGGATAAATATTTTTAAAAGTATTTATGTGTTGGGATTGATCTGGCAAACTTGTACGGGGGCTATTACCTTCTTCAGCCTATCCTTAACGATGTTAAGCACATTGTAAACCCCAGTTCCTACACCACTTCTCAAGAGTTAATAAGAGTTCGAACTCAATCTATTATCAAATTTGAACTCAGTGAATTTAAATATAAAATTAACGCACGAGTGTTTGCCAAAAATTACTTCGCTTTTCATCTTGCTTACTTGGGTAGAATTCCTTTGGTAATTTCGGATGTCAATTAGTTATAAGATGAAGCTAACGATAACTACAAAACAAATCACTCAATTTTTCCAATAAATAGTAGAAATATATCAGTCATATACGCTAGTGTTTACGGAGAAGTTAACCTCAATGGCGATCAATATTACGTATTTCATATGGGCTTCTGAAAACTGGTAAGGAAACAATTCAAGCTTCAAACCACACACCCTGTATATGATACGAGAAGGGTGGGTTTCGGAACAGAAAGCAGCATTCAGGGGCGCGGTGTATAAAATTATACAAGCTCCTTAATAGATTTTTTACATTCGAACGATTACGAAAATGCGAAATATATTATTCGAGGTCTAATCGTAAAATTCGTAATCGAAACCGCAATCTCGAGATACCGGCTGGAGGAAGGTCGGGAGGAGGATTTGAAATAAAAAAAAGCCACGCTAAATTGAACGCAAATTGAAATACGGCCCGCGTTTCTAGATTTAGACCCCGACTCGGCGTATCGAAAAACACGCCCAACTCCTATATATTGGACGAAATCAAACCGCGAAGCAATTTGATAAAATAAAAAAAAAAAAGAAAGAATGATAGGAAGAGAGGGTGGAGAGGAAAGGGAAAGTAGATTGAAAGCTATTTTAAAAATGGGGATACGCCTCCCCTTTTTCTCTTAAAAAGGGCCGAGCGCGGCTTTGAAGCTCAACCAGGAATTATTCCTTCTCACTTCCTCGGGTTTTTCGATTTTCATTTCGTTTTGGCGGTTACGTCGGAAAACGACGCCTGTCAGACTTTTTCAGGCCAAAAAATGAAGAAAGAAAGGAAGAAAGAAAGAAAATAAAAACTTTTCCCGAAAGGGAAGCGGACCCTCGAAAGAAGGAGGCGATTTTTTTCCCATCAGCAACATTTCTCGGCCCTCAATTTCATTTTATATCCATAACCATATTTTTTTTGGAGGGGGGACGATCCCCTCCTTGTCTTTTCATTCTCTGGCATGACCGTCTTTTTCGCGAAAAAGAGGATGTAATTGCGATAGGCACTTTCATTTCGATGGCTATAGAACTAAAGAGCGGCGAGGGTAGAATGGGTGAGATCTTTTCCACTTCCGTAAGCAGGCCTAAACTTTCCCGGGCATGTTTGGGCAAGGATCAGCTATTTTCGTCAATGGAAATATATATATACAGAAAGAGACATAGAGAAAGGCTACGACTCCCCTTACAGTCGGTTTCCCTGGATATATTTTCTCTCCAAAAGAGCGAAAGATTGAAGGAAAAATCGCGCTAAGCTCAGAAATGGTATTGAAAAACATTCTCATGGAAATACATTTCTTCTTTGGGTCTATTTTTCTCGCCCGCTCCCTCACGGACACAGGAGAGAGAAGGAGAGAAGAGGGCTGGCAATGACTCGGGGTCAGAGAAACTCGGACTTCACTTTCTTCGCATGGCTAGTTTGGCGCAGTTCGAGAGAGAGATACACTACCCACGCACCCACCCCGTTTGTGTTGTCAAGAGAAAGGGTCCTCACATTGGATCTCCCAAAAACGGGACCCCTTTCGGAGAAGAAAAGAGTCTGGCTTTATAAAAAAGATGTTTCAGCAAAAAAGCAAAAATCTTTTTTTTTTTTTTTTTTTTTTTTTTCAGTCTCTCTCTCATGGATTCGAGTGACGCGCGTTACGCCGACTCATCCTTGTGTGGTCCAAACTTATTTTTCCAACCTCTTTCTCCAGACTCTTTTCAACGTAGGAGATCATTCAACTATATAATTCCATCAGAGCGCGACCTCAAGTGATACTTCTATTCGGACACTAGACTCTCAACTAAATAAATTGCATAATTCTCCGTGGAATGATGTACGGGACTTTTCTCATTACTAAAGTCTTACTGATGAATGGCTTAAAGGTATAGAAAGGAAAGTATGGTTGACAGAAAAGTCGCTATAGATACGTCATTACGCGTATCAATTAATAACCATTTATTTAAAGGGAGGGTGAGTGGAAAAAAATCAAGTGATTTTAAATAGATTCCACTATTAAAAAATGGCTCTTTATCGTATTAAAAATATTGCGTTAATACGTCTCTGAATTATGCAAAAAATTGGATTATAAATAATGAAAATAATCAAAAAGCGCCTCATCTATGGCTTAAAAAAATATTTTAATACACTTTCCTCTTCACTCTCCCTTTAATGCTTTGGAATTTACAGTTTTGCTCCCGTTTTTCATTCTCCTAAACCTTACCTAGGGTCAATTCCACTTTGAATTTGCACGTACAAAGCTAGGGTACCCGTTATCTATATTCTAAATTTACTCAGAGATTAAGGGGAACTGTATCATTAGACGTGTTGCTTCCTCGACATGTAATTGACAAAATACAAACCCCGGATCGTCTAATAAACCTATTCAGGCGCAATGGTGCGCTGAAATTGAACTCAAATTTCACCTTTTACCTGACAAAATACTAATCCCGGATCGTCTGATATACTTATTCAGGCGCAATGGGGGATGCTGCAATTGAAAACAAATCTCACCTTTGACCTTTATATAATATATATAAACTCAATCATAACGGTTGGGAAGGAGGAAAGGTTCAATTCCTCTAGGATTTAATATGTTGTAAGAGAGATGGGACGAAATTCGACTTGTAAAATTAAAGATCGAAAAATACGATTTCATTTCACACTCTCGCAATTCCTACGATTCCCTTTCGAAATATTTTATATAATTTTTTTTTTATTATTTTTTTCAGTTTATACCGAAAAATCCTTCTAACATTCTAGCCGTATTGCTTCAAGCATCGGCCCATGACTGAATTTTTACTCTTTTTTTGTGTTATTCTCTCTTTCTCTCTCTCTCTTTCGCTGTAGCTTATAGTCCCTTGATTCTCCGAGTACCCCTACCTCAGTCGGATCCGCTTCGTTAAGTTTTGATAACTGATCAGATTCGACCGAGGAAACCGGAGATTTTCTCACACCATTTTTTTTTATATTCCGAACCTTTCTTTCTTCGCGAAAGGGAAAAAGAGTAAGGCAAGAGAAAAAGGAAAGAAAAAAATGAAAGTCTCAGAGTCCCGGTAGATATCCCAACCTATTTCATTCTTTCCATTCGAGATAAATATAAAAAGAATTGTAGCATCGAATCAAGCGAGAGAAAAGAGATAGACCGGATAATTTTCTTCACATTTTTTTTGCCAAAGGTTTCGGGAATGAAGTAACGGGTTATTCGAGTGATAATGTCAAATTCAGTCGTAGTGAACTAAATATTTAAAGTGAGGTTGTCTGGGATTTTTCATGAACTAAATCGGAAATTGAGTACACATATTTCAGAGAAATATTTATCGCAACAGTAAAAATACATGTTTTATAATCGCCATTTTAGAAATTTTTAAAATGAAATTTTCCCACAATACTACGTCATCACTATGGTCGCGTGTCTATTATGAAGCTTACATTTGGTTCTCACGCGTTGTGGCGCGTAATAAAGATGCTTTCGCGCAATCTTTTTCGTAAAAGTACTTAATCTATAAAGTCCTACCTTTCGTATCAAAATTATGGTTAAACTAATAGTCATATATCGGGGAAAAACTGATTATTTCTAAAAAATTGTAATAAATACGGTTTGGTTTAAAAAAAAGATTAGTTTCAAATATTTTTGAGCAAATTAGTTATTTTGATATTAACTTGTTGGGACAAGAAATATTATATGCATGTTCTAAGACAGGATATCCTGAAATCTTCAGCTCATTGAGTAATTTAGCATTAACACTAGAAAGGCCCAAAATATTTTTTGCTGACATAAGGAAAAATAGTCCTGATCGTTTACTAGAGCATGTTAAAACAAAAATATTTTTTGGAAGTTAAGAGGAACTGCATTAGAAAGACTTAATTCTTTCATCTTCTTCGCGAATGAAGTTATTAGGTAAGAAAGTTTATAATTTGTGAATCCAAATAGCTCTAATGACTCAAAGGGTTCAATGAAGCGATTTTATCTGGAGTGCAACTTATCTTTAAGATCAAAGAAGCAAATTTTGAGGAAAAAAAATAGGTTACTTTCCTGTTCTAAAAGACTATTTATAAAGACCACAAAGTTAAACACCAAGGGAAAAAAATACCCTGTACAAATTAGAGGGATAAAGAATCAGTGGGGTAAAATTTTGAGTATTCCACGAGTGATTCTGGATCCTTGAAAAGTTACGAAGCGAGAGAGAAAGAGAGAGAGAGTTTTCGGTCATTTAGTCCTCGCGAGGAAGAAATTCTTACGTTGAAAAATTAATTTAAAGGATCTGTAACACGATATTTTTGGAAAACTAAAAATATTTATATTTTAAGTTATCTGGAATAGTTCGTCAGCTCTGAATGTTATCTAAAATTTGTAACGCGTCGTAAATGATTTAAACAAAATTATAGCGTATTTAGGTTTAACCAGTCAACTAAATAAGGAAATTGTTTTCAACCCTATACTTTCACACGAACATCTTGGCACATCCACTTTAAAAAATATCTTAAGACACGCGATTTCAACGAAATAAGTGGGTCAATTGAGTCTAAAGGCGTGTACGATAAAAATATCTCGGAAAAAATATGTAAAAAATAATTTCTTGGGCCTAAGAAAAAAAAAAAAAAAAATGAAATCAAGAGGCTTTTCTTACGCCGCAATCTCGTAGAATAAATTACACCAATTTTGTATTTTCGAGTCACGAGACAATAGGATCATGGGAAGAAGGGGAAAAAAAGTTAAATTCCGCCTTTGGTGATGTATTTTATATTGTATTATACATATATATCCATATTGGACCAAAATGGAATAAAAAACACCCTATCGTCTCCAAAAGTTATTTGTCACCGTCTAGATTTCATGCTCTTGGAACGAGGCGAAGAGAGAAAGAGGGTTTTTTGGGATAGAAAGGGGGCAAAATGTCGAGAATTTTCATCGGTTGCGAATTTCCATTGAAAGATTTTTCTAGGGGGCCCTTCATCGAAAAGATAAAAATCTATTCTCGGCAATACAGGGTGATCTACAAATTCTCATGTGCTAAAGAGAGGGTGGAGCTATTTTATATAGTATTAAAAATAAGGCTTATTAGTGTATTAAAATTGTGCCAAAAAAGGAGAACCTCCGACTAATCAAATGACTCGTCACCTCCGACTTCTTAAAATATACGCAACACGTGCAGTGCGTGTGAAAATAATCAGGAAACAGACGTAGGGCGCTATTCAAAGAAGCGAGGGGTCAGAATTCGCTGTACACCTGAGTTCAGCTTTGATAGTGCAAAGAGTTCAAACATTTTGTACACCTGAGCTAGCGAGTGTCTGCCCCCTCGAGCAAGAGTCAATGGGGTTGGTGTGGCGCCTTTTGATTGGTCGGTGGTTTTTGTTTAAATGCATGAATACCAAATCAGAATATTTCCGATTACTTGTACAATTCAAAGACTGAATGTTTTACCACGCAAAACATGTCTTATTCTAAGAAATAAAATCGATAAAAAGAAAATCACTTCATTTTCCTCTTGACCTTCCCTTTAACGTGTTTATATCGTAACAAGAGATAGGAATTAATTTTTCGAAGGAAAATTATTAATTGATATAAGCCTAGAAATTTAATTTTCCAAAACTAAAATATATAAACCTACGCATTTTAATTACACTTCAAATAATTTAAAGTTTGAAAATTTTGAACTTTAATTAGTCATTATTTTAGAAGGATTTAATTTTGTACGCTCGCAAATTAGGTGGAAAATTACTAATCATGGCTAGAAACTTGAAAGGAACTAATAGGCTTAATGAATAAATTTATTTTGCTCGTTTCAGAAACATTTTTCCAAATTAAGTTTTAAGAAGATTTAAAGATAATAAAATTTGAAGTAAATTCTAATTAAATTTATATTATTTGAAAACGTTACTCGTTGTTTTATTAAGCCGTATTAAAACAGCGCGTACAAAGCTAGGCTCCTTTTATCTCTAAATAAATCAAAGAGATAAAGTATCATTCAAGATGAACACGAATAATATCATAAGTACAAGAATTATACATAAGTATGTCAATTAAGATCTATTTGACTTATTTTAACATGTCGGCTGCTTAAACTCTTTCCGCAAACCGCCAAAAGCTACACGTACAAGTTATTCGTTATATTTTTGAATTTCTCTATTACGTAATGTGTTATGCTGACTATAAATTTTATTTGAACGTTCAGTGGGTCGAGTTTAATATAAAAATCACCCTGTATGATCCAAAAAAAAGTGAATATTATATCGTTGTCATGACATGTAAAAAAAAAGATATATATAGGGCGCCCCTTTTTCTTATTTTTTGTTGAAGAGAGATAGGTTTCAATGGCTCGAGGGTTATAAACGGTATACCGGTACCCCGAGATATACATATAATATATAAAAAAAGAGAAAATTTCTCCAATTTCGCGCGGGCTGCCATAAAAGTGGATGTAACGTAAATGGACGTTTTAAAACGGGGTGTGGTTGGCGTAATAGACACGAGTAGTTAAAGTTGATTACAGTGCTCGCCAAGAGAAGAATGAGAGTTTTTTTTTATCCGGCGCGATATAGACCTATCTGTCCAAAACACGTTTCACTCTGTCATACCGGGGAGGCCGTCCCAAGGGGTAACGGACGAAATATCTAAGATGTCATTACGCGCAAACAATAGGGCTCGTTTCTAAAGCCTAAAAAGATCGACACGTGTAAAGATAGCAGGGTTTAACTAAGATAAGTGATGAAAATTCGAACTGATTCGAACTTTATTCCATCCAATTTCAGAGAGGTTTCGTAAAACTATTTTTATTCCTGCCATATTTAACATTGCGTGTTAATACGCATTAGCGTTTCATATTTTACAATCTTATCTTCATCAAAAAATAGTAATTTTCATTCTACGAAAGGCTCCAAATATCTGTTATAAAAACATAATGCCATAGTTTAGTCCTTGCATTTTTATAAATTCAACCAATAGAATCTTAAGTTACAATCGTTTAAATTTATAATCGTCCAATCGTCGGCTTTTAATTGTTGGCGTGATCGTGTTATTAATTATTTCTAACAGTTTCTTTGGGTTTCTATAAGAATGTAAATGAATATAGGGGGAATATAGATAGGGTTTTCTAAGGGGCGCTGATAGAGACTGTATGTTTAACGACAATAAAAAAAGATTGCAGCTATCAAAATAACGGCGGCGAGTGAAGGAACTAGCGGTAGACACCCCCTTTAATAATAAAAAGAAAAAAAATCCATTCTAAAAACAGGGTGTGTTTCAAACTTTCCCCGCTATTTCTATGAAAGGATATCAACTATATATACGAGATTTTTTGATAACTCCCCCTTTTTGGGTAATTTTAAAGATTCTAAGAAACATACACGAGGCAAGGCCCAAATTCCAGTTATTATAAACTATATTCTTCGGGTTAATAGTTAAGAACTTAATACGTTTCGAGAGAGCGGCGTAAAACGGGAGGAATTTAATCGTATAATTCAAGCAAATGGTTTATAAAGTATATAAATCCATCTCATATTCAGATCGCGTACGAATATATCCTTACCCTTGTTTGTTAAGAGATCAAGGGAGGCTATAGTTTTGTACATACTGACAACTCAATATGGTTTAATTTCGGTTCCATTGGACGTAAAACATTTTAATTTCTGTAATTAAATCTCTCGCTCTCTGATGTTCTAAATTACATTCCTGAAATACTCACGAATGGAATTAAAGTGATATTAGAAAACTACTTTTTTTTTAAAGAAAATGATAGACCTACTACTGATTTATACCCCAAGGAGGAATAATAACAGGAGACAAAGAAGCTTTAAAATGATCAAAAAGTGTTGATTGATAAACAAAATTATTTTCCCTATAGTTATTAATATTGTTTATCAGTACGTTCTTCCATTTTGTAAATTTAGCTTTTTCAGAAGTATAGCTAGCTATATCAGATATAATTTCAAGTAGCAATTGAGTAGCATTATCGGAAAGATGGTGAATATCTCTCTGAATGCTCAGGGTCTAGCATGTAGCGAGAGAGAGGAAGAACTATCTCTAATCTCTCCGCGTACGCAGACACCAATTATTTTATAACGCGGCTCTGGATAATACTAATTTTTCCGCCAATGAATAAGCATGGAATATTTAACTAGGTAACCCTGTTCTAAACTATATGTTTTTTAATTTATTTTTGGTGGAAAAGAAAATGCAATTTTAATTTATTAAAATTTTGTCTTTATTCATAATTTGAAATTATCCAATATGCAATCGAAATATTTAACTGATTATCCAAATATTTGTGGATTATCTTTTCCAAACCTCGATCTCTAATTAAAACCCAAAGGTATAAATTTTGTAATATATATTTTTAATAGTATGAAAAAAGCTAAAAATATCCATAAGCTTTTAAAATCATATGGTGGGCAGAAACACTTCAAAAATTTAGTACCATCCTTATCAGAACGTACTCAACATATTCTGGTTGTAATATAAATTGTAGGCAAAATATTGTTCCGGACTTATAGTACTCGACAATTATTATAAGCCATGCAAACTAACCCAGCCGTGTTGGTGCATACGTAGAGAAAAGGCGCGAAAAGTTTCTGACGTAGTTAACGCCATTAATTTGTTTGACATTTTAATACCGCGGCTTTAGCGATAGGATATATGGAAGCAGAAACGCATTAATCACGGGAAAATACCGGTAAACATTGGGAGGGCGCTTATCAACGCGCGGAATTTATGAAAGAGGTTGAGAGTACAAAAAAAAAAAAAAAAAAAAAAAAAAAAAAAAAAATACCTCCCTCTCCGTCGAGGAGATTTATATAATCTGCTTTTGTCGTTAAAAATCGATTAAAAGCCGACTGGAAATTCCCACTTTTTATACCCGTCTTCTGTGGGATAGAGGCCCATCTCGCAGAAAAGCTAAGCCTCACTTGCCATTCAATCTTTACGCGGTTAAAGTTAAGGTGAAAAAGAAAATAATCAATAAACTTGATAATTTTTATCTCGACTAAGTTTTAAAGTGAGGTTGTTACGTATTTTTCAAATGAAATTTGAGTAACATTTTCAGAAAGATCGTTAAAAAACGATTCAAAATATATACTTATACACTATTTTAGAAGAAAAGTTCCCCCGCTATACTACATCATCACTATAGGGTTGCGTCGCTCTTTTAGAGTCTAGAGTTGATGATACCTAACAACTTGGGCATCACACGCCAGCCTATTCGTTTAAATTAGCACATTACAAGCGCTGTTCAAGGGTGAAATAATGTGATTGGCCCGAATTTATATCTTACCAAACTTAAACAAATAATTTAAACACCAAAAACGTGTCTAAAAATGGTTTTGAAAATTCTCGAATATGTACGTGTTTCCAAGATGTTCCATTTTTAGCTACAAGCCTCCCTTAAAGTTCAATAGTACTTCTTTAATCTTGAAGTTTCTTAAAACGTCAACCCATAGGTTTAAAACTTTGAATAAGTGTTTTTTTAGTATGAAAAAACTCAAAATATTACGCTTAGGAAGTCTTAATTCAAACTAAAATTGTTTATACCTCTTTCAATGAACACCAACTACTTTGAAGTAATAGGAGCGAACACCTAAGTGCATATGTGAGGGTATTTTTAACGAATTAATTCACGCGATTAAAACAAGATATATTAAGATATAGTTCCACTTCCATATTTGAACGGAATATTCGCATCGATTGATAAATTTAAATTTTCATTACACCCTCCCTTTAAAAAATATTTTTCCACTATTTTACGCCCTTTTTTTCTCAGTGGTAACGTTTTAAGTTGCTTATATTTCAACGCGTATACGCATCGGCAACTTCAAAAAGTTATTTTTTCTTTCTAAGATTTTTCTTAGTTAATGTTGAAAAAAATATTAGAAACATTTGATTGAATTCATCTAAAGTAAAGATACGGAAAAGAATCCACATGATAAAATAAATAAAAAAAAAGGGCCCCCTGGAAAAACGCTACCGAGTCGTGATAGCTTATAAGAAGCCCCTAATAATGTTTAACTTTATCGAGAAAGGGCGACGGAAATAATATATCAGAGAGCTCCCAACGTTTTAGTTTCATTAATCTCAAGTCGCGTTCACACTTGGGAATTTTGAAACCGCTTTGAACAGTTCTTACTATCCCTTTAAGGGGGCTTCTGCTTTATCTTGAAGAACGCGAGAGAATATCGCGTAGGTAGTGATAATATAATCAAAGTCATAGTTTCAGTTTTCAGCAATAGCAAATCTACGCCTGCTTTTATCTCAAACAATTTTCTTTCCTAGACATAAACGATCATACAAGCTTATGGCGTAATGAAAACAAACGAATTCGGACTGTGTGGAACGAAAAATATAGTTAGGAAAATATGGTACTCACGTAAAATTAAGGTTGCTCATTTCTCGTGAAGATATATAGTGGTTATAGTGACACCAGTTCCAGTGGGAAGGGATTCTCTTTCTCGGTCTTAAACGAATACCAGGTTGCTTCCACGCGCAAGATTATTTGGTTTGTTAATTCAAGACATCTTATATGATTATGTTCCTTGGTTTGTATAGCGGTCGTCATCGCGACTTCTCGGCACGTATACACGGAGATTCAAGCACAGGCAGGTTGCCAGCGAAAATATTCCTTTTGATTTCAACTACGATGTAAAGATTCAGTTTTTTCGTTTGCTGCACTTTCTTCCATTTGTATATGATTTTCATTTTTAAGCAGTAGTCGTTTCTTTTCAGATCGTAAAGCCGAGAAGTCTATCGGAATTTTAAAGAAATTCTGAAAAAGAAAAAAAAAGACACGAAATTTTAATTTATTCTGTTATTATTATATATATTAACTTCATTTTTTATTAAATTAATATTTATTTGAAGACTGAAATGGATGTTTGAAGGTTTTTATATTACGACTAAGTTTTAAAACTAATGGATATACTGTCTCGAGAAAGTTAATTTTGAAAAATTGATATATATTTTGGTTTAAAAAAATTATAATATTAAATTAACTTATAGCTTTGGGGAAACTATACAGGAATTAAGCCAAGTTATTACATAAGGGTTAGAAAATCCTGTAATGAGACACAACAAGAGGGTTATCCTTAATGAATCTAAATGACTTAGGCGGACACAGCGTCCAGCCAAAAGAGATACACACAGACGGAAAGAGCTAACCAAAAGAGGCTTCGAGAGAGTATAATGCTGTCGGATAGGCAAAGAGGTTATACGCGAGGGATGGTCGAGGTGGAGCAAATCCACGATTTCACGACTAAAGTATATTTGTGGAAGTGGAGTCCCGTGTAAACGGGCTCGTAGAGAATAATTAGCTAACAAAACCTCGGAGGAGAAGCATATAACGGCCAATACCTAGGCCGTTCAACTTATTGAAGGCAATTAAAAAATGATGGGGAAATAGATGAAAGATGGACGAAGGAAAAAAATAATAATATAGAATTTGTTTGAAAATATAGGATTTTATATGAACTATAGGACCACTGGGCTGCCTGCCACAATAGAAGAATTACATCTCATTAAAGTTAATGCTTATCCGAATTCGAGCACTAATTAATTTAAGTTCCTTAAAAAGGTCAAATATTTTGAATATATCGATTTTTAATCGGGAATAGAATCCAGAGATCGACAAAAACTGAGACAGTGTCACTTTAGAGAAAACAATCCAGTGTTACGTAGAAAAAGGCATTCGAATTACAGATAAATCCAAATTTTTATCGACTTCAAAAATTGTCATCAACTTTCTATATTGTTCAAGATCAAAATTCTCTATAACGGCCCGCCCGACAGTTTCGTCCTAGCAGCCAAATTATTAATAGAAGCCTTCGTCCACCGCTTTTCTCAATATATAGAGAGGATGTTCGAGCTCGCCGAACGAATCAAATTACGCCAAATTGATTTCCAGAGTAAATATGGGAGAGCCGACGGCATCTCTGAAACCCCCCACCCAATTCAACTAGAAGCTACGTTCTGAGAGACTTAACAGGTAGAACATTACGATCAAACGGGAATTAGTGGTAAGGTCCCTCTACAACCCGATCATCCGCGTCGCCAACGCTGTCAAATACACCGAGGTTATGTGATTGTATACGAACAAAGTTTTCGGGATTTGGTCGCGTCGCCTTTCCGGAATAGATTTTATTCCCGTGACGATAATATTTCGAACGCCATTAATAAAAGAGACATATATCTATAAACGAAAGCTATATAGGATATTGAATCAAAAGTTTGGACAAACGCGGGCCGCCCGATGACTGGCTGGCAAGTTGCACGGTTGCGGCACCCCCTAGAGGCGGTCATCGTCACTACGCGTATATATTTCGGGTCGACTTTCCGCTAGTTCGTAATTATTCCCAGATGTAATTAATATTTACAAAATTCGGTACGGGCGAAATAAGGGGAGATTTACGCGCCAACGTTATTAAGATAGAAGTTTTAAGTAACTTAAACCTAATATTTATTCGAGCTAAATTTTAATTATGCTGATTCGTTGGCTAGCAAACTCAATCTTCAACCTCTCGCGAAACGAATATTTTAAATATATTTTCGCGATGTTTAGATTATTAGGTGAGAAAAGTTTTTAATTTATAAAAGGGAGAATGCAACCTAAAAGTTTTTTTTTAGATTTTTTGATGTTTAGATTCATTTTTAAAGTTTATATTTAAGATTGAATGTAAAATCTAACCAATCATATGCTTCCAACGGCTTCGATAAATTAAATATTCTAATAAATTATAGTTTTTCTTATCTATCAGTCTCCCTTGTTCAAATATCACGGAAGAAAAAGAAAGAAAAAAAAAAGCCTTTTACTATATCCACTCAGTCACGAGAAGATTTTTAAAGAAAACTAGAGTAAATATTCTACCAGGATTACGTGGTACACGTATTATACATTATATATTCCTATGCGCAGTAATATAAAAGAGAAGAGCTATATAGATAGGGATGAGAGAGAGAAGACGTTTTAGGAGACGAAGAGAATTCGCGTATATGGAGAAAAGCGAGGGAGGTAAAAAAATAAATATATGGATATAAAAAAGAGAGGAAAGATTCTACGTTAATGTTTTCGCGATTGCTCTTCGCTTTCAGCTCACCGTATCGTAAATTCCTATACCTCTCCTTCTATTCCTACCCCCTGTTCTTCCATTCGCTCATATTCTCGGTGCTTTTAAGCTAATAAGAGCGCCTATAATAGACAAGGGTAGAGTTAGAGTATACGCTATACGCGTTCAGCTATCTTAAAGCCGCGTTTTCATGCGACAACTTCGAAGGGGATTGATAATATGTCTATGTACTTTGAATCGTTTGAAATGATACTAAATTTTACCCTTGGAATGGACCAAAATTTAGGGTTGGTAAAAACCAGTCAGACCGGTTTAAACCACAAAGAAAATGCATGCTTAAAAAGGATTTGGGTTTTAAATAAATATTTAAAAGTATATTATCATCTTCTGGTTCAATAATCTATTAATCTTCACTAAGTACGCTCGATATTTCAGTTTTTTTAAATCGACAGCGTGGGAAATAAGATTTCTTGAACATTTTAGTTTTTTTATTGGTGGTTTTAACTGCTGGGTCAAACGAGTGGTTAAAACTAACTGGCTTATTCAATTTTGGATAAAGCTGGGTGTTTGCCAACCCTGCCAGAATTATTTTGGTGAAAAATAAAAACAGTAATCCAAAATCAAAATTGCCAGAGATTGAATACGAGAATTTTTCTTTAGACCCAGTTTAATTTCAACTACTGACACCCGATTTATGTTAGTGTTGCAAGTCGGAAAAGTTTTTTAGCAAACATTTCCGTATTTTTTATCAAATCTCAAAAAAAAAAAAAATTTAAAAACTTAACTTTTCCAAAATTGCATTAAGTAATTTAATGCATTCGAATCATTTAATTTGTCTCGTAAGTCTTATTTATGTAAGGAGCTCAAAGGCTTTAAGAAATCTAGGTTCTTTTCCCGAAATTATTAACAATTTTGTTTGAAAAACTAACAGCGCGAGATATTTTACATCTTTGTTAGATCTATGGTTGGGAACTCGGAATTTATAGATATTTAAAACAAAACTTTTCAGTTACAGATTAATCGGATATGAAAAAGCAACTTAAAAGAGAGGTAAAACATTTTCCTTTTTACTTTTTGCTTTTCTCCCGGTGGAAAAAAGCACTAAAATTCCGTTTTCTGATATTCCTACAGGAGTCCTATAATAGCTTCTATACCCTTGGACTATCTAGTACCTTCTTTCTTATTTTTTTCCCCATCCTCCGTACAAGTTTTATAGTTCCTTTTAAAGCGAGCTGAAGAGTCTGAGGACCAGGGAGAGTAGAGATATCTCGGCAAAAACGCCAAAGTAAAAACTAACAAAAAAGGAGATGAAAAAAGAATAACACAAGTGCCGAGAGGAAATTTTGTGCTCATTCTCTATACCTCCCATATTCTTAATCCACGGATCCTTATATCCCGGGTCCCGTGTCCCGATAAATATTACTCCGCGTTTGACATTTATTATCCCATAACAGAACTTTTCCATTTATGCGCCAAAATACTCCCAATTTTCCACCGGCTAAGATATTTTTTGCACCCCTATTTTTACCCAACCCAATTTTTATATTATTTGTCTTTCTTTAACAAATTTTAGAATACCTTATAACATAAGTGTATTAAATACTAAGCGATTCTATAAGTTTAACGCGCGTAATATTTACTTTTAAACCACTTTCGCCGGAAATTGCATTCATGTCTTTAAAAATAAAAAATATTCAAATATTTTTCTTTTACTTTAAACAGAGAATGAAGTCGGACAAGTATTGATTTTTTGACCATTCTAATAATAAAAATATAACTTATTTGCAAATATAAACATAGGGATGATGTTTTGAGACTGATCGGATATATTTTTGCCAAAATATGAATAGTTTTAATATTTTGCGCAATTTTAAGATACATAGTAAAGGAATTGATTAAAATTCATTTGATTAACTTCATTCTCTTTAAAACAAATGTCATAAATTTCCGTATAGATTTTAAAACTGCATGCATATATTAAAATTGGCCACCGATATTCAACTTTAACATCGTAAGATTTTCACACATAATTGATATACAAAACCTTAGGCAAAAGCAAGATTTGTTAATTTTTTTTATATTCTTTTTAGCGGTCGCGTTGTATCAATAAGCAGTTTATACTTGGAGCCACAAGACAGAGGCCACCACTAATTTCAACAACAGCTGCCAACTACTGACCAAGATAAAGATAGATTAACTTAGCCGAATAAGCAAGATCGTTACAGTTAACCGTCTATCATTATTTTATGTCCAAGATAAATATACGAATAGGTTAATAGACAACGTTTCAATATGCACATGTAACTACTAAAAACGATACAGTAGTTACTCTCTATTCTCAGAAAAACATTTACTTTCTAGGAATTACTGTACTTATGGCATTACATAAAAGCATATCCAAAAAATAAAATAAAAAACGTGGAAAAGGGGGAGAATAATGCGTAAACCATTTCGTCGGACGCACCGACATAAACACAATTCAGTTTGCACTCTGGGTATCGGAGGTAAAATCGAAAAAAAAAAAAAAAAAACACACAAGGGCATTTTATAAACAGAAGAAGCTCTAAGAGGAATTACTTTTCTTTATGTCATTTCTCTATATATTCCTTTATAATGGAGCGGAAAAGTAGGTTCGAGACGTCAGCAAGTTTTTTTTTTTTAAGATTTTTTCCCGTCGGACCCTTTTTTCTTCCGGTCGAAACGACACGTCGTGCATTATTAGATCTGAGTTTTCTTCTAGAATATACTAAACCAAAAACTCCTGGTTCGGTATTTTAGAGTACACGTAAAAAAAACAAGCAGTAAACAACGTATATAACGAATTCAACAAGATTCAAAATAATAAATAAAAATAAGATGAAATTCTTATTCAATAGTTTCATAGACGAGCGCCTGTAAAAGTGTTCCATCCGATTAGCATCGGTGTTCAGGGTAAAGACCCTTGACAGGGGTTAATCTTGGAGGAATAATGTAATGGAAAGAAGAATAAATTGTGAAAGGAAGAGTGAACCCGTTCCAAATATTTTTGTAGAAAACATTTAATATATAAATATTTATAATGCTAGGTGTGTTGAAAAGGAGCGTGTATGCTCGGAAACTGGACCCCAATATTAAAGTTTTTGACTTGTATATATACATTTAACTACAATTTCTACAAAACAACATAAAAGTTTGACGTATACAACGCAACAGCTCGCCTGAAAAAAAGCTCTCCTTAATATAATTATATTTTTAGAGCGCCTTGGAAATGGCAAACCAAATTTAAAAGAAAAATACGACTAGGGTATAACGCGTTTCAGGTAAGGGTGAACGGAGCACCATTTGTTAGAAATGGTATTTTTCTTCCGGCAAATAACTTTCTCCGAGCATCGGAGTTAAGGGTATTAGGAAGAAGAGTGATGAAAGAAAACTTTTGAAAAATCAATTTGGGGAAGCCATGGCAGACAGAGTCCCAACGAGAGGGAGGGAAAAATTCCAGTGTGTTACATTTGAAAGGAAAAAGGGTATACCAATATATAGAAATATATCGTATATATAAAAGACGAGGATTTTGATATAAATTCTTTGGCGCGGTGCGTTGTGTATTTGGGGGGGTCCGAAACAGGTAATATTCCAGGGTGGCTTTCGTCTATAAGAGGATTCCAAAGTTCGCGTACTTTTTCTTTCTCTCTACCTCTCTCTCTCTCTCTCTTTCTCTCTCTCTCATGTCGTATATAGGCGACAGACTGAATTACTTTTTCTTATCACTTATTTCTGGCTCACACACCTGTATTATAAGAAGGATGCCCATTTCTTAACACTATCGGGTAGAAATTTCGAATCTTCCCGCCATCCACTCTTACTTTTCTTTAAAGGAAGGGTGTTAAAGAAAATTAAGTTAAAATACCCCGATTACAAAGCTTTGAATTACCAAAAAAATATTATTTTTAGCGTAAACGAGCCTACGACCACGATATTTAATGTACATACTAAGATTATATAAAGAATCCATTGAGTTGCGAATATTTAAACCTTTTCATTTCCAGGTAATTTTATCTGGAGATCAGTTTTTTTCAAATAGTAAACATAATAATTTAAGTGGGGCATGCGGTGACAAAGTTTGGCGCGGGAATTAGTGATAAAGATTCATGTCCGTCCTGTATTTTTAAAGAGATATTTCAAGAACATAAAAATATAAATTGATCTTTAGAATAACAATATATATTCCTAACACAATAAATTCTTGTAGTGTGAAAGAGATTATTTAACTTAAAATTGTCTTAACTTATGAATTTCACACCATGATAATTTCAGAGCCCCTTTAAAGTGAACTTATGAACTCTAAACTTGGTCCCAAGTAAAATTATATTCCAATTAGTTTTCACGAAAAATCGGTGGCATGCCTATTTAAAGTTTGTCAAAAGTTTAAATACCCTTAATTGGGTTTAAACTTTAACCAAAAATGATTTATTAATAGATATTAAATTACTTTAACACCCACCCTTTAAGAAATGGTACCATCCCCCAAAAAAATTCATTTTTTAGCTAAGGCTTTTTTTTTTCTTTTTATACAGGAAGTTGAGTTTGGGGGTTTCCTCCTGAAAGAACTTTTGCGCTCGAAATGAAATTGGATTGGCTTCGCGGAACACCAGAGAAATATGACGACCAAGAAAATTTTCCACCAAGATCATTTCGAAGAAGAAAAATATTACATATAAATATGATGAAAAAAATAACAAGCTAGGAGAAAGTATATATGGTCGTAATTATTTTCGCGATTAAACTTTCTTGAATTTTGATTTAAAAAAGATTTGTATATTTTTCGAAAACTCTCATTCAAATATTTTATACAAAAAAGCCTCAAAAGAGATGTACTAGCTTGAAGAGGCGGATACACTAATTTGCATTTTAATGAGATTTCAGTGAAAAGAGTTCCTTGTATTTCGGATGTTTACCAATTTTGTACGGGAATTTTGGATTTTGTAGAGATTTTAAGATTTTAAAACTGTTTTTGGGTGAGATTTTGCGACTTAAAATGTTAATTTCTTACAGATTTTTGGATTTAAGCCGAAGTGTACGGGATTTTGGCAAATTTCCGATCCTTCAGAATTCACAATATAAAACCCTCCTTCCAATAGACCTTCAATAAGATTAATATTTGAATTTTTTACTGGTGGACTAGGACTATTTAAACGATAAATAATTTCTTGTTAGGTTTCATTCTCCCTTTAAAATAATATCTCCCAAAAAAAAGGTGAAACTGATGTTAATTAAACTACCATTATTCATTATTAACAAATATAACAATATTAATTAAAATTGGGGAATAAACCTTTTATCATTATTACTATTTTCAAACTATTTCAAAGGTACTTTTTTCCAAATTTTGTTTTCTGAGATATAATTTTTTTCTTTGATTTATTTAATGCTATCATTTCTTTATCCGGTTATTTCGAGAGTTATACCCAAAAATAAGAAAAATAAACGAAAATCTTTTAAAGGGACATTCAGTGATGACAAATTACGAAGGCCTGGTTTCTTTCTTTCTTACAAAAAAAAATAAAATGAAATAAAATAAAAAACAGTTTCACCCCAACTGGATACTTTATAACAGTTAAAAAAAAGATAAAATAAGAATGAACGGTCTCTCTTGAAGCTCTCACTTTCTCTCTCTGTTGGAGGAGGAGAAAGGGTCCCCGGAAAAAACTTTCGCCTCCTTAATACTAATCGCCTCTGTAACACTGGTATTTTTTATCGTTTGGTTAATGGACCATTTCTATGAACTATTAAAGCATCGGAGCAAGAAACGTATATATTAAAGGAATGGTATAAGTTAAGGAGGTTTCATGTTTTCCTTTAATTAAACAAGGTTTTAATTTTAAACTATATCTATAACTTGAAAATTAAAGTTGATAACTTAGTCCAAGTGTTAGCTTAGTTTCTTAATCTATTCAATCTTTCTTTTCAGAAAAGATATCATCAAAAGTCCATCACTTTATCCAATGAAAGTAAACAACGCCGCGTAGCTTAATACTATCAGCAAAGGGCCAGGTAAACCACTTAAAACTAGCCAAAAAGTCATCACCCCTGTCTGGTTCGAGTGATTTGGACTCTTCCTCAATATTTTGAATCGGGAAAGAGGGACGGAATTTAGACAGCCGCGCTTAGTTATATTTAGAAATTTCTCCAAAGAGTGGCACTTCCAATTTCACTATTTACACCATCTGCGGCCGTTAGAGTGTCTCGAATCTGAATCTGCCGGTACATTTACTTGGACCTGATATTATTAAGCTACGGGGCGTTGTTTACTTTTATAAAATAAAGTGACAGACTTTTGATATCGTAAAGATACGAAATAAGTCATGCCAATGAAGGTTAAATCCCCTCAATGGTGGACCAGGGGTTTTGATCGATTTGGACTTTCAAATGATCTACAGTTGATTATAGGTGAGGTGAGGTTAGTTTTTTAGCTCAATTAATTTCCGTCAATTATTTCAAAATCAATCACTTAAATTGGATCCAAATCGATTCGATACTATTATATTATTTTTGGGTTTTGTTATTTCTATTCTTTTGTATATTTTTTTTACGTTAAACCACTCCTTTAAAAATGATCCTACAAAATTAAGGCTTAAGAATAAACTGAAAATAAAATAGTAAGTAAACCTTTATGTTTTTCTTTAATCTTTCCACCTCTCATACCCAACTCTTCTTTAAGAAAAGTGTTCTCCAAATTAAAGTATTCTTAAAATAACATTTTTTTCTTTAAATTTTAACGTGCCACGATAGAATAAATTTAGTCCATTTCTTCGCGAATAAAATTTTTAATTTCTCACTAGACTACCGCAATAAAGAAAAAAAAAGTTTTTTAACGTTTTTTTAAAGAGAAGGCGGGAAGTTAAAACAACTACGATTTCTTAGAATCATAATTAATTTAAACTACATTAAATAATATTAATATTAAGTCAGGTTCGTAATGTCATTTGAAACTAGTTGTCCAGAATTGGACCCCAATATTCCCGATTTGATGGGCCCTTAGATCGGGCCAAAACTCAACCCGTGCGTAAATTGAAAATTTATCGATTGATCGAAGGTTGTAATATTTTTAATTAACAAACCACACACCGCGTGTCGGAAAATATAATTCTTTAAGGTTCTAAGTTAAAAGTAAATGATCTAAAAATTCGCATAGTTTATTTTCAGACTTCCTTTATGGCCGAAAAAAATAGCAGACGTAAAGCCCCGAAACGACATCGTTATACACCGTACCATTCGTTGCTGGTTTTTCTTCTTAGAAATAAGGAACAATAAGTTAGGTTCCGTAAGATACAAAAAAAAAGTTCAGGTTCTTAAGTCTCGGATAGTTTACTGGACCGGAAAATGCCTAGCTCCAGGAGAAAAGGATCCCAGAAAAAAAAAAAGTATATAAAAGCATTGTCATGTAGTGTATAAAATTTCTCGCCATTTTTACATACATCCATTTCCCAAGGGGAAAATACATTGGCTCCACGCGTTCAATTTCTTTTATATGTATTTGGAAAAGGAAGTAAATTGTGACGTATTTTAGTACCCTTCTTTCTCATCCTTTTGGCTCGAGAACTAGACGTGTCGCGGGATTGGCTACAAGAAGAACTAGGTCTAATATAAGGAATAAACAAGATAGTCCGTGATGCCATACAGTTGCATAAAATGCCGAATTGCAACCTGACTCAAATTAATCTCGAGTTAAGCAAGTGAACTTCATTTTCAAGAAAAGAATAAAATTCCGAAACTGTTTTTACATTCCTGTGACGTCAGAGTTATTTTTTCATTTTAATGTGCTCCAATAAAATAATCAAAGAAAGATTTCGGCTTTCCAAATCAGATAAAATCTTCTAGTTTAGTCAAAAAGGGTTAAAAATAGACTAAATGAAAGAACCTGAATTCAACAAAAATTTACCAAAATTTGAAATTATTTTGGTTCATTTTCCTGCAGCGGCGGAGGTTAACACGATTGTTTTAGTGGCGAAGAGCCATTTCTGCGTAACTTAAAACGAAATAACATCTTCGTAGAGCCAGGTCTACAAGAAACGAAGAAGATCGGAAAAAATGCGTATCTCTTAAGGCGTATATACACTTTTCATATCGTATTACGTATAATATTCTCACCGCCAACCCTGTCGACGAGCAAAAATAAAGAAAAAATACCCAAAGTGCAACGTCAAAGAAGAAGAAGAAGAAAAAAAGGAGTCATATTTGCCTCGTTAGTTCCCGCGAGTCTTTCGACACATATAGACTCAATCCTAAGCTAGCCAGTGATAAAAATACATTTCGGTGATGTGGTTAGACCTTAATATGTTAGAAATAGAAATTATCTACCATTTACAAGAGTTCGCGTAATTAAAAATGTTTTAATTAAGTTATTTCGACCTAATTCGAAACTGATTTAAGTTTAAAAATAAAATTGAACCAAATCTCTAAAACCAATTTAAAAAATAAGTGTATTAAAACGTATTAAAATAAGTGTATTAAAGTTTTAAACAACCGGTTTGAGCTGTGGTTCATATTTTGGCATGTAGCCCAATCAATATTTGCCATCATAAACTTCATGATTTGGACTCCCAAAATTCAGAAGATTAAAATATCAGGAAAGAAGGTTCGCTTAGAGAATGGAAGACAAAATCAAGGTGTAACATAACAGACACGATAATGTATGTAAAGCCACTTTCGAAAAACGTACAATTTAGCAAAGGTTCGCCATATGTAAGAGACAAAACGAAGCTCGGTAACTTTTATTGAAAATGTTAGGGACATTGGCGCGGAAATGCGAGGAAAAGAAATAGTTTTTACTTTATTTCGTCATTCGTTCGGACTACCATAATGGTAAGATATTATATAAGATCCTATAGTGATTTTGCCATTCTTTTTGTCGGGTGAGGGGACAACTATATGTACGGTGTGGTTCCAATAAGAAGAATACAAAGGTGGAGGGCGGTAAGGGGGCCAAAGAAGGTTGAAGAGGTCTGGAAAACCGCGGATCCGCTAAAGCGCGACATACAGCGGCTCGGGCGCTCGCGTCGCGTTTCGTGTATACAGTCCGGCTAATACAAGGTTGCCATTTGTCATCATTACGTTCGATACGAGCCATGTGTTCCGACGTTGAGCCGTATTCGGCCACGCCGAACCAACTACTATGTAAGAAGGCTTGAAATATGACGCGAATCCATCACTCGTCTCGTAGTATATAGCATAGCGCGGCCACCGGCTGCCCAACCAACACCCCGATTTCGGAACGCTCGCTTACATTGAGTATAGCTGGACCAGCGCGAAGTGGCCAAAGAGGAGGTCTGAAAAAAATGGGATTGGGGAATTGCCAGGCTCCGCACCAGGGGGTGGTAAGACCTTCTGGTCTTTAGGGAAACTTGGCCCGAAGGGTGCCGAGGCCCTATTAAAGAGTGCGCGAGGCTCGTACTAAGAACTAGACGAGGGTTGTCGCAGAAACATATACAAAACAAGGTCATCAAGACATCTTAAAAGAAATCTAAGTTTGGAGGGTCAAAATGTTAATTCTTGAGCGGTTTCAAACGATGTTATTTACAGTATGGAGAAAAAGTCCACAGCAAGCAGACGACAGTTTTGTAAACCACAGAAGTCGAATTAATAATAAATTTATGAAAATTATATTGGTAAGAACATGAAGAAAGCAGGGCCGTCACCAGGGGGAGTCAGGGTAGGCATTACCCTATACGTATAATCTGTATAAGTACTAAGCTTTTGGACTGGTGCTTGGTGCTCGTTTGGAAGGGGATAGGACCATCCCTTGTTAATGACCCCAATTTCTCACGTCTTCAACTTTCCTTATATATTTTTACGAAAGTAAACTTTCTCGATTACTACAATAAGCCTTGAAACCTTCCCTAAAACATAACGGTTTTATATTGGGAAGGATTTGGGGGAAAACATGGCGGTAAACAGGTTTTTATTAAAGTGATTCGTCACGGAATGTATATAAATATCTGTCACGAAATCTCTCGCGGAGTTCTCTCGGTGGGCTCGCGTGAAAAGACGCCCGATTGGTCTTGATGACGCTCGACGGCTGCTCCATCGTACGTATTACATAGAAAAGCAAATGCGGCTTTTTAACGCGACCATGCATCTAAGCTAAGGGTGGATTGAATAGATCCCGACCCTAAAAAATCTTTTTATTTTTTATTCCGAAGACGGATTATGATAATACGAGGGGAAGGAGGGTGGGCTTCGACTCTCTTTCTCGAAACGTGTTTTACAAGCGTCGAAAGATAAACACGATTTCACCAATTGAGGAACGCGCTCTGCCCCGAAGAGAAGAATAAGGAAGAGAAAGAGGAGGGATGAGCGAGTGAGAGAGATCGAAATGGATGATGTTCCTTTTCCAATTCCGTTAAAGAGAAGAGAAACGAGGAGAGGGAGTGGGGGGGGGGGCTAGAAAAATAACCGGAGCTTATTTTAAAGGATCACGTTTTTCAACGGATATAAAAAAACCGCCCACACTTTTCCTTACATACGAAAACATCTTTCTCTCTTCTAGCTACCCCGAGGGAAATAAAATTAGACTGAGTAATTGCGCGGGAGATAAAGGGAACACCTTTTGAACTACAGTACGTATACCCAAAGAATAAATCAATACTCTTATACTTCCTTGTTGCAAAAATGTTTCGCTATTCCCCTAGTTCGAAAAAAAAAAAAAAGATTTCAGACTAGAAAGAGGATTTCGCGACAAGTGGCCGCCTTTTCCTTGTCTATCTCGTCTCGCGTATGTACGTATAGTACATATCATTCTTAAATGCAACTAAAAACCCCGTTAAACTTCGATACAATACCAAGTCACGTGATTTTTATTTTGACGACGTTTCAACCAGATCAAATATAAGTTTGTGTTTATACGAGATAAAGATACGATTTTTTGCGTAACAAAGAAACTGAAAACAACAAAGATGATACTCGAATCGAAATATTTTTTGGACTCTTTTAAGAATGGAATTGGATATACCTCTTCACTCGTTACTCCTGATACAGCTCCCCGAAAAATCTTGTATATTAGAAAAAGGTCGACCAGGGAAACAGGGACTTAAGGAAAATAACGAAACATTGCTTGGTGGAAAAGAACGAAAAGAACTTCTCATTCCGCGCTCGCTTACATATATAAGAAATGACAAATCCAACTTATAAAGCTAGGAAGGGGCAGACTCCATTACTCTTCATTACGTACTTTTCCGCCAAACCGAAGAAAGATAACGCGTAAACCGTTCCCGGAGGGATTTCGGACCCCGCCATGAAATCGATGCGTGGCGATAGTAAATGGACAAAAGTTTTCTCCATTCCTTTCCTATTTTCCATTCCAAAGAATACGAATGAGAATTTGTTTTTACAAGATTGAAGAATATCCATAATGAATATTTTGCGAAACAATTATTTTGGATAATTTGTAGTAGCTGTACACAAGGTGACTACCATTCCTACTTTCTTTTAAGCCTTGTACAGAACATACAAAGTTTGATTTTGACAGTAAAATTATATAACCAAGATTTTTGGTAACTCTCAACTCATCCAACTGACTAAACACGAGTTGAAACTCAAATGCTTGGTGTCCTAAAAGCCTTGACCATAGTTGCAAGTTACATTTTCCCAATGAAAAACGTCTCGCCTTGAACTCTGCCTCGAGAAAATTGTTTCCAATATAGTCGAGTGCATATTGCGTAAAATAAACTGCAGATCATGGCCCACCCGGTTTACCTCTCCAGATTCTAGAATCACAAGGAATCTCCTTCAAGGCCTCGCGGAATTTGGATCCAAGTCTTAGATATTGCATTGTTTGGGGGAGAAAATCACATTTGGGTAATAACCATTGTGTTATTTTTTACTTTTTTGAAGTTACTAGACAAAAATAAGAAATTGAGTCCGTTATAAACCTATAAATTAAAATAGAACCAACCGGAATACGGACAACGATGCGAGGTAGCGGCTGGGGATTTTAAATTATATTTTTACCATATATAGATAGCATTTCGAGTTTGGGCTAGAAAAGTTTAAAAGGTTTGCCTTCATTGGAGTAGAGTGGCCTGCTTCGTCTATTATAATCCCCCGGGCTGTAAAACGCCGGGTAATGGAATTTCCTAAAATCGATGGTCCATAAGCAAAAGCCGAAAAGCTTAATTACTGGGACGCGCGCGCGCGGTATTAACGGGCGCAGCATCTGAAACTTATTTAGCGTGTTCGAGGCGGTGGAAACGCTATTAGGCACTCCGTATATATAGTGGCCGTCTAGTCATTAGCCCTTTAAGTCCAATGACCAATTTGGATCATTTTATTCCATTAAAAAGTGTAATGTTTACGCCCGTAACTAATACCACCATTTACAGTCATTAAGTTCAACCCCCTATCCCTTTTCGAGCCCCGAAAGGGGACGATAAGAGTCTACGACTAATATGTATCCTCTTCCTTTCGCGAATAAGCTACAACTTCTTTTCAACTATTTCTCCGCTCTTCTATTAAAGGGAGGGTGATTAAAATGAAACAAGTACCCCTTTTTGTATCAAAGTATATTGCTACAGGAAATCCCAATTAAATTATTAAAATTTACCAGAAAGTCAGGTGAATTTCGTACCGATTAAATTTAAGCTTTAATATATGATCTTGGGATGTAATTTCTTCAAAAATTCATCAAAGTATAGAATGATCTTGTTTCTTTGACTAGTTCTTTAAAGAGGTAAACCTGACGTTCATAAGCGTCCACTAACGGTAAACAGTGGCAAAATTAGTAACTAACATTTAACCCGAGTGCCTTAACCTTTTATTAATATTATAACCAATCGTAAATTCGTAATATACGTTCGAAGTGGATTTTAAGAAGCATCCTGGTTTATTTCATCTAAGGACGAAACAACATTAATAATATTTCACCGTCCCTTTTATAAATTTGCCTTGTGGGTAGCCTCATTTCTTTATTATTATTCGTTCTGGGTTTCTTAAAAATCTTGAGTTCGTCCTAAAAAAGTTGTCGTTAAAGAGATGAAGAAATTTAAGGGATAAGGGAAGGGGGATAAAAATTTCATTTTATTCCTTTAGAAGACGAAGTAATTATTTAAGAAAATCTTGTTTGAGTTATACGTATCAGTTTCCGCTCGGCTTATTTTAAGACGTTACCCCTCAGGCTTCTTAAATTAAAAAATATAAAAAAAATTCTAAAGGGTTATTTAAATTATTTTTTCGTAAGTAAAGCCTAGCAACACATGACAAAGATATTAAAGCTTTCTTTTGAATACCTTGCATAACGAAGCGCGTACACATTTCGAAAACTTTAATTAATAATAAAATTAAATTCACTTATACGAGGGGCTTGAAGAATTAAGGTAATTTAAGAGTAGCGAAATATAAGTTTATTTTAAATTTTAGGAAATTCTATTAATTACATCTAGAATTGCCCGTACATGCTACCCAATTATCTAAGAATAAACAAATTTTATAGATAAAGGGTAGAATAGTTTTGGAAGTTCAGTCAATCCATGGTGGAGATGAGAATAAAACGTAAGAGTTTTCTTAGACTATAATTCAGGTTTGATGTTAAGACTTTCTGAATCCCAGAAATTTTCGTTATTTGATTAGGCTTATCTATAATCTTCGTGTAACTACACACTTAAAAAGCTTGGGTGTGTGGGTGCGTGCGAGAGTGAGAAACTAGCCACGCAGTCAAGGAGACCAAGAACGAAAGAGACAGAGAGAAGGAAGGGTATAGAGTAAAAAGATCTGGTGCACGCTTCGAAAACTCAGAGTGAAGAAGTAGAGGGAAAATAAAGGGGAAGGAGGAGAATCTAGACGTTAATAAGAAGCAGACGGGTTTTGGAAATATGAGTAAGCGGCGAATGGCCTATGTATTTACGGATTTATAGGGGAAGAACCTTTAATTATTTCCTTTGGGTTGTGATTTACGTCCGAGAGAAAGGGAGAGAGATAGAGAGAGATGAGTGAGCCTTCCTAGACACTAATGACTTCGGCCGTTTCGCCCAAAGACTTAAATGATAGAAAGTTCGCGTCCTTCCACCGCCCTTCTCCCCCACCTCTTCCTTCCACCTTAATTGGTTTCCTAATTGCCGTAGCTTTCTACGGATAACAAGGTTCGTGACTATTTAATATTTTCCCGCGTTTGCCCTGATGCCATATATCGAAGAAGAGTAGACGACCTTATCGCCCCTAAACGAAGCGTTTCCCCAAAACAAGTCAAGAGACCCTTTTTGACCATGGAGCCTTTTTTTTTTTCTAGGAGTGGAAATAAAATTTCTCTATCCTCTACGCGAATATAAACACTAACCGAATGTTATGGGGGTGTAATAGGAACTGCTACTCCCTTGTAAGGAAGACTCCTTGAGTATAACGGGTTTTGGGAGGGATTTATTGAACGTGCCGCCATCTGCCCACGATTAACGACGATATATAACCAGGATCCTTCTATAAGAAGTCCTTCATACACGCGTATTCATGAAATATGGATAACTTTGCTGCGCAAACCCTTCTTCGGGGAAAGGCTAAAGTATACTAAAGAGAAACCAAGGGGATGGTGTAGCAACGACTTATTAACGTAGTCCCTGAGCCTTCTCTAGAGCGGTCGTTCAAACTGACGTCATAGGTATTATGTCTATTCCATAATATCCCCATTATAAGCTCCTGGACAACGGACGGATTAATATATAAACTATAGTCGATCTCATCTTAATTTGATATCGCGTAGGAAACTGAGATATACCAGTTTTCTCCAAGAGTTGTATAATTGGATTTAAAGGAAGCCCATAGCTTCGGAAGCGCTGGCAAATTAAGACGAAATTAACTAAATAGTCTAGATAGACGGTAATGCCGGTCAGTCGACGTATATTTACCCTTATACGCGCAAGGAATACGGTAAGAATGTATAAATTGTAGCAACTTAAGCCTAATCTCGAGATTCATTACCCAAATTAGACGAGCGGCTTTGCTTGTTCCTCGACAAAAGAGCCGGGTGCGTAAACCTTAATTTGAAGCGTTCTCTTAAATAATATCCCCCTATTCATTCCTCGACGACGGGGTCTCCCTATCAGTTCCTCGAGAGATGAGTATATACACGTTTGCCGACCATTAGCCCCGAATGTTGGAAATAGAAGTCTAGCACAAATCATCCTCCGAATCTATTGTGAATTGGCCTTTCTTCCCCGTAACCCTTCTCATATATCCTCGCCTGACTTAAAGCAGAGACTAGTTTACACTTCAAAATTAAGGATTTCTCCTTTCAATCTCCGGGAATAAAATATCCTAAAAGCAAGAGTTAAATATCATCTAAAAGCTAATTTCTAGTGTTTTGAATTTTGATTATTTAAAATAAAATCTGCATCTTTTACGGATAATCTCTACAATGAGTCATTTCGACCGTAGAAAAGGGCGTAGGCAACCTTCTGAATCAGAGATGCAAAGTGGGATGATATCTCGACGTAACTGCGCGCTAATTAAAAACTATAATTTGGTACAATTAAATAGTCAATCAATCATAAATATTTCCTTGTCACGTGCCAATTTTTAAATTTCCATGACTATTACCAGACGTTTTGGGTCTATTTCTTAATTTCCAGGTCGTGTATGAAACCTGTTCCAGAGAAACCACAAGATTTGAATCCATGGGTAACTCGTCTCTTATAAAATTAGGGATGACTAGCTTTCCCCTTTATCCGAAAAGCTCTGCGCATCGTCTTAAACCTTGCCGTTATATTAGCCGTCGAGCCGTCCGATTCGAGAATAATTAACACAACAGATATAATTTAGATCGCGTTATATCGCTCGCGTAATTTAAATATGGGTCTATATTTCAAAAGCGCGGGGACCTTTTAATCAAAGACGTCATTGTCCGTTGAATTTAAAATGCGCAATTTGTATACCGCATACAAAGGAATTAACGCTTAAAAGGGTATCGAATATATAAAGATTAGATTTGAATAAAAGCAACCGGATATCATTTTAAAACAATATACTGTCACTTTTGGTTAAATGTTTTAACAATAAGTGAAAGAAAATCCCGTACCGGTTCGTATATAATTATAATACTGATTCCACTATCTCTATAAGAATGTATTAAATTGCCTGAATCCCAGCATTCTTCAATTTTAATGGGATTTATAAGTTAAACACGATCTTTGAACTTTTCTTAATCTCTGGCATTACCCTATCTTAGACACGTCGCTAATATACATATTCTATAAATAGGTAGATTGTGTCTTAATGTAATCTAGAATTCTAAGGAATTGGGTTAAGGAGCATTGATTTTTCGAAGCATAAACACTGCCATCTCGGATTAGAGATTTAATTTAGATTATAAGACTTAATATTAACGTAATATTTTAATTTCTGCCGTAATTTAGATTAACAGGTGTTGCTAATTAAATTATAATTAAAATTTAAGCTAGATAAGTCGCAAGCTTATATCGATCGTCTCGGCACTGCGCAGTGAAGTCGAAAAGCGACTTCTTTAAAAGAACTAATAAAATCGAATATATTAATTTATTAATTCAATTAGATTAATTATAAAATATTAATTATAGAACCCTTCGAATTATTTAAATTAGATATATTTTAAGTCACAAAACTAACAAGTATGGGAAAATTCTCGCCTTCATACCGTTTAGACATTAAATTTAATTATCTTTAATTGTTTAATAAATATACTAGTTATGTTAAATTGATTCGGAAAAGGTAAGATGTTTAAAGATACAGATGGCGTTTCTGCTTTTAAGGTATTGATTATTTCCGTATAGCAACGAAACTTCTATCCCAAAAATCAATAAGTTTCTGATCCAAAAAAAAAAAAAAAAAAATTGTAATGTATTCAGTTGCGGCTACATTTAAACTATTTTTTTCTGACTAATACTGTAAATAATAAATTTAAAATTTCAATACATAAATATTTAAGTATGACCAAATCAGATTGGAATCAACGAGCGTAACTAATAAATATTCAATTTCAATGTAATAATTTCCGCATTATAAATATACTCAGTTCAACAGGAGTTCTCGTAATTGGAAAACCTGCCACGAATTGATACAATGTTAAACCTCATCCCTTTATATTCAGTACAATCAATTCCTAAGTAAAGTTGGCAGCACACACTAAACTAGGGAACCTGTAAACTCAATTATTTGTTGACTTGTAAATAAAGCGAGATCGATTAATTTGTCCATGCTGTCAACTTAAGATGAAAATACAGCTTAAAGGGAAAATGCAACCTAACAGCTATCGATTCCTTATCGTTTAAATATAGACCTAATCCACCAGTAATAAAATTCAAACAAATATTAAACTATATCGAAATAAATTAAAAAATAGGCTTAGCCGGATTCAAGGAGATCCAGAATTTCTTCAGATTGAAGAGTTAATAATCTTTAGATATTTAACACTTATTCATCATCCCTTGAAGTATAACTTCGGGTATTGATTACATTTCACACTCCCAGTAACTGATCTTAAAACCAAGCCCGAGGTTTATCATTTAAATAATCCCCGAGGCTCTTTTATGCTAATCGAAAGGGATAAGTAAGGTAGGCCGTAAGCTACTTTATCGTATTGAGGAATTCGCGCAGTTCCCCATGTTCGCTTAAAACGTCAGCTTCCAGGCTTCGTCGATACTCTCATCTTAATCAAGCTTACATTCACTAATTCGTTCGACAGTGGCCTAGAAGAATTGCCCCGAGAAAGACTCATTGTTTCTAACTCCATTCCCAAATGCAAGGGGCTCTATATACAATGCATGGTGCGAACTCGAGACTTTGACCCGAACTAAGGAGAAATCCAATTATAATGTCAATTATATAAGAAACTGAAGAGCATTTAGACTACTTTAATGTGTCAATACAGACAGGTTGAAAAATTAAGAGTTTGAAAATTTAAACGAAAAATGCACACATTTAAGTTACCATCAGTGACGTCGCAATACCATTTGTTTTTGTTCAAAACAAGCTACGTGTAAGTTAAAATTAGAATATAGTCGTATTAAATTAAAAAAGCTTACGTTCAATACTTCTTCTAAATATTTACTTAACCCATCATCAGACTATAATTTTGCAGGATTCTGGGTCCATCAATTCAAGCTGATCCAAACTTAACATTGAAAATGTATCATTTACATTGCAAATGGTAAATTGGTTTTCCTTGTGGATTTATGTGAAGTTTTAAATTTTAACGTCGAATTTGATGTATATATTACTTCATTACCATTTTAAAAGGCTTGAACTGTGACTACATATTGGACAAATAATTTACTCGACGCTCACTGGGGCTAGATCAAAAGCGTTTCCTTTCGGGTAAAAGTGACGAATCCGTAAAAAGAAAATCTCGAATTTCCACAAAAATCTCAAAAAAAATAAATAAATAAATAAATAAATAAATAAAAAGCGAAAGAAAAATTCTCCCGGGACTATCTACCGTCGAACCGGAGGTGTCCTCGGAGGAATAAAAATACGTTTATATGAGAGGAGCAACGACCAGGGTGGGGGAAGGGGAGGGGGAGAAGGAAGTGGCGCTTTTCAAAAGATTTCTTTTGTTCAAATAGAGCCCTAAAATGGGGTCTTGTTTCTCCCCGGCGACTTTGGTATCGTTCGAAACTCGCCGAGAAGTTAGCTGACAATTCACACCCCTTCGTTTCATTCCGGCTTACTTCGTGAGAAGCAATTGGAACTATATCGGTAGTCGAGGGTGGCGAGACTCTCGGGTCATCAAGGGTCTCTTGTTAGAGAAATTTCCAGCTACACAACACTTTCTCTCTCTCTCGCTCTCTCTCTCTCTCTCTCTCTCTCTCTACACAAAATAGAAACCTCCCCTTTTGAAACGATAACTTCATAGCAACACTCCGTGTTTCGATCTCTCCTTTTCGGGAGTCTCTCGGAGGAGATGAAAAAGAAGAAAACGGCTCGTCAACCCTTCAGCAACACCTTCTATCACTATATCGTAGAAGGAAACGTACGAAAGAAGCCTACTAAAAGTCTCTTACAACTTTTAACTCTCTAGCGAGGAGACCTTTGAAAGAATATACCCGTATTCTTTACAATATCTCCTATAGCTCTCGACTCTTAGCGTTTCTATACCAATAGACGTTTGAGGAAGGAATGATGAAGAGAAATAAATAAATAAAAAAAAAGGAGAACTTTTAGTAATTTGCTACATCCCCAAAACTCTTGGAAAAGCGCTTTTTATCTTTTAACACTTTTCACTCTCTCGCTGGCTGGCTGGCTGTCTCTACGCGAAAATAATGAAGTTGTTATCCGTGGAACCGATGCAATCGAGATCCAAAGAAAATCGATCCTATATATATATATATATATATAGGGTTAAAGCTTTCCTTTCACTTTAAACCTATCTATAGAGTTGCAAGCTTTCAAAGATAGAGAGGGTTCCACAACAAATGATAAAACTTTTCAACATCTTAAATTCGGGTTCGTTTGTGTTGATAAAGTCAAAAGTGTTTATAACGTTGTGCCGAAGGTTTAATTTTTCTTATCGAGTTAAATCTAAATTAGCGATCACTTAACTAAATAGGATACTTTATATTTTGGTTTTGTTCAAGATCAGATTACAAAATGGAGAATTGTAGCCTAAGCGGATTTATACATTTTGTTACAAAAGTCATAGTAAAATAAGTTTTTGTAAATCGTAACAACTATTTAATAAAGTCTTATAAACGAATGTTTCCTTCTTACGGTGTTACGGATTTACGCGTTTAAAAAGAAAGATTGAATAGAATATATATATAGGAAATAACACGCTTATAATCTTACGGGGCTGAAGTTAGTTCGAGTAAATCGACTAAACATATATAGTTCGGAAGACGACGCTGGGTCCGGCGTTGGAATTTTTTGACGTATAAACTGTGGCATCGCTCAATAATTTGGCTTCACTGTACAACGTGGCTAAAGACGGGCGGCGGCAGGTGTCCTGGACAGCTTTTACGAGCAGTTCAAAGAGTAAGCTTCACCAGCAAGTTGCGGTACGAAAGCGCGACCAGGGAAAGCCGGGAGAGAGACAAAGTCTTAAATTGTCGAGCCGCTCGCTAGGCAAAGGACTTCTCTTTATAGGCTTTAGGCTAAGTTCGCATTATCTATAAGGCTTTTATTAAAAGAGACTTTTAAATGGAGCGGAACCGCGCAACGAGACGCCATTTTCAACAAAGAGCTCCTTTTATTTAAAACTAATCGTTGTTTACCCGTTCGCTAAACCCCTTTCTCTTAAAAGAGAACCTTTATACTCGTAACAATGAATATTAACGCCGAATTTAAAGAGAGTTCTCGGAAAGTTAAAAGCCTCCGCTCGAAATAACGTTAGATACGATTATGATAATCCTTTAGAAGCTTCTCTTTAAAAGTTCGTATTTATATATACGAATAATAATGTTGGTATTAAATTCGTATACTGATCTGATGGCGTAATTTATACCTAGCCTTTATCTTTGTTTCTGGAAAAGTAACCAGTTCTCATCCTCAATATTAAACATATAGAAACCGAAGAGGAAAAAACTCGAATACATTCCAGTCAATAGAAAATAAATCGTAAACAGTTCACGAAACAAACATATCACTTAATTTGTATAATTGCCACGCTCTAAATAGATTGCAATTTTTTTCCACGGTAAAACACTAATTAACCCGCATCAATTCGAATTTATATTGAATGCAAATGTCTAGCTTCGCGCGTGATTAAATTAATGAAATAGAAAAAACTTGAAATTCGTTTTCATCTTCTATTTGATACAGTTTTATCTATTAGGGATCCGAACTAAACCTGAGCACGACCCAACTAAACCGAGAGATGGGGGCCAATGTTTATGGGCTAAGGAGGAAAACGAGCGAGAAGATGGATCGGGCGGTGGTGGACCGATCGCTAGACCCCGCGCGCTTTTGACATTCAACCGTGGTATACTCTCTATTTTTTGTTTTTTCCCCGAGCACACCCGACCTGATATTTTATTGGGAAACAATGGCTTGTCACTAATTGCCGTTGGCCCTGGTCATATATTTCCTCCTAACATTCTTGGCCAATCGAGCGAAACTAAACAACGTTAATCAAACGCGCGAAGACCGGCGCGGGGAAAACCTTTAAAAGATAAAAGAAATTTAAACCTCGAGGCGAAAAAATAAAGACTAAGAAAGAAGTGGATGAAAACGAGGAGGCTATTCTCTCAATGCCCAATTACTCGGACGGCTTACTTCCCGAAGAGGCGATAGAACCGCGAGAGATTCGGATCTACGGAACGTTAGGCGACTCTCGCGATGAAGCCTATTAAAGCGATAAGGGAAATCTTAACAAGATCCTCTTCGAGTCGACCACCTTACTCCCTCCATTAAAATCGGCAATCTCTATGCAAATTGGTCCATCTAGTAATAGTCGGTTCGACCAAAATTGGCCGCGAGAAGCATCGCGGCCTATCGCCTCAGTCTCGTACGAGTTAAGTAACGTTTCCACATTGATTCACAAGTACTTAAACACGAACTACCGTATTTTTAGACAAGATCTTAATTTCTAAAAAGTTTTTTAAGTGTTGAGATATTAGGATTTCAATTTTAAAAGGGTGAAACTGACCAATAAGTCAGATTCTGATAAAAGCCTCGTTAGTAATTGCTTTCTATCAAAGCTATGATTTAAAACAAAGACAATTAAAAATCGGGTTCCTGTATTTTGCCATCTGCTAGTTTATAAGTCATTGGTACCAGCCTAATCCCCTCAGTATTAGTAAAGTATAAAATAACAAGAGAGCAGCAGCGACGCGTTTTCAAAATCACTTTACAGCCCTGAAATGCCAAGTCGATCACTCTTTTCATAAACCTTACAAATTGTACCAATTTTACTTTTTGAGTGAGTTTCAAAATTGTATACCTGAAATTCAAGGATCTTTTCCTCAAGCGTGAAAATCTTGTACATGTACGTGGAAACGCGACTTAAAGCTACGGCCGATAAAGAACGATCTTCTTATAAGAACGAATCATTCGTATAAAAACTCCTTTCTATTCCTATCCCACACATCCCCGTATTTTCTGCAACGTCACATTTTCGAGTGGACGCTTCTCTCGAGTCGACGCGAACCAATTTGAATAATAGCTTCGCCAATCGAAGGAATAAAAATCCCCCAAAGGTCGACCTCTTTCATCCGCGTCTCTCTCTCGCTCTCTTCAAATCGGAAGTCATTGCTCCGAAAAATAGGCCTTCCACTCTCAGGGACCTTCCTATAGCTGGTTCCATTTATTTTGGATTTTTTTTAGATTTTTAAAGAATATAAGAAATTTTTCTCCCCTGAAGGTATAAAAGGAAAGATCAGTTCTTTGTATCTATTTTAAAAGGGCGCGCGTCACGGCGGTGGCAACGTTTAAGAGGGTTATATCAGGATCTGGTGGTAAAGGCTCATATATATATATAAATATATATGTATATATACGTATGATAGGCGAAGGGATATCTAGCTAGCGAGCGGTAAAAGCGCGCTCCGTCGCTCGTATCGGACCATTACTATTTCCTCCACGAAGAGTAACCTCGGGGTTTTACGCTCCAACGTTCTCTCTAGGTTTTTTTTTAAACTTTATAAAGGGGACTAAAGGGGAAGAAAAGGGAAGACGAAACAAAAAACCAAAAAAACAAGAGAGTCAAGTGATCTTCAAATTGGGAAAAAACGTTGAAACTGAAAAGGAGTGGAACCTATACAATTAGGGCTTCCTTTACGGATGATCCCCCATAACGAACCACGTACTAGTCAGCACTAAAATACGCAGATACCAAGAAGGAGGTGGAAACTTAAGAACCCGTTGTGTACAGGATTTATTTAACTTAATTTGGGCAAGGATATAGAGATGTTATCAAGATTAAAATTTTCAATTAAAGATAGAGAAATTATTATTTTCAGTTCTATTTCTAAAATGTAATCTCACTATAATTTATTGAAATTCTACATATAGAAGTGTTCCCCGCACATGAATGAATGAAACTACCTATATTGGCTTTCTATTTTCTACAAAATGCATCCCTTTCGTAACAGGGAGGAACAATAGTTAGCAAGCATACCCTACGCATTAAACAATTAAAAATAATAAAAATATTTGAAGCTCCTATCATAACCCTATTTTAATTTAGCCCCTGTAAAAATGTTCCAGCCACTGAGCATTGATGTCCATTGTGAAAACAGATTATAGGGGTTAGTATAATGCAAAAATTGAAGATAACATTAAGACCCTTTTTTAAAACAATAAATTCGAAAAACCTTTAAAGAATTTTCCCGGTTAAAAAAAAAAAAAAGATATAAAACGGCGCTCGAACTTTTTTACTTTCTTGTAAACAAGAAAAACGCGCAAAGACTATAGGGGGAGGACGCTCTCTCATTTCGAGTCGATGTATTTCTACAAGCGTTCTTTCCGGTCTCCTCCATCCTATATTTGGCCGCGTGTTCGAGAATTTCACTTTCTTCTGGGTTGCTGACCCAAAGATTGCGAGAAGAGTCGATGATTGATGTTGAGAAAAATATAAGTCGACTTTGAATTCTTTTTCGACGAGGGTTAAAGGACGAAAATGGGGAAGATCCGCGCCTAGAAAAAGCTTCCAATGTCGTAATGTCGCCATTCTTATATAACGTCGCCAGCGTAAATATGTCGACGTTTTACGACGCGCAACAAGAATAAGAAAAAAAATATATATATAGAAAAATAAAATTTCCAGAGAGTTCTTTTTAGGACGAAATTTTGTCTGGAAGAATTACGAAATATATTGATTCTGCCTCTATTCTTTAGGGCCGTTGTAGCGCCCACTCTTCTTTATTTTTATGTATTATACTTTTAAAAAGTCGTCGAGACATTTAAGATTTCGTTCGGGATTTGAAATCCCGTTATTACGCGTCAAAAACTTTTTAATGGTACGTCAAACATCATAGGCGACCTATTTGTATTGAGAAATTGAAATTTCACGAACGATTGTTGACAAAAATATGGACGATTTACAATTTTTAGCTACACCTTCTCTAGGGTGGGGTGTAGGTATTTTAATTTATTAAAAAAGTTAATATATATTTTTGATTATGCATTGTAATTATACACTCTAATTATATATTCAGTAATAAAGTTTCCGAGATAAATTTGTTGTCGTTAGTTTAACATGGTAGATAAATTATCAGATAGGGTCAAATTTCCCCAAAATTATCTAACGCAATTAACGTAGACACACATCCGTAATTTTACTATATAATAAAGCTTTTTCCCACACTTTGAATCTTATTTATAAAAACTGCCTCTTCAACCTCAAGCCATCTTTATAGGTCGCGTCTAGAAGACGCCCTTTCAGCAACCGATAGCGTGATTAATCGAAAAAAAGAGAAAGTTGAATAGACCTAAAGTTTGATAGATTTCATTATTATCCACTCCCCTCTCCCCCTTCCCAATGCCTGCTTAATATCTTCATAAATAGGCGATAATAGAGAGTAGAGCCACCGTGGCTTCTCGCCTAAACGAGTGATTTTCCTTCAGTTAGTATAATAATGCTAAGGCGATGAGGGAATAACTTTTTTTTATTTAGGTTTTCTTTCTTTCATCGGACACTTCACCTCATTCCTTTTAGCGACACCCCCGCGGGGTTCACTTATTCGCGGATGGCTCGCATTCACACGCCATTCCCCACGTTAGCTACGGTTTTACGCCGGTGGCCGAAGTGCCTGTCTGCTTGGCGCGCTCGAACCTCGCTAGTAGAGCTACCATCCCGTAGGAACGCGAGCTACATTATCTCGCGACGTCCGATATAGAACGTCGAATCAATCATAACGAAGTTCGCTTTCATATATAGCTAAAACTCCACTCTGGGCCATCATGGCGGATCGCGCGTACTGAGAATCAATAGGCGCCTCCACAAGCGAAGCCCAACAAAATAAGCCTTGGAATTATGGGTAGAAGGCGAGTTCTAAATGGCTAATTTACCCTAGTAATTTACGAGGTAATCAAATCTTCAAAAATGAATTTAAAACACCAAAAACGGGTTTAAGAATTCCGAAAAAATCTCAAATACGTTATTTGGCATGGTGATTCCAAAAATAAATTCAAAAACTGATCCATTTTTAGTTCCAAGATTCCCTTTAATATGTACAACTTCTTAAAGGGAGGGTGAATGTATCTAAAAATAAGAAAGTTTTAATATGGTATAAAATCTTATGATTAATAGAAGAATCACTAAAAGAAAATTACTTTATTTTAGTCTTCACCCTCCCTTTAAATTCAGAATCGTGAAGGCACCTTCGAAAGGAAAAAGACAGAGAGAGAGAAAAAAACGGCTCAAAGACGATAGAGAGAGAGAAAGAGAGGGAGGTGAAAAGAAAATCTAACCTTAATAACGAAAAGCGAACGGAATAACAATAGTTTTTGATAGCCAAGCTGAAACTCATCATTTCGCGAAATCGGAAAGTAAGTAGGGATGGATTTTCTGACGCCAAAGATAACCGAACCAAGAGAGGAAAGGGTCGCGGGCTTGGGGAGTCGGAGAAAAAGCCATCTTATCCGCATCCTACATTCGGGTTAAAAAAAAAAACGATATAGGACCCAAGATATATATATTTTTCCAATGAGGAAAAGTAAAAATACGGAAACGTACCGTATATTAATCGAGGAGATTGGAGGGTTATAAGGCAAAAGCTCAAAAACTATATCAAAACATAAAAAAAAAGGGAATATGTAGGTATCTTTCGCAGCGCATCAGCTACTTCCAAATGGAGAGGAAAAAAAACTCATCCACAAAAATAATCGGGGGAAAACGAAGCCGATTTATTAGTATATACTTGGTTATTTCGTGGCTGGGGTTTCGATTAATATTTTACTAAAAAAAGTACATATAAATTTTGGATTTTAATGGGAAAATGAAATGAAAAAAAAAAAAAAAAAAAAAAAAAAAAAAAAATACAGCAAAACGAATAAAAATATGAGTTGAAATGTAGGAGTATTAACATTTATCTGAGTAGGGAAAGAGAAACAAGAACTGACGTCTACCGGCAAACAAGTAGGAATTAACTGAACCTAGAGAGCACCTGCACTGAATAGAAAATAGCGTGATTTACGAACTTGGAATTATTTACATCGTGCGGGATGATAAACTACATATAATTTCGATTAGAACAAAGTTTATATTTAGAGGGAAACCATGAAAGATTAGGCTGGCATTTGATGGCCAAGGTCTTAGGCGTCAAACGAAGGCTTATTCTCTTAATGTTGGGTCATTACAAAATAATTGGTCCGAATTTATATTTAGTTTTAAAGAAAAATTTTAGAAATTAAACACCAAAAACCTGTTTAAAAATTGTGAAAAAAATGTCAAATTCGTTTTTTGGCTCGATGACTCGGAAAATAAATTCAAAACCTATTCCATTTTTAGCTCCTTTTCCTTTAACGAAAGACGAGGACCAATCAAATATCATTGTTTAGAAAATTTAATCTCGCAGTATAATATTTGCCACGAGATTCCTCGTTTACGTTTAATATGTTTAATTTGTTTAATTTGTCTAATTGCTAAGTGGGTCACTGAGTAGCTCCATGAAATTGAAGTGTTTATATACGTATAAACAAAGAGGTTCTAAGTTGAAATTAAATCTCGGTATATTTTGGTAATCTGATTCCATACATTTCCCAATTGGTGACGCGCTTAAGCCTTATTCTCGAGTGTAAGCCCGGTTAAGGTTAAACCTTAAAATAAATCGATTTTACATCTAGCAAAACCTCGAGCAAAACCCAGAATTTAGGTCAGAACTTCAAATTAAATTTTAAGATGGGACAAATCTTGCCTATAGTTTAATTTGTGTACAATCATCATGGTTTTACGGTATTATTAATTTATCATAATCGAATCTATTTCAAATTTACGCTTTGTCTAAGTTTGAATTCCTTTATTTAGCATTTAAGTTCAAGGTTGCCATTTTACAATCACCCTGAAGATACGATACTCAAAAGACGATAATAAAGAGATAAGTAAAACAATGCTAAAATGTCATTAAAACTCACCGAAGGTTTAACTCGTAAATTTGCAATAAATTAACAAAGTTAAGCTTAGTAACAATTTCAAAATGACTGCAACTACTCATAGATCCTGCTTTATAATGCTCGAAAAATATTTTAACTTTCCGACATTTGTATCCATAATTTTATCAGTATTTAAATGAATTTAGGCTTAGCATGTTGCGTGCTGTATTTGCAATTCTGTTAATTAACAGTCTTTATTGGCAATTTTGTTATTTAACCGTCTGTATTCGAAATTTTATTAATTAGCGGTCTGTATTCGCAATTTTAATTGCGATTTCTATTAACAGTCAGCATTCGCAATTTTGTTAATTAACAAAGTGTATTCGAAATTTTGTTTAATTAACGTTTCTATTCGCCAATTTTGTTAATTAACCGTCTGTATTCGGAATTTTGCTAATTAACCATCTGTATTCAAAACTTCGTAAATTTTAATCATGTGTTTAACTTCCTTCGCATATTTTAACGCTAGTTACAGATAATAATTAACACGTTCCTCGTCCGAATTATTTTGAAAATTTAATACAAAACATCGTATAAAATAAATGAAACTTGTAAAAGAGGATCTAATCCTGAATTCAGTCTTTAAATTTAGACATAGATCTATATATAGGACGCAAAGAGTAATATAGCGGATTTAAAACGGCGCGTAGTGAACGATTGGGGAAAGAATAAACGCGGGACCCGAGTTAATCTTATTTAGGAAGGCACGGAGTAAATCCGGAAACAAATCATTTTCATCTATCAAGTCTTATCCTTCCCCAAACCCCACATGGAATCCTCACAATTTTTTTTAACCCAGGAAGAACAAAAAACAAGGAGGAATGAGAGAGGTCGGTCGTTCGGGTTAAAGGGATTGAAATCGTAGCGTAGAAATCTCTAGCGCCCAAAGTTTACCTTGCTATTCAAACCCAGGAATGAAAAAGGGGGGAAAAAAGACGAAAAACGTTCTGACATTGATTGAACGCGACATAACCCTATCCGAGAAAATTAAAAATCTTTGCAAAAAAATATCCCCTTTTCCCTGTACTATATGTACTGATCTCCGAGGACCTTCCCTTATAACCTTCTTTCTTTACATTGGGAGAAAAACAAGATTTTCAAGCGAGCGTAAATGTTGAACTTGTTACGAAAGGCAGCATTCCATATTATCAGAGTATACTAGTTTTGAAATGGTTTGAATCGACACCAAGGCTTAGAATCTTCTTAGCTTTTGAAGATAAATTCTTAGATGATAGAAGTTAGTTACTACCGCATTTCATGTTCAGAGTTAGTGTATAATTTTCACAGGAAATAGAATACAGTAAAGTTTTTCAACAGACATTGCACGCACAAGTTAGCAGTTATCTCCACCGAAAAAAGGTGTTTTAAATATACTTGAATCAGTGTTGTCTTAGTACAAAACCCCTTGAAACCCTAAAATTTCCCGGGATTAAGTAAAAGGTCATTTGCGCGAATTTCGCCGAGACTGCAAACGGAAACTAAAGGAGAGTATACAAATGGTAGACATCGCAGACGCTGTACATTCCTTCGTATTAAAAATACACACAAAGGAAATTACGTTCCCTCGGATAAGAAACTAGGTTTGTACACGTATAGTGATCCCATTCTTCTTTAGCCCCATTTTAAAACCCGTACAAGTTTTTTTCTCTCTTTCTCTCCTTTCCTTCGGTTGTCAATCTTTTTGGCTTTTGGAGTGATGGATTGAGCTTCTTTAGGAACCTCTCTTTTAACCAACAAACCTCTGAAGGGGCTACCGACCTCCTTCTACCACAGAGAATATGGGAAAGGAGTAAAGAAACACACTTGAAATAGTACGAAATGTAACAAGGTAATTCTACCAATCGATTGCTTCAGCCGGATACGAAAGACTGCAAACTTCAATTAATAATTTGGAGATAAAATCGAACATTTATTTTCTTGTTGAAAGGTCAAGGAATTTCCACCAGGGGATGTAACTGAACAAAATGTCGAAACTTCACCCCTGACATTTTTGATCTCCCCCAACGATGCCGGTTGCGTGTGACATTAAAGTGATGCTGTGACACATTCCAAATTTGGAATAAAGGGTTTTAATTGTATGAAAAAACTAAAATTAGATTCCATAGACTATCGAAAACATTGGTGACATCATCATTTCAAGGTACGATAAAGGTTCAAGTCTAAAGAAAATGAATGTGAGACTAAATTTCAACTCCTTGCGTATATTATTTCTGCCCCTACTAATACTAATCACCGTATTAAACCAAAGAAGCCACGGATTTCTAGCTCTTAGTTTCAGATCTAAACATTTGACCGTGCGTTACTTTGTATTTTTTTTTCTTTCGCCTTCACTTTCGCTTCATCGACGACGAAACCACAAAACACGTCGCCAATCTGTTTTCCGGAAGACCTAACACCTCCTCGAGGGTTCTCTGGACAGAACATTGACGCCATCCACTAACCACCCTTATAAATATAGGTAGTTTCTTATTGATCCTACATTGATCCGTCAAAACTCTAACCAACTATATACTCGTAACAGTAAGGGACCAACAACTTATTATATTGGATATGAAACTATACAAGTAAGGAATTCCGAAGAAAAAAATCAATGGCTTCTTTATAAGTGGAGTTCTTTTTATAGTATTTTGATATTCTCATACACTTAAAAGGGAGGGCGAAGAGGAAAATAAAACTTAATCAAGAGACGCCCCAGCTTTGGCTTTATAAAATATCCGCGAAGTTATTATTAAGTTAGACTTCATTAAGATTGGAGAGATTTTAAAGACACTCGAGCTCGATAACAAGTCTGTTAAAGACGGGACTATTCTTATTGGTCCGATTATTATTATCCTTGAAATTTAAATCTAACTAAACTTCATTTAAGCATGAAAATGTCAAATATCGTTTGAAAAAAATATTCAAATTTATTCCATTTCATAAATAAGGACGTATTCTAATTTTTTACAGGATAGAGGTCATCCTGAGTTAATTTCCAAAGATTTGTTTCCCCAACCCCTTTAAAAAATCCGAAATATAAAACTTTGCGTAATAGAAAGTAATGGGACAAGGAGTCTGGTGGGATTGGAGACTGATCGTACCGAGTTCCACTATTAAATTTAATTCTTTCGAGTACACTGTAAAAAATGAAGGTATTTTTGGGGTCGTTTTAAACGCCTTAAAAGGTACTTTTAATGGAAAAACACCTTAAGGTATTTATTAGTACTACCGATGGCGCTTAAACACACCCTAAGAATTTTTAAGGGTTCTTTTCAATACCATTAGGGTATTTTCGACTTCCGAAGGGTATTTAATGAGTAAAGAAGGTCTTTTTTAAAACCCCAAAAGGTATTATCGAACCAAGCTCGTGAAATTTTTTTCCTAAGCCTACTTTTGTCAAATTAGGCTTAACAATCGGAAACCCCGCGAAATGAAAACTACGCTGGAAATTTTATTCCAAAATCATTGTAAGTCTTATTATACATATTGTTGATATTAATGTTTTATTGGGATCTTAATTGGAGAAAAGTAAAATATCTAATGTCATTAATAGAAGGTAAACTAAAACAAGCGCCCCAAGTTTTAAATTGTATTTTTGTGGATTCAAATGTTAACGCTCGGGAGACTAGAACCCAGCGAAATATCTCTAGCAACCTTGACGAGAGAATAACGCTTGGTGCCGCGTCACTTTTTGGCGGAGGTGATATCTATCTCTGAGTGAGTAACAAACGAGTGGAAGCTTGTACCTAGCGCACAATAAGCGGTAAGCGCGTTAGTACGGGAAAACGGGCAGTCTCTTTCACCTCCTTCGTTTAAGTATTCTCTCTGTTTTCTTCGTAGTAGAGACGCGACCGAGCCATCAATTTAGGCGCAAGCTTAACTTGTATTTAACTCTTTGAAATCGAAGGTTGCTGAAACGCAGATTGAAGGTAGGCATATCTATTAATTTATATATGTTATAAATCTTCATGATTTTCCAAATTTCAAGTTTCGAACATATGCAATAATTCCTTCACGAGTATGTTAGCTGCTTAGCATAATCCTATCAAGCTTAAGCCTTTGCTAGTTATTTCAACTTGAAGAAGGACTCAGGAGTGAAGGACTGAAGGACTCTTATTTTTTCAGGAACAAACTGAATGTGATTCTGATATAACAGAAAAGGGAAAGTTTATTCTGCCGATCACTGTCCTAAAAGATAGAATAACATGGTATGGAGAAGGTTTTTAACAACCATTAGGTACGGTTTAAACATGATTTAAGTGGATAAACAGGAATCCTGATATGACAACATAAGACACACCTCAGGGTCGTTCAGTAACTGTCCCACACTCTAACCAACTGAGCTACCAAGGCCTACACATGAGACTATTAACGGCAGAACAGAAGTGTTGGTCTAATCCAACTACAGGGCAAGAACCGACCTGTGGTTCCGACACGTAAAAGCAAGGATCGAATGGAGGAGGCTTTTAACAACCGTTGTTGTATTATACAGAGCAGTGGAGTGAAGAATTTTTCTTTATCAGGCTTACCGCAAAGGGAGGATGGGGTAGAAAGTGTTGACTGAAAATCACCATGAAAAAATAACCCCACTGGTTTGAAATTTTAACTGACACTGGCTGCCAGCGGTAGAAAATGCTTTGGCGAACAGAATTTTAGACATAATATTTTGATTCACGTGACAATCGAACAATGATGAAGAAGATTAATTTAATTATGATAAAATCGATTAACACAGTTTAAACGCTTAATTCCATTTTAATAATTATAATTTAAATATAATCAAAAATAAAGCTAATCGATGAAGCTAATCCTAATCTAAATTAAAATTAATCACAATTTTACCAATAAAAGTGATTAAATTTATTTAAAGCTTTATGACTGATTGAAATTTATTGATGATAGAATCAAATTAACTATGATTAGACCAATTATAATTAAAATGGATTTTTCATGGATTATTAATACTAGATCAGAATTTAATAATTACTGGATTAATTTCTCTTATTAATAATTCGTATTAAATAATTAATAATTCGTATTAAATAATAATTCGTATTAAATAATAATTCGTATTAAATAATAATTCGTATTAAATAATAATTCGTATTAAATAATAATTCGTATTAAATAATAATTCGTATTAAATAATAATTCGTATTAAATAATAATTCGTATTAAATAATAATTCGTATTAAATAATAATTCGTATTAAATAATAATTCGTATTAAATAATAATTCGTATTAAATAATAATTCGTATTAAATAATAATTCGTATTAAATAATAATTCGTATTAAATAATAATTCGTATTAAATAATTAATAATTCGTATTAAATAATTAATAATTCGTATTAAATAATTAATAATTCGTATTAAATAATTAATAATTCGTATTAAATAATTAATAATTCGTATTAAATAATTAATAATTCGTATTAAATAATTAATAATTCGTATTAAATAATTAATAATTCGTATTAAATAATTAATAATTCGTATTAAATAATTAATAATTCATAATTAGTAATATTTAATTCATAATTAGTAATATTTAATTCATAATTAGTAATATTTAATTCATAATTAGTAATATTTAATCCATAATTAGTAATATTTAATTCATAATTAGTAATATTTAATTCATAATTAGTAATATTTAATTCATAATTAGTAATATTTAATTCATAATTAGTAATATTTAATTCATAATTAGTAATATTTAATTCATAATTAGTAATATTTAATTCATAATTAGTAATATTTAATTCATAATTAGTAATATTTAATTCATAATTAGTAATATTTAATTCATAATTAGTAATATTTAATTCATAATTAGTAATATTTAATTCATAATTAGTAATATTTAATTCATAATTAGTAATATTTAATTCATAATTAGTAATATTTAATTCATAATTAGTAATATTTAATTCATAATTAGTAATATTTAATTCATAATTAGTAATATTTAATTCATAATTAGTAATATTTAATTCATAATTAGTAATATTTAATTCATAATTAGTAATATTTAATTCATAATTAGTAATATTTAATTCATAATTAGTAATATTTAATTCATAATTAGTAATATTTAATTCATAATTAGTAATATTTAATTCATAATTAGTAATATTTAATTCATAATTAGTAATATTTAATTCATAATTAGTAATATTTAATTCATAATTAGTAATATTTAATTCATAATTAGTAATATTTAATTCATAATTAGTAATATTTAATTCATAATTAGTAATATTTAATTCATAATTAGTAATAAATAATTCATATTTAGTAATAAATAATTCATAGTAATTTTATATAAATCATTATTCACAATTAGTATTTAATGGTTTATTATTAGTAATTAAAGACTCATTATTAGTATTTAATGACTCATTATTAGTATTTAAAAATAAGTTTGTTGTAAAAGGCCTTTTTGAAACCCATCTTTGTGGTAAATACTAAACCCATAAATTTGTGATTAAAACTAACGTATTCATATATTTGTGATAAAATTCCATTTCTCAAAATCCATAAAACCCATCTTTCTCAAAATGCATAAACGTCTTATAAAAAGCTTTCTTTTCCAAATTAATGAACTTCTTTTAAAAACCAAAATCATAAACTTGTTAAAAACCTCTTTTCAAACCCATAACTTTGTACTAAAATTAAAGTTAACAAATTTGTAACCTCGTGAAAAACCAATTTCTCAAAGTGCATCAACTCGTGTTAAAACCTCTTTTTCAAATGCATGAAACCATAATACAAATCTGGATTTATTTTGATTTTTAAATCATTGTGATGTATGATAACCCATTATTTTGTACAAATAAATCTTCCAGGTTTGCTACTATTTAAATAATGAAAGAAGTATCTTTTATTTTCCCGAAAAATACCTTATATGGTGCCAATTAGTACCTCTAATGGCCGAAAAGGTATTTCTTCACACCCCCAAAGCGAAATTTTGAAGTATGAAAAATACCTTATATGGTGCCAATTAGTACCTCTAATGGCCGAAAAGGTATTATTTCGTACCCCTAAAGTGAAGTTTTGAAGTCTGGATAAATACCTTATATGGTGCCAATTATTACCTCTAATGTCCGAAAAGGTATTATTTCGTACCCCTAAAGCGAAGTTTTGAAGTCTGGATAAATACCATATATGGTACCAATTAGTACCCCTAATGACCCAAAAGGTCTTTTTTCGAACCCCAATAGTATTTTTTTGAAGTCTGAATAAATACCATATATGGTGCTAAATAGTACCCCAAAGGTCTTCATTAATACCCTTAATAGAAGGTATTTTATAATACCCCTAAAGTAGGGTATTAATAAGTACCTAAAAGGGTGCGCCTGGGGTGGCAAGCAGAAATACCTTTAAAGGTATTTATCCGACCCTTTATTTTTTACAGTGTAGAAGAAAACGCGAAAAAGAAAAAGGGACTGAAAAATGAGTAACATTACCGTCTGAAGAGAAACAAAAGAAAAAAAAGGCTGTGAAATCACTCGGATGATTTGCAATAGTAAAACAAGCTCTAGTCTCTCCGCCGAGGTGTAAAGAAACGGTAGAAAAGGAAATTTTTTGACGCCGAAATAGACAGCGAGCAGAGAACCAAGGAGACAGACTCGCCACGACAGCCCATTCGTCTACCGAAAAGAAGTCGCCTACATGATTTCAGCAGCATCTAACGTATATATTTTCCTTTTTACCTCCTCTTTTACCACGCGTCCAACGACAATTTTATCTATATAGGCTCCCAATTTCTCTAAGTACGTCGCGACAAAAAAGGAAAAATAATCGGAAAAAGGATATATATATTTTTTTTCGGTACCACGATTCTAATCAGAAATCGTCCTTAGTATAAACTACAAATCTAGGATAGGATTATACCCAGCGCGTCCTCACGATTGCTCTGATATAAGGCCAGGCTGGCGGCTCCTAAATCACCGGGGTAAAACCTTTTTTTAAAAAACCACCAGAAAAAAAGGTTTCTCAGAGCGCTGCAGGAAAGCGGAAAAAAAAGAAAGAAATCGGCTTTTTCGCGAAATTGGCTCTTATAACACAATTCTTGTCGAGAAATAAATGCCACGGGACACCATAGCTAGAGAGAAAGAAAAACTGCGCTTCCTATGATATCAAACAGTCGGAGAAAACGATACGAAGAAAGCTGGAGACAACGACTATACGAAACATTATCGAGAGAAACGAAGGAACGTATCATCGTACGAAATGAATATAACGATTGATTCGGATAGAGGAAAGCAAAAGGGGAAAGCCAAGGGTTACAAGGGTTGAGGGAAAGAGTGAGGCGAAAAAAAAATCGTCGTACCAAAATAGGTTTGCTTTTGTTGCTTGGAAAAATTCGCCTTAAATTGGGGATAAATCGCGCTTAAAAAAAAAAAAAAAAAGAAAAAGAATGAGCCCCCATCGTTATAGTTGAAGAGAAAATTGGCCCAGATCAAAATACCGGCATCACGCCGAGGGTATAAAGTATATTGTCATTAGAGGACCAATCGCCCTCGAATATATCACCAACGTATCAGCCGCAACCACGCTTCGTGGCGTAAGAAATATTTCCAACAAAATATTCCCCGAGTCTCTAAATTTATCACATCCCGCAAACGAGATTGGCATGGAATGTATAAAAAAATACAACCAAAAATGTCTTCTTATTCTCTATACGCAACCTAAAAATAAATATAAAAAAAAAGAAGGCATCCTGTCAAGTCTTATCCGGAAGAGAAAACTTCAAATAATCGATAAGAAATTATTCTTCTAGTTTTACGCGGCGGCTATACGAAACTTTCCCCGCATTTTTCCACAATCCCATAGTTTTCTGGCTGGCTTTTTTGTTGTTGTTGAACTAACAGTAGGCCTGGGTGCTTAGATACGAGAATAGGGAACCAAAAAATGTATAGAATAGAGAGGGAAGATAAGACCATTGAAGGCGGCACGGGCTGGGGCGTCTTCAAAGGAGGAATGAAAAAGAAATTAAATGAATGGATATTAGGCCCGAATCCTACCAAACATGCATACTATGCGTGAACCATTTTTGTATAAGACTAAATAGTGTCAAAAGTATATAATACTTTAAGTGTTCAACAGATTTTTGCAATTTCAAATATCATCAAAATCATGAAAAAAAAAAAAAAGCTGAAAGTTCATTTCCATTGCTTCCAAATGGATTAGTAATGTCGAGGTATCAGGCACTCTTGAATTCGCTGTATACCTGAGTTCATAGAGTTCAACTTTGATAGTGCTAAGTATTCAAAATTTTATAAACAGGAGTTGTAGCCATTGTCTGGAGCTTTTATAGCTTAAGATAGATATAAACTTATACCTAATTTTGTAATCTTTCAGTTTTGTTTAAATTTATGCACATTTCCAGTTGTGCAATATCAAACTTTACTTTTCTCTTCAACTCTTGATGAATCTTTGAAGAAATTCATAAGAAAAAAACTCAATTTGACTTGTTCACTCTTCCTTTAGGTTTCGAGACCATCTTCTGTGAAGATGAGCGTGACCAAAATCTAGGGGTGGTCCATTCGACGGAGCGAAGCCGGGACGCGCTTCCTGCTTCTACCAGTTTAACCTCCTCTTTCCCCTCACATTCCACCGCTTCTTTTTCATCGGAGAAACAATCGCTAGGCCTACTTCCTTTTTTTTTTTCTTTTTTTTTTTTTTCGGGGGTAAGAATCTTCTCTCTTCCAAAAATCGCTTCCGATCGGGGCTCCGTTCCATGCTCTAAAGACGCGTTCAGCGACGCCAACCGCGTTTGAAAGTACACTAACGTTCACCCTCCTCTTCCGTTCCATCTCTTAGACATCGTTACGTAGACGAGCCACCCCCGCGTCGCCCTATTTACCAAACCCTACGGAAAAACGGCTTTCAAAACTCCCTTCAAGACCTAAGGCCCCGTAATACCCCAACCCAGCCAAAAGGTGTATTGGCACCACGGGGATGACTCCGCATCCATACAAACTCACTATGTACAAAGATGCGTTTACATTCGAACGAAGATAGACCACTTTAAGATTGAAATTAAAGGTATATAACGAGGTGGCTGACACTCGCGAACTCAGGTGTACACAATGTTTGAACTCTTTGCACTATCAAAGCTGAACTCAGAGTTCATAAGAGTACGAACTCAATGCACTGTCAAAGCTGAGCTAAGTGAACTCAGGCGTACAGCGAATTCAAGAGTGTCGGACCCCTCAGTATATGGTGAGGCTTAAAACTTATATTTTCGCCTTCATTACCCCTTTAAGCTATGAATATAAATTGAGAAATTGTGTCATAACTTGTAGCGGAATTTGTAGATTTGAAAACTGCTTTGAAAACAAGTATGATAGCCCTCGGATACATTTCTGCAATTGTTATCTTCTATCTCAAAATATTATTTTTGTTACCACTTATGAAAACGCGACTTACAGTGAGAGATAGAAAAGTTTTCCCCCTACTGCGTGCAATCCGAAAAGTATAAGGCCTTAACTAATGGTGCTTGTCGACCCATTCATTTCGAGGGAGCGATTGCTTGTCTGTCAAACTATAAGAAGAGCCAAAGTCATCCTGGAGACAGACTCTGACCCCTCACTCAAAATCGGAGGAGGCTCAGGTGGATAAGACGTCGCGCCCCGCTTGCCAACGAGACAAAAGACGGTAGGTCTTCTAAAGTTTCACCCCATCACCCCACTCATTCTTTAAATAGAACATCCACCCCGAAAAGAAGCCCCGTGTCGATCGTGAAACCCATAGCATTTACACACATAGCGAGTAAAGGAAGACAAAGCGTACACACGAAACTTCTCCGCATGCTCCTTGGACTGCTCGAGTTATATTGCGTATTCTATAGATGTCGGTATAAACAGGGTGTGATATAGAAGTTGATAAATCATGCAAGGATGAACACTTGTTCCTTTTACCAAGACATTAAACCAAGAACTGTGAGATGATAGCTCTGTGGGACCAGTAAGAGTTGCTCGTTTCTTAATGGTGAACCTAACACTAACAAAGGACACCTTTACTTATAGATGAATAAGAATAACAAAACATGGCATTCATAAGCTTCCTTTAACAGCCGAGAGTGGCAAAAGTAGTAACTAAGAAAACTGGTTGTGCCCTTTTGAGCGTGAGAAGATCTTAAAAAATTTCCCTTTCTGCTAATTAAAGTTTGTTAATTCTAAAACAGATTAGAACAACTCAATTGTACAACTCCATTGTAGGTTTAGTTTCACACCCTGTATAAGATAAAGGGTCTAGCGTCATGAAAAAAAATGAAAAAAGAAAAACGGGACGAATATATAAGAGAGAGAAAGAGAGCGTACTTATGAGTGCGCGCTTGTATAACGCCAATTTCTTTCTTATATTCCAACAGACAAGAGTTCATGGAAGAGAGAAGATGCCTGGATTTCCCGGATTCTCGGCGCGTGAAATCGTTCGCGGTGAAAATGATCTCCAAGGGAAAAAAACGAAAGAAGAAAAAGTAGATAGAACACTTCATCGTATATCAGAAGATCATTTCTTGACAGAGCATCAGACGTTTATATCAGACCTAGTAAGGCTTCGAGAATATTGCCACGAACGAAAAAATATCTTATAAAATACGATTTTATTTTGACCAACGAGTGACGGTTTCGAACGAAAAACTATTTTGAAATCAATTGACGACAGAATATACTGTCTTTAGAAGATATAACATAATTATAATTTTAAGGGTTTGCTAAACTGATTGAGTCCATTCCGCCTCTGGTTGGCAGTACCCTAAAACATAAAAGCTATCCAGCTTTATAGCTGCTGCCAACTCGAAGTGGAATAGACTATATAATTGGAAATTTTAAATATAATTTAGTGTTTTAAAGCTTAGCAAATATTATATTTTGACGAGACATTTCTCTGGAGATTAAATATTTCAAACATATATTTTTACTAAATATACTATAATTAACTTAAAATAACTTAATAACAAGGTATAAAAAATAAAGAAATAATAACGAATAGTTACAGCGATTGTAAAGTTTGACGTATTAATTATTTTAAAAGTTAGCTCCGAGTTTAGAGGATTTGGGGTGAGGATTTAGCACACCTTCGCGTACAGTAAAAGCTTATCCCGTTTTGGGGGAAAATTAGACGACAAACTCGAATTTTGGGGATAAGCTTCGGGGCTTAAATTATAAGCGCAAACATAATAGACGTATTCAAAAGGTATAGAGAGAGACGAGGGAGTTGTAAAGAGTGCGTTGGCAGGAAAATTGTAGGATTAGAATGATGAACTATAACGAGGTCTAACTCTAGTCTCCCAAGTCTCGTTACATCCTCCAAAGGGCGTTGTATAACTCCCCAATAATAAGGATGATTAAGAGTATAGCCAGTTTCGAGAAATGGATGAGCTATCTGGCGGGCCCAACTAATATAATTTGGAACGCGCGTACTGAGTTTCGCTATCTGTTAACACCCTAGTTCGAGAGAACGGACCGAAGGAATGGAGTGGGAGATGAGCGCCTACTGTAACGAAAGGGAACGGGGTCGTAGGAATGCTGTTGGTTTGAATGGAGATTAGACCAACGCTACACAAAAGGATAATTACCCTCGCAACGGCCGAAGCCAATTCCAATAGCGGGGATAGAACCTATCAACACGTTCGGTATCAATTACATACCACGGCCTTATCCAATATTTGACTGATAATAATTGTTGAATTCAATTTTCCAAGATAACACGTCGGGAAAAACAAAAAAAATTGATAGTCAAATTCACCTAGAGCTAACATTTATCTCGTCTTATAAGCGTATCATCACGACGATGCTTTTCATTAATGTAGTACATTTGACCATCGTGAAAGCTAATATTTAAATTATTGATTAAAAATGAATTGATTAGATTTTGAAGCGGCGTCGAATAAATGGTACCTTTTCATAAACCAAGGAGGCTCAGATATGAAAACATTTCTACAGGGGTTATAGGGAAAATGCATTATAGTTTCAATCCTATAAGCTAGGTTTTCCTAAGACATCGAAGCACAGTTGTAGAAACACTTTTAAAGGGGCTAGCTATAACCTAACGTTTGTTAAGGATTCCCACAAGACTTAATCGAATGAAATGCGGAAGATTATTTAAAATTTAAACAGTCTGTTATTTATTGTAAGAATCAACCTCAACTCCAATTGGTTAATCGAATTTTCTATGGAGTTTGGGTAGGTAGTAGCTGAGTATAACGAAACTAACCAAGTAGTAAATTTTCCAGCATTTGTATTTAGATTTTGTTTAGAAGCTTCTTTTCAACCGAAATTACTCTATCGTACATAATATTAAAAATTTATGTTTATATACTAATTATTTATATTTCCCGCGCAATTTGTAAACAATGAATATTTACATCAAATAACCATGAACTTAAAGTAAACTTTAAGCACAACTCCAAGTTTAAAGTGAGGCTGTGACCGCGACAGTAAAAATATATATTTTATAATCGCCATTTCAGCCATTTTTAAATATTCCTTTCAATACCACGTCATCACTATGGTCGCGTGGATATTGTAGAGCCTACAGTTGATTCTCGAGCGTTTTAACACGTGATAAGAATACTTTCGCGCGGTCTTTTTCGTAAACGTACTTAAAATTACCTATAAATTTTCACATTATAATTTTGAGGTTTTTTAAGAACGTCTCAACCCAGAGATATAAAATTTGGTAAATGGCGTTTTAATAGTACGTTTCGAAAAAAATGGTCGCAGTCTCACTTTAAAAGGAAGCCATTTTTTGATTAATTTTCAGAAACTAGACTATACAAAGGAGCGTCTGATTTCCCCGAGTAATCAGAGTACAATCGTGTAGCAATGAGTGTACTGAAGTGATTTCGTAACTGAATACGTATTAGCATTACACAAGGTACCCATCTCCTCGGCTAAAAAATGAAATATATTAAAATCACTTCAGAATTTTTAATAAATTCTAATATTAAGTCGGGTTTGAATTTCAATAAATGTGATATCGCACCAATAAGGTTCAAAGAAAAAAGCTTCCATTTTTACTTAGGAATATCTCTTTAAACAATTCATCCCTGTATACGGTTCTCATGTAAATCGAATATAAAAGAATATACTTAAAATAATGGAAGAATATTTTCCAATTTAAGAAAGTAGACCAAACAATTCGTAATGATTTGAATGAAAGTAAAAATTTAATACCGTAATATTATTTTCCTATCATCTTTTTTGAAACCGTTCATCATTTTGAATAAAAAGGAAATTTCAAGGAAGGTTTTTTTTTAGTTTAAACAAAAGTGGAGCTAGGAGTGAAAAAGAGAGGAAGAAAAAAATAAATAGTCCATAAATAAACCTAGACTAAGCGAACGAAAGACCTAGTTTTTTATATACATAGTTTTAAAATTTAATATGTATTATAGAAAGCGTAGTTATATTTGAGTCAAAATTCTAATATCATTTCGCACACGGCCGTGAAGCTGAGCTTTTTCTTTTCCTTTTTTTTTTAACTTCTACGCGTTCTCTAGGGTACACGTTTTGTGGAGTTTTATATTCACCAAAAATATGTTTAGGAAAAGTATTATTTCGATGCAGTGTGTTAGTAATATAGTGTTTAACTAATAATTCCGAGAAAAGCTTAAAGAAAATATTTTAGCATCAATTGACTTTTCAATAAAACCATCTTCAAAGTATCAAAAGTAATTAAAAATTAAATTTTATGTTGGCTTTCCCAAGGATTTTTCAACTTGGATTAAAAATGCAATTTAAGTATAATATGCAAATGCCATGGAAAAACGTACCACAACAGGAAACATACATATTTTCTAAACATTTTCAAGCAAATATTTTAAGCCTGGTTGCTTTCGCGCGGTATTTTTCGTGAAATTCATTAAAGGGAAACTATGAGTTAAGCTTTTGAATTTATAATAAATGTATTCGACAATTATTAGACACGTTTTGGTGTTCTTAATAGTTCTAGTTTTCACGAACTAACCATGATATTAATTTAAAAATTTAGAATAATATCATAGGGAAAATAGAGATTTTGGTCTCGAACGTCTTGTTCTCTTTTCCGACAAATTCGTATACCCACTTCTTCTAGGCAATATGAGCTCCCTGAAACATTCTGCCACTTTTACGATTTACGACTTCCACCTTATTATCTTTCGCCTTATTCGACGCAATAGTGAAATATTCTTACACACAAAAAGTATACAAGCGGGAAATGAAATAAAAAAAAAAAAAAAATGATGGGACGGTATATACCCTTTTTTTACCCTCACAGGTCGAGGAAAAGAGATGAGAAGCGTAGGAAAAAGAAGGCAGAGGATGGAGGAAAGAGGGGCTTTTGGTACACACTAAATTTCGGTAAGGTGTATTGCCTGAATGGTACAAAAAAAAAAAATTATAAGAGCCGGAAGGGAAAGAGCTAGAGAAAAAAATAGAGAGGGTGCGCTCTACGCGAATTGAAGGTATAGAAAAGGCGGACGGCATTCAGTAATTCAATTCACCAGCTGTTCTAATCAACACTGGCACATATAGCACACCTCACGCACCAACCAACCTACTCCGAACCAAAGAAAGAAGAAAAAAAAAAAAAAAAAAAAAAAAAATGAAACCCCCGAGAATCAAAAAGGCTCGCACCCTCTTCCTTCCACGCCCTCGTTTATATCTTATATTTACTATTCTATATGGGCCAAAAAAAGAGAACCAAAAGTAGACGAAAGAAGAAGAATAAAAAAGTAAAGATCTCGCCTATATCGCGCGCCAAAAAGCTGATATTTTTAGGGTGGGCCACATTTTCTTTTTTTTTTTTTTTCTTCACACCTTCTCAGTATACCCTATAGACATAAAAGATTCGGGGCCCGCCATTTCCAATTCCTTCCAGCTTCTTTCCCTTTAACCGTATCCCCATGGCTCAAGAATGGAGGGGGGGGGGGGCTACACGCAGCTACTGGCGCGGTATATCCCAAAGTATAAAATGGTCGAAATTACTATTCTAATCTACTTTGTTTTTGAAGTTGATGTCGAGGAGTAAACTACTCGCTTAATAGTCTCTTATACAACCTCACGTTAACTAAGTAATCAGTGCTATTTTGCAAGTTTACATAGACTACTTTTTCTCAATGAAGTTTAACATTGTGTATCAATTCGCTTCAGCTCTTCTCATTCTGATAACGTCGCGCTTAAAGTTTAGCGTTAGACAAACGACAGACAGAGGAACAGATAGACATGGTTAAACATATAATTATTAATTATAAGAGTTGATAACGCTAGGAGCTCGAAAGCTCTCGTTTGTAAACTTTTAATAATTAAAAGTTAAATTTCAAACAGCCATGAGTAATTCTTCTATTATAATAATTAATGTAAAATTATAGATTCTACATTTATATAAATAATAATTAATATATAATTAATTTAGATGGAAGTAGATATTTGGCAAAGTGCAGCCTGTTAATAAAACTGATTTGCAGCTTATTATATCTATCTCAGCCTTAATTACGAGCAAAGATTACGAAAAATTGATAATAATTGGTTTAGAGCTCTTTTGGGGAATATATCTTTAGGGAAAGTACGTTTTATCGTATTCTCCATCTTGTTTCTCATACTTTTATACGAGTCTTTCGTCTATATATCCCGGGTTCGTTCATGGTGGGGATTCGGTAGCCCACTATTGGGAAGCGCAGCTGTAAATTAGGGCTCCATTTTCGAGCTCCCAAGAGTACCGCGAAACTCAGGGTGAAGGTTCTTCTTCTTCCGCTGCCTCGAATAGAGAGCTCTGAAGGAAGACCAAGAGATAGAGAAAATATCCCCCGCCCAAAAAAATATGAAGGAATGAGGAGCGGGAGGGTTTAGCGAAAGAAAAAGAGGAAAAGCCAAGGGAAAGAGAACCCTTACAACTCTAAAAAAAAGTTCGGGGGTTAGGGAATAAGGAATAAGTTAGGGAAGTATAAAAAACTATAACCCTAAAATATATAGATATATATAAGACCTAAAAATTGCTAGCGAGAAAAATAATAACCAACTATACGCGGTTAATACCAAAATACCCAAGAGCGTTGGGTTTTATAAATAGGTTTTAAGGGCGAAAATCAAAAAATCTACTTCAGAATGAACTGGAATTTTCAAACTCATTAAAACATTGAAATGAGACAAAAGTCCTGTTCAAACTAGAGAACCGTTGGAAAAGATGAAAGTGCAAATTTATGGCCATTTATTTTTTCAAGGGACAAAGAATACGGTACGTAATGCAACTCTTTAACTGGAGGACGAATACAATAATCCCTCATTAAGGGGAATAACACAGAGATATAGAAGTGTCTGACGTTTCCCTTCCTAAATGTCCAGCGTTCTTGTCTACATAGCACGGTAACTTTAAAATTAATCGAGTAGGCATTATGTATTTTTATGACAAATAAGGAATATATTTATAGTCAAAAATTATTTAGCCAGAATGAATAAATTAGTAAGCTAGCTAATGAACATTCTCCAGAGTCTAAGCATTTATGTCCTCCGAAATTAAGATGATTTTTCAAGTTTATTCTTTTTCTAGCTCTAATTTTAGATGAAAAACGTTTCGTTTCAGGAAAATTTAGATATTTCTCTTAATTATGGAAGTAAATTGTCCAATGTTACCAAGTATAGTCTAGTAGTTACCTTGACCATATTTTATTTTGAATAATGTATATCTTAGGTAATAGCCTAAGTAGTTACTAAGTTACAGGACTGGTTTTCAAAGTTCCCTAGGGGCTAGGAGATTAATGGTAGAAAGACTTAAAGGGAGGGTGATGTGGAAAATGATTTTTATTGAATCTATTTCTACAAACGGGATATGTTTGCGTAATAACACGTTCAGAAAGCGTCTCTAAATTGTAACAAAAAAAAGCTGCATGATTTTGGCAAGAAGGATCAGATAAGGAGAGGAAAAGTGGGGACGCCGCAGTTCCTACTGCGTCGGCCTAAACTCCCACTCTGGGAGAACGGGGGTAGAGATGTTTCGTGGTAAAATGTTGTCACGTGGGTAAAACGGATCCTTTATCAGCTTCGTAGTAGCCAACGACGCTAGTGACCACGTGACAACAGTTTACCTCGGGAATTTCCTATCCCCCTTTCCACCCGAGTGGGAGGTTGGCTCTTCTCTCTCTAACTCAACGCAGCCCTACTTTTCCTCTCCTTGTCTGATCCTTCTTGATTTTGGCAATCAAATAAATGGAGAAACTTCCAAATAATCAAAAGACCTTTGGCACAATTAAATCCCTCTTTGAATCGAGCTAAATCTCGTTCTTTATCACACGCACAACAGCGCGTACAACATCGTGTGTCACAGATATTTTATGAAGAAAAAGGTTGAAAGTCTTTAGATTAGTCGGTGGTTTAATTGAACGCCAAATTTGCATATTTTTGCACAATTCAGATCTATTTATAACGAAGTGTTATTTTTAAAAGTGGGATCAATGAAAAACACTCGATTTTCTTCTTCACCCTTCCTTTAAATATAGAAATTATCATTAAATTACAATTTAATTAATTCTAGAGGAAACTTTATACTTTTTTACCCACATTAATTTAGGGTAAAAAGGATAAAATTCGAATTTTTTCTTAAAATAATTTCGTTTCAGCCCGATACCCAATCCATTAGCTTGTATAGTCTTTGAAAACTTACTAATGACTGCGAAAAAGTGGGGATAAAACGGCGCAAATTAACCTTAGGGGATTCTATAAGTTTGAAACGAGAAGTGCCTACGTCGTGTTAACGGCAACGTCAACTTGAGGAACGAACGTGTTTCAAAAGGGGTCGGGAATTTTTAAGCTAATATTTGATAAGGGTTCCAATCCCTCATTATCTAAAAAAAGGTGTTGCTTGCTGTTCGTTACTGTACGTTCGGAAATGTTTACATTTTCAATAACTATATACCTAGTACCCGAGAATATCTACACTCTTCTCGCCGACGATGGGAAAAAAAAACGGATGTTCAAAAAGTTTTTCTATATATATGATACTTTCACATCGCAAACACCATTAGAAAGCGAGATGTTTTCGGCATCTTAGGACATAATCTCTTAATATTACTAAACATGTGGGCGCTTATAAAACTATACAATTAAAATAAGTTGAACTCCTGAAAGCTATTTCAAAATATCCATTAAGATTTAAAGCGACTGTCACGTTGTTTTCATTGAAATTAAAAATATTAATTACTAATCAGAAATTTTAATCAATATTTATTTAAAAAACTGTTTCTGATATTCAAATCGGCGATTTTCTACCATAATTCTTAATCAACATGTATAAAATCTTTATCAAATAAAGGCTCAAGTTTTCTTCTTACAAACCTAATATATTTTTCATTAACTTTAAAATTTAAGCGAAAATGCATTTTCATCAATTTCTACTCTACGAAAATATTAATTATAAAAGATGATAATTAATTTTTTAAAGTACTTAAGAACAAAGCAATAAAATAATATTTTACGTATTTTGATTTAGAATTCTACGCCTAATGCAGGAATAGCTAGAGAATCTTTGGTTTTAACAATTTCTAGGCAAACAAAGAAAATATGGATCCAATTATAAATTTAAAATAGAGCGAATAAAAATGGGAAAAAGTCACTTTTCAGTCTTCGTAACTTAATTATAAAAGTACGGGCCTTTTTCATTTATAATAATTAACTAAAATTATCCTTATATTTCTATAATAACTAATTAGTTCCAATTCCGCGATAATAATGCCGTAAAAATGGTAAAAATAAAATTGTATACGAAATAAAATAATTTTGAATTTGTCAGATCATATTTGAAAAAGAGTTAATTAGTTTAGCAAACTTTGTCACCGGGACTTGGTCACTCGATCCCGAGAAATTCAGAGTTACGCCGTTCGATTTCGAAAGCGGTAGTTCTAAGAGAAGAGACCGTATATATCGCTCTCTTTGGAAGACGGGAGGGTGTAGGAGTAGTTTAAATAGAGAAATACGATCCGCCGTAAGGTTTGCCTCTCGGAAGGGGGCTTTTGAAGTCATAATATTCGTATAGCTATAAGGTCTCCATTTCGAATAACTTAGAAAGGCGCTTGGACATACAAGGGGGACAGCGGACCGGATGACGGGATAAGTGCGCCTCCGGGACCAATAAGGCTTATCGTGGAAGCCGCAATATTGAGTCATAAATATTTCTCTTATCTTTTGAATGGATTCGCCTCGCGAGCTTCGCCAAGGAGACCGTTAAAAGGGAGACTACCGCCAGAAGCCGAGAGAGATTCTTTCCCCCTAAAACAAATAAGGCTCTAATCGAGAGGAACTCCAGAAGCGCAATCCTCCGAAAAATATTTAACAAACGGAAGGACTTAAATTATAGATGAAACGCGTCGCGCGACAGTTCGATGCCGTATTTATCCAATCATCTAATAATACAAAAGGTATCCCGTAAGACGAAGACCATAAAAGACGGGAGCTTCCAAACTATATCCAATAGTAATATCTCAGCAAAGCATCTTTCTATTGATTTAAATACAGACAAAAGATACGTTCACACTATAAAGGCACTTTCAAACCGTTCTAAAACCATTTTCAAATCATCTTTTCACGCTAATAATTACAATTTTAACAATGGATCTCTACAGTTGATCGCGAGATTTTATGACTTAACATTTCTACCAAATTTTCGAAGTGAATTTCACTGACCATTTAAAAAAAATGTCCCTATCCAAATTTTTCAAATAATTTCTAAATAATTTCCCTGATTATTTCTCAGTTGAGAGAGATGAAAGTTCGTTTTTGCAATGGCGCGTGAAGCTTGTAAGAAATAGCGCGTGCTTTAGATAAAGGTAAAGTGGTTCCTACACCCTTTTTTACGGGATATTCCATTGGCATCATCTCTAGAATTTTTAAAGTCTAGAGGCGGTTTTAGGCCTAGCGATTCTAGTTGGAGACTTTGATAATTAACTATAAATTAGCCGCGAAACCTACAATGAGTTTTGATACGGTTTTACGCATATTTTAACAGTATAAATATAATTAAAATAACTTGTTATCAGAGTGTAGTATCCCTTTAAATTACTATATGTGTTTTAAATATGATTTAGAATATGATAAGAAGAGGTTAAAACGACGAAGGCATTATTTGTGTAGTTGAAAGCTTACAACAATTTCATATTTTAGTTCTTCCAGCGTGTAATTTTCCCGTCCATAAACGAAGTAATAGTTTGAAGTTTATACCCTGACCCATGAAAAGTTAAAATGTTTACAGTTTTCCATCTAATTTTAGTTTCACAATTTTCTAAAATTCGAAACTAAAGTAAACCATAGTCGTTTATTAACCGAGATATAAACGAATCCATCCAATAGAAACCTTTATCTTTTTCGAACAACATAACCGTCTAATAAATCCCTACAGGAATTTCAATCATTTCAATATAAATGGAAGGATGACGTGGAATTACTAACGAGACCAATAAGTGACCATCAAGCGAGCCTAAACTTTATATCCCCAAACCTTTTAACGTTAAAGTATAAGATTCCTCGCGAGTATACGAAAAGCGAAGGGGGTTTATTTTAAAACGAGATGGCTTTTGATATTACTGTTTTATTTCGAGGATATAAAGGATAATCCTGGTTATGACATTAGAGACCGTCTATTTCTTCACTCTTGACCCGGCTTTTTAAATAAAAAAAGCGGAGGGATTTGCTTCCTTAAGTAATAGAGATACGAAGGGTTTAATGGGGTCGGGGTATGGGGAAACTTATAAAACAAAATGGTGCCTGGAACGAAGACACGGGTCGTTACATAAATCCCCCAGCGTCTCGTTTTAACTCTAGGCAGGCCCTTTCTCCCGGGAACGTCATTTAACGCCGTCGAAAAAGACTCGGCAAGATCTAAGTCAAGAGATACCAAAAACAAGACGCGTACACGTCGGAAAACCCAAAAATATGGTCTCAGCGATATTTATAGGTGGTGGACCAAGTTTGCCGCGAAAATATTTCATTCGCGACGAGGTAAACACCATCAATAATGGTAGGAAAAAATAAATCAGACTTACTCGGATATAGACTCTAGAAGATGAGGAAGTCGTGATGATAAAACGGAGCAACTTCGTCGATGATCTCATTAGGTAGAATTGAAAGTAAGAACGATATATCGTTACGAGAGATAATGGTATCGGTCATACAAATACGATGGTAGATCTCTTTACGTGCCTGCAAAAGGAAAATTGGATTCGATATTAGAAGCTTTGCTTATTGCAATTTGATTAACAAAAACAAAAAATAATTTCGCTTAAAACTGTTTAAAAATAAGAATACAACATGATATTGATCTAAATCTTTCTCTAAACTGCTTCGGGAACTAGTTACCGATACAGCTTCAACAACCGACAAATGAAACTATAAATAAACGATTTAAGAAGCTGTGTAAACAGATATTGCTTAAAACGATTCCTGGCAATTTAAACAATGGTTTGATTTTAAGGTTTCAAATCGATTTGGAATCGCTAGTGTGAACGAGGCATTCTTCACTTAATTTTTCCCGTCGCTATTCGATTATTAACCCACTTCATCCTTCACTAATTATCATTAGAAAAAGGTTGAAAGTTTGGAAAAATATGGTATGAAAGGTTTTTAAACCACACCCACAAATGGGCTTTCAAATATTTTAGACGCTTCAAAGGAATTTATGGCAAATGTTATTTGTATTCGAGAGAAGAGAAAAAAAAAATAAGTAAAAGCACTTTGGCGAATAAAAAATTGTTTCCGGATGAGATCATCAACGAATGCGACGTTACGATTAAGTTATATTAGACGTAAGATACGACGATACGCGACGTATAATGTAATCTTCGCAATTTATAGGAAATTAATCCGGGGGTTGGCTTGACAAACGGGGCGAAGACCGAAATTGGTGATGGGATCTTTTAAGAATGGCGCTTTAATTAGAGCCCATAATAATTATAGGCTTTCGGTATTAGTAACCCGCTGGAGTGGGGGACCAAGAGGGTTTGAGAATGGTTAGAGGAAAAGCCGTTCGTGTTTAAGTAATGGAATTCACCGATGCCAATAACGAAGTATCGGAGTAACAGCTGTTTCTCCCGTGGAACAGCGGGGCCGGGCGAGCTACGACCAGTGTTTAACAGCTTAGTAACGGCCCAAAACATCGGACGTTATATAACATTCTTCCATCCCGTTTCGGCTAAGGCTTCTCTCCTTCATACCGACAACGAACAAAAGAGAGAGAGAGAAAGAGCTGTCAACGTTCTTGATACTAGCCATCTTCACGGAATCTAGCCTTCCCCGGCCCGAAAGTAAAGGGACAGTGAAAAACAATTTCAATACGGTATTTAACTAGTTAGGCTCCGATGTTTATCGTATTTTTTTACTCGAAGCAGCTTGTCAAAGGAATTAAAAATTGGATTGACATCGGGATAGTTTCGAAATGTTCTCTGATTCCATTTTTGTTTAAAGATTTTGAAGAGATTTATTGAAATTAGTTAAAAACTCCTATATACAATAGAAAGTTGACATTACTAGTCTCTACAACAACCAAGGCTTAAAAACTGTATACCAGAATGCCACCCGAGGAGGCGGAGCTAATGTACCTTATCTCTTAAATAATTGTCATTCGAAAGTTAAGCAATTTAGATAAAAAAAAGGGTTAAACTTTTTCTTTTTATCCTCTCTTTAATGTCATCTCTCTCGGGCCGCCTTTCCGAGTCTAATATAAAGAATTACATCAGCCGTCTTCTCTAATAAACTTTGGTAGTGACGGGTTCAGAAGTCACGGCACGGCCAAACTAAATTACTTTTAGAACGAAGCAAACATCAAGGGCTATGTAGAATATACGAGGGAGTAAAACTGGCAGGGAACCCCAGCTATATGAACTTTAAAAACATAATTTGACGGATAATATGGTGGCTAAAGCCAAATATAATACTCCTGCCGGCGGGGCCAGGTTCTTCAAAAAGGGAAAGAGAAATTAAAGTTCAGTGGGCGTACATAGTGGTACGCTTTTAAGCCAGCGTATTTGTAAAGAACGTTTCTATTTTCAGGTAGCAGCGGGAGTCCAATACTACGCGATCGCCCCTTCTAAACATACAGAAATTTTTCTACAGACGTTTCTTTATATCTTTTACGATATACGAGCTTGTGATAGTGTTAGATTCTAGTAAAGTGCCTATATAGATCAAAATCTAAGACCTAAATAAGGGACTTGCACACTGACGCTATCATTCATTCTATTAAAACCAACATTGTAATGCGCGACACCTTATTTGTAACAAACTGTGTTTTGTAATAAGGCATGTGTAGACTAATTAAACTTATCTTAACAACTAATTTAAAACTGAGCGTGGGCGCAAGATATAATTTAAAGCCAGATTTTACACGAATAATGATTACGTAATCATAATAATAGGGTCTTACAATATCCAATAGCACTAGGTAAGATCCCTTTCTCAATGCCTATACTGAGTGAGAGAACTGACAATATAGATAACGCGAATTTAAAGTATTTGTAGACTTATTTACAATCACTAGGCACTTATAGTTCAAAAACAAACATAACCACTGGCTTGCGAAGATATTTATACAATAACTGGTAAAAATATATCCGTAGGTATCCGGAAATAAAGCCTAGTGACTTGGAAACTATCATTGGCTAGCGAGCTTGTCCATGGAGCGAGATAATACATTCAAGCAAGCGAGATGTTACGAGCTATACGGTATAAGTCTTGTCGAGGTAGCCAGTTTTCGTATTACTTTTGCCCGCGTTCACCCCTGACTCCGTATACTCCGTATATATATGGACCGAATAAGATATTTGCTTCATACATTTTAATGGAAGAAGCCCCTATACGAACTCTATCGCGATCCACCCGGCTTAACCCAAAGCCAGAAATACCTCGAAGAGAGTGGCATGGAGGGGAATCTTTACCGCGGGTGTGAGTTACGAACTTCATTGTCGCTGATACCGTTTCTACGGATCATTCTCGAAAAACGGGAGCGAAGAGAGGAAAATATTCTTTCACAAACAGGGTGTATCCGCATTAAGCTCGGTTCCCACACATTCTTACATTTGCTCCAAATATTTTACAGTCTCTAGTAACTTATTGCACTTCAATATTTTGTCCCAGAATCGAGGTTTTGTGTCAAATAAAAGGTGACTTAGATTAAATCAAGCTTTAACCCACGTTATCTGGCTTCAAGTGATAGAAAATACTATACACCCTGTATATGATGGAGCATGTTATAGCTAGCCTTGATCTAAAAAGAGGGATCATCTCATGGCGTCGTAGACAGAGATGTGCTCCGGATGGTGGCATTATTTCTTATCAGACTGATATTAAGGTGAAGGGTAAGGGGATATTACACCACACTCGTGGTCGACGATCGATAAAAGCAGAAACTGGAAAAACAGAGACATAAAGAAGATATAAAACAAGAAAAAGTGAAGTTAATAAAGCTAATTATCGCGAGTATGATGGACAATTTAACTTATATCCGAAAACTTAAAACATATTTTTTAATATTCATCCCATTAGGTTTATCCTATTCTTATTATTAAATAGATTTTTTTCAAGTATCATTTATTAAACTTTCAAAGGCTTTAATCTTTAATGGGTATTATATACTTTTTTTATTAATTTTATAGAAGTATATATAAAAAAAAAAACACTTTGTAATATCGTTAGAGATACGCGGTATGCATAGAAGATTAGGAAACGAGTTTTAAAACGATGTTAGTACCCATACTCCGAACTTTTTTTTTACTTTTTAATTTTTTTTCGCCAAGCAGCGAAATTTTTACGTCTTTTTTTACTATCGGGAATAATTTTTACGCGTAAAGTAAGACCTTTTATGAATTTTCGATAAGCTTCGAAAAATGTTTACCGCGTAAGGAAGTTTTTGTGACGACTAAAAAAGAAATCAACCTTATGAAAACAATTTTCTTAATCGTAGATAAAAATGAAAGGAGAATTTTTAAGTAGTTTGGACTCATCAGGGCGCGCGGTGACGCGATGCAATATTTGGGGTTTTTCACAGGGGGGAGACTTAAGCCTAGAGAAGAAATCTACCGAGATAAGACGCTTTGTTTAAGGTTAAAGCGAGCGCGAAAGTAAATCAACTCCGGTGGTTAGAACCCGCTAAAGGAAAAGTAAAAGGATCGGGTATTTTATTTCTCACCGACGACGAAAAGCGTGCGCTATATAAGAAGACGCGGACCCTAGGGGAGTTATATTTCAAGATGTGTTAGAGAGAGTCTTTGGAAAATGTTTAGAAGAGCCTTTTAGAGCCAGAATCCCCCTTTTCGAGAAGGCCAGGCGGCTTTTTGATCAAGAAGAGAAGACCCAGAGTATAAGAACGAACCTTAAAGACAGAGAGAGAAAGAGATAGTATATTCGATAGATTAGAGGCAATGAAATAAAAGGCGGGAAAATATATACGAGGTTATTAACATCATCGCGCGTATTTCTTCCTAACTATATTTCATTCTATATTGCTTCAAAACTAATAGATGGACTATGAGAAGAGGAGAAAGAAAAAAGTAAGAGGGGAAAAAATCGCTGATGGATTCTGGTGGGGAAGAAAAGATTGTTTTTCGAGTCCAGTGAACCTTAATTGGATCCCAATCCGCAGGAGCGCTTTTTCACAAAGATTTTTGTCCGCTCTATTTTTTATTTTTTTATTTTATACTCCTCCAAGTTCCTTCTTCAACTTATAGAGAACTTTATATGAAAAACATAAAAATGGGCAAAGAAACTGGGAGTGGAGGAAAAAGAACGATTTCAAGATGAGAAAAAAAAGCATATCTGTAAGGGCGTCCGTCGGGGCGCTATCCGAGCTTTACATTCGGCAATATCAGCGAATCTTTCTCTCCCTATCGTCTAGCTCGACTGAAATCGAACAATTTGCAACAACGCTTCTACGATAGTTTAATCTTATCAAGGAAAGAAGAGAGGAGGCGTATATAAACGAATCTGTACAGTTTGCAAACGAGCGAAAATCTAAAGCGGATTAAAACGTAATGTTATATTTCATAGAGCTTAAAAATAGTTTTCGCGACTTTTGAAGGTAAAGGAGTATATATACTTCTATACTTCGAAAAGGAACGGGGTTCGAAACCATCCCCAGTCGAAGGGAACTCGAGCTGAAGCGTCTTAAGCTTCGAAATCATGCCCTTAATTCGATTCTCCGGACTACGAGTTAAATATAGAAAAGGCGTTGCGCGTTTCCTTACCTTACCTTAGCTTAATTTCTCAAATTTCGTTAGGGATTTAGTTACGGGAACAAAAAAGTTCTCAATCAGCACTCGCTAGCGTATAACTCGGTTTAAGGAAAAGCGTGAAAATATCTCTCCCTCTCTCTCTCTCTTCGACGTTACGTATATATCCGAACTCAGTGACTCTCTCAAATAAAGCCAATTTGCGAACGACAGCGAAGAGAGTCGGCGTGAGTCGACTATTCGACATTGAGAGAGAGAGAGAGAGAGAGAGAAATAGAGTAGGAGAAACTGCGTTAACGTTTCCTTTTTTAACGCGGGGAAACTTTTCCCATATTCGACGGAAAAATATGCCAACGAATTCCTCATCACGTGATTTCTTTCTTTTTTCATTTTTTGAAAAAGCAGTGGAAAAGCTGAAGGCGCGAACTTGTCAAAACTGTCAGAGTGAGAGACGGAAAATTGGAATTCTGTCCGAAAAGACTGTCGAAAACCTAGTAAGTACCTAATATTTATTCCGAATAATACACACCCGGACCAATATGAAGAAGAAATGGCGAAGAAATAAGAATAAATTGCTATAAGAAACAAGCGTTGAAATAAAATAATAAAAAAAAAAAAAAAATACGTTGCAGACATGCGCGGTCAAATGGCGAAAACGACATTGTTACCGCGCGAAAGACGTCTTGTTCGACAATATAGAAAGAAAATGATTTACATGTGCTAAACAAGAATAAAACAAGATGAGTAAGTGATCAAAGGCTTCTCGCCAAAATGGTTTTCAGTCTGTTGCCAAAAATTATTTTTTCAAACCTTGCTCAACTTTCATTCATCCACTAAGTTACTGAAATTATATACGCAAACCAAACCTTTAAACTATGCCCAAATTTATCCCCATCTTAACTAGTTTTGTCCAAATTATATTTCCAAACCAAATGATCAAACCTTACCCAACATCCTAACTGCGCCAACTTTTACCAATATTGTTTGCAAACCAAATCTAAATGTCTTGCACAACATTCATCCACCCATGTATTAAACCATCTCATTCACCAATCCTACAAGCTTACCCAAATATAATAAGGAATAAATAATCAAAATTAATCAAATTAACGGTATGGTGTATCGAGTTTTTACAGATCTTAACAGTAATTTCATTAAGCTTACGTAACTCTTCGCTCGTCCTACTACAAGAAGCTTTAAAATAAGTAAATCCACCCAAAGGAAGGAAGGTTTAAAAAAATAACTAAAAACTCCAAAATTGGTGTAGCGAAAATTTCTCGGCAACACGAAGTTTCTCAACCATTTCCACCTTGTTAAAAAAGTTTTTAAAATTAACATCGATTGGTTTAAAAATCAATTTCAGCCTCTGCCTAGGATGTAAAGAAAATAAAAAAAACGACCTTGGTCTCTTCGTTCTCGGGGGAATTTTAAAGGGCTTATGTTTTTAGTTCGCTAAGTCTACAAAAGCTGCGCGGATTGGGGACATTTAAAAAAAGATTTCTCGCTAATGAGAGTCATTGCGAAAGTTTTTTTATTTCCACTACCAGCAGTTTCGAAGTAAGATTTCAGCCAAGGAGCGCGATTAAGTCGAAAATATTTCCAGAAAATAAATTTGTTTTCCTTCATTTATAATAGTTAATTTAGAATATATTTAAGGCACGATGGTAAGACAAATATGGAAAAATTTACATTTTAGAAAAGATAATTTGTAATTAAAATAAAAATTAAATTAACATCTAAAATAATTACGATTTGACTGCTTTTGCATGATCTACTGAATCAACAAATCTAGAGTATAGTTTTGAGCTGGTTAAACCATACGAATATTAAATAATTACGTTTACAATTTACTAAAATATCCCCAATAATTTTTGGGTAAATATATTAGTATAAAACTGAAATTTCAATCTTTTGACGTTTTATTTCTAGGATAGTATATGTACAGCTCGAATTAGTTTCGTTTGATGAAAGCCCAATTAATTCACTTTGTTTCTAGTCGAGTTTTTTTACGCCCTAATGTTTATTCGAGTGTTCGACTCGAGTTCCACTCAATACTTCAACAAAATTAATAAAAGTGAAATGACGTATGCATTAAAGTTATATTTCCAACGATTTTTAAATCATTTCGTGAAAATTTCTACGATAATTAATTCTAGACGTCTGTATTTGCCGTCTGAAGCGTCAAGTAAACAAGCGAGGATAAATATTGCTTAATCCAAAATAAAAGCCAAATTATTAAATATTTTTAATGAAGCGGCTTTCAATTTACTTATCGAACTCGTGTTAAACTTTATCTCTAATCAAATTTTTCTTGGTACCGTTAAAATTGATTTGTTTTTGTAAAAAGATGAAGCCAGAAACTACTTGATAGGATCACGTGACCACTTAACAGGGCTCCTAAAACTATGAATAAGAGGTTCCCTTAATCGAGGATATCTTTTTCTCGATCTCATCTCGGTAACCCTAACGATCAACTGAAGAAGGGTTTTGGCTCGAAGCGTCTCAAAAGAAAATAAATATTTCTACACTATGTCATTTTCTCTTGAAAAAAATCTTAATTTCAAGTAGAATTTGGATATTTTAGGGCATCCCTGCTAATAATAACGCGTTTATAGACAATTCCAAAATTTAGCAGCACGTGAGAGGCTATTGTCAGCCGTTCTCGTATCATTCGCTGACGTAGAGATAGATGAAGCCTAACATTTTGGATGCTTCCCACTCGAGTTGGAATTTGTCTATATACTTTGAACTGTGGTTACGTTAGGCGTGAATGGATTACGAGCATTTAAAAGCGTTCCGAAACAGCTTTAAAAGTGTTTAATGACTGTAACGCAGCTGCGGAAAATGGAATTATTTTTCCGACCATTGTGTTTCTCCACTCAACCCTTTAGCGAGCTCACTTTTTAACTTTCAAGGCGAGAAATAAAGCCAAAAAAAAACATTAAAGAAGTAAATCGAGATTCGGAAGAAAAAAAGAAAAACTGTAGAAGAGAATGAGAGAAAGAGAAAGGAAGAAAACTAGCCAAGAAATTGAATGAAAAAAAGTAGGAGGAGTCACGAACGGAAAGAAGAAGAGACCGCAAAAGTTTTCTCTCTCTTTATTTATCGGAGGGGTTCGCCCCCACCCCCCACTCTCGCGCTTTCTTCCTTTCTTAACTTTAGCCCAGTCACATTCTTCAAACCTCGGACTGAGAAACTTTTTTAGGGTACCCCTTAATTATGGCCAGCGCTAGCCCACGCTAGAATTGTACTATTCCTAGGCCAATAGTTACTGTACCGTAGGAAGGAAATTCTCCACAGTCATGCACTTCCCTCGCATCCCCTTTTTGGGAATCCATTGTAATCGAATTGATTCCGAGAGTAAAATACTTTTTGTGTAAGTCCATTACAGACCGTCCCCTTCTTCACGCCGTTGCCGCGTCGCCATTTTAGGGTCGACCCTTACTTTCACTTATTCTCTTTAGGGCGTCGAGAACGGAAGACGCGACCAAAAAAACTAACCCAAATAGACTTGTCGGTTGTATAATAACGGACAAGCCAGTGATAATGCTAAACTTTTCCGAAAGAACATTTATACATAAAATTAATTAAAACAGCAAAGGAAAATAATATGATTTTATATTGATTCATCTTCTAAAAACAAGACACGTACGTTAGTAGAACATTCCGGAAGTGTCTCTGAATTGTACAAAGAATATGAAACCTGAATTCGGCAATAAATACAAACCAAAAGTGAGGAGTCTTTTGATTAGTCGAAGGTGTTTCTTTTAATATAACTTCAACCTCTGATTATTTTCCGATTTTCTGCACAAATCCGACACATTTCCCGAGTGTTTTAATACGCTAACAAGTTTTATTTTTAATAAGAGAATCGATAAATATAATCACTTAATCCTTCCAATTTAAAACGGAATTTACTAAACAATTTGACATTAAGCTCCTGGTAAGTATCTTCTCTCTGAACATTATTGAAAGGCGGATAAAACACTTTTACAGGCGTACTTTAAGAATGTATTAAAAATCAACCCATTGGGACAGTGAAACCTTTGTTTTTCTACCTCTAAACCTAACCAATTTTTACGTTAATAATATAATACTTCTTTAGCCTACTAAAAATGGAATTTACTCCACCTTAGCTACACTTTCGTTGTTATAAGCGTGTGACACATTCAAATGGTCAACACATTCATCAATAATAAACATTACCGTGTGATCGCCTATTAGGGACTATACATATATATACTGGACAGCGAGGCAACGACTCTATATAGGAGATGCCATTTTATTTCACTTCAAACCCTTTCTACTCTTTTTGTTTTTTTTTTTTTTGTTTCTTTTTGGTCTTTGGTCGCGGGGCGTATTCTAACGTTGTAGCCCTATTTTGGGCCGCAATGTGTACCAGGAAGGAGGGTGGAAGGCAGAGAAGAATTCCTCGTCACCTCTAAGCGTTTAATTATAGTGAAAGGGGGCTCCCGATTGGATGCCTAAAAAGAAAAGAATGAAAGGAGATGGAAAGAGCGAGAGAGAGATGGGACGGAGGAGCGAGAAGAAGAGCCTGAGGGAGAAACCGATTTACGATCCATTTCCAGGCAAAAGGGAAGAGAGAATCAATTCCGCCGAAATGGACGGTCGCTTGTAAGCCTGTTAAAGTAAATGGGCCGACCACCGTGTAGAAACAATTTCCTGTTCGAGCAACGACATGCGCGAGAAAGTAAAACGCGCTACGTAATTTTACTTCCAAAAGACCCTATCTTAATAAACCGGACTTTGAAATATTCGCGGCTTTTAAAAGCTCATTTTAAAGGCATCCCTTCTCCTTGGTTTTCGAGTATCTTTATCAAAAAACAATTCGTAAAAAAATAATCGGCTTTAAAATTTATTATATAGTTTTAATTAGCGTTTCTTTGTGACTAAGGACTAATAATTAATCTTAAAAGATGAAGACGTAGATCAAAAACAGGCGTTCATAAACGTGCCCTAACAGCAAAAAGTCGTAACAAAACCTCGTGCGTATTGATATTGACACGTGGTTTTCTTAGTTACTAATTTTGCCACAAATTGCCGTTAGAGGACGCTTTTCCATCTTTTAAGGCTCCGCTTTTGATTGTAGAATTCAATAATACGAATCGATTAAGTTATATAATATAACAACATTTTTAATCATAATAATTAGTGAATCTTGAGATACGTGGATTTGTATTTAAGTTGAGTAGTAAATGGGGGGGGGGGGAAGAGTATAAACGAAAAGCTAAAATAGGAAATGATGTCCGACAACAAATGGAAGACCAAAATCTTTTATGAGCCGAATGACGCTCTCGCAAATTAAAACCAATGCCTCCCCTTTCCTCTGAACCTCATTTCAAATCAGTTTCATAGAAACAGATACAGTTTTCAGCAAGTAAAAAGCTACGCGTTCTCGTATTGCTACTTGGTTTGAAGAGAACGATAATTAAACAATTGGCTAAAGTCATTAATAAAACTTCCCAGAAAAATCAACTTATTTTTAATGAATTTAAGAAGTATTAAGTTTTAAATCTTAAAGAGCATCTTCAAGATTCTGAAAACGTTACTTTAGATCAAAAATGAAATACTTCAAACCTATTTGCATTTAATACTTCAAAAATACATTAAAATTTAACTATCTATGTTCTGATTATGTTTATTGGTGAGTTTTAAACTCTTATTAGCGTATCAAACCTGTAAACTTTAGATATGGAAATAACCTAGCTTTTATCTTCGTTGAAAATTCAAACTGAATCTAAATATATATGGAATTTAACCTTAATGTAGCACCAGGCGCAAAGCTAAACGCCGCTTTTATATCGAAGTAAATAAATCATAGATATAATGGCTATAGCTTAGCTTAGTGCGCGTTATCAAATCAAGGTGAAATTTACGATAAAATTATACATCCCTCGAAGTAAGAGATAGGAGAATGAAATTAAGTTCCGATTGATACGCCAAGCAACGCCAACTTAGATAACTATGGTCTCTAAATATCCGATTGTCGAAATTTACGCGGGAAGTTTTAGCCCCCTTTGGCTTTCTCCCTTTCCTCCAACTACGTCGGTCCGTATCTCCTTATTAGAAAAGGCCTCGAGTGGAATATTCCCGCATCACCATCTACAATCTTCTCGTCCTCCTCCTCCTCTTCCTCTTCCAGGACGACGCTCACTATTCCGAATCTCTTCTCCTCCCGTTCGCGTTGTTAGAGAAATATTATGATTATGAGATTATTATTCAAAACTTCGATAAAGAGATCCCCGGGCGAAATATCATGGCTGCTAAAAGCCTGGCGCGAGTTTTCTCGTACCTGGTGAAAACCGCGTACCCTTGTGTCTCCCTATATATTTATGCTAGAAAAAAACCGCTGGCTGTTAAGCTTTATTTTTATACTAGCCTAAATCTCAACGGTAAGGATAGTTAGGATGAGGGTGAAGTACTCTAGATAACGGATATTCTTTGGTGAATTGGTTATAAGAATTTATAGGGATCCTCCACACCCATTAAAGGGAAAGTAAAATCTTTTTCTTTTAATTAATGTCAGATTGTTTTGACACAAACGGAAGACCGTGGCTCCATCTAACTTCGAGTAAACAAAACACAAGATTTACTTAAAAATCTGATTCACTTGCATGCCCAATATCTTATTTAACAAATGGTGAACTTTAAATAAATAATTTGAGGGTAAAACGCTGATTAAAACTTAATTTTGGCATAATTAAGTGGAAAATGGGGGCTTTAGATTTTTCCTTCATGCAGTCTTTAATTTTTCACTCACATCTTCTCTTTAAATTTAAGGTTTTAGTCTTCATCGGGGCAGCTTATTTTAGCCAAGAGCAACTCGGGCGTATTTAATTTTAATTCCAAAAGGAGGGATGAAGAGAAAAAATAGAATAGGGTGAAGGTATAGGGAACGAGGAGGAAAAAGTCATCTACCCAAAGCATATAGAGGATACTGTGAAGCCTTATCGTTTCATCTAATGTAAAATAGGCGATGGATTCTATACGCCAGCTTTTCATGTTTTTTTTTTTTAAGTCTCTTTTATCTTCCCACGCGCGAAAAATTTTGCACTGCCGATTTTTTGGTTAATTGGAAGCAATTACGCCGAGCGGCAAAAAATAAAAATAAAAAGGGTTGGGGCAATTTTTCCTACCCTGGAAATTCTCCCCTCCTCCCCCCTCCGATTGAAACCTATAGAAAAGAGCCGAGCGTATCTTCGGTTTCATCCACTCTGGCCCCAACACTTTTTGTTTATAATCTGTTTAGGATAAATCTCGTGGCTATCTTTTTCGGATAGGACCGAGCACGAGAGACCATCGGGTATAAAGAAGATTGCTATGGGAAAAAGAGAGATCTAATGGAAATTGGATTAGTCTCTCAATTTGGCGCCTTTCATGTGGCAAGAAAATGGATCTATAATACAATTTGCGACATTTTATTTCTTTTGACTGGATCGCGTGACCTAAATGTTCTACTTTTTCCTCGGTTTTCAACCGCAAATAAAAAAAAAAAATAGATCAATCTTGGTTTAAGGGAAAAACTAGCTTTTAATTGCACCGTAAATTAAGCCTAATTTTGAAGTAATTTGCTAATGAAATTGGTCAATTTTTATAGCGAAGAATATATAATAAAATGTTGTTAGACTACTTTATCTCTTGTCGAGAAACATAATTGGTTTACTTAGATAAAAACTCTGTTTTAATTACACAAAGGATCAGAATTAAGTTAACTAAAAGTGTATTTATTATTTTTTCGACATTTAATTTTGCTAATGAATTTGTGGCCTATATTTAGAGAGAAAGCAGAAAGTAAGAAAAATGTTTCCTGCCTTTCGCTCTATTTCATTCCCCTTTAGAAAAATATTCTTAATAAAATAGATCCTGCTCTGTTTAAGTCTGGTATAGATGATGCGATTTTTAAAAGACACCGAGTGAAAGAGAAAAATGTATAATCTAGATGAACTCTACCTTTACATGATTTGCATCGAAATCAGTAGACAGACTAATAAAGAATTTAAATCTTACAAAACCAGAGTAAGTTTAAAATTTTAAAACCCATTATCCTGAATTAAAAATCAAGGGCATTAAGGGTAATGATATATTCCACGAAAGATCATTAATGTATTCGGTTTCTACAAAACAAAGAAATAATACGGAGAGCTACGTGAAAACCTTCCTTCCAAACTATTTTATCAATGTATGAAAGGTATTCGAATTAAAGTGCTAGTGGCATGTTTTACTTCAAAGTAAAAAAGGTCCATGGTGAAAACGACGCACTGTGGCAAACCTTTTAAATTTTTTTTGTAAAAACGCTTTTCCTCAGAGCATTTTTCTCATATTTAATATCTCAAACTTCCCAACAAATTGTGCCAGGCGTAAAAAATAATACATTCTATTTTAGGACGACGAAAAAAGTTTAACATTTTCCGTTTAATTTACGTGCCACTAGCCCTTTAAGTTTAAAAATATTACCGAAGCAGCTGCAACGGTTAAAACGAAGTAGTTGAGAAACTAAAGTTAAATGCATTAAACATTAAATAACCGGCCTTTTTACCGCGTAAAAAAATAATAATGAAAACAATTTAGTTTTTTATACCTAGGTTTTTTTGTAAATTCGGGGCAGCTTGGCTACGTCGGCCTGGGCTGGTTCCCTCGCGGAGTCGATTCGCCAGCTTTAAACATCGAGGGAATTTCATGGAATTTTTCCCTTTTTCCCCTTCAAGGAGGTGTATATATCTTTCATTGCCATTTTCTCATCGGCGCATAATCTAAAAGTTCTTTCTAGCCTGGGTGGGTGCCTCGTATACATTATACATCAGTTAGGGCAGCGAGAGATACGCGAAAGAGAAAGAGATGGTGCGTGGGAGAGAGATGAAGGATAGGAAGAAAAGAGAGTAACCTATTTTGAAGCTTTCATCCAAGTATAAGCAAATGCATCTGGAATACAAATTTTCAAACAAAAAAAAAAAAAAATACTAAATGCAAAGAAAAGGAAAAAGATTTTCGTTTCGCAATACGGACTCTTTCATCCCAATGAAAACTACATTTTTTTTTTATCTTCTCCATCGTTCTCTGCTTCCCCCGGCGAACTTTCCCTTAATTCATAAAGGGCCAGTGTAATGATAATAAATGTTATTGAAAACATTTCAAAATCTTTTAAAGAACTAGTTTATCTATTAGGATTTTATTAGATTTATATTCAAGGGGTTTTTTAATAATATTTTAAATATATGTCGAATTGATAAGGAAAAAACTTCAATGAAGACAAAAAAAAAATACGAGGTTTGACCTTCGTTAACTTTAAGTTCACAAATATTCTCCCGAACCAAGTCGCACAAACGTACTATTTAGCCTAGAGGTGTGTAAAAGAAGAAGAAAAAAAAACTACAAAAATAAGAAAGAAAAGTTTAATTTGAATTGCAAATTCTAAGCTTAACTCGGAAGGAAATAAAAGCTGAAGGTTTTTTTTTTCTTCTTCACCTGATTTCTCAGTTTAAGACGAATCATATTCCCGAAGGTGATGACGGCCTTTGCATTCTAAGGGGATGCTACGCATTCTCCAAAAATGTGAGAGAAAATAACGTCGATGCGAAAAAAAATCAGCCTTAGCGCTATTCGGGTGTTGTAGTAATGATTAGAAATATTTTTTTTCCTTGACGTTCTTAGCCAACGGAATAAAAGCAAAAGTCTAGCTGTTTTCATTGGGTAAAAAAAAAAAATAAGTCTGGTACCAGAAAAAAATACTATTCCCAGTTCAACTTAATAGGTTTCATTCCCCCTTCTTTCAAGAGTGTGGAAAGAAATAATGAATTATAAAAAGGAAACTTATATCCGTTCTCACGCCTTCATTTTAAAAAATCTTACACGAAACGTAGAAAAATTATTTTCAAAACATAAAAGGAGTCTAATTTGTAAAGTGAAAAGTAATAACGCATTTTTAAATTAGGTTAACGAAATATGTTTATAGTTAAGGGAAGAATAAAAATTAAATAGATTTTTGTTTTTTTTAAATAAATTAACTTTTGAAACTTTTTAGGTTAAGCAATTGGTTTCTATTTATTCGAAGTGACTTAACGACGAATCAGAGATCAATCTTACGCCGTGTTAGAAGATTATACACAAAAAAAAAATCTCTACTAATAGTGTAAGTCTCAATTATGATTGAATCATTTTAATTCCGAAATTTAACTCTTATCTTTCCCTTTAAAATCGAAACATATTATATAATAAATTGAATGGAAAGTTTCAAATTTTGAAAGTGTTTTACGCGTCACACGACTTAAGTCATATTTCCCAATGATCGAAATGTCTCAAAAGTATAAGAGAAAATACGGAATAAAATACATTTTCCGAAGATGAATAGCATCCATCCCTATATATAACACGAAAGAGAAGAGAAATAGAGGGAGAGAGAGAGAGAAAACACTAAAGAACCGAAAAAGAGAAGTCCAAGTTTCCTGATTTTTTTTTTTTTTTTTTTTTTTTTTTTGTTAGAAAAAAGGGTGAGTGGGTATTTTGGTACAGTGTCCGCGCGAGAGAGTTACATCCCCTCAAATATGTTTACAAAATATGTCTTCCGGAAAAACAGTTTTCTGCAGAATATCCCTCACTCCAGCGCTCGCTCCGAAAATCGATTTTTCTTTCTAACAAATATTCCTCCGGTCTCGTTTCGAACTCGAGTTCGAGCCAAAATGAATTTTATTCACCTTGAACTGATATAAGCCAATCTTATATGGGATTCCCAGTTTTTGTTTAGTTTCTTTTTATGAAATATAAGGAATATAAGATTAATAATAAAGGGCGGGTGAAACGTAAAAAAAGTTCTTTTTATTATATAATTTGGTGTTTAAGGGGTTAGTGAAAGTAATTGATTTGGGAAAACCCATAATTACCTCTACAATAATTTTAGGCCCGTAGTGAAGGGGGGGGGGGTCAAAGGTTAATGCCCATCAAAAAATTTGCCCTTGAAATAAATTTAGTTTATGGGCCTGGATAATTTTACAATATGGGAAATATATATCACGTGATCTCACATCACACTAGAAAAATTATTCCTTGTAATCAATGGAACAAGGGATTAAACGCCTGGCTAAAACGTCTATGAGCATTAAATCATCTGATAGCAAACTGCAGAAGTGAATTACGCAGTTTTCACGTGGACCGAAATCATGGTAATTTTCCTAACTAAATTGCGCACTAAATATGATTACTTTCTGAAAGAGTCTTTCTCGTATACGATATTTAGTTCAGAAAGGCTTTAAAACTGGTCGTTTGATCACATTTTACCGTCTTACTACGTCATCAAGGGATAAATTTAAAATGTCATTTTGAATACAGGCTATAATGACTAAAAAATACCTTATACAAAATTTGGTGACAGTACCACTTTAAGTGAATTTTTAAAAATGTGGTTTTGTAAATTTATAAGATCGCGTTAAATTTAAAATGTGTTATTGAATTATTAATCGAAATGGGAGTTTTATTAGAAATCGATAAGCTAACTACTTGAATTTATGAAGTTACTCTATGGGTTCGGGAAACACTACGAAACTGAATATGTACAACCGACAATTCAACAGCGCAATGATACGAAACGTTACGAATCCCTAGAAACCAAAAATAGTTTAAAGTACATTTGGTAGTAAAACGCCAACTATATGGAGTTATAAAATCCACATTAAGGTTTGTCGTATCGTATATCTTAGCGGTCAAAGTTGATAGTCGGCTTTCGAGTGTTTAAAGGCTTAAAAAAGTGGGAAAGAGGCTTAGGACGCCCCGAAGCTTCCGCAAAAATCTATACCAAATAAAAAAAGGGTTCTAAGGAAAATCCACTAAAGTAGGAGAACCCCAAATATAAGGTGCTTTTAAAAATCCATTTCGCTTTCGCTCTGGGCTGCCCAAAGTGCGCTCAAGCTAGCTCAAGTAACCTTTCCAAGCCTACGTCTCTTCTAAAAACAAAGTTTATTTGGTCTCTTTCGGTAAAAAACGATTAAGTGAGGAAAACTTCGTTTTTCGAGCTTCGACTTCGCCTCTTCGGAAACACGGTTTGTAGAAGAAGCTTATACATCCTGGACAAAAAAGAAGTCACCTTTCCTAAGAACCAAAATTAAGCCGCAAGGACGAGCTATTTCCACCCACTCAGAGAATCTACTGTTTCCCGTTCAAAACACTTAAACATATTAGGAATAGCGTTGGCTCCTAGGACAAGTTACTGGCGCTTCCATGCAGGACCAAACTCTTTCGATGACGGAAAAAAAGATAAAAAGCCATAGAGGAAGAAGAGGATATTTTGAAACAGTTAGGTATTGTAAAGTTGTATTTTCATATCAGGTCAGGATTCCAATAAAAACCGATTTGCACTGAATTACCGCTACTTTGTTTTGGTTTAAAACGGTCTTAAATATTTGAACCATATCTATCCCTATTCGAGTTATTAGAAAACGTGGCAAAAGCTACCTAACCAAAAATCGTGCTTATATTTAAATGAGGGTTTAATATTTCAAAGATAAAGTTAAGTTGAGATATTGATGGAAACTCATGGTTCGGGATTTCACGATTATTTTCTAGATGGCATCAAGTATCGATAGTTACAAGTAACGATACTCGATCACTAGGACCTCGCAATAATTTTATACGCTTGGGATTAGTATTTGAAATATATTGAAAACTCGAGGTGAAACTCTCATACTATATGAAGAAGAAGCTGATAGTCCGTATAGGTTATATCTGTGAACGCGCCTTAAGAGAAAAAAAAAATGCCAAAGAGTAAAAGAAAGAGCTAGAGCCGAGGACAAATACTCGGGAGTGCATGCTCTCAAAAAACAGCTAAGAAGTTGGGCGCGAGGGTAACTTTTCTTTTTCATTCCTAATACAATTTTCAGCGCGTTTTTCGCTAGACGGACGATAAGAAATACGAAGAAAGAATGACAAAGAATAATAGCGTAGAATCTTTCTTCTTATACGATGAAATAGACTAAGAAGTATACAACGCCGAGGCGTCTCTATTCCACTAACGGAGTGGACCGAAATACGCCACGCCTCGTGAGACAAAGACAATGTTATATACGAAATAGTCACGAATACAACTAGAATAGGTCCGGAGCGTCGCGTTTTATAAGAACATCTTCGGTCCGTTTTTCTCCTATAGTAAGACCGTGCCACAATCGTCTTTGCTCGATGTCAGAACTTACAAACTCAACTGAATCGCCTTAGGGGTCGAATGAAACGAACTGCTATAGGTCGAGAATCATATTGGAAATCGGTAGGAAGAGCTCTCGCGTTCTACTCTTAGACGAAACACAACCAATATATATAGCAACAACATTCAGGAATAAAAAAAAAAATATAGAGTGAGCCAGAGAGAGAGAAACGCGGATGATGGCAGGGTGGAATGGAAGAAGCCGACGCTTTCGGCAACCTGATAAATTATAGGGATCGAGTGCCAATATCTTTATATATATCGCGAGGCCCGCTAAAACCAGTACGCTGGAGTCGAGGGTCCGAGTGACAATGAACTATACCGAGCTAGGGGTCTTATAGTTCGTTCTAGTTCCCGGTAGTGGTGTGGTCGAAATAGAAAAAGAAAACTCCCTTCTTTCGCGATCGAGCGAGCTGAGGAAGGAAAAGTCAAGCAAGACCCGGGAAAAAAAAACCGCCCAGAGAAAGAGATCGAAGAAAATGAGAGAACAGGAAGCTGTATAGTCAATTTCATCAAGAATTGGTATCACGTACGAAGTAAGTCTCCCCATAAAGGGATAATGAAGAGACGTTATATTCAATCTAGTATGATTGTTAAAATATGCATTACCAGTAAAGGACGGATTTAACAAAATTATTATTTGAGCTCGCTAAGCCTACATTTTCAGACAAGCAAAACTGATACAAATCCACGAGGGTTTTCCCTTAATGTAACCATAGAGGGTAGATAGGGGAGGAGTGGAAGGGGCTCTTAAAGAGTTCTCGTTTTTCATTTTTTCCACGGAACATCCGGTATATGCGCGCGTCGTTTTTTAACACCCGGTCATCTGCTTCCATAGAGGTTATCTGCTTCTGAGGCAGACGATATTTTTTCTGCGCTGTAATTGGTTGTACTGGTTTCAAAATCAGCCAATAGTAAAACACAGGATGTTGAGAGGAAAATTGGAAAGGCAAAATCCGAGAACTCTCAAAATGCAGAGCCAAAGCTGTCGGTTTCCACTCCTCCCCTATCTACCCTCTATGATGTAACAAGAATTTAATTACGAGTTCTAAATATCATCTAAACCCCAATTTTAAAAATGATTCTAATTTACGACATAAGAACGTATATTTTGGTTTAGGTGTTTTTTCATTTTAGCCGCAATCTCATAATGGTGCCCTATCCGTCCTTGTTCGCTAATTAACGGTCTTTAACGCCAGTCAAAATTAGGCGTTTTAAGTTTTAAAATGACATTATATTTCAGCATCCAAATAATAACTAGGAAGTAAATGACAATTTGCTTTGATTGCCCAGTTTACGAGGAGTAAAGAGAATAATTGTACAAATTGCAGTTGTATTCTCCGAAAATGACCCAAAATCCTTTAAATAGGATTTTTAACGAGTTCGCGAAATAAAGAAACTAAAATAACAAAAGAGATAATTAACATATCTGGACAATTAAATCTAAATTATGAAAACCGTTTGTATAATTATATTTTAACGATTTAAATTTCAAAGAAAGGAATCAATTGTTTATTCCGAGTTCAAAGAACAATTTTCTTGTTAATCCCAACTTAGGTATAGAGGAAATTTTAGTCGCTATAGTTGAAAGTTTAATTTCCGATCGAAATAATGTTTATATTGGATATTGATTCCATTTTAGTCTCATATACTACTATATAATCTTGTTCAAGGGAAGTTGGCAGAGACTAAATTTTCTCTATGAGTTTAACATGGAATATGTATCCTATTTGCAAGCCCTAATTTTTAATAACAATGACATATCCCACTGGCAAAAACCAAAGTTTAAATAACCTTTGAGTATAATCGTAGAAAATTTGGTCGGTTAGAACAGGAACTCGATACCGATATTCGGTTGGGACCTTTTTTCGACGTATCGAATCTATACCAGTCTTAGTAATTTAAATTGATAGACCAACAGAGGCTGTTACAAAAGAGAAACACGAAACAAACGCGCTGGCGTCCCACCAGGGTATACAGCCAAGGTGGCTGGTCGACTTATATAGAGTAATAGCCAATTTATACGGAATCTGTTTCAGAGCCAACGACTCCATTAGGCTTTTTTTAGGGGCCCCACGATTCCCTCGGGAGTCCTTCGCTCCTGGTGCGAGGAAAAGGGGCAAATTATTTGCCCGAGTTTAATGATCCGAGACTAGATTCTCGCGTCGAAAGTTCTTCGAGCCCAAAACGATTCACCGATATAATAGGAAATGAATATATACGCGCTCCAACGCCCACTTTCCAACAACACGCGACACAAAAAGTTTCTTCGATAAATATTGAAACAATTACTTACAGGCGTCTTATGTTAGATGTGTTTTCTATTAATTGCTTTTGAGGGTCAATTGGTATATTTTTGTTCGATATACGGTACCGTTGTCGAGAAAAAACCTGTAAAGAAAAAAAATAACCGAAAGTTAGTAAATTTTCCACGTAATACAGTTTTGAATACCGCGTTCCATGGAATTATTCAATATAGATCGCTATTTAGAAAGTGGTTAAAAAAGTATAGGAAATACATAGGAATGGGTTACAATGGTATTTTGAGATTTTATATCTTATTCGGGGGAGATTTTAGGTTTTCAATGTTGTTTTAGTACTCCGATTCATCTGAAAATAATGTCGGGTAATATAAAAGCCTGACCTCTCGGTTTCATAAATTTGTTAGAACTTGAAGTCAATCCTAGCTGGCGAGCCAAAATTATACGGTCAAATTTGTAAGGTTGTATTGGGTACACCCACTTCATGGTATTAATTAAATACAGCCCCAAATTTAAGTAAGGACACACGTCCAAACACTTAAGTTTAGAATGTCTAAACGTCAGACAAATACTATATTTGCGAAGGGTAAATTCAACTCTACCCCATTATATTTCTGCCAAAGAAAGTAATTTAATTTTAAAAGTAGGGCGCAATCGTCATTTCTTAAGTTAGTCCCGGACTCGTGGAGGCGTCTTCAAAAATCTCTCCAAGAAAAGTTACTCAAAACTTTAATTAAATAAAATAGGAGAGAACGTCAACGCAATGGGTTCGAATTAAATTCTCTTCTAGAAAAACAAAAATCTAGGATACGTCTTGGACTCTTGGTACCGATTTTCAATTAGAATGACTCTTTTTCTCTCCCCGACCAAACCGCATTTGTCTCCTAAAATTTACATTTAATTTTCCGCACACGCAGCTTTCTTTATCGATTCAACGACTTACCAATTTAATGAATATTAAGAAGTCTGAATTTTGAAATAACCTTTAACGAGATTTCTAATTGTTCTTTAATAGGAGAGGGAAAAAATCTTTTCGATAAGAGGAAATTTTATTGGGAAAACTTTCTTCTTACTCAAAATTGCGAAATGAAATATTTTTAACCGGTATTCGATTAATTCCTAATTAAAGAAACTTTCGAGGATTTAAGGGAAAGAAATCACCGTGATAAATGAGGCGTTACTATTAAGAAGCCGACCAGTGGATTGAAAAATGCCGGCCAACGATAGGAAACGGTCCGACGCGTTTTCCATTACGCCACAATGAAAACCCAGGTTCTAACAGTGTAAAATTAAAAGAAAGAAAACAAGATGGATAGCCTCGTAGTAGTTTTTCTAAACTCTTGTCTGGAAAAGCCACTACCGCATTTCGTTTTATTTTAACCTAAGAGAAAGCACCACTTCTAGCTAATCCTAGCGGCTTTGATCATGGCAAGGTATATTCACAAGGATGGGCGCCTTTGAACTTAATCACGTGTCTTCAACCGTAAGTTTAATTTTTTGATTTAAAACTGACTCGTCAAACGTTAGCTATCTATTTTCTTCAACCTTACATCATGAAACATATGGACTCGAATGATAAGAGCAACCATCCGGTCTTGAAAGCCGTAGCAAACATAGCGAGAGTGTCAGAGATCATGTGATATTTATTTCGTCGTGCATATACGCGTGTGGTCAGTAAATTCGCTAAAATAACCAAATGCTCAATTTACTTTCGGGTCCAAATGTTTCCGTAGCCTTACTACAACTCCGAGAATAATTAAAATAGTATGTTTTCAACGAAATGTTTTTTGGGGAAAGTAAAAACTAGCTCGGTATATGGGACGCTGGATACTTTGTAGGCCGAAGCGTTGGAAACTCGGGCTAGATGAAGCGAAAGACAGAGAGAGAGAGAGAGAGAGAGAGAGAGAGAGAGAGAGAGAGAGAGAGAGAGAGAAAGTTGTGGGTGTGATAGAAACTGAGGAACGTAGCTCGTGCAGTAAAAGAGGTAGGTGCTTGGTTATTGATGTTCCGGGAGACTCTGGCTGCAGACAAATTACCAATTAAACGGAACAGCGCCAAAGTTCCTCTTAATGAGGCGTTATGAGACTGTGATTATCGCGAACCTGTCGACCGACCCATTATCTTTCTGGCCCGGAAAAAATAAAAAAAGGAGAAAGGAAAAAAATTCTACGCTCTACTACAGTTTGGTTAGAGATTAACCAGCTCGACTAGAAAAAGATAGAGAACCAACGCCAGCTACTCTACCACCACGAGAGTAAGAGAGAGTGAGAGGCAACGAAAAAAATCCTGACACACTCATAGATCATTCGCCATCATACTCGAAGGGAATTGCCGATGGTCCACTATAAGAAACCACGCGCGCGCGGCTATGATGACCCTTTTTCTTACACCTCCCATCAGCGAGGTGGCTATATACGCGTTCTCTAACTGTTCACCGACCCGTTTATTAGAAGAGGAAGGATGCAATTACGTTCGTTTGTATTATGGTCGTATATATTTGCTCGTAATAGACTTAGAGGCCTAACCAATAAGATTATCGTTAGCGTAAGCTGGACTTCTTAAAGAGAAGGCGAAACAAAAATATATAATAAAAGTAATAATATAATAACAATATATTAAATTTAGTTCCGTAAGATTGCTTGTATAGGAATATTTAGCTAAATATGATACAAGTCTGGTCGTAATTCGAACTATCTTCTCGAAGTTTAATGGATTGTGGTTCCGATAATGTCCCATTGGTTTATGAATTTAAATGATATGATAATTAAGAACGTGGGATTTAAGACATACTATTATTCAAATAAAGTTTATAAATTTTCAAATCTATACTTTAACAGCGTCTGTATTATCTAACAGTTTTAAGGTCAAGAAATCTGAGAACCAGTAACCCTTACGCGTTTCTTCCCCTCTTTAAGAGGTAAAAGGAGCGAATGGAAGGTCCTAATGAAGCCAAGACGAAAGGGCGAAGATTAGCAATTACTTAATTGCAACTCGGGGATTCTGGCAAAATAGGTCTTCGCAATTTCGCTGACTAGGAAGGGGAGGTCCCTCGATTGGGCATACACTCTTCAGGAACGAACTGACCGAGATTCTCTCACTTAGGATAATTATACTAAAACGCGGTACTAGATTTCTCGTAATTTCAAACTGGCAAACGTTTTCCAGGGAAACATTACCTATAAAACGACTTAGCTATAGTGCAAACATTTTGCGATGAAAGAACGATATTTTAGTCAAATTATTCTCGGTCTCCAAGAGAGGTTTGCGTACGAGTTTTTACTGGCGCGGATTAATACATAATGTAATGGTAACCGAATTTTGCAACACCAGAGAACGGGAGTATCGTAACACACTTTTGACGTCAATTTATCGTTATTTTTCTTTGCCCGAGGCGATTTTTGTTCCACATATATATTTCCCAGGCGATAAAAGATAATAGAATTCGTCAAAGAAAGATTAGATTAGACTCGGTTCGCTCTTAGCCCTAAGCCATCGCCATCAGACAAGAAGAAGACACAAAAATATATACGTAGGTATATATATTCCCCTTCTCATATATTCGAAACAACATTCTGATTGAATCAGAAAACAGAAGTTTACCCAAAAGGTAAATTAAATTCTCAAATGTTTTAGTAAAAATAAAATGATTTTTCTTTTAACCCTTTTTACATCTTCGAAACAAAAACTCCCAAAGACTAAACTCGACAACTAAAGAGTCAGGAGTTGAGCCTTAAAATTCTTTAAATTTAACTAGGAAACCCCAAGTTTCTCTATGATACAATTTACAACATTGGTTTGTTTTGGTCAACACCGAATATTCCTTTATCAAAATACGAGTACTCGAATAATAAATTTTTTTCAATACAAGCAGTCTGAAAGACCTTAATTGGAACGCGTACGTGTACTTCAAGACTCTAGTATTCCTCCAGGAATTCAGAGACAATTTTAAAAAATTGTAAACCTATATTCAAAATTTAACTATCTAGGACGCGATTTTAAGAGACTTCAAAATTGAAATTACCAAATATAACTATTTCAGTTTCATGATGTAGAACGCGCGAGAATTAATTCTTGGTTCTGAAGTAGCCACATGACCTGAGTGATGACGGAGAATTTGGGGTTTGCTATCCTAAAATTCCGAAGATGCCGATTGCAGTATCGATAGATTTTAAAATCTTTATTTTATTTATTTTTTTTTAAATAAATATAATTCGCGATTTGAAAAATCGGTTATCGCATCATTTTAAATTTAGCTTCAAGGATTTATCCTTACGCGTACTTCGTTTATTCTCACGGGATTCTGACCCTTATTGTTGGTGTATAATATACAAGTTCTGTTTTCTAAACACTGCCAAAGCTTTTGGTTTAGTTACGGAATCAGGCCTAAGTATCCCTAGGCTAGCCTATTTAGAAAAGCTGATAAGCCTAGAGTCGAAAAAGAGATAAAGATCTACCCACTCGGGTATATCCGAGGAAGAAGCCAAATGGTCAAATTAAGCTACCTTCGTAAATCTAATCTCAACGGAGATGCTCCAAAAGCAGCGCGCGAGAAATTCTCATGGTATTGAGCTAAGATTGGGCGAGGGAGAGAGCCACCACTGCCGCCGTCGGGATAAATTTCTTATTCTTTTTCATCTTCTTCCTCTTACATTCTAAGACTATTTCGGAATAAGAGTCTCGGCATGCAATTCCGGAAAGAGAGAGAGTGTGTGTGTGTGTGTGAGCGAGAGAAAGAAGATGGTGCAAAAAAAAACAAATTATTCAGCCGTCCATTCGGCGAGAGAAAGAAATGAGTTTTTGTACTCTGAGGTGCAATAATACGCCTAGCCATGCTTTAATAATGACAGCGATAAATAATGCCCGCAAACGAAAGAAGATACAATACACCCCCAAATATCACTGCAAGCTTCAGAATTATATATAATAAGATCAGAAGCACATGACTTGATCATAGAAGTAAAAAACTAAAAAAATGTTTATCGATAGTGTAAATAAATTACATATTATTTTTAGTCTTTAAGCTCCATCAGAAGCCGATGAAACCCTCCTTTGAAGTCTACTACTCCAATGTTCCATATAGCGCTCCTCTCTGTATGGGTAAAATTCCCAATTTTACGAGTTAGAAGGGGTCCTACTTCATCCCCCCCCCCCTGTCTACGGAAAATTGGAAATTCTCTCTCTCCACAAACTACGACGTTTTTTGGACGAACTCCAAGGCTGCTAGAGATATTCGCTCGACGAGCTCCCACTCCGAAAATATCTACGGTTAGGAGGCGTACGAATCGCGCCTTTTGAGAATAACCCATACAGAGAGGGGTAGACAAGACCCGGGAGTAATAGACTTCAAAGGAGGGTTTCATCGGCTTCTGGCTCCATTATATGCTAGTCGTCATTATGTAACACCTTCAAAAGCGCTTTGTACGCGTTACATGAGAGTGAGAAACCCTCTATAAATCCCTCCAGAACGTTACAATATCTGTAACCCTAGCCAATTGCTGCGTTCAGAGACGCATACTGAAGCGTGAAGTAGGTTACCGCTTAATGTATATTATATATTGAGATGGTACCTCCGGTATGCGTTTCTGAACGCATAGGCCTATAAAAAACGCGGTATATGAAATTATCTACATAAAAATACGCGCTAAAGCATAACCATAAAAAATTAACCACTACAGCTTTTAGGATCATAAAAAAAAAGAGCTCCATAAGTGTAGTTACACTCTGCCGAGTTAGAATAATAGAATTCTGGTAAAATATTAGGATACAAAGTAAACTAAAGGGCAGATTCCAGGATTTTGAAAACAAACCTCGGTTAAAAAAAGAAAAAAAAAAACTTTTTCGCTGAACTATGAAAAAGAGGCTTAGATTATTAATTCCTTCCAAGTAACGGACGAGTACAATACGACTTTAAATGGGACAAAAGAAGGCATTTTTCCGCTCAAATTGAGAAATCATTAAACTATAAATTTTTAGCCCCGAGGAAAAAAATAAAATGTAAGGAGGAATAAAAGTCGGAAAAAGCGGAGATGGGCGAGTCATGGCGTATAATAATAGGGTTGATGGCGAATTAAGAAGGGGTTTGGGGTAGAAGGCAAAAATTCCTACGAAGCAGCTGCCGCGAGCGCGACCATCTCGAGCAACTTTAACCAAGGTCTTTTCCGAAACAAAATCTCTTCTCCTCTGGTTTTTAGATCCCAAAAAGCGAAAACTCGCGTTCCGCAGTCTGATTAATGTTTAATACCAGGAGAATTTCGTCACTCCCCACATCCCCTTTCGACTTTTCTCACTTTCAGAGAAGGAAAGAGAAAGAAACCGTCTTTTATTTCGACGTTAGCTCGCCTTTTGTTAATAGCCGTTCGAGAACTTAATATTCATCAACGCATTCTACTCGCTCGGTCGCCTTTACTTCGCCTAAACTCTCCCACCTCCTCCCTATACTTCTCCGATATCCTACTCATTCTCGCCTTTGCCTAATACGAGAATGAATATTAATTGGTAGCGAACCTTGCGAGAGAAACGCCGCAGAACGCCCAGTTTCCGACTTATCAGTGTGCGTAGCGAATTTGGGAAGCTAGGGAAGCGAGAACGCGACACGCCCGGAAATACCCAACCTCTTTCGAATATATTCCGATATTTGGAACTTCAATTTTGGTAAGAAGAGGATTTTTATCCAAATACGTTTTCACTAGGGACAACGCTACCCTACGCGTTATCTCATGGACGCAGTTACATACCTTCGTACCCTCATTTTACAGATAATAAAAGTGGAACGTTCGATATTAAATTATTTTTGACCACACTTCAAAGAACATTAAACCAACAAGGCTAGCGTGTTAAAAGGGCTACTTTTTAAAAATAAATTAAAACCGAAAATAACCTCTGTTTTATGTTAGAAATATAAGTGATCAAAGTGGGAAGCTACCTGAACCAGGCGTAGCCCGGTCAGCAAAGAAATAATTGTTTTCACCACTAAAAAAGTGTACGAGTTTTTGCGTAATGAATATTATCAGAGGTATATAATAACCCCCTTCGGGGGGAAGTATGAAAGGTAGGCAAAATCGACGAACAACAAGTGCCCGGCGTAAATCGCGGCGGATCGACACACCGCTTTACTCCCAAAAAATAGTTACACCATTTTGAACCTCACTAAATTTTCCCTACGCACACTTCCGGAACTTGCGAGATGAAGTCAACCTTCGACTCCATTTTAACAGACTATGAAAATAAGTAATTTTGAATAGATTTAGGTTCGAAGGAATTAAAAATAACTCTTTATCAGAGTCAAGTATCCCTCATTTTAAAGGCTTGTTCAGGCGATACAACTTTAATTTTGACTGAAATTACTCAGTCAAATCTAATTTAGCCATCTATAGTTGCATAGTGTGAACAAGGCTACATATGTTACCAAGTAAAAGGTTAATCTTATACCAACTGTCGTTTTCTGGCATTAGAAGAAGGGTAACAATGGAGCAAAACTCAAATTTGTCGTCCATTGAACTTGTATCTAATTATCTAAGCAAACGTATGACAAACAACGATACATATACCTTAACTTTCTACATCGCTTATATTTTAAGAGAGGAATATTAGCCGAATCTATTATAAAAGAAACTTGATGATACAAATCGAATAGGAAAGCTAGACTAGAAAAATAATAAAAAACTGGGGGGGAAATGAAGATATACCGTAATTCCGAAACTATTAACTGGAAAATACAAGCTCGAAGAGAGAAAGGAAATAGAAGGAGGGCTTTTGGGTCGGGTCGAGGAAGTTTGCTGCCGGTAAATCGAAGTAAAACAAAGCCATTCCCCGTGTTTATTCAGACTGGGGTTCGCGACCAATCCCTTCTCGTTTCGTCGAATTGTTCGTGACTCCCGCGTGGCCTTTAATATCGATTCTATTTCGAACGTTTAAATATTTGTTTAAGGTTACCTTGTACCAGCATACTCGCTATACATATAACTGGTTTCCTCCTCCAAGCGGCCCTAAGAGATATATCACAATCGAGAGAGCGAGAGAGAGAGAGAAAACGCGATAGTTTTAAAATTAATTATGCATACCGAGCGTCGTTATTAATATTTAGGATATCTGCATGAGAGAGGGCACCGCTTCGACGACCGTATAAGGATCGGGAAACCCGCGCTATTTGCATTTAAAGCGTGTACCTTTAAAGGGATCAAATTTATCGAATTCTATTATTCATAGATATTTTACCTCCGTCGCTGGCTCAATACCGCGCGCGACCTTCTATTTATTTATTTACTAAAGCCAATCCGATTCCCCAATTTGATCAACGGACTCGAAGGAACGCTACCCATATACCCAGGGAAGACCCGACCTCGCAATAACCTTTAAAAGGTTAACGGCACGCACGAACGCTTAAAGGAAAGACCAAAAATATTACGTTAAAGGGTACCTAGCAGCAAATTCAAAATTTAATTAAAAACGGTGTATATATACGTATACATTTTAAGACGAAGGAAATTATAGCTATCAGGTTTTAATATTGGATATAATAGGTTACATGTTCTATTACGAACGTAATTTAGGAATTTTAAGTGATGTTAAGAATTGAAAGCTTTTTTTGGTGAGAATTTTTGAGATTTCTATGTTAATTTTCCATAGAGAACCTTTTGAGATTTGAGGATTTCGGCCAAGGTTAATAGGATTTTGGCAAAACGATAGATCTGGAAACAACTAGCATTGAGATTATACCCCGCCAAAAGAACTTTTCCAGCATCGTCAGCCACTGATAAAGTTGACGGACACTCAGCGTCAGTAGTTTCCAGAACTGCCAAGAGCCGCATCAAACACGTGTTCAATTGGAGACTTTGAACCCGTGCTAATACTCTTTTCGATAGCGATAAAAATTTAAGTTAAAATACCTATTTCCGAAAGTTGGTCATTTATCAGATATCCATGTCCATTTTATAACCTTAAGGCAAAGTCTTTTCTTGACCCATACAACAATCTTAATAAAAAAAAAATGACAATTTTGCGAGACCAACAACGAAGAGACAAAGGTTTACAGCCTCTTATATTTTAGAGGCGCCATTTTATTTGGAAGAAAAAAGGTTCGGTATTTTTATACCGATACTAGAATATATTGCTGGCTAGAATAGCGGTCGAATGTCTTTTCTATATTCCATTTTGACCGGTCGACCGCTTCGGCCCGCGTGCGCGACGCGTCATATATTGGAAATCGTTGTTGTAAAACTGATTCTTTTATAGGAGGAATGAAAAACCGGTATGTGGGCGTCCCTAGTCTTACCTCCCTCGTCATCCCCACCATTTTTCTTTTGTTTCTTCTTCTTTTCGGATAAGAAAAGTGCGAGCGTCGCGGGGTTCGGGAATCATTTCCAACGTCATTCTTTTTGTTTTCGATATTACATATATACTCGGGTTGGAATTATACCACCCATTTTTATCTAACCCTTTATTTTCTTTCGTCAATTTCACGATCGGCGGGTTTCATTGGCGTCGTATTCTTTTATTTTTATTGACCAAAAAAGATTTTTCAGACTGTACGGCCTTGTATTTCCTTTTTTCGCGAAATCAATTCCCGTTTTGAAGGAAATATATAAAATACAAAAATTTTTCCCTAAGGACGTAGGAAAGCCATTCTTCTATAGTTTTAAAAAATTCTGAATATAAAGTCAAATTGCGCTCAGTTTGAATCCAACCGTATCCGCCTTCAGAGGAAAGAAAATATTTTTCTCGTCTTTGAAAGTTATTCAGTTTTTTTTTGGCGTTCTAGATAATTTTTTCTTGGAATTAAGAGCGAGACTCATCATCCATTATCGAGATAAATATCGAATGACATTTCAAATTTGAATATCTCGTTGGACGATCGAAGATTGCGTTCATTTGTCTCGAGAAAAAAATCAATCAATTTAAGAAAGATTCTCCCCAAGGCCTAATCAGGACGCTATTCAGAAAAAAAAAAACCCCACTAAGATGAGTATCTCTAACAAACTAGGATACCCGGAGAGAATGAAAGAAAAAATATGATGAACCCTAGAAATGTTTCGGGGTGATAGAACGACAGTGAGCGAGCGTATCAGTATCAGAGTATCGCGTCTAGAATTCCGGCAATTTGTCGCGTCCCCTTCTTGTTTACGTCTGGGACCCGAGGAACAAGCGACCTAGGAACCTAAGGGGGAGAGGAAAGAGTGGAAAGAGCCAGAGAGTATTTCTATGGGGTTGACAAATTATGTTTGTCCTTTGGAAGCGGCTGTTGGTATTGGCGAGTGACGCGACCATTTCGCTGTCCCGTCAAAGAGACGCATTAATCAAGGCGTCACCTAGCCTCTGGCCTTATTCCCTTCTTCCCCGATTCGCTACTAAAAGCTTAGCCTTTTCGTTACATTAACCGGATGGGAAAACGCGTGGAAATTTCCCGACAAATTGCCTTTCTATCCCATAGATTTTCCATATTCACGCCCAAAAGACATTTGGAAAGATAGTGACCGACAGTGACTTAAGGTAGAGATGTTTACACTTTAGGCGCCTTTAGGTTACGAAACCCTACCTACAGAAAAGGTAATGTAGTGCTTAAAATTTATTATTTTTATGTTTCGAACCCCTAAATGTAGCTTATTCCCTGAACAAAGTAGCTATTTATGCCACGTTCTACTTCACCGCGAGACTCTAAATTCTTAGATGTAAATTACCTCGAAATCTTTGGGTGAGTTGTGATACGTTTATCTGGGATATTATGTCCAAATTGTTTAAAAATAACACGTTATAAGAGTCTAGTATCCCTTACTGTTTTTCAGATGATAATAATAATACGAACTTTTTCAATATAAATTAATGTTTAATTAAAATTTGGTAGAATAAAGTTTTTCCTTTAAATTATGGGAACAAGGCATTGATTAATTCAGAGTCGTATGGAAAATACCAACACTACGCGGTAGTTACCATATACGACCAGCAAAATTTTAATTTCGCTTAATTACGTTAAAGGTTGGAGCCTAGTAAGGAAAAGATCCGTGTTAAGTAATTGCTTTTAGGAATCCTAGATCTGTGAACATTCCAACCAAGCTGAAAATTCCCTTTATTTCCTATTGTCTATAAATTGAGGGGGTGTTGAGGGAGAAGCTAGGCCGAACTCTTTTCTAAAACTCTCGTACCTAATTTTGCGGTTGCCTGATTTCCTTATGTCGAAATATAAGCCAGATACCGGACGTACAACGTAGGAAAGGAATGGCGAAGAAATTCGCGGTTTAGCGGATGAACGAGACTTGCCGTTTAGCGCTATTCGGATAACCAGCATGCTATTCGGTCCAGACTAGAGCAGGACGATAAATGAAAGGAAACTTTTACGAATTAAACCTTATTTCTTTCGCAATGCCTTTTACTTAATTGGCTCAAAAGTTAAAACGAGTGAAGTCGACTGGAAAATGAGGTAAAAGAAAGCTCTAGTTGCTCCGGATAACGGACGGTGTTTCTTTCCCGCCGCCGCTATTTTACACAAATTTGCGCGAACCTCCTAAAGGTACGGTGGAAATTATATTCTAGAGTGAAATTTGGAACTTAGTGTTGCTCCGTTTCTTCCCCCCCCCACCCCCAAATAATAACACACAAACAAAAAGCTTAATTTAGGATTAACTCTAGTTCATTTCGGAAGTATTTTCAATTTAAAATTATTCCGTTACAATTGTTCAACCAATCGTAAACAGTTCCTTGACACATATCCAAGTATTAAATATCTGACCTTATGGGCTCCTTTTCAAATTTCTGGCTTTTCCCTGACCTTCTAGGCCACTTTCCAAATTCCCTGACTATTCCAGGTCGTGTCCGAGCCCTGATGCTATTTTTTACCTTGAATTAGTAACGGTAATGATTCGTTAATTTAAATAGATTCACTGATTTCGTCTCAAGATTAAGTCTTTCAATTTTAGTCTAAAAGGAGGGTGAAAATTGATTAAAGCCTAGCTTTGGGTCAAAGTTTTCGACTAAAACTTTCAACATTCCCTTTAAAGCGTGTAAGTTAAAACGACGAAAGAGAAAAGAGAAAGAATAAACCGAAAAAAAAAAAGGAAAATAAAAAAAAAAAAATCAGGTACTAGTATCCGGTATCGCTTGGCAAATTTTAATAAAAGCTTATCACTCAGTTCACTTAGCTAATTAGCCAAGAAAATAACGCCTAGAGAAATGAGGTCTATTACAAGCCGGACGGAACAAGCTCTACAGGGAAGGAAACTCACGGGGGCTGTCTTGAGTTTTATAATTAAGGAAAGAAGCTACAGTGTGACTAAAACTAAATGTATAATAGAACTAGGTACTCGAAAGTGATCCCGACTATCTAACAGACAGACAGAGAGAGAGAGAGGGAAAGTGAGAAAGAGACAGTGCGATATACTCTTAGGCTACCACTTGAGTTTAATTAACTGAGCGAAGAAACCTTTAATGCAATTTACATGTTGAAAATCTTAGAGGAAAGAACTTTGACTTCTCCCTCAAGGAAAAAGGGACGATAAAGAGTGCGAAATCAGATGCGAAGGGATTTATATGGTATCTACCAACATTAGTTTGCAGCATTTACAAAACTAGATATAAATGTTTCTATATGTGATAAGACTTATTCTCAAATACTTTTAGAAGAAAAAGGGAGTTCTACGAATTTCAACATTGTATAGTTTCGTATAACGTAACTTTGCATTGAAAGTGGAAAACATTGTGATCAATACTACCTCTTAGATTGGTTATATTAAAGGGGGTATGAAGTTTAAGATAATTTTTTTTTTAAACAATTTCTGATCCTAGTAATAAACTAATTAAATTTTTAACATATTCGGAAACTATGCTTTGTTCAAGACAAATTTAGTTCTGGGAAGGAATAGTAAATGAGATAACATATAGGCTTTTCCAAGTAACAAGTCTGGATTAAAATCAAAAACACCGATCGATAATTATTTTTCCACGAACCTCCGCTATATATTTCGCGGAAAAAGATTGGGTCCAAGAATACGAATCAATCAGAAACTAAAAAGACACGTTCGTAATTTAACAGTTACATTTAAATATATATTGGTACTCATGGATGACCAAAAATGATTGGTATTATATTTTGTTTGATCAGTTACGGAAATGGGAAAATAGTTACACTCCAGTTCAAGATTCGAGATAAACTATGGCGAATAAAAATACAATTATAATTTACTGTACTTAATGTATAACTAGCTAGTCATTATCAACCCATCTTAAACAAGAGTATAATTTTGCTTTTTACGAAAAAGTTAGGTGTCACGACGGTATTAAAACACGACCCACAAACCTGTTAAGTAACTTAGAAAAAAGCCTTAAGCTGAAGGTGCAATAGATTGGGCTACTCTCTGAACACCGAAGCTTGCATGTTGGAACACTTTTACAGGCGCTCTTTCATAATGGCGAGTTTAAATGTAATATACGAAAAATACGCATATGCATTTTAAATTTTGGTTCACTTTAGTTGAACAAATTCAGTTGAAATTTACCAATTTGGACCATTTTGACCAAATCAGGCAATTTCTTTGGTTATTCCCCGGGAGTACAAGGGTTTGAAAAGCAACTACGAGGTCATGCGCGTGAAAAAAAAAAGCTCCGGGATTTTTTTCAATTCTTGATAAAAGAATTTGAAGTGTTTGGTGCGAGATCAATTTGACGAGGCCCGAATTAAGTCAGGTTACATCTACAAGTAGGCGTTTATCGAACGACTTGAACTCAAAAACCGTAAATTAAGATAACCAAATTAAAATAAACTACTCGGTCAGTTCCTAAATATTCTTCCAGTTTCATTTATATTTTAATTGCGCATAACCCCTCCCTCTCCCAAAAGATCACGTTCAATTCAATGGATTAACAAGTTCTTTAGATTTTGCATACCGATTAGGTGGACGTAACTGATTACAGCCTTTGGGAGTGCTAAATACGTACCCAATTACGTAATCACGTTACTACAGTCAAAGCTACGTTAGGTTATCAGTACCTCAGTTCAACTGTATACACTCGTGCATAAGTACACTTCAATAAAAAGGAACTAAATTGTATTCAGTGTCTATATCGGGGCTCCCCTTTTTCGGAATTAGTTTTTTTTTAAGAACTTAGTCTTACTTCGTATAATAGAAAAAAAAAAAAACTTTAATTGAAATTGGAATTAAGGGTGAAAAAAATTTCCAGAGTTAAAGGAATTGATGGATAAAGGTCTTTCAGTTGAGAGCTGGTTGGTAGGAGCTCGTCGATAGAACGGAATCTTTTTCTCGCCAGCTTGGTCGCTCATTTGCGGCCTTCTAAAGACTAACGTACCACCGACCTAACTTCTTAAGACCGTCGAGAATAAAGAAGAATACCGAAAGGCAGCCTGCAGCCTGCGTGGGAAAGAGGTAGAAGAAAGAAAAAAGCTTCTCTCGATATACTTTCTACGTAGCCAGAGCTGGCGCGCGAGCTAGTAAAAGAAAGGGAATTACAAACGAGGCAATTAGCTAAAGAGAGAACGGAGATTGACGCCGGCCGAGGCAACATCATATTTAGCCTCGTCCATGATTTCGTGTAGATACAATAAAAATGAGCTATACTAGTACGAGAGGTAGGCTGTAATAACTTGCGTTATACGTAACCAAAAATATAATTAAATCGAAACTGAAAAAGTAATTTTGGAGAGTTGTTCCGCAATTATTGAATGATGATTAAATTTTTTAAAGTGAGTATGCAACCAGATATGTTATTTCGTATCAATTATATTATAAAGACGGTCGCACTTTCTGGCACATAAGGTTACTTTATGCCTCACTTTATAAATTATAGTCCTGAACAAAACTGTATTAATTAATCTAAAATAATATTGGGAACTATACGTATCGGTCAGTATCTTTGAGGAAAAGAAATAAAGAGAGATATATTACTATTGTTGGGCATTCTTGTTTAGTCAAGGCGTAATGAGCTGTGGAAGCGGCGTTTCCCCGCTGGGCTTTGCTCCTGGCTAAAGACTGAAAGAAGTAATGGAAAATATCCCAATAAACTAGCCGGGGCCACTCTCGCGAGGGCTCTCTCCTTCTATCTCGGAAGACGTCACGCTGCGGTCTACCCATTAAGAGACTCGACCAACGCCATCCAGGGCGCCACAGATATATATATTATTACGATCGGTACTATATAACTATCTATATATAGATATCTAGATAGATAATAAAGAGAAGTACCACAAATTTTTCCTTACATCGTTCGAGGTTCTTAAGAACAGAAGAAGAGGACGACCGACAATAAAATCAAAAAAATGCTGCCTCGCAAAAGTTGAAAAACAATCAACTAAACGCTTCTCCGAGTAATAATCGTTACCATTTTTTATAAAACTTATAGTATAAGGAGTTAAACCCTCTTTATAGCCTTCTCTTCAGTCTATATAACGTTAAAAATAAAAATATTTGAAGGGCAAGTACAAAGACCCTTCAGAACTTTCTCCGAAAAATATGATTTTCCAGCACTAATTGATAGCATTATTAGTGAAATTAAATTGCTACCATAAAAACTACGTTCACGCTAGAGACATTAAAAATGTTTTGAAACCGTTTTGAAGGTTCAAATCAATTTTTGAAGGTAATAATTGTGTTTATTGAGAAAATATCTCTACATCAGTTGAACCAGAAGCCGATGAAACCCTCCTTTGAAGTCTACTACTCCAATGTTCCATATAGCGCTCCTCTCTGTATGGGTAAAATTCCAATTTTACGAGTTAGAAGGGGTCCTACTTCATCCCCCCTGTCTACGGAAAATTGGAAATTCTCTCTCTCCACAAACGACGACGTTTTTTGGACGAACTCCAAGGCTGCTAGAGATATTCGCTCGACGAGCTCCCGCTCCGAAAACATCTACCGTTAGGAGGCGTACGAATCGCGCCTTTTGAGAATAACCCATACAGAGAGGGGTAGACAAGACCCGGGAGTAATAGACTTCAAAGGAGGGTTTCATCGGCTTCTGGTTGAACCCAAAAATTCGTTGTTTGACCTTCCCATAACGCGTAAAAACGGTTTCAAAGTCTCAATAGTGAACACGCGGCTATAGAGTAAAGGGAATTGATGACATATCATTAAAAATTGTAGTTACGAAGCTTTAAAATCCCGTTTGAATTGTTACATGGTGGTGAAATTATTTCCACAATGGAAAACGCCACGCGCGCGACTTGTCCTTTAAGAAAAATCGTAGAGAAACAGTAGGAAAAGATGGAGTCTTTATCTTCTCCTTTTCGTCCCGCGGATAAAGAGTGACCGAAAATAGTCACCACTTATACGAAAAGGAGGCGAGAAAAGGGGGGAAACCTCGGAATGCGGTGTCGGCGAGACCGGGGTATTCTGGCGCTAAAGTATTTCGGAATGGTGAGAGGCGTGAAAGATTTTCAATTCCCGGGGGCGCTTAAATATTCGCTTCGGAGTAAATCGTATCGGCCACGCGGCGAGATAAGAAGGGAACCGAATTCATTGTGTCTTTCAAATCTAGTTCCTATTTCGACTCTCGGAGAGCGATTTTCATTTCAAATATACGGACTACCGCCCGAATAAACTCGCTAGTTCCGTAGATCTTTGGCCGATGAGACCTTTAGAAGACCTCGAAGACGGAAGAGAAGAGAGAGAGATACGGTAGAAAAGGGTATATTGGTAAGTACTAGAGATATAGGTATTGTAGAACCTAGCGTACTGGAGTAGAGGCGAGAAAAAAAAATAGTTTCGCCACCGATTTCCCCAAAGACTTCTCGAGAATTTTGTCCGCGCGATTCGCTTGTCGAGAAAGTAATCCAGATACTTCGAGAAAAAGGAGTCGCGAGAGAGAAAGAAAAAGAGGAAAAAAAATCTACATTCTTTCGGAGATAGTTGTCCCCTTCGGCTACTCGTTCTTCATTCTATAGCGCCTCAAACATTTCAGTCATTCGAAATAGCTTTCGACCCTCGGGGAACCCGAGAGTTTCGCCGTTAATTGTTTAAGGAGAAGTATCTGGACTCTGGAGAATTCTAGATTTTAAGTATATAAAGTTCAAGAATCAAAGGGAGTGAACAATGAAACCAATTACGTACGGCTAAAATTGGTAAAATAAATAAGATATATCCTATATTATTCTTTTTCGTTGATAATTAAAATATATAATATAGAAGAAATGACTCAATTGTCTTGACAACAAGAACTCATTTACGTATCTTGATATTGATTTAGTTTTATATTAAAAATAGTACACTAGTAAATACTGGCATATTTTTAGAGGATTGGCCCGAGGAAAAAATTTAAATCCTAGAGAAGCTAATGGTTTCAAGGATGCAAGGTAGAAAGAAATAGTCTTAATAAAGTATTAATCAGTCTTTTAAATTAATTGGTTTCTTCCCGACCTTTAATCCCGAGAACGCAGCAATAAATGCCAAAAATAAGCCCTTCTATTCAAAGAAACTTAAATGCCTAAATAAAAAACTAAGTAGTCACTTAAATAACCTTATTGCCTTTACAAAGGTGGTAGAATAACCATTTTTTCTCAGATTACTTAACATTCAAAGGGAAGCTACAGCGTCTTACGTTCAGGAAAGTTAAGATTAAATTGAGGATATACATTTAGCTTTATCCCGAAAAAGTTTCAAATACAACGTGGTTTTTTTTTTATTTCTCACCCTCTTATATAACTTTACCCAAAACGAGAAACTCGGACCAATCTCTTCCAAATACACGCATCGCAAGAAGAAGGCGGAAGAAAGAGGAGTAGTGGAAAACAACAAACTGCCAAAAGTTGATTTTCCCTCCCTCTCGCGGTTTTCTCCTCTGGGGAAAGCCAAACCTATTCTTTTAGTTCTTGCCCGGTAATATCTCAACGCGAGAGAAACTTCTGGCACGTCCGCGGCAAATTCCTCAAAAAAAGGTAGCCATGTTTTTCAATCAAGGATTTCGGGAGGGTCCGCGTTCCCAATCGTATACTCTTCGTTTAACCGAGTAACGAACAAGGGGTAAAAGAAAAGACCAGTATGACGGAGCTTAAGAATAGCACACCCCCGAGCTTCGTAGGCGTTGAGTTAAATTAATCGGACTAGGAAGGCAAAGGAGGAAAAGGAGAAGATGAAAAGCACGATCGGCTAAAAAGATTTATCTTTCTTTGGTTGCCCAAACTTTCCGGAAATGATTGGCGTTGATTCGAAAGAACAAACGCGTTTCTTCTATTTTGCTAACCTTGGACCTTTCAGCTGATCACATTCTGTTTAGATATAATGGTACCACAGAGTTTCGCAAGTAGTTTCAATTAAGGATGAGGAAATTTAGTTATTAGCGTTAGCAGTCACTTTGCAGATAGTAAAAAATATTTTGGACTTCTAAATCTAAATAAGTTCTTATTTTTTTCGGTTTATTTTCGACAGGAATTCATATATAAATAGAGAAAGAATATTGGACATTTAGACTTTAATTTATTTCAACTTGGAGCCCAAGAAAGAGCTCCACCCCTCAACGCGTATCAAAGCTTTACGCGTCCCACTTTTGAATCGACGTTGCTAACGGGAGTAGCCAAGCCAAACGTTTATTTGGTTGCCATATAGTATAAGGAAAATAAGACTAGCCTCCTCTTTCCTATCCAAACTCCTATAGAAGGGGCTCATGGACTATGACGTTAAAGCCTGTTAAATATTCCGTTTATATTTATATATATGAATTCCTGTTTTAGACGAACACTCTATATTATTAAGTTTTCAACATACTAAATATTGTAATGCCGAAATTTACTAATTTTACACGATGCCATATAAAATTAAATGTAGAAATACTAAATTTCCATTCTTGGAAAGTTTGAATATAGTGGCGGTTTTCCCCGATCGTAATTTTTAAATTTTCCCGACGTTTCTGAATTTATATAAAAGAGAATATTAAGCCCAAACGCAAACTATGGGAATAAACTTTCGTAAACACTACAGTTAGTATGTTTTTTTTCTCCTTCAAGGATACTTCTTTCCCTTTCCACTTGGTCTCTTCATATCTTCAATCAGAACGAATTGAAATGGGTTTGAAGAGTTTTGGAATTAAGTAGGGGGTTCGGAAAATGAGATACTTTTCTGCCTCTCTCGTGTGTTCGTTATTTCTTTGCGACATTTCTTTAATTCGACCTACTTCAAAAGATTTTTTGTAAGTAAGACCTTCACTGAATTGCTTTCAAAATGTGTGTTCAACGACTAGATACTTTCTAAAAGTAATATCAATGCCCGTAAGGTTTAACATTGCGAATTAATCCGCCCCCGGCTTTTCCTCATTCGCAAACTACTCTCGAACAAGAACGAACAATAATTATCAGTTTGAGGCTTCAGCACGTACAAAGGTAAGCTCCTTCTTATCTTTCGGAAAACAAATCGTCGAGATAAAGGAGGACCTATATTTTCCTATGCTTAACTCTATACGCGATCGCGATAATATATATTCGTTGGACCTTTCCCAGGCGATATCACCGATTAAAAATTCCCTTTAGTTTTACCGTTAGCCAAGGGAATTCCCGAGTAAGTTAAGTCGAGCCTGAGAAAATCCGAAAAAGACTCTTTTAAAGAAAATTTCGACCGTCATCACGTTTCAGTCGATAAAAAAAAAGAGGGTAAAGCTCGGAGGGAACGGGACCCTCCCTTCGTTTCCTTTCGGCTGGTGGTCGCCCAGCGCGTAATCCAATTAATCTCACGGTCCCGGCACGTTTGGGACATTCGCCGTCTTTTATCTACAATATTATAGGAAAAAATCTCTCCCTCTCCGTCCCTTATATAAACGAATAAGAAAGTTCCCCAGGTTTAGACTAAAAGTTCCTCTCACCCTTCGACCTATATCCCTTGTCCGAAAAGTACCGCTTCGCGGCGCTCCGTAACTAGACCGTCTTCCCCAATGTTTTAATCTATCGGCTTCCGGGTCCAATCAATACTTGACACGCAATTCCGAATCTTTTAGCTATCCTATATCGACCTCCTACAAACATAGAAAATACACGTTCACACCACACACTTAAAACTAGTTTCAAATATATTTATAAAGCATCTTCAATTTAGAAACAACACTTAATTGGTCATATGGCAAAAGATAACCATGACGTGCACGTACGATTTCGAATAGAAACCGTTGACTCGTTTATGCCTCTGTCAATCTATTCACATTTTTTCCATTGACGTCATTAAGTGGATTTGACGTGCAGTCTAGATTTTCCATCTTTCAAATTCTTTTGAATATTGTCTATGCTTCAAGAAAACTCGAGCTTCCGGAGTTTTATTTCTCAATCTCGATGGGGAGGCGGTAAGAGAAACCTAGCAACGTCATAGACTTCTATCTCTCCTTAATTTCACAAACAATCTCGATATTGCAATCTTCTTAGATCGGCTTAAACGTCCGATTGCTATCTCTGAGGTTAGTTATTTTGCAAACAAAAGCCCTTGATTGCTGCATACAGCCCGATAAATATTTGTTGCTCTCATTCAAAGTGTGAACGTGGCTAAAGCAAGCCCTCTTAGACTTTCTCTTCCATTCGGCATCAAATGATCTTGACCCCTTCCCATTCTCTGCCACCCACCATTTCTTACACGGTTCGAGAAACTCTAAAATGGGAGAGTCCGATAGGACACACAAGTTCTTGTACGACACGTATTCGTTATAAAAACGGACTTCCGAAAAACACAGACTTTCGGGGTCTATTTTATTTTGGGGGTCTCCCTTTTCTTTTTACTTTTATCTCGATCTATAGCGCGGTCCCTGCCCCTCGATTCCCAAGGCCCGAACTCCTTTAGAGTTCTTTCGATTCTTTACTTTTGCTATTTTTTTTTTTTTTTTTCTTTCGCGTTCAATCCTACTTTGTTCCCTTGTTTGGGAAAGCCAAGATTCGCGCGGTTGAGTTCGGTGACGGAAGGCGGATTTTCGCCTATCCAATAAAACGGGAGAATCCAACTTAAAAAAAGAAAAATTGTTTCGTCTACCGTAAACATTTAGATCTTGCGAGGATTTTTAAGCGAAATAAATTACGTCTTAAAACTCTACGGTATCGGATTGGTAGGTTGGGATAAAAGGACTTCTTAAATTCCTTTTACTCGCAAGTTCAAATCGGAAACTGTTTGCCAAATAAATTCGAACGCGAACTTTTCCCGAGGACCATTAAAATTTAAATTGCAATCGGTTTATTTTTCCATAATTTAGAATAGATAAATATATTTAATGGGTATATAAAAATATAAATTATATCGTATCCCTGACATAATATAAGAAGTAATACTCTAAACAACTGCAACGAAAGTCATGGCCAACGGAGAGAAAATTAGCACCAATGTTAGATAATAATAATCAGCACCCATCATTATCATTAAACTTCGCTAATGGTTAAATTATACCTTTGTTTCTTGGCACGTACCTACATCTTAATTCGAACCATTAAAGGTTTAATTATCGTTCATAATGCCTCTTAATTAAGCAATTACTTTTTCGCACTTTTCTACAGGTTTACAGAAGAAGCAGATCCGTATAGTAAGCTTGGAGGAGTCATAGAGTAAGTTTCCGAGTGACATTCACAAAGAGATGCCTGTACAGGGTATCAGAACCTCAAACAGTTGTCGCTTTCTTCCAATTAAAGGTTTAAAAAATTTGGAAACCTAGACTTGCATAGCCTGAGTCCGACATACACGCGTGTAGAAGTACGAATCTGGTAACCCTAACTTTTAACAAACACTGAAGCAGTCGCGGTAACTACTTTACATTGCCCCTCCAAGTAGTAAGAAAGCCAACGCATCTAACCCATTAAAGAGATAATGTGTCTCACTTCTCCTATTAGCTCCTTTTGATTATAAAAAACCTTATCATAAGCTATATCGAAACGATAAACGATTCCTTTAAATGTTATTGAAAAACATGTAACATGGGAACGCAAATTAACTGTTTGAGGTATTTTTTTTCCTATTGTCATAATATGGCTCCCAAAACATTAATATTCAGAGCATTTCTGGGACTCCTGCATGCGGACTTATAATACAATTTCGACGAGTTTTTCGATAGAAATAAATAAAAAGAAAACGCGACGTACAAAGTAAAACCTTGTTAACTGATAGAATCAAATACTTTAAGTATATGCTAGGATTACAGTATATAATCTTTTAGGTCGCCGTCGCCGCGAGGAAACCGGAAACGAAACTTTTATAATACACGCCGATATTTACCCCATCTTATATATTTTTCCGACTAAAGGAAAAAAAAAAGTAAACTTCTTTTTCGTCTTACGAGGTAAAAAGAGAAAGCTAGACGAGTTGGCTACAAAGAAGAAGTCCAAGAGGAAGAAATAACAGAAGGGAAGCGAACGATAACGCGTGGATCCGTCATCCAGAAAAACAATTTCGCGTCGCTTCACCGAGCACTCTCGATTTTAAAGTCCCGAATGCCCTATCCAAAAAAAGCGCGGGAGAAAAAAAAAAAAAAAAAATTGAAAAGAGAGGGACGCGAAAAGGATAAGATGGGGGAAAAAGTTTGTTAAGCTCTCGTCGGCGAAGTGAAACCCTCTTTCTTTGAGTGACAGCTTCCGAGACGAACACGTTAACGAACTTAGGATATATACGACGCCTAAATCGAGAGAGCGGGTTCTCGGATCTCTCTCTCTCTCTCGATGGTACTGGGCTCAGAACGCTCTTCTAAGCATTATACACTCGGATGCTTTCAGGGCAGTCTAAAACGGGGGCTAGTCATTAATGCCCCGTAAAAATCTATTCATCACTGACAAGGGCATCTTTCTCTAAAGCCTAACTCCGGACGGACGGACGGCCACGGCTTTAGATTACGTCGCCACCGAATTTCTTCCCTTTACGTCTTCTCCCAACAAGCTAAGTCCAAACACGAGCTTGGTTCGAGTCTTAATTTTTTTCTTCTCACCCCCACCCTCATTCTTGTCTAAGGGACAAGGCTTCCAATCTCAACCTGATTTTTACTTCCTCACGATTTTTTCAGTTACCCTTAGGGACCATTCATAAACTTCGTCATACAAATTGTTCTCACGCTGCCTCGCTCAGTCGCGTTACACAGATCATCTTTGGTAAACCTCATTCTAACTCCGCTAAAACCCGTCATATGAAAAGGACATTATTAGGTTTAACGTTGCGTATCAACACGCCAACCCTTATTGAACGGAATGGCAAACATTAAGATAAGAGCTAGCCTGTAGATCAAGGGGGCACTAAGTTCTAAAAAAGAAAAAAAGATGTAAAAATGTAGATGTATAGCTCTATTTCTAAAGATCTAGATCAATAAAGGTCATTTTAATTTTTTTTTAGAGATTTATAGGAATATTAACATTTAACAGTCTTCTTTCCAATTTACTCCTAAATTAAGTGACATAATTTACGAACGGACCCTTCGTCACGGCTTCCCTTCCATCTTCTTGTACACCAATTGAATGTACCTTTATTTTCTACTTTAAGGTTAAGCTTACGATTTCTAGCGAATGTATTCCAGAAAGAACTATCCTTCAGACGTCTCTTAATAGACAACGGGTGCCAAACTAAATTGGGGACGTCTCGGTCTACGCCAGTTAGGTGACGCCGAGAAGATATCAAACTGTACTCCGCCAAAATCTCAACGCAAATCAACTTTTAAAGAGTCCCCTATCGGGACGGGGGAAACAGGCAGTGGCCAATAGGAAAAGCTTAAAGGCTGTAACAGAGAAGAAGAATATAGAAGAATGAGAAACTAAGAGAGACGAAAAGAGAAATCATTCTCAGGGGACTGAAGATAAAAGGGTTGGAAGAGCCGATGGATGAATGAGTGGTTAAGGATTTTATATATATTTATATATATAAACCCGGAAGGCAAATAATCGTCTCAATTCGATACCGAATCTTTTAAAAGGTGGAGAAACAGAATACTAATGTTCTTTAAAACCCATTTAAACCGATAGAATACCACTTAAATATTCCCTCAAAGGAAACCAACAAGATCAAGAACTTATTCAGTTTTTCGCAGATTTCTTTACTTCATTTCAACGGTTTAAGTTTTTACCGAATAAAATTCGCGATTGGGCATCATCATAGATATGTTTTAACAAAAAATAATAACTAGACTCTTTCTGTAAATTCAGCACAAGTTTTCCATTAATTGTGAAATCTACGAACCGTATTTATTATTTCCGAATCTTAAAACTTGGAAGTATTTTAGACATCTTTCATAATGAACTTCAGACATCATTCTTAATTTAAACTCCCCAATAAAAGAACCCCCCAAATGAATAAATCTAGGATTTTTACAATAAGACTCGTCCTTTATCGATTCCAATATATAGGATGGAATGGATCGACAGTCGGTGGAAGAAAATCGCCCCCATTCGATACCAACGGTTTTAAATTACTTGTTAAGTCCAGGAACGTCTTCGATACCGTAATCCCAGCGCGGTATCGTCCTAATTCCCCAGTTTCCTTCGAAATCAGCGAGCGAATCTCGCGAGGAAGACAGAATCAACGGGCCCCGGCATTAGCTTTTTGAAATTAAGTTTATCAATCTCGCCCCCGAATCTTTTCCGCGAGATGAAAAAAGTACAAGAAATATCCTCTCTGATTAGCGGGTTTACTTAGGACACGGTCGACCACCCGAAGCCTTAACCCATTCTAAGGTTCCTTCTTCGCCTCCAAGTACGACGTATAAAAGCGGGCAAACAGTGACACTAACGTTATATATATTCTCCTAAGCCTTATTCTTTTTTTACTCTTTCGGTTCGTTCTAGCGTCGGTAGTGTCTTTCCTTCGTGGGTGGTCAGCTGGCGAAGAGCGCAATCAGCGAACTGAAAGAGGGTTCGCCGTTAAGAATCTTTAAGTGGGTCCCCGCAGTTCGTTTAAGAGATCCCCCGCAATATCAACGGCCGGACGACTCCGGTATACGTGGTACCGGCGCTGGTACCACCGGTTCCTTCGCGAACAAAAAAAGAGGGCCAAGAGGATGGGGGTAGAGGAGCAGAATGGAGAATCATTGTCTTTTCTAGACGGGATATATAACGGCGAACCTCCTTTTCGCGGTAGATTCTGATTGGTACGGAACCGGACTTCCAAAAAGACAGAAAAGAAGTTAATAAAAAAAAAGAAAACAATCGAAAGAAAATTCGAAAAGAGCAGTTAAGGAAGTTTTTTTTTTCTTATTCTTTCTTAGACTTCTACTCGTTCTTCCTCTTCTTTCAATTTTCTTTTTATTTTCCGTTATTTTACGACGCTTTCCATCCCGGGTCGCGGGTTTCGCTCGATAGCCTTCTTATACGGCGCGGACTTAACCACGTCCATTCTTTCCTACGACTGATTTTTCAGCTTGACTAGCTAATCCATTACGAGGAAGAACTTTTTCTGGTGCCATAACAATTACACGTGTTTAAACGTAGCCATTCCTCGAACTCTCATTCCTTTCCATGACCCACCCTTAACTCCAAACGCGAACTGAATTCACTTAAAACGAGGAATCATTCTCCAAAAAAACCTTTCAAACAAAAACAAAATGCCAAGTTATGTTCAGGGAAAAGTGTTACAAATTATGTTATTTTCTGGGTGTCGTAAAATGAAACTATAGACTCTAAACAAGCTAGTAATAAGATAATTGAACGTTTAAGATATTTACTAAACAAATTTCGGGTTGGTTAGTATCCTTTACATGTTACAACCCACCCAACAGTGAAAAAAGTGTTATGTCACGTGTGGTATTTGTACCTCGAAGTTAAGGTAAACCCAACTTATTTTTCACTGAGAGGTATATTTGTATTTTTACGTTATTCAAACTAACCCCAGTTGCCAAGGTAATTAACAGTCAATTATGCAAATTGTAAAATGAATCAATCTCTAATTTCTTCGAATCGGATTTAGGCTTATAACGATTACAGTAGGCAACTGAGTTAATATTTGGTGAGCTGAGATAATTTTAACAGTCCAAATCGATAAAAAATTATCCATTTAGAGGCAAATTATTCTAATCTTTTTATAAAGCGTTTGATAAAAAGACGGAAAGTTTCATCAATTGTACGGGAAGTGGAAGACTCGTGAACAAGGCCTAATTCCTAAATATATACTAAATCCCCAAGTTGAAGAGCGTGGAAAAAAACTATTTTCAGATTACTATAAGGACATGTAGAAGGGTTATGGTAACCGGGAAAGCGTAAAAAAAGGGTGTACAATGTTTTTTTTTTTGCCTTTCTTATATATAGGAGGCTCGCTCGAGTATAGAAGAGCGATCCATCGTCTCGCTTATATCCCGGCCTATGAGTAGAACTTAGTTTCTCAAACGCGGCAGAATAGTTCACTCTGAGAGTGTTTACGTATACCCGACGCGATAAATCTTCTCGTAGCCAAGCATCCTACTATCTCTCGAGAAACGCGCTGGGTATGGCGAATACGAAAAAATAAAATAATAGAAATACGGTACCGTAAAGTAAAACATTCACTTTGGAAGATTAAATATTAATGTTTTTCTCATCCAAATATTGTTCATATATATATTTTTTTTAACTTATTTCATTTTCTTAAAAATTATTCTGGTTCGCACTACGGTGTTATCTTTCGTTTCGAGATAAGAACGAGAAAGAAAATATAACGGTAGACCTTTTTCAATTTTCTAAATATTTACTATCGTTACATCGGGGAAAGAGGATTTTATTCCAAATCCACGCATCCTCGCCAAAAAGAAATCCATATATGGGTCGCTCTGATTCTATTTTACGATCTCGCATTTAAATAAAGAAGGGGTGGGCCGAAAAGAGACTAGGAGGAGAAAACAAGATGGATTACACCAAGAAATTATTTTACCCAAAAGAGGCTGATTGACCCGCATACTTAGTTTGAAACGAATTTACTTTTCACTATGTTGTTTAACCAATGATAATTAAAATATGGATACTTAATAACGTATCTCTTGAGTATAAGCAAATCGTCTGGCGTTCGTTCTAGCGATAAGAGAGAAGCGGCCAGTTGGGAAGCGACTATGTAAAGCCCCGTTTTCACTGGCGCGAATCTACGATTTGCGAAACGGTTTCTCGCGAACTGAAACGCGAAGAATCCACAAAATCGCCTATTTTCTATTTCTATTTCTCGTGTGATATGAAACGCGGTTAAGCGTATCGTGAGACTAAGTCACGCCCTTCATTTCTAACGTTGATTAGGCCTAATTTATTTTTGAGAGCCAAAATTATTTATACTCCCACAAAATAACTAATTAGGCCTATGACCTGAAATTTCAGAAAAAATAAGTACCCTAAGGTCCTAATTAGTCGAAAACGAATCCGTTGCGAATCCGACCCCTTTCACGCTCGATTTTTGAGGAACCTCTATTGTGAATATGGTTTTACGCGTTTAATTTTTCCTATCACAGAACACTAGCGCGCGTAGAGTACTACAACAGCGAATAAAATATTACCTTGTCAGTAAAAATAACTTTTGGGAAAGTAAAAAAGAGAAACACGTAGGGGGCAGGGAAAAGAGCTTTGGTCAATTTAACATCGGCGTTCTCCTACCGCTTCATAAATATTCTGAAATTTATAGTTTTCTCTCCTTTTCATCCTCCATCCCTCAGCATCTTCCTTCGCCGCGCTTTTATACGTGTATCTCGGGAGTTTTCATCCCTACGGCGCGACCCCGGGGCTATTACGCCCTCTGTCGCGTGACCCGAGAAACTACAATATATCCCTAGATTCGGAAAGAGACGCGACTCGCGTGGCATTTCGAATTTGTGGACTACCGAAAATCCAATTCACGCCTCTTCCCCCCCTGAGCCGAGGAGCTTTTGTTCTTGAATAAATAAGGCGCGACGTTTCGAAACGCCTAAATATTTCACGGGAAGATAGAGATACCGGAAAAAGAAAGTTCGGAAAAAATTAAAACGGAAACGTCCCGTGGATTTCCTTTTTTATTGAGAATTCAATGTATAGATCGGGGTAAGTATATTGAGAACTATTGGAATTTATTTTCACGTACAAAATACCAATCGAGTTTGGCGCCAAAAACGATTTCTCGCCTACATAGACTATTTACCCGTTAGTAAACTCTTTTTTTTTCCACCCCCTGCGACCAATATTCTTCTTTCGCGTGTCCAGTCGGACCATCGCTGCCCGTAGAACCATGCAAAACGATGGTTTTCCAATAAAAGAAAGAAAAAAAGATGAAAATATAAAAAACGTATAGTTCGTGGGGGGAGGGGTGAAGAGAGCGCGCTCTAGCGGCCATGGAGAGAAGCTACAGACAGGGATGGCGTAGAAAACGCCGATGGATCTCGCGGAGAAGCGGCGAAAGGAGGGGAAAAATAGTAGAGAGGAGAGAGAGAGTACTAAAAGCGGCCTCTATCGCGGATCTTAGCCAAGGAGAGCTTCGGTCGCTAGTGAGCCGCGGACATTCCACTACCAGAGTGCTATCTTCGGCGCACGAGGAAAAGACACTCCCGCTCGAGTTGAAACTTAAGGGTATAAAGTGGTGCGTCTTTATTAGAGGAATTTGGAGCCTTAAAACGCTGCCAAAAAAATATTCAATTATTCTTTCACCCTGTCTTATCCTGAAAAGGATTTTTCACTTTGAGCTTTTGAAATACTTAAAAATTAAACAGTACCAAAAAATTCTAACCGAGAAGCTTGGTTTTAGAATTTTTCTCGAAACAGACGGCTAACCCTCTGTCGTAGAGTGAGCGAATTTTGCGAGCACCGAGAGTAGAACGTTCGGGAATAAGAAAACTTGCCCCGAAAGCAAATATACACCTTTCTCTTTCGAGCCGTTTAAAAAAAGAATTTGCCGAAAGAAAGCCAGAATGGATCTTGGAATCGATCAATATAACAAATTTCGTGTAAATAAGGATCTCGAACGAAATCCGTTCTAAGAAAAATATTAAAAAAAATTGATAGACGTCAGTTTCTATTTGCGGTTACAAAAGTATAGCTTATTCATTTTTAAAAAAAATCTTGGAATTCTACGAGAGGATTTTCTTCTCACTTTCAGTCACACTGAATTCCGGTAAGTACCGTTTTATCCAACTACTTTTTATATATATTTGGTGGGAAAACTACCATAAAAATAAATACTTAAAATGATAAAAATGTTATTTATGGTATAGCTAACGTAACTGGAAAGATTTTTATGAAGTGTTTTAACAATTTTCGGGAAGATACAAAAAACTACGCGAGGAACATCAGAAAAACGAATTATTTTCAGTCTAGACTTAGTTTAAACAACTTTTAGTCATGACAATAAAGAATTTAGTTGAAAAATATTGTCCATTTACACGAAACGTTAGAAAACAAGCATTATTATTCAATATCAATACGCAAAATAACGAGAATTGAGGCGGATTATTAAACAACGTAAAAACTAATAGGATTGAAAGTAGTTTTTACATTTACTCTAAATTCCAGGCGAATAGACAAATCGAAATAATAGCTTCTCCAAAGTCTTTGTCACATTAAGGCACTTAATTAAAGAAGTTTTCAAACATAGAAAATAATTATATTCCTTCATTAAAGATCTCTCAAGTTGATTGGAAGATTTTATAGCTTGAGAATTAACCAATGTTTTAAAATTTCGAGTGTGAACGAAGCTTAATTGAAACAATAAAAAAAAAAAAAGAAAAAGAAAGGTCAATTTAACCAACGAAACCTCGTTAAAAGCGATCATTCGAAAGGTAGTGTATTCCAAAGTTTGGCTTAATTAGTAATTGACGAAAAACAGGGGTCCATGAGGACGAAAATTCCCGGGCTAAAAACCGTTCTTTTGGAAGCGTAAACATTACTCTTTCCCTAAAATAGCTAGAGAGAGCACGCATGCCTAAAGGCAATCGCCAACAACGAGAAAGACCCATTCTAGTTCACCCCTTTTGTTCGGACGAATAATAAGAAAGACGCTGGAGGAAAGGAGGATTTTGGAATGAATAAAGAAACTAAAGGGAAAAAAAATCTGAAAAACCTTAAGAAAAAAAAAAAAAAAAACTGGCGTGACTTTTTAGAAAGAATCTAGCGCAGTTAAGCCTAATGGATTCGAAAACGAAAGCGTCCATTATTTAGCGCGCGACCAGGGGTCCAAAGTGGGAAAAAAGCTACATATAAATATATATATATTTAGAACCATAAATTTGGAATCTACTCGAAATTCAAATGTTTATAGTAATTTTGAAACATTTCGCATCACAATTAATTTTAAAGTCCAATTAAGTATATGGTTCTAATATTTAAATACTCGTCTAAAAGCCAATTTTCACAATATGAAAACTGGAAAAAAAATGCGGTCTAAAATTTTCTTTCTCAAGTTTCAAAGTTCGCTAAAGAAGAGAAAAACCACGTGTTTTCTCCGAGATTAGGCGGAATATTTTCCACTTTATAAACCTCTTGATTAAGAAAGCCCGCGCCAAACATTATCCGACGCTACTACTAAGCGAGCGTAACTGAATATAAAACAAATTATATCTTAAAAGCACATAATATAATGGATTAATTTATTCTTAATGTATAAGCCTTTCTAACGTAATTGAAACGAGATAATAAGAGATATAATATAAATAGGCTATAGATATACAATCCTTTCTAAAGTTGATGTCTCTGCCTTTCACGAACCACAGAGAGGAGTCGTCCTTCTGTGGCACGTTAGTTTTTAAATATGAAAGGCGAGTATAAGCGTGAGAAAATGTTTCTAATTGTGACGTTTTTTGCACGAGAATTAGGTAAAGGGTATTCTTTCTAGCCCAGTTATTACCGTATCTATGGAGATAATGTAAATAATAAATCATAAAATTATTAAATTATTAATGAATGCCAGAAGAATGTGGGTTGAGAAACGTTAAATATTTCTATCCGCGCAGTTAACCGGTCTGATGGAGGTTTAATTATGAACAAAGCATAGTAATTAACCACCTTTCTACGGACAATAATATATTCATAACTTGCGTTGCTTCCCTAATCATAAAGTTTGTTTATTCATATTTTAATCAAGACTTAAGTATCTTTTTCTTTTCTAAAACGTAGTTAACTTTCCCATTGAGTTCTAAGCTATATTTAGAGAACGTATAGATTAAATTATCTCGTTCTTATGGTTAAAGTTACATCGATTAAACTATTGGTTTAATATTATACGGATCGGCGGCATACACGGAATGATAATTTGCCTCGCATCAATTGTATTCTATTCGATAACCAGTGATTAAACTATTATACAGAGTGGAATAGTATATGGTAATGAGAATGATTTGGTCGAGCGATTTCCCTCTCTTTGGTTCTGGCTATCATATAACGCAGTCGACGGCTGTATTAAGCTCGTAACCCATATGGATTGGAAATTTGGTAATGCCGGCGGCGACGAATTCGAGACAGAAAAACGTTTGATAATCAAGTTACAATCCAAGTTTTAAAGTGACGTTCAGTTATTGGAGACTATAGTGATAACAGAAAATCAAAGTGTATAATTCTGTCTGTAACAATGTCTGGATGTCTGTCGGTCGATTACCAACTCTAAACTTTAAAGTGAGGCTGCCATGACCCGATTTATAAACTACAAATAAAAATTGAGTATTATTTTCTGATAGTTGATAAAGTATTCAAAATATATACCCCATATGTCAGAGAAAAAATACCACAACAGTAAAAATAAATATTTTACAATCGATATTTTCGAAATGTTTAAAATAAAAATTCAGCCAAATTTTTATCACTAAATGGTCGCCAGGCTATTGTAGTTGATTTTTGCGCGTTTTGGCACATGATAAGGTCGCTTTAACGCGGTCTTTTTCGTAAAAGTACTTAACCCCGAAAGTCTTAATTATTCTTAATTACTTCCCAGAAATAAACTAAATAGGAAAAATATTACTTTTATATTTTTGACATTTTAATTTTGAAGTTTAAGAAAGCCTCAACCAAGAGGTATAAAATTTTGAATATGGCGTTTTAATTTAGTATGATTAAACATAGGCATTCGAAAAATGGGGATAGCATCGCGCTAAACGCGACAATAGAAAAGCGAATTGATACACAATGTTAAACTTCATTGGAAAAAAGTAGTCCATGCAAACTTCTCTTAAACCGGAGCAGAGAAGCGAGAGCGTTTATTCCAAACACTCGACTTTAAATTAAATTCGAAGGGCACGAGTTTAGATTTCATTTATTTATTTAGGATTCATTTAATTTTCGCGTTTTAAGAGAGGATATTTTACGCGATGTTTAACGAGCATTTTAGTTATTTAGTTTCTTGTATTAAATTATGATTAAACAAAGGAAAAGTTTCGTTATCAAATATAATTTTGCTAATAACTTAAACAAAATAAGCGGAATTTCAGTAATTAAAATAATTATTAATATATTATTACATATATTATTACGTACGTAATGTTTTTGCCACATAACTAATCAATATAAAAAAGGCAGTCATGTTTAAAGCCGTCAGTTTTGACGGACATTAGCTAATAAGTTAAACTAGGCAAAGTTAATTAAACTTTCTCCCCAAAAATATCTTCAAATACTTAAGGAATAAACACGTATTGTTGGATAATGAAGAGTACATTTGATTGATGCCAGAAGGAAACGCTATTTCGAGATTTATAAGAAAATTTTAAAATTGGATTTAGAATTAAATCTGACATAAATTTGAAAATTCCTAACGGTTTTAAAATTGAAGGTGCTGCAAAATTTATAGTAATTCCTTATTTTTAAGTAATAGTAGGTTAAGCTTATTTTGGTTAGCTTCTCGTTGAATGAAATTTAAATTAAGTAAATGTTATTTAAAAATATGCTAGATGTCTAGCGCGAAGGGTGAAACACTTTTACAGGGGTCTCATAGCAAATATATGGGACGGTTAGCCCCTGGTAGGTAGTTTTTTCCCCACACGAGGATGTCCGACTGATAAAACACCTTCCGGCGTTTTTAAAAAAGTCAGTATATTAATATATAGAATTAAAAAATGTAATAATTACGCACACGTTCTAAATATACTTGATGTGAATTTGCCCTGAAGACATATTTATAAGAGTAGCGAGCGTTTCATTCCCCTTTTTTATTAATTAAATACGGTCTCAAACTATCCTTCGGGTCCTTCATTTGATTCTTATTCTATGAATAATCAGAATCAGTTGTTTCTCAAGTCGTCTAAGATTCCCATAACATCACCCTCGTAAAAATTCTACAGCTAAATTCTTAAAATAATTGTAGCAGTTACATTTACTACGAGTTATTTTTCTTAACGCGAGTATATACTAGTCAAGAACTTGCCACTACAATATACGCTACAAACTGTAACTGAAACCGACTACGGTATAATTAGGGTCGAATGCCGGATGAGCGTTGCATAAAAGAGTATCCGAGGCGAGTGACTTCGTTAAGGAGCATTGGGGGTTTTCATTTCGTTCGTCGGATGTTTTCAAAAGCTTACCCTATACGTTTCTACAATCCCTTATTCCCGTTCGATACAAAGGAAAGAGAGAAAGAGATAGAGAAACTAGGACCCCCTATAAATCCTAATTACACTCATTAAATTTGCATGCCAGCATTCCCTCGATACGAGCGAAATAGGAACTGCAATACGCCGAGGACTCCATCCAGGATTCTGCACAGTAATGCCAAAGAGAATAAACGCGCTTTTAATACGCGAAATAAGAGCGCCTATTTGATCGAGTTATCGAAAAGGAAACAATGCCCCGTTAAGCCAAAGTTTGCCGGAATAGAAGAGAGCTTTCCCGAAACGATATAGGGTTATGAGCCACCTTTTCAATTTTAAAATCACTCGTAAAACCTTAATGACTCGAATATTCAAAATATACTTAAAACAACTCCCGCAGGAGGAAGACAATGAATTTTAGCTACGTTCACACTATTACCCATTTTCAAAACACTTAACAATGTTTAAAGTATATTTAAACGCTCCAACAAATTTAATTTTTGGATTTTTTGAGTTGGAAATATACCAAATCCGTTGAAATTTGGACGTAAAATCATTTTTCCGAAGTGATTTTAAGGTTTATCTTTATTTGGAAAATTTGAGATGAAGATGAATCTCATTAATTCAAATTTTATCGAAAATGGTGATTATAACTTATAATAATATAATTATAAATTAATTAACGAGACTGTTACTTAATGGCTAAGAAAAGCAGTGTACGAGCGTAATAAAAGTTTTCGGAGAACTTTCGGTTCCTTTTCAATCCATTTATAAATTAACAAAACTAAAAAAACTATGCTCGGCAAAGATGTCACACTGGCCACATCGTTATTCAGTAAATCGTTGAGCGAATAGTACTTTAACTTTTCTTCGCAGCGTCTGAATTGTCAAAACGTCGTGATTAGTCATGGACGTTAATCGCAAAATTTTCAGATAATGATGACATTTTTAAAATTCGAATCAGTCTTATATAGTAAAAGAAAATGTTTCTCTAGAGCTCTCAAAACAGAACTAATTAACTACGGCCGTTGTGCCGTATAATATCTTTTGTATAACTTCCCTCGAGTGTTTTTCCCTTTTTTTCCTTGTTTATTTTAGTTTATAAATGGATTTAAAATGGACTAGTAGGTCTGAAAGCTCTCCAACCTTTTTTCTCAACCATAAATTATAGCAGTATTGTATATTAATTTAATAATATTATAAATTAATCACCATGCTCAATAAACACTTCTTATTTATTACTTTTTACGTAAACATAAGCGGTAGTAACTTGAGCTGAAATTTCAAGATATTTTTAACTACAGTGCGAAGGCGGCTTTAATTTATACCGTTATAAGGAGGGGGATATGGAGAATATTCTTAATTATTTCGCACCCGGTCTCAAAAGTTGGATTCTGTACGAATTAAGGGTTTTAACATTATCCAGACGCTATTAAAATAGGCTTTCCCCCCTTTTGTTTGCTATCGCGCGTGATGAGATAAATATTAAGTTAAATTTCGGAACTAAATCTAAATTATTAAATAGTCTAGCACCGTTACCGGTATCGCGATATATTTCGCAACATTTTTAAAATTTTAATTCCTCGTATATAAAGCTATTAGGGAATAAACAAAAGGATTAAACATACATTGATCTAACTAAAAATAGTTTTAAATAATAAATTATTCGTAAAATATTCGCACGAATAATTTATTTGGCTTATTTGGAGAAAATAGCTCGGAGGGCTAATCGAGAATAAATAAATTTAGTTGAGGAAAACTATATATAACTTTACAATAACAAAACGTGATATTCATACACGAATGAATCTAACTTATGGGGAGAAAATGATTCAAATAGTTTGGGTGTTTTGGTGACATACAGTTGGGGTGCAAAGAGATAAAATATATTAGATATTTCAATGAAAATATCTTCAACGTTTTGGAGAAAAGCTAAGTTTCATGGCCAATTCTCTCTCTATACTCATACCACAAAAATTAATTTACTTTATGGTAATATAATTATAAAAAAAAATGAGTGTAGGGCCTTAATGACTTAATTTAAACTTATTTTGAGAATTCCCGTGAGTCAACAGATAAGGCGAAACACAAGCGTAAATCGCTGTATAATTTAGAGTGTACATAAACTAAAGTTACATATCATGCATATTTTCTTGGTAAATTTCAAATTATATTAAAAAAAAATGCAAAAAAAATATATAAAAAGAAAAGATCCTTTCTCTACGCAAAATGGAATAAAATTTCCCCCGAGGGTTCGGATTCTCATTCGTTATATTTTTTTTGAAGTGGGAGAGGAGACACACTCTTATGTTTCAAGGGAAAAAATAATGCAGTATAGAAACTAACCATTTTCAAGGAATATTTTTCCTACTCTTCTTAACGCGGGTATAAAATATTTAGTAAATTTAATAAAGTTTTCTCTAAGAAGGGTTAATTTCATTCCTCCTTTTAAAATAAATCCAATTAATTGATAATTAACAACCGAAAGAGAAGCGTCTTAGTAAAATTACTAGTAAAACTAGAATTCTAGAATAAAATGGCGAAGAAATTGTATTATCAAATTACGTTTATCCGTAATTTAGCTCTCCAACAAGCTTATTTCGGAAAATGCGTTAATTGAATACTTTCTATACTGATGTGTTAACGAGTACTACTTTATATATACTGTAAGTAGTAAGACTATATCAATCCGACTCAACTTTTCTCATTTGATATAAACTTTTCACGAAGATAATTTAAAATTCAGCGAATTATTGAAGCGGATAAAGTTGACGTTATAAAATGGGGTCACACATTGACGTTTTAGGTTATGTTAAACTCTCTATTAAATATCAAAAATTAATTGCTTAAACTGATAAAAAAATGACGGGTTTTTCAATATTAATTAGCTATGTCGCATAATAATTAACATAACATATATTAATATAATAATAAAAATTATAATTTCTGAAATTAGTATGTTGCAGTTCGTTACAAAATATCGATCACAGAGAGCTGTTTCCCTTCACTTAAAGATAAATTAATTCACGAAACGTATTGAACTTGAAATGCTAGTTAATAATCGTAAAGAGGTTATTAACTTCAAATTCGCCTTTTACGAAATTTTTAAAATTAAAATTTCTCCGCAATTCTACGTCATCATTATGGTCACGTGGCTATCATAGAGCCTACAGTTGATTCTCGCGCGTTCTGTCACGTGATAAGGTCGCTTTCGCGCGGTCTTTTTCATAAAAGTACTTAATCCAAAAAGTTCTACATTTCGTATCAAAACCATCATAAAGCTTCATATATCGAAAAGATTACCTATAAATTTTTGAAATTTAAAAGTTTCTTAAGAACTTGTCAACGCAGAGGGATAAAATTTTGAATATGAAGTTTTAATAGTATGATAAAACTAAAAATATAACCCATAGACATTCAAAATAAATAGTGACAGCGTGAATTTAAGATTTGAATTTCAAGTTCTCGAATTTCAGTGTACCAAATGAAGATAAGGAACAAGGGCAAAAATTGGATATAAAACGGGCAAAAACAAAGTATGCGAATAAACTTAACCCGATAAGAACTTATTTTTTTCTTCAGTCCTCACGAGGCCCATCAAATCTCATTATCTCTTATCACTTTACTAAACAGTAAATGGCATATTCCGTTGTGTAGTCGGTACACAAAGCTCTCTACTCTCCTAATTAAAGGAAATGGACTTTACGTCATACTTATGTTTAATTATTGTTATTATGGTACTACCGTTAAATATGCAACAATACACTGGTTTGCGAAAAAAACTAAAAAACATAATTAAATTTTCAACAAAAATATACAAGTGTAAAAACGATAGTATTTCTAAATGGAACATAAAATTCCGAAAGAGTTTTCTATGACTTTTCGATTGAGAAGATAAATATAATATTTCTCTTGTCGTATATATTCTTAGAGTTGAAGAGAAAAACGTCGGAAAAAAAAAAAAAAAAATCGATAGAGAGGTTATAATCTTTGCGGGATTCCTTTCAAAATAAATTGGAAAAAAAAAAAAAATCTTCCCTCCGAAAAGATTGCGGGGTAAGGATACTATAAAAATCTATAATTCGAAAATTCCCTTTCATACAGATTCGAGGGTTGACCGAAATGAGAAAAAAAAAGGACTATATTTATACCATCTGGGGAAGGAATCACAGATTTAGACCTATAAATAGACTTCGTGTTCCTAAAAGAGTGGAGGGAAAATGAGTGAGAGAAATAGAAAATATCGGTTGGTTTCTCTTTCTCTCTCTCTTTTCCCCTTCGGTAATTGGGAGTCTCAGCAGCGTTTTCAGCGCCGGCACGCTCGGTCAGTTGTTAAGGAAAAACCCCCCGCGGAACACCTGCACTTGAAACAGGGTATCCGTTAGCTCACCGATCCTCCATCAATCTCTTCCTCCGTTTCTCTCCGCCTTCTCCTCTCTCTATCCACTCTCCCTATATCGCTTTCTTCCTTTTACTTCCACGCCATCGAAACGCCTCCTAAGGACGCGACACTCTTTCGCCCGGTTCACACTACATCTCCGAATTGTTCCAAATTGTTTTAAAAATGTTTTGACCCAGTATTAGTCTTCATTGCGATTGAAGAGTCGAATACCGCTTCCCCGAAACCAGTTTTCAGAACGTTTTCAATTTTGAATTACAATCTTTTGGCGATTATTAAAATATACTGACAAGAGGAAAGAGCCGCAAAGAATTAATTGAATATTAAAGGTTAGAAGGAAAAGTGGTCTAGCGCGTTCGATACCGAGTTTACCTGAACAATTCTCTGTTTCGGTCTCAAGTAAAGACTTTAGCAGTGCAGGGCAGACTAGTATTTAAAGTGATGCGGTCATCATTATTTCGAATGAATATGATTTAGTTTTATCATACATGTCAAAAATATGTACGAATGTTTTTCCGGTTTATGACGTAGTTTATTTCTGGAACGTAATTAACGATACTAAAAGTACTTTAATGGAAAAGACCGCGCGAAAGCAATTAAAAAGGTGATTAGAAATCATGTTTTTATACTGTTGCGGTATTTCTCTCTGACATATATATATTTTGAATCGTTTTTTAACTATCTTTCCAAAAATGGTACTAAATATCTTAAAGTGTGAACGAATCTTCTTTTATTCGCCCATCGTCTTTCACTATAGGTAACGTGTGTTTCTAGCTGGAGCGAAGAACCCTTCCCATCCCACTCTCCTCCCCATTTATGGCTTAGTGACTTACGTCTATTGATTCGCGCCCACAGAAAAGCTTCCAAGATTTACCAGCGACTGAAATATTGAGATTTTTTATTTCCCTATTTTAGAATCGATCAGGGGGTTTGCCAACCTATATACTTCCCTATAGAACAAGGATGCACTTTCCTCCTAACGTCCCACCCTTTCTTACTCCCTTCCTAAAGGAAAGGTCTTCCCCTTCTAACCGTCCGCAGACACTCTGCTCTTTACGGTAAAAGCGTAGGGGAATGTAACTTTTATTTATTTAAAAAATAAATCGGTTCAAAAACTGTTCATATGAAAAATAAAATCCCCAAAAGGAAGATTTTTCCTAAATAAAATCTAGAAGGAATTATTTGGTGGGTAGATTTTCCCATTAAGTGATCAAACATCATACGTATTTGAATATAAAGAGCATGTTTCCAAATATGTTAAATGATACTCAACATATATAGATTGTTAATTTACTTAAAACATTGATTTATATTGTAATAAATATGTAAATTTATATAATTTAATTTTAATATTAGACTTTCTTAGTGTAAACCGATTTAAAATTAAAATTTAGGGTTAAAGGTCCGTAAATAAACTTTTCGTTAAAGAATATAAAATTTTCCTAAGCGTGGTTATTAAAGAAAATAACAAATAATTTCAACTTTTAAGCTTAAGGATTTACGAGTAATCTTTGAGAATTAGTCGCGCTATGAACACGGGTTAAATAAAATACTAACCATAAAATACGGTACTTTATACAAAATAAACTTTGGGAAGAGGTTGAGACGTTAAGCCTAATTATCTCCCCGGGAGAAAGAGAGTGGGTGGTAAATTAAAAGATATAAATACACTAGCCTCCATTAATTTAAAGGAATGTATAAAAGATAAGATTCCATAAGACTCGCGATTAAGAATTTTCTTTTCTCTTTCTTCGAAAAGCGGACATCCGCCCTCAACTAGAAGAATAAAGGATTCGAGGAGAATTTTCCCCGAAGGCCTTAAGAGCAGAAGTCGATTGAATTTCTAACAACAGCAACCCAATTTCGTAAACTAAACACGAAGCTGAGATTATTTTGGAAGGTTTGTAAGGTCGAATTCGCGGAGACAAAAACATCTCATAGATCAATTTATAAGCGTCTAGTTTTTAAAGGAAGAAAAATATTTAAAGACGATCTCATGACAAAAGATATTGTTCAGCGTCATCGGTAATTAACCATTATACTACTACGTTTAACAATATATACCATTGTTTGATTTTGAAAGGATTCCTTCCCCTTTAGAGCACGATAAAGAGTGAAGTGGCTTTCATAGTACGAACGGTCTGACTATAAGTAATGTTAATTTAATATATTCCTTACCATAAATTTAGACTAAGTAGGCTTAGCTAGGATTCACAAGTAAATTAAAGTAGAACCACTAAGACCTAATAACAAACTATTAGAAATTCTATTTAAACGTATTTTAGTACCAAAATTCCAAAACTTGTTTTAGCCATTTAAATTACTTCAGCTAAATATAACGTTTGCACACGATCGTCCATTTTTATTCATCGCTTGGAAAACGAATCAATAAAATGATTACATGGAAGGCAAAATATTTATCCACTCAGCATCAATAAATAAAATAAGAAACGAGTCGTTACTCCGCCAATCAAATCTCCAAGGAGAAACTGTGTTAATTTCCGACAGTCATTCCAACCATCTTTTCCCATTAAAGGTTAAGTCTACATAATCGAATTGATCATAACAGTTTGGTTCCTGAGGGGTGTCGAAATAGGATACAATTTTTATCTACCAACAAAAAAACTATGACACGAACTGTATAGCAGCTTGGTAGCTTAAGAATGAGTGAGAAGAATTAGCAGACTACGTAAAATTCACTTTCCCATCGGATAGAAGTTTATTAGGATACTAATGTTTTAATACCAAACTTATTCCGAAATCATATTAAAAAAGAGCAAATTTTCATAGCAGACTTTTCCTTTAAAGCCCCGAAAGGAAAGCGCGATTCGGGTCGTTATAGCGATTTTACAATTACGCCAGAGACGCCAACCGCGGATTTAAAAGCAAATATTATTGCGTTTCTTGGTTCAATTAGTATATACTAGGAAACTATAAAGGACGCTTAAAAGGAAGGTAGAGGAGTGTCTCGTTTCGTGGGAATGAATGGAGGAAGGTAGAAAACGGTCTTTTCTAAAGCGGGACTGTGTAGCTCCTTAATAAAGTTATAAAATATCGATCCAAATGGGGGAAGAGAGAAGGTTAGCCTGTAATAAGAGGATCGCCAGAGAATGAGAGAGAAAGAGAGGCGGGTTCTATAGAAAGAAACTTGCCCGAACAATCTCCCTGACAATTGAGCTTTTCGAGGATGTTCCGACGTAAACCCGTAAAGAGGTAAAGGAGGTGGAGGAGGATAGTGTACTAGATAGACTCGATAAGAGAAGGTTCTATCGAAATTGGAAACGATCTTCGAATAACGAAGCCTGGGGATCAAAGAAAATATATCGAAACGGACAATTTGTGTCCTTCTAAAACCCGAAATACCCTCTCTCTTCTCTGAATCGAAAAATAAAACCCCTCCATAAAAGATTATAGGTCTAATTCAAACATCAAGCGAGCAAGATCAATACAGCTATTATCCTCCGAGGCTAAATCTATTCGTATAAAGTTTTTTTGCTCCCCTTCTTCGTTATTTCGTGATCAATAAGAACGTCATTAGATTGGCTATTTTAATACTTGATCAGATAGCAAGTGGAAAACCAAATAAGCATTACAAGAAATGCGCGGGAAGGGATATTGAAGTTGGTTACCCTCGATCTCTTTCCTCGCCTTTGTCATTCTCAATAACTACCAAGCAAAAATATCAACCCCTAAATATATATAGTAGAAGGAAAATGGCACGACTATAATATTTATGGCACATTTCTCGCGCATTTTCCTATTTCGTGCAGTCGCGTTTCAAGAGAAAATTGCAAGCTAGGGAAAGCTTAGGCGGATTTATACAAGATGCTTGATCTAACAGGGATAAAATTACTGGTTGCAAAAGGTTATTGAACAAAAGAATAGTCAATTACACCTAGATTTGGCTGACTGCATACACGAACAATGGGAAATCACAGAAATAATTGGTATGGCGTATATACACTTTTGTTCAATAAATAGTTGTCTCAGACTATTTTATTTATGATATATATCAATCCGCCAAAACATTTTCCATTACACTCAACTCTCATACAGAATAGCTTCTTATTTGCCGCTAAATTAGAGTAAAATAGAGGATCAGCGTAGTGGTAATGTTACTTAGATATCTCTGAGTCTCGTCACTATATACTCTTGCAAGAAAAAGGTTCCCCAATTCATTCCATTTTTGCTTTAATACGCATGCGCGCTTTCCCAATATATTTTTAAGCATTAGCGAAAAAAGAACGGGGAACCATAGGGGTTAAAAAACGCCTGAATTGCTGCTAAGAATCTTTAAAACTAAGGCTTCGTACGCCAGTCACGCAATCTTATTCGTCTTTCATCTTTTCCAGTCCAATTTTTTTCATTCCTTCCTTTTTTACTCTCTCTCTCTCTCTGGGCATATACACACATTCTTTTTCTCACTTTCACTGTTGGCCCGGCAAGCTTCTCACCGGGCATAACTTATTCCAGCGGAAATAACCTTTTTTTTTTTTATTCACGACCTTTTTACTCTTATATGGGAGCTAGGGTATCGAATATTATAGCGATTTTTCTTCCAGGTTTGGAGCAAAATATCACTCCTTTCTTTCTATCCTTTTACCCCATCTTCTTTACCTATATCGTATACTTTAAAAAAAAAAAATATGTTTCGTCGCGTTATCGGTTAAAGTCGAGTTCTATATAGAAAAAAATACGGGGAAGCTTCGAGGCTACGGAAGCGAAAAAAAAAAAAAAAAGAAGAATCCGTGGAATATAGGGCTTATCTTCTATTTTATAAGGCCAAGGAGCCGTAGAATCATTGAATAACGATAATGTCGTTTCACGGGGAGACAAGTCAGCCAAAACTCTGGTCTCCTTCACCGTACGTCTTAACGGAATAGTCTCACGACGGAGAGGAGCCAACTCGGTCCTTTCTTGGAAAAGAGACTGGAAGCCTTGCTGACTGAAGCGATCCTGGCTCTCATATACGGAAAACAAATATGGCAGCGTAATATTTTTGCTCTATTTTTACTGTGAAAATGGTGGATACATCTGAATAGTAAAACAGAGGAAAAATTTGACAATTCTATATATATTTTTTACGTAATGACAGTCAGGGTCGCTTTTCCAAAACCGCTTTCCAGCTATTATAGGCGGAGTTATCTCTCCATATTTTTTTAAATGGTCTCACGCGTGTCTGTAGGATATATCACGTTTTTAGGGATAATCTCCGATTCGGATAAGTCAAAATTAATCCATTAATATATAGAATATGAATATATAAAGGTTGACAAGCAGCAAAATTCAAAAATTAGAGATTGTACGATCATAAGATAGAGCAGGAAAATTCATGCAGAAATAGTTTTAGTATACCTTTAAAATTAGTTTTCTACCCTTAAATTGCCAAATCCAAATATTTGCATATCGTAAGCTACGTGAAATGGGTAAATATTTTTAAGTGAAGTTTTGTATAGGTACTTTTTAGAGATATACTAAATTTATTTTGCTGCGTCTCATCCTTTTAAGTTAATTTCGTGAAATACATATTCAGAAAAATATTCTACATCCAAGTTAAAAATCAAAATTGAATTATAAACAGACTAAATTGAAATTTTCGGTACAAAACGGTCGTATCTCTTTTGACATCAAAGAATATAGAATATTTAAAACATGCCTTTTAAGGAACCTAAATTAAATTTTTTTTAAATATTCTCAGACGAGAGTAAACATTTTAAGTAGGCATAGTAAACTCAACTAATGACTAGCTGTGTTAAGTATGGCGTGTAGATTACGGAGTAGAACATTTTGTACGAGGAATCTTTTGATCTCGGATATGCCTTCAGTCTTATACACGCAGAAGATTTATACACGCAGAGATTCTTCAAAGGTTGCGAGTAATCGCAAAATTGGAGATTATATTTAACCAAAAGGGATTCTACATTTACGATTTCACGATATATAACTAAAATGCAACGTATATACCACCGTTTTCATATTTTTAAAGTCCGTGGTAGTATATAAGCATTTTCTTTATAGAATTTTCTCTCATTTATGGTAGCGTTTAAATTGCTTTGTATTAGCCGGCAATGTAATTATGTTTAAAGTACTAATTCCCGTGAGACTATTCCTTTTAAATAAAATAAGAGGCCGTTGGTAAGTGAGGGGCGGAAAAAGACTCGCGTAGATGATGTACTTTGATAGGGCTTCCAACTCTTTGGAAGCTGAGCCATTGTTCGGGCACGAGCTTTCCTTTTGTCGCGAGCCGGATTTCGAGTTATCGTTGACGGAGCCCGTGAATACACCTTCCCTTGGAGCAAGAAAAAGGGGTCAAAACAAAGCCCGGTTCTTTTCCCATCTAGACGCGTATCAGATACGCCATATTCAGATTTATTTTATCGAGCCAGAAGGGAACTGCGCGGATAAGTAAACTTCTTTAACAAAAATACCCCGACCTTTTTAAATAACCATCGCGTTTCCATGAAAAAAAAAAAAAAATAAATAAATACACTGAAATATAGAACGCTATATTACGCGGAATAAATTAATTAAATTTAGATAGAATTACAGAATTACCACCATGTCTTTTTCTCAATTATGTCATATTACATATTTCGACATTCGCGTCGATAAATGCTAGGACTCTTAACAAAGGACACATTTTAATAGATAAAAATTAATATCAAAATCCGGTTTTCATAAGCGTCCCCTAATGGCAAAAGTAACTAAAATGCTTTACGCGTGGCTGCTATAGATAAAGAATAGGGATTAGACGCGGACGTTCTTTTGTTAGTTACTACTTTTGGCCGCATTGTTTGCCGTTAGAGGACGCTTATGAACGCCAGATTTCGATATTCATCTGTATCTATTCAGCAGATATGTATCCATTCTTAATAGTCCTCGATCAATGTCACGAAGAAGTCAATTTGAAGAAACTATTTGAATAAAATATCACTTCCATAAAATCTACACACCAACCACACGATTATGTAACTGATCATTACAGCCTTTGGCAATGCTAAATAGTACCCTATGACCACGGAAAGCAATCTTATCGCTGTAGGCTCAACAATAGCCACACAATTAAAGTGATGACGTAGTAATGAGAAGAATTTTCATTCCGAAAATGCTACTCATTTCCATTTAGAATTCGTGAAAATCCCCGACAGCTTCACTTAAAATATTTTGGGATTTTGAGTGGAATAAAATAAACTAGGTTCATTATTATATACCCATTTTAACAAGAAGTAATATAAACCCGACATTATAATCCCCCAGAACGAAATTGAATTTATAATTCAATTTAGAAAACTTTTCTCATCCGCTGCAAATAGGCTTAAGTCCAATGTCAACTTTTCCCTTCAATTTAAATTTGAAGGCGTAAAAAGCCCAGTTTCTGCCAAACTAAAATTTAAACTGGTAAATAATAAACTCGCGTTCCACGAGAATTAAATCTTCTTTTCCTCCGTCTCATTTAATCCAAAATATTAGAAGCTTATATTATTGGGTAGGTAATCTTAAAATAGCCAAGTTTAAAAGTTTCTGGGTAAAGAAAATAAGTCTATATGGAAAAAATATTCAAAATTCCATTAAAACTGAAGAGAAAAGTTAATGAAAAAAAAAAAAAAGCTTTTTTGCCCATAAAGCCCACACACCGAGAGCCTCAGTCTGGTTAGGATTAAATAAGTCGAAAGTGGTATTTCCCCGCCAGAGGAAGAGAAGACGTTAATACATATTTGAGAAGGAATAATTCATTAGAGCTCAGGGGAGAATACCAATTTCGCGCAGGCTCTCTTTAAACTGTATGGAAGGGCTTTCACCCAAGCACCTCATTAAAAAACTTCATACCCTGAAGGTTTAGTTACACATAAATAATCACTACTACCCAGATATGAAAGACAATGTGGGGCATTTGACTCTCGTAAAAATGTAACTCTTAGGCCTAATTTTGGGGGTAAATTATAGTCTATTCAGAGTTTTCAGTAAGAACAAATGCTAGGCTCCCTTTATCTCCAAGTAATAGTTGATATTTGGTAACTTTAAGTGCTGCCAACTAAAGGAGTTATAGATTACAGTATTTAATATGAACTCAATAGAAAAAATTTGGTTAATTCTAGGAATACGCTCTATAAGTTCGCTTATTATGGTCGAGTTGCTTATAATGTTTGAAGTCTTGACCCAAATAATCGTGATTGAAAACGCGCCTTTATAGTTTTGTAGCGTTATAGTTTCATCCCATCCATTTCTTTAATTACGAAATATTCCAAAATTTAAATTATTAGAGTTCCAGAGAAAAATAGTGCAACTAACACTTTAAGAAGAAATTAAAGTTATTTTTTTCTTGGAGAGAAAAAGTGAGAGTGTAAGTTTGCAAAAAAAAAACTAAACCCATTTTGATCGGGGAAAGGCTAAGTCCGGGATACCAAAAATATATAAAAAAATAAGGTATCCCTCTCTCTCTTCTTGGTTTATTAATTAGAAGGGAAGTGAATTTTTTTTCTTCTCTATCTCAGAGACCACTAGAGTTAGGTGGCATCGGTGAATTACGCGTAGTATCTTGGGCATTAAATTTACCACGTCAGAACTAAAGTATTTCTTTCGCCTTCAACCCCGAAGAGAAATTCCAAGACGCCAGAGAAGCGATATACTCCATACCTTCCTCGCGTAACTCTTATACCCGCAAGATTCGTCAGGGTAGGTATATTTAGGTTTGGGCTTAAACCTTAAATATTTAATCGGAACTAGATAGCGTGAGGTGAGAGTGATGCGAGGGAAGAAGATGAGGGAAGAGATACGACCAAGGTAGTCCACTGACGTTAAAGTAGTAGAGTTTTAAAGACGGGGGAAACAACAGAAGAGCGATAACTTCAATAGGCTTATCATTTCTCTCCGCCTTTAAACTTCATTGCTTTTATGTCACGGACGAAATACAGCATCAGCCTTGTTCGGGTGTTGTTTCGGAAAGATATCTTTCGTGGGCCACGCACCGATATCCTCATGCACCATCAATAAACGATTTTGCAACACGAAGAAAGCTAAGCTTCTCGTTATCCGTATAATTTGTTTACGTGGAAATAAAATGAGACTAGTATCAGGGGCGATGCCACCTCTAGGTGAAATTAACCAGAGTTAAAATTCAATTTTGATAAAGGAAGGAAAACCGGTTGTAATTTCACGCGGATGTTCGAGTACCTTAACTTAACCCTATGAAATTACAACAGTTGTTTTACAGTTAAGAAAGATTGCCCAGAGTAGTGTAGAGAAATTTTCTTCCTCTTCATCTTCCTCGCGTAGGAGAAATGGATGTAGGTGGATGGAGGATGGAGAGGACGCGTGAGAAGAAGAAGGAAATGGATCCCGCGTTTCTGAGAAGGAAAGGATGCGAAAAGAGGAAGGAGATTGCTAAAGGAAAGACTGCGTGGGTGTACGGTGGACGAGTGAACGGGTGTCTCGACGGCGCGACCGTGCAGCAATGTCTTCGAAAGCGTACCTAACGCAATTTCATTTTAACCATTCATCATTGTAAATCACCGTCTATACATTTTGGGACGCACTCTCGCTTTTCTCTCGCTCTCTTCCCACTTTCCCATCTTACGCTAATCACCGCGACCGGTGATGCGGAGATTATGCGCGTAATCTACGGTAGTCGAATGAACCACCGCCTCTGAAACTCAGAGAGAGAGAGAAAGATAGAATAACCTTATACCGAGCTTGCTCTAAAATTTATAGCTTTGTTAAATCTCAAAGACTTTTTGGCAAACATTATACGCGGACGTTAGTTATAGAGAGCGTTACAAGGTCTACTACCTCCTTCTCAGACGCTCGTTTCGCCGTTAGAAAGGGGGCGAGTAGAGTCAATATAATGGAAGTTCTTTATATTCGAGATGCGTTTGCTGGACCATGTTATATCGCGCGGAAGTAGAACAGCATCCGGTTTTTCAAAAAATAAAAAAAATGTTAATTATAAATGTAATAAGACGCCAAATTTTTAATTTTAGTTTTTACTCCCTCACTTTTTCTCTCAAAATTCGAATAAATTTAATAAAGTTCTCCCATTATTCAGGATTTAATTTTATGAGAATGTTCGGAAAGAAACTAGGAATATATGGTGAACAAACGATGTTCTTTCAACGCGTAACAAATAGAACGATTGTAATAATATGAAAAACCCGAAAATTATCATAACGCGGCAATAAAAAAAACGAAAAAAAATGGTTCTAGGTCTTAAGGGACAGATTTGAAAGGTTTGAATATATATGAGAGTCAAATGAAACATTCAAAAGGTTTTTTCTTCGAATATTTCGATATATATTGATTGAAAAAGAAACTTATATGGGAATTTTGTAAAATTATTTAAAGGAAGAATGAAGACGAGTAACGAGTTATTTTTAATCAATTAGACGCGTTAAAATACGCATAAAACAAATTGAAACTCACAAAATTTGCAATTTGATCTCGCTAAGCCTAACTTTATTTTTAATGTAAGATTAAACGTGCTTTATAGTTCGGTTAGAGCGAAATAATTTAACACTGTTTTGATTAACTGCAAATATTTTTTGTAATTTTTTTACTATCCATGATTTTATTCGTATTAAAATGAAGTTAATCTTATCGTGATCATATCGCATTTACGTTAATTAACAGCCAATTAAGGAGAATCGTTCGGTGAATTTTAATGATGTTTTAATGAATATTTTAACACTTCTAATCGATTATCATATCACGTTACTCGTCTTCATTAGAACTGAGTTAAGTAAAATCGAGTACCAGTATGTAAACTTCAACGATTTGCTCTGTTAAGGGTTAGCTGAAATTTGCTCTGATACATGTTAGCTGCTATTTACAAAATCATGACCGATAACAGACAAAAATGAGATTTTGTGCCTAAAAGATACTAAGAGTGTGTATAAAAACAAGATGGCCCCCTGGGCCAGCATAGTGAATTTCACTAAAAATTAATTAAAAATAATCTATAGATTTTACATTATTTGAACGAACTTTTAAATCAAAAGGGGATATATACTACATCAAAGCACGATGCATTCAGATAGTGTATTAGCAATTACCTAATACGATAATCTAAGTCCTTATTTTTTCTATTTTTTTCTATACAGGAAAAGAGGCGAGAGGCGGAATTGATCCAAATCTCGAGGCATCGTCGCGGGATATTAACGCCCAAGATGCCAGCACGATGAAACCCAAGAAAAAAGCGAGATATAACGCGGTGGCGGCTACCGTCTTAGGCCTCTTAACATCGCTAGCGCAGTACGGATTTGTGCAGACCGCAGGTAAGATACAAGTACTACTCAAATAAAGAGACAGTTAATAGAATTGATAGGCTAACTTACTACGAGCAACTGATACAGAAGGGATATGTATTGATTTCTCAGAGATTTACAGGCTTGCCGCAGTTTTTTAATATTCAAATTCCCTGACTTTTCCAGGTTTTTCAATGACCTTTTCTAACGATTTTCCTTGACCGTTTCAGTTAATACTACCCAATTTTTAACCCAAATTTTTTTTATATAATTGCGTTCGCCAAACGTCATTTTTGTTCTAATATATACAACTGACACGGTCAGCTTCAAATCTTTTCTGCAGATAATGATTGTAATTTCCTGGCTTCTTGAAATATCAAGAAATTCCCTAACCTTTCCCTGACTTTTTACAATATCTTAAAATTCCCTGACCTGAGGCGACCCTGATTTAGCGCTGGATTTGAAAAATCTACCGTTTTGCAAGACATAAAATAACATTTGCTTTATCAATTTCTTGAAAAGGTCAAATCCTAAAATTCTCAATATTTTTAAAGATCCGTTTGTTATTGGGACCCGACTTTAAGCCGCAAAATTTTAATTGCCATTAAATATTCTTGGTTTTCGGAAATAAGTTTTTAGAAAGGACCCAAGAGGACAGAACTCAATTATGGGTTTATTTTCGTTAAAGGAATGTATTTAAATTTCAGAGGTACTTCGACGTGTCTCTCAAGTGGGAAAACGACGCGTTTAGGATTAAAAGAGAGTCGCCCGCGGTACTATATACCAAAAACTTGAAGATCAAATTAATTAAGAAGCTAGTGAAATATTTCTTTAGAAAATAATTGTCTCAGACTTCAACCCGAGCGTTTAAAGGGTGGGCGAAGAGAAAAATGAAATGATTTTGGCATAGGATTAAAAGTAAAACCTCTTGTTAAAAGACAACCCACTTTTAGCTTAAGAAAATCTCCGTGACACGCGCTGTGGCAAACTCTTTGAATCGAGCTTAATCTCGTTCTTGATTGTTTTCACGCGCGCATTCGTGCTAGTTTGTCGGACGTTCCTCTAATTGAATACCAAATCTGAATCTTTGCCGATTTTTGCACAATTCCGAGACATTTGCCGAATGTTTTAATACGCGAATGAGTCTTCTTCATTTTCCTCTTCACCCTCCCTTTAAGAGTATAAAGCCTGGGCAAAGCGCGTGACAAAGAGGATGAGTTAGATATCTTTTCGAGAAGCTGGTTAGCCTGGACGGGGAACGGAAGCAATTAAACTTTCGGTTCGATTGCATCGTCGTTAATTGAAATAAAACACAAGCCAAAGGAATCGTGAATAGCGTTCGGGGATATTTAGTTACTAGAAGTATAGGCGGCGCTTTGTGCAGAAAACTATTACACTTATCAGTAAGTAGTTAACAGACAACAAATCTGATTGTAAGTTGAACATAATCGGCGCGTGGAAATTATAGTATAGAAAGTAATCATGGATCATGGTAGAATTGCGATAAAGTGTTTTTTTTCATCGACTCCTTATCGTTTAAATAGGCCTAGTCCAACAGTAAAAAAATTTCAAACAAATATTTAACTAAAAATAAATTTAAATCTTATCAGGAAAAGAGGCTTAGCTGGATTCATGGAGATCCTGCATTCCCCATATAAGGGCCATCGATCGATCAATGTCATTGGTCGCTAGTCCTTACAGGGAGATTTCAGGTATCTCCGTGAATTCAGCTAAGCCTATTTTCCGGGTTAGTTTTAAATTGATTTCTAGTTTAATATTTGTTTGTAATTTTCTTTACTGTTGGACTAGGCCTATTTAAAAGATAAGGAATCTATAAAAAAATTGCTTGTTAGGTTGCATTCTCCCTTTAATTTTCTAAGAATATGAAGGCCTTATAACAATATTTACAGCCAATACCATGGCTTTCTCTAAAAAAGTAGTTATACTTGAATGTATTCTTTCACCCAAATAATTCTCTATCTTTCCCTGGCGATTTTTTCCCATTTTAAAATTCCCTGAAGTATACAGATTTTTCCAGATTTTAAAGATTATCTATGAACTTTGTGTATTTCGTTCCCTTGAAAATCAGGTTTTCCAATCGGGTCATAGGAATAGTCAAATTTGGTTAACTGGCATCCTGAATATTTTTGAATAAAATATCACAGTCGATTATTCCGTATTCACGTTTCCATTGAATAAAATCCCTGGTATATTATTCGAACCGCGTGGATTGAGTAGACTATCTAACAACGCCGCGAATACTCCTACCTAAAGCTTCGTATTCGTACATATAGCGCACTCCAAGCTTAATTCAACGGGAACAAAAGAGACGGTGAGAGAGAAAAAAAAAAAAAATAAAATGACCTTTGAATGGGTTAGGAAAGGGAGACAAGGCTCTCTTTGAATAATTTATACAGGATCGCGAGAACACGAAGCCGGCCATCCATCGGATCGGATAGGAACTAGAGTTCTAAAAGGGGATCTTGAGGGTTGGGGAAGAATAGCGCGGGCCTCGGGCCTTTTTTCGCGCTTGTCGACAAAGACGAATTCCCGGTTTTTCAACCTTGTCCGGAAATAGAACAAGTCCTGTCAAAGCGTATCAATGACAAATGCCAACTTTTGACCTTCGCGAACAAATCTCATTCTTTCCCTCTCACCAATTACTCGCTCCACGAGGAATCCACTTTTGTCCAGAGAATATTACCATTCAACTATACGGATGTTCCGGATTAGTTGGGATGGGAATACTTTTTCTCTATGAGGTTTAATAATATTTGTCAATCCGCTTCAGTTTTTCCCTTATTGCCAACTCATCTTGAACAATAGTACGCGCGTGCTCAGTTTGCAAAACTATACTACTTTTACCGTCTAAGATTTCGTATTAATCCGACCCCATTCCCGGATGTTTTAGAAACATATATCTATAAAAACAAAAGTAGATCGAGACAAAGAGCGAGTATACCCGCTTTCACACGAAAGTATCGAAATATACTAACAATACATTAAATTATGGCGTGCGTTAATAATGTAAGAAATACCTCATATTGACTACAATACTGAGAGTATGCTTAAAATAGTTTAAATAACATGATAGTATGATTATAATCGTTTAAATAACATGATAGTATGATTATAATCGTTTAAATAACATGATAGTATGATTATAATCGTTTAAATAACATGATAGTATCATTATAATCGTTTAAATAACATGATAGTATCATTATAATCGTTTAAATAACATGATAGTATCATTATAATCGTTTAAATAACATGATAGTATCATTAGAATCGTTTAAATAACATGATAGTATCATTAGAATCGTTTAAATAACATGATAGTATCAGAATAATTTAAATAGTATGGTAGTACGATTAGAATAATTCAATTAAGATGATATTATGATTATAATTAGAATAATTCGATTAAGATGGTACTATAGTATTAGGAATAAGAAAATTATCGTAAGGTCGTTTGATTAGAATTAAATTATTGTAGCGTCACTTGATTAGAATAATTAAATTATTGTAGCATCACTTGATTAGAATAATTAAATTATCGTAGCATCACTTGATTAGAATAATTAAATTATCGTAGCATCACTTGATTAGAATAATTAAATTATCGTAGCATCACTTGATTAGAATAATTAAATTATTCGAGCATCACTTGATTAGAATAATTAAATTATTCGAGCATCACTTGATTAGAATAATTAAATTATTCGAGCATCACTTGATTAGAATAATTAAATTATTCTAGCATCACTTGATTAGAATAATTAAATTATTCGAGCATCACTTGATTAGAATAATTAAATTATCGTAGCATCACTTGATTAGAATAATTAAATTATCGTAGCATCACTTGATTTGAATAATAAAATTATCGTAGCATCACTTGATTTGAATTATAAAATTATCGTAGCATCACTTGATTTGAATTATAAAATTATCGTAGCATCACTTGATTTGAATTATAAAATTATCGTAGCATCACTTGATTTGAATTATAAAATTATCGTAGCATCACTTGATTTGAATTATAAAATTATCGTAGCGTCACTTGATTTGAATTGTAAAATTATCGTAGCGTCACTTGATTTGAATTGTAAAATTATCGTAGCATCACTTGATTTGAATTATAAAATTATCGTAGCATCACTTGATTTGAATTATAAAATTATCGTAGCATCACTTGATTTGAATTATAAAATTATCGTAGCATCACTTGATTTGAATTATAAAATTATCGTAGCATCACTTGATTTGAATTATAAAATTATCGTAGCATCACTTGATTTGAATTATAAAATTATCGTAGCATCACTTGATTTGAATTAAAATTATCGTAGAAATATTAAGTTATAATATAATCACGCTTCGTAATAAGGCAATGATTGAAATAGGTCTTTCGCAATGCCGCGTTAAATGTAAAGACGTCTAACGTTTTCACTTATCAACGCTGGGTAGGTGTTAAGCCTAAATTTCCGCCACCCCGCCGAATAACCCCGGTATAAAAATCATCTAAAAACGTAAACTTACGTTCATTATTCCGACTCTATTTTGTTATTTTCCTTCGGTCCACATTCCGGGCATTCTTTTGATCACAAATTACACGGGTTTTATCCATATTGTCAAGGTTTATTCGCGACTTAAATAATTATTGACGGGAGCCGACTTCGCGCTCCGTAATAAGTCAATTGAAATAAGTTTCACAATGCCGCGTAGTATGTAAAGACGCCCAACCTTTCGCCGGCCTGAACGACGCTGTGTAGGCGTTAAGCCTAAATTTCCGTTACCCCGCGTAATAACTTTAAAAATCATCTCAAAACGTAAACTTACGTTAATTATTCCGACTCAATTTTGTTATTTTCGTTCGGTCCACATTCGGGGCATTCTTTTGATCACAAAATACACGGGTTTCATCCATATTTTCATAATTTAATCACGATTTAAACAATTAGCAAAAATTGGCGCGAGTAGACTTCGTGAAAAAAATTATCAAACTGAGGAGAAACGGCCCGGGGAAGAAAGGGGTGGGGGAAAAATTGCAAGTTTTCAGAGGGGAAACTACCCGCCGGGATAGAAAAAGGGGGGATGTAACTTTTCGTTGGCGGGCACGCCGCTAAACGCGAAACGCGGTAACTGACACTTTATTTTTTAAAGGTTATATTAATGAATTAAACCGTTTTTACGGAAAATCATAAAAAGTCGACGAGAATCTTACGATATTAATTTAGGAGGAATATTAGAGATTAAAAATTCGGCTGAAGTCGAGAAAAAACTGCATAAATTTAGAGTTACGACGTTTTTCTTCAAACCATTTTGGCGCAATTTGGATAGTGATTTATTATTATAGTGTAAAAATGCTCTAACTGCGCGTAATCGTTTAATCGTAACGTTATGAGCAAGATGAAAAATAAGGCGGTCTCACTGGACACATATACAGTCTAAATATTTGTTGGGCTAGTTTTAAAATTTAATTTTGATGGTTCTACTGGCTAGTTAATTCAAAAACTATGTTCATTTTTTTAATTAAAAAATAGATTGAATTTGACTGAGTAAAATTCTTTCTCGTCCGCATCTCCCGCGTAATTTGAATGTGTATTTTTCGCAAGATTTGAAAATGCAGACGATTCTTTGGTTTTCTATGAGAACTGGCTTATTTCGCTGCCATAAATTTACCACCGTTTGTAGAAATTGATTGTGGACGAAATAATGTATGCTAAAATACCTTATTAGTCGCAAAATATTAAAGCTCGAATTCCCATACATACATTATAAAGATTCTCCCGTCTCACGCTACCCTAGTAGCGAAAATTGGTAGTAATGTTTACGATAGTAAGCAATATAGATAATCCTATATCGCAGTGATACACAATGTTAATCCTCATAGGAAACAAAGTAGTCGTTGCTTACTTTCCTCGAACACTAGTAAATTATTAAACAATATTATCAAAGATATTCAAAGGAAGCCTGGGAAGGGTAATTTTTTTAGGGGGCGAAGTCGAATTTAGTTTTTTCAAGGGCTAAAAACCTACAAAAAAGGGGGTTAGCAAATAGCGACGCCTGAGTATCGGGAAGTTGTATTTTTTTGTGAAGAAAGCAAAGTAATAGTGTAGAAATTTTAAAAACTAACAAAATATGTAACTGAAGGTTATTTTTCATCTCTTTTTTGCCAGTTGGCGGCTTTGTTGGCATAGGATTAAGTCTAATTACCCGCTCAAAGATATATGTATCTAGTTCCTTTAAAATTCTACACTAATGCCTACAGGAAACGCACAAAGTTCTAGTACATTTTTAGAGAGCGAAAATGCACATTTATTGGCGTTAATGTCGAATATTCGAACTAAGTAAAATACATTGATATTCAGGTATGCGCGCGCAATTAAGCGTTGTAATACGCCACTCACTATCTGCATATTTCTGCCAAATGTATCTGTTTACGCCTGATAGTTCAATGAGTTCGCAATTAAACTAGATAGGTCGAAATTTCGACATAATCACCCTAAAATTGCTTCGCCTGTAAATCGAGACTAGCCGTGCACTTTCTCCAAGATACAAAACCATAGATAATGGGGCGTAGATTCGTACACGAAGATAACTGAAATTGCTTCTGTCTGTAGGCTAGAAATCAAACTCGAAAACCCCTTCATATGTTGTAACGCGGTCGACCGTTTCGTCGCGACAACATTAGTTTTACGCGCCTCAATGCGTGTTTAGTGTATATTGGAAAAGCGATCAGCGTTACGAATATATTCCTCATTGTAATCATACATAATTCGCTAACGTTTCAAAACGGATTATGAGTTACTAATCTTCAAAGGGAAGTTAAAAATTATAAATTAATACTACATGTCAATAAAAGACATAACAGGGGAGTTTTTTTTAATATTAGGTAATTAGTTACGTGTCATGATAATATACTTAATATAATAATAGTAATTATAAAATTCCTTAATATTATAATAATAATAATAATAATTATTATTATTACCCAAATTCCTCTTGTTTTGTTTCAGTTTGTTACAAAATTACCAAGGTTTGCTTACACAGCTGTTCGAAACTAAGTTTTACTTCAAAGATAATTTAATTCAAACTTATTTAACTTAAAATGATTGTTAAACATCGCAAAAAACGTTATAAACATCTAAATCATTAAGCCAAAATAATTAAAATTAAATTCAAACTCGCTCGCTACGTGTTTTGCATTAAAAACTCGGACTTGTTTCTATATTATGTTCAAGAGACTACTTTCTCCCTGTGAAGTTTAACATTGAGTATCAATACGCCTCATCGTTTCTCTCTTTGCGAACGTCGCTTTAAACTTTAGCGTTCCCGAACGACAGACCGACATATTTTGAATAAATGATTAAAATATTGTTACCCTTAAAAAATTAGCGCCCAATTCTCTTATTCGACAGTTATACCCTCTTTCGATGTTTAATCAGATTTAACTGAGAATTCTACGTAAACCTAGTTTAATTTTATTAAATCGGCTAATTAAGCCTCGTCTGAAGAAAGTATTAGGCTTAAGGGAGTTTAAACATGTCTTCAAATCACGCAAGATCATATTATAATTAATTTTGTCTCACGATGCAAACATATTCGGGCACAATTAAAAATATGAATAATCAAATATAACTTAGCGTTTTCACCCTGTCTTTAGTTAATTAATATAAATCAACTTACCCGACTAATAAATAATGCATGAGAACGCCCATAATTTTCCAAAATTTGATCCAGGCAGTTCAGATTTCTGAAAAATAAAGAAAAAAAAAAACGACAATCAGTATAATTGAAGAGGTATATAGTTTTATTGACAATGTAGTTTCAATTTGTAATACGAAACTTTCAAGGAAGTGATTTTTTTTTTTTTTGTGGTTTAACCCTATTTATGAGAAAATAACATTATCGGACAGATGACAACTAGCGTGGGATATATGAGACTTCAAGTATAGATGACGTAAATTTTAATTAAGCCAAAAATAATTACTTTTGAAATGACAAATTATGCCCAAAAGCTACAAAAAACATTGAAATTGGTACTTTTAAGTAAGAGAAACGAATTTGACAGTCGTTTTTTTTTTTTTTTTTTTTTTTTTTCAGAATTCAAAACCTTTTGCAATTAAGATCATATGTAGTTAAGAAATATACTCAATATTTAAAGTTAAAAATTTACATAAATTTGCCAGCGATTATAATTATACTGAACGAGAAAACTGCGGAGAATACGAGACAATATATTTAACTAAAGAAAACCCGCCATCCTTGGTTACACGCAAGAATAAAAACGATTTCTCCTAGAAAGTAATTTTTCTATGAAAGTATAGATCCATTTCCGAGATTTAACGTCAATACGACGAAAAGACATAACTGTATTGAAACAAAGAAGGGCCAATACTTATAGAAATAAAAACAAAAGACCAATCGTATATATAAAAGCAAAAATAGATACAGAAACTATATGGTGGAAAGTTATTAAGGAAGTTATTCAATCTTAGAACCGTCTAAAAAGTCCGTCGTAAAAACGTTTATATGAGTTATAGAAGATTATGACTGTCTATATTTCAATCTCAATCAACGGACGTATTTCAATTCGTTTTAAAATTTTCATCACCTTCAAAACATTTCAAGTGTAGCAACGGAAATTTTAATTTATTTCAAACTACTTATATGCTCACTTTAAGAATGAATCTGCCCTATATTAAAACAATTTCGTCTTAAATTGACAGCACTCTCAACGCGGTAGCTTGTTTCTATCAAAGTAAACAAATCATCTAGATAACGGGTAGCCTAACGCCGTACGTGTAACCAAATCAAAGTGAAATATATATAAGTTGAGTCAATATGAAGTTTCATCAAATTCAAATCTATGCGCCGTATTATCTCTATGCTTTGTTTAGTATTAGTAACAGCATCAATAGTTTCCCAACCTCGGTAAACTCATGATGGTACTGGTTATATCTCCGAGCCAGTGATCTTCAATAGTGGTCGACTGGAACTAAAAGTTGGGAAAGATGCGGGAAGGAGCAAGATGAAGAGAGAGGGTGAGAGATAGAGAGGAAGGGAAGAGGCTCTAGATGGATTTTTGGAGAACTAGAAGAAGATGCCAAGAATGCTGAGCACTAGGCTTGGAGACTATCGATACACGTATACATATAGAAGAGAAGAGAGCCACTTTGGTAAATGTACGACCTCTTCTCGGCTGCGAGCTTTCCACTCGCTCTCTCGCTCTCTCTCTTTCGCTCTCTCAATGGGTAATAGGGTACGGAGAATCAAGCGAATCGGCCAGAGGATGACGAGACAGAAATACGATATAGAGACGCCGCCAGAGTCTCATCTCCCTCCTCCTCACCATTTTTCTCTTTCTCTCGCTTCGTTTCGGCTGTAAAGCCCGCCCGAGAATAAAAGAAAATTACATTGTAGAGATGAAAAACTCTCGGCATCAGGATATATGTACAGTCCGAGCGAGATATTCGACACAACTAAGCTTTATTGGAAAACAGGAGAAAAATGAAGTAGGAAGATCCTAAAGAAAACTGCCCTCTTGATAGCCGCGTATTCGCTGCTTCGAATAAGTTGTATGGATTGCTTAAGTCTTACCATCTTGAATTTGCAGTGCATATAAGGGAACTATAGGGTTTTTTTTATTAAGAATAAATGAGTGAGAATACCTTTGGACGTGTTGTAAAGTCAAGATCGAAATTATTGTATCGTGTATAGAAAGAGAATCAGGGTGGGTTCAACGTTCAAGATGGGATGGTATAAGAGACATGTATCTATAGGAGAAAAAGTTGATCTTCGTGAAACTTATTACGCGAAGTAACCAATATTCCCGGGCGACGAATTTATACGATAAGATGAAAGAAAACACGGAATATTTTTGTTGAAGCGCTATTACGATCCGGCCGCTCTCTCTTTCTCTCTTCTCGGTAAAGAAAACGAAAAGAAAAAAAAAATGAAAAACATAAAAATGGCCTCGGAACAAAAGCGAAATTCTTTATACCCTTTACCTCCCAACAAAAAAAAAAAAAACGACGACGACGAAAAGTTCAAAACATTATCTTCCACGAAATGAATTTTTCTTTTTCAATAGGAAATTTTTCAGCCGCTTCATATTTATGGATGAATAAGATACCGTTGAGTTTCTACGACGCGTTATTATTATATAACCTTATAAAAATACTTTCTTTAATTTTATTTTTACTTTTCCTCCTATACTGTTACAAATATTCTTTGGAAGATGGCCCGGATAATAATAATATATCCTTTTACATGTTACATACAAAAACCCGTGGGATGCGTATGTAATAAAATATTTTAATATAATTTAACTTTATTACTAGAAAACAACGTCTATATTAAAAAAAAACACCCCTATCTAGACTATATAGAATATTTTTCATTTCATATTTTTTTATTTGAGGAGAAAAATTCAAGGGAGGGTGAAAAATAAAATTAAGTTCATTCTAATCGATTCCTTTAAACTAAACTTGCGTTCATTAGGGAAAAATATCCAAGTGTTTAGTTAAATATTAGGTTTAGTTAAGAGTTTTACAAGAGATCAAGTAATTTTCAAAACGCCCCCCTCTGAAAAACGAAATAAATGCGAAAAGGTTTATCTCAATTAAAATAGATCTTTTTATACCAAATTTGGTCTCATTAAGGCGTAAGGTAAATAATGAAATACATTTATTATCCTTTTCATTCCTTCTTTAAAAGACTGAGTGAAGAAGGCGCCGCGTTATTTAAAAGGAATTTAGTGTATATCTATGTATAAGTTTAAGAATTCCTTTCCTTTGGAAATTGTGCCTTTTCTTGATGAAAGTTCTAAAGGGACCGGTTGGAAAGAAAAAGGGCGGATCTCGAGCTCAATCCTAAAGTACTTTGGAGAGAGAAGAAAATACTTTAGCAACAATTCAAAGAAGTCAAAATGAAAATAGTGAGTTAACGAAAAAAATCTCTCGAGGGGAAAGATTTAGCGCGAACCAAGTTCATCAAAAACACGAACAAACAAGAAAATAAAAAGAGTCTATGAGAGAAATTTGGTCTCTCAAAAAAATAGAGGTGTTTCAAAAAAACATACGGTCCTCTCATCTTTTTTCATTCCATCTCTATCCTTTTCCCTTTCTCGATTCCAGTTTGGTTTTTTCATCACGTACAAAAACTAGTTTGTTCCTCATATCTATTAAACCAAATTACAGAGATGAAGGGAAACCTAGCATCGTATCTAGAGTAAATTGAAACTGATTCTGACTACATATTTCGTTCTGTTTAACCGAAACGAACCAACACGTTGAAAGCCGCGTGTATTGAAGTGTAATATCTTTTAGTCTTCCCGTTGTTTTCCTTTCTCCCGATTTCACCACTTCATTACCTCAAAAAAGTTGAACAATGTTTTAAGCAAAAGGCGGCTGGGCTTTTTTCACGACTCCGTTGTGTGTTTCGCGTTCACTATACGTGACAAGAATGGGCCTCGCTTGTATTTCCCCCCTTTTTTTCGACATCTCTTCTCATTCGTCTTTTTTTTCCCCCACATCCCCTCTCATCCTTACAGAAATTTTTTTTCCTCGTTTCCGGAAATTTTTTCTCGTCTTGAGAAAAATAAAAAAAAAACCTTGGCAAAACACGGAAAAAACGACCAAGGGAAAAGAAACAGGACAACATGCAGCGCGCGAGAGCGGGTGGTTGCGAGAGGGGTTTAGAGATGATTCTCAGGGATAAAATAGGAGCCATGTAGTGATGTAGAAAGAGAAGGAAAAATCTTCCCGAAATAATTTAAAATGCAAAACGAAGAATCGCTTTCTAAGAGTGAAAGAGGTGGCTTGGAGGAGAGAAAAGTCCGGTGCAGATGTCACGGATCCACCAATGCCGTAAGATATGCCTGTAGCTGCCACGCCGCGAGCGCCCCCGGACTGAGAGATTTTTTGCATGATTGAATACATTAATTCGTATACGACATACGTCTAAGCTCGATCGTAAGGAAATTTTTCGGGTAGACGGAAAATATGCCTCGGGCATGCCCAATCTTCTTATAGGGTCTCGACAGGGGATGCGAGGGTGGGATGATGGAAACGCGTATACATCTCTTTATACCCGCATCCTCGGAAACGAGTCCAACGTACGGATCATGACATTTTCTCAAATTCCAGTCGAAAAAAAAATCAAATTTCTACGTCAAATCCACGTAGTATGGATTCTTATCATCGATAAACATTTTTCTAGATAAATATAAGCTTACATAGTTTTCTTGATTTAAATTAGATTAAAGTCACCTTTCTTTATTTCAGGGGTAACCAGCGTTAAATTAAAAACGGGAGGATATCACGACGAAACAACGGGTGAGTATCGACCATTATATATATTATTATTATTATTATTATTATTATTATTATTATTATTATTATTATTATTATTATTATTATTATTATTATTATTATTATTATTATTATTATTATTATTATTATTATTATTATTATTATTATTTTTAAATTCTTAATCAATTTGGGTGTTGCTGGCGGTTTTTTTAATTCTTCAAAGATAAAAAAAAAAAAAAAAACGCGAGCTCGTATTGGTGAAATGAAATACTCCCGACTAAAAAGAAGTATACTTAGTATAGATTTCTAGGAAAGGGTTTGAAAATCTCATTATTTTGCCAAAAAGCTAACTGTTTCCCCACGAAAAACTTTTGCCCGAAGGAGAAGCGCGATGTCGAAAGAAAAACACCTTTTAAAACGAGTGGAAACGAAAACCAATTAGCTGCGGGGAAAAGAAGAATCTAATTTTAAAAATCCTTCCGCATCCCATAAAGTCGGATTAGTTTACAAAAACGTCCCTCCTTCCCCGAGCGCCGTTTCTACCTCAGTATACCTCTCTTCTCAATATCAGTCCCTGGCAGCTCATTAGGAATATTCCCGCCAAGAAAAACCTTTACCACCTTCTCATCGCGCTCTATTTTCCTACAACCTTTTCATCTTTCTCCCTTTCGCCGCCTTTACCGCATCCAGCGCTCTTTCGCTCTCTCATCACCCAAGGTCCTTGTAAAGAAGCTCATTTCAATTCTCCCTTCGTAACGGCTAGGAAAATAACGCGCCCTATAACGATAACGTGGCCCATAAGCTATAAAACCTTTCCCCCGATCAACCAGCCACCGGCGCCTCTTTAAGCGAAGAAGGTATACCTATAAAGTCCGATTTATTACATAACCAAAGCGTACGAAGGAGCGAAGGGGTTAGACTTACGAAACGTTTGTCTACCGCCTTTTCCTCCTTCCCCCAATCGTAGCTTCGCTGGCTTTAATATAAGGTGAACGGACTACTGAAGGGAATCTGGGACCTTATTTGACCCTTTTTTACCTTCCTCCGTCTCTTTCCTCCCTCTTCTCTTTACGTAGAGTTTCCTAGATACGACGCGGTGGTGGGCCAAAAAGTGGAGCTACCGTGCAACCTCACGTCGCCGCTCGAACACGATTCAACGTCGCTGATCTTATGGTACCGCGGGGACGGAGGAGCGCCGATTTACAGCGTCGACTGCCGCCCTTACGAAAAAGAAGGTGGCAATCCGAATTGCTTCCCGCATTTCCCCACCGAGATTTTAGGTGAGAGGGGATTTTTCAACGTGACTAGTCGACCGGCCGTCTTGAGGATAGACCCGGTCCAAGCGGGAGACGGAGGTGAATATCGATGTCGAGTCGATCATCGATGGGCCAGAACTCACACCACGGCCTCCATTCTCAACGTCATAGGTAAAATAATCTTATCCCTCTAATCGCGTTCCCATTGTCTAAAATTCCATCCACAACTTAACGTGTAACCTTATATTTAGGCCTGTATAGTTTTGGGAACTAATATTTTATTTGTTACTTCATACGGTGCTAATTTAAACTTACATCGTGTCAACAAGTTTTTGTAACTGATTTGGAACAAATTAATTAAAGATCAAGAAGGCCAGCATTGCTGATGCCAATGAGATCCCGTCTTTGAAAAATGGGTGTTTTAAAGGGTGTGTGAAGAAGAAAATGAAGTGTCTCTGAATTGAACAAATAATCGTAAACCTACTGACTTTGGCATTCAATTATTAAAAAGAGAACCTCCGAGGCCCCACTTTTGGCTTAGTAAAAAATCCGGAACAGGCTTTTAATAGCGATAAATCTAGTTCTTGATTATTTTTACGCGCATCATCGCGCTTACAAAAGCGAGTGTCGCGAATATTTTCTGAAACCAAAGGTGGGGAGTTTTTTGAATAGTCGGAGTTTCTCCTTTTAATTGAATGCCAAAATCGGTATCTCATTTTTGGCACAACTCAGAGACATTTCTCTAATGGTTTAATACGGGAACAACTTATAGAATGGATAAAAAAAAAATCACTTGATTTTAATTTCACACTCATTTAAACCTTTAAGAAGGAGTGCGTGCATCTTAAGAGTTTAATTGTTTCACGTGCCATTTCTAAAACCATTCAGAAATTTCAATCTAATTAAATATGTAAAATCACTGTCTACTGTATATTAAGTTTAAGATTGTGTATCAATTAGCTTTTCTCATCTTAAACAAATGTATAGCTTTGTCTACGCCTTATATAATACGTGGTTATAGTTATTTCGAAACCAACGGTTCTTATTTCAAATTTAAATCAAAATTCGAGTTATTTGGCTTTCTAAATAACTTTCGTATGTCGATACAGAAGCTCGGCGTTCTTGTTGGAATCGAATCCTAGTCAACGCGGTCGAAGCTAATTACCGTTCGTTCGGAGCGCTCCTTTTCCGTTCAATTTCGCTCGAATCCGGTACAGCATTCGTGCGCGAACGGGATGCCTTCGTTGCCCCGCATCAGATCGGACCCGAAAGACGATATTTATAGCGTCGGAAGTATTACTAGCACCCCGAGATAATTAATTTCGCGTATACCGGTCGACCGGGGGGTACGTTTCCTCGAAATAACGTGTTTTAGCGAAATTAGATTTAGGATTGGAGGGGATGGGGGGAACAAACGAGAGGAAGGAAGACTCGATCTAGAATTCCGATCCAATTTATAGCTTTAATCCTTTCTACGCCGAAGAGGAACTGCTAGGGGGATTAAACACCCGAGGATTTTAACGCTTTTGCGCGTCAAATTAAATTTGCTCGAAATTATATAACGGTACGTTTAATAATTAAAGAATTATAGAATTATAGAATTAAATCTTATTGATATTTTCTCGAAATTTGGGGATCCCAGTTCGAACGGGAACCTTTAGATAAGACCGTATAAATCGAATTTTCTCGCGTACCCCATCGACCAGACCGCCGTTAACGTAAACATATTGGTATTACTTGGAAGGAATGGAAAACATAAAAACATTTTTCTTCGGGACATTTACGTATAAATATATTTAAATTTAGCGTATCTCTCTCTCTCCTTTTAAAAAAAAACTACGGTGTATATTTTATAAGGTAATAGCTCTGAGAATAATATAGAGAAGACGTACAGAGAAAGGCGCTCCGAATATTTCTTTTTGGCGGCTCTAAAAGCCTGATAAAAACGAATATGGGTTGTTGAAGTCAACAGAGAAAGAAAGACGAACGAAAAAAAAAAGGAACGGGATAACCCATAAAGCTTATACATATTTGGCAACTCAATATCGACCGGAAAACACACCCAAAAAACGGGGGATGGAATGGCCATAAAAAATTGACGGATTGAAGCCGTTATTTTTGGAGAATAGCTCCAGTGCAAATGATATATAGCTAAAAAGACGTTGCCACTATATTTCTTCGTGACGAAGATAGCTCTGGTAAGCGAAGGGGGTTTTATCTTCGAAAATATTCTAGGATAAATTCGAAGAACCCGAGGGAACGCGTTCGAGAAATCCAAATTTCCAGAAAAAAAATCCCTTTTCGTGAAATCATTTGCTCTTTTTAAAAAATATAAAATAAACTCCTATAAGTGGGCTGCGCCATGAACATGGCTGCATCGTGGTTTGAACACTTCTACAGGCGTAACGCATAGGAAAAGCGTTAGTCTTCCTTATGGTTAAAGCCAAAATAAATATAGAAGTCTGTCCATAATAAAAATTAAGCAAGGATACTGTCTGTAATAATATGAAAAAAAATCTAGATTTAAGCTTTAAGAAGAAGCTAAGCCTTATCCTAGTTAAACCTATCATACTTACATCGCGTTACTTTTGCGAGAAGCGAATTCAATGGGCCTAAACCATAATTACCCTGATATTTTCTTATCTTAACAAAAAATATACTTTTCCAAAAGTCTGGCTTTTCAAATTTGATAACTTTCAAGCTAACTCGTTTAATTTTTATTTCTTTTCATTCGCGCAAAAAAAAAATAAAGTTCCACCAAACGACGTAGCCATTTTAGACGAAAAGGGAAATCACGTTCAAGGAGTTATCGGACCGTATAACGAGGGCTCCTCTTTAAATCTAGTCTGTCAAGCCGATGGCGGTAAGAATATTTTTTCTTCTATACCATATATTTAGGTCTATGAAAAATTCAAAGAAATTTGCCTAAATATGGCCCCAAAAATAAAAAATGATTTAGTTTTAAATTTTCCATATTTTGACTGGGGAAAAAGATTTTCGAATATACCTGAGAAATTAATGATGTATCGGGAAAGTTTTAAGTACAGCTTCCGCTTTTTGTAACTCATTTTAAAAAAAGTAATCGATGTGGTTTATAAAAGTCATAAGAAGATTACAAAATTTAAAAAAACGTATTTTCAAAATAGTTTAAAGGCACTGCATTTATTTCTTTAACACAGGTCAACCGCCCCCGAGAGTAACGTGGCGAAGACATTCAGCAATAATAGACAACAGTTACAACGCCACGGAGAAGCGAGCTCGTAACGCGTTGGAAGTGATCGAACTAAAGAGAACGGATCTGATGGCCGTTTTTACGTGTTCCGCGGAAAATAACAATTTAACCATGCCGTTGGAAACATACGTAACCATCGATATGAATCGTAGGTATCTGTTTCTACTCGAAGTAACCAATTTAGAACCATAATTTTATAATAGCAAGGATATCTTTTATAATTGCAATTAATTAGGGTCTTCAATGAGTTCTTGTTCAGAGCAATAAAGTTTAGAGTAGCAACAAGAAACTAATACGTTACGATCTGTATTAAATTAGAATAGAGAGAATACGCAACAACTGTATAAATTAGTGCGGGAGAGAAATCGTAACGTCAAACTTACAGTTTTATATAACTAACTTATGATAGAGTGTTATATGGGTTTAGTTTTATTTCCGCGAGAGCGAATAATTTCGTTTGCGAGATATTAGAACGCTGGGCCCATTACCTTTTATATTATTCGCGAAGGGAGGGCGGGCGGAAAAAGAGTAAAGACAAAAAGGGGTCGAAAGAGGATGCTCTTCGGGCTTTCTTTAATTAATTTCGGGCCGGGGCCAAACAGCGCCGTAAAAGCAAATAGAGCGTCCTAGAGTACGACGAGAAAGAGAAGCGGAACGGGGACCCTATCCCTCTTAAACTTTGCCTTTTACGCCCCGTGGTAAAATGTATAAAATGCTTCAGCGAGTAAATGTTTCGTTTACTCGGCCGTCTTCGTCGGTGGACGACGGCCAGTAAAAGGCGCCCCATTTACCATTTAGCGCTAATTTAAATTAAGCTCCTCCGGCTTTCGCGCCCCAACGGAACCGAAAAGAAAACCAACTACAAATATACGACATTTTCTACTAAAATTAGACCTTATCTCGAGAGTGGGGAGAGAAAGGGTTTGAATTTGTTTAGTTTTAATATTTGAACGAGAGAAACGCCTTCCGTCTCAAGACGGAGGAGAAAATTCCATTTGCTTAAGTCATTTTCAATCTCGCCACGATTGTGTGGAATAAAAAAACGAAAGTAAACCGTGTAGGAGATCCTAATGTTTCTCCGAGGCTAATAGTAGCGAAGTGGAAAGCTATACCCATTGGCCCATTAAAAGAGCGCCTTTTATCAACACTTTGATCAAAGAGGATAAGAGCAGTTTGCAACATTGCAACGTTCAATGTTAAAAATCAATGGAGATGGAAATAGGTTTGAAAAGCGCTTTGGAACGAAAGTGTATCTGTTTTTGTTTCACCCGCGGCCTTCAGCCATTTTGTAGCGTTTCTTTCGCTCGTTTTCTTTAAAGGAATTCCTTTTAAAAATGGAGGCAAAAAGAGACCGAGCAACACGAGTCGCTGCATATTCCTAGGCATAAAGAAGTATACCGAGAGAAAAGGGTAAAATGTATAAAAACGGCAAAAAAGGTCCTTCGACTATGCTCCTTGGTAGTTCCAACTTAGAAAACCTCTTAAATTACCAATGAAAAACTTGATTTCTTACGAGAGTTTAGGTTCTTTCTAAGAATGTAATAGAATTTAAGCATCCTAGTTTTTACTTTCTTTTCTTCTTCGGGTGCGCATCTTCTTCAATAAAAGAGTTTTCTGCCGGCGGGTGTGTTCATCCGAGAAAGTAAGATCGTCCCTATTTTGACCGACAAAGCGAGCGAAAAGGGGGAATGGAGGACCGCTCGGAGAAGGCCAACGAAGAGAAAAAAAAATATTTTCAAAATAGGGCCTATATATAGTCTTTTGCTTTATAAATGTATAGGTCGAGGTGTAGGTGGACATTTTTGGGATCTCTTAAAGGGAGGGTAAAGAAGAAATTGCAGTAACTATTTATTGATCCTATTTCTAAAAGTTTGCGTATTAGAACAATCAAGACGTGTCTCTGAATTGTGCGAAATATCGAAAAAGATTCAGATTTTAACATTACATTAGTTGAAAGACCCTGACCTATCGCAAGACGATCAACCTTTAGCTTAGTAAAATCGCAGCTGTACAAGCGATTGCGCGAACGAAAATTCACACACGATTGTGCAATATACATGTTTATAGATGTTTCCAATTTCATTAATTAACCTTCTATAATGTTATAAGAAATTTAATAACGATACAATAGGTTTCGAAGCTACAATAGCTACAGTATATGTAGCGGCTGCGGCTCTTTGTCGCGATCACAGCTTGTCACCAATCAGCCTTTTTTTTGTCAAAAGGCCGGGAAAGGGTATTTTGTTCGAGTTTTTGAAGCAACCCAGTGACGTTAGGGGAATAAAAAATAAAAGATGGACGATGAAGTAATCTAACCATCACTCTAAGCTCTGTAGATGTTACTTAAATTACGTCACACGGCCGAGTTGTATACAAGAAAGAAGGGCGTGTAATAACTTACAAGATCAGGGAAAGATGTTACATTTTTCTATTTTTCTATCTTCAAGTTTTCTTTTCGACAAGTTTTCCCTCGGGCGCGTCTACTGTAGTAATAATACGAGTGAAGAAAAACAATTTTTTTTTTGTTACCCCTTTCTATATTAACAACGTCTCCGTTCATTGTGTCCTGTCACGAGGCTGTTGCCTTCGCCTTTCCGTACGCGAGAACTCTATTATGTAAGCATTTTTTAGCCCTCGTCCCGGAAGATGTTTCTCCTTAGCAGTTTGGAGACGCGACGCTGGCCCTATTCTTATCATTTCTTTCTCCCGAGGTGAAATTTTTGTACCCAACTATATACAATATCCCTACTACAATATAAAAGAGAACATCATCTTATCCAGACGCGAGAATGTTAATTTTGAACTGGGAAAAAGCGAGAGCCTTTTCCTACAACATAAGAGCCAATTATAAAAGTTAAATAGGTAGTGATAAATAAGAGTTTACTTTAGCGATAAATTATTTCTCATAACGTTGTTCATTTTAGCTAACTTTTACATAAGTAGTAACTCTTATTATAAAAATGATTTGTCTTTGTATATATATATATATTATAAATATATAATATTTTCCTCCGATTTTATTCTTTCTATTCGGCAGTTAAACCGGTCGAAGCCCAAATCGCGTCCACTCCCAGAACGTTATCGGCGGGGAAAGAGGTTAAGATACAGTGTAAATCGACGGGATCGCGACCCCAAGCCAAGATCACGTGGAATGTCGACAACAAACGATTGGAATCCGCGGTTGACAAACCGGTACCGATTGGGAATTTTACCACCATCAGCGAACTAACCTTCGTGCCTTCCGCGGAGGATAACGAGAAGAAACTAACGTGCCGCGCGGAGAACTTAAACGTTCCAGACAGTGCCTTAACCAGCGAAAAAAAGCTCACCGTATACTGTAAGTGTCGTGGTCTCCCCCATACATCCGGGTTTCAAAAAAAAAAAAGTCCCTGCCGTAGCTTAATTAAGAGGGACCGAGGGAAATCGATATTGCATCGTGAAACATAGTTTTTTCTTCCCTATATACACTCGATCGCTATACCGCTTTTAGTCATTACCGTTAAGAGATTAAACGAGCGCGTTATTAGGTAAATGTTTACTCATTAATGAGGAAATTACTGGCATGCCCCAATACCTTTTTTCGCCACCCAGCAATGGTATTACGCGTTAAAACTTCGGTATCCGAGAAGGACGGATTACAATCGCGTTGGTTCACTAACAAACGATAGAGGGTTTTCGCGGCGAGCCAAACTAATCAATTAAGCGGTTTCTAATTCGAAGAGAGGACGGCGCGACCACTTTTGAGTTTTAAAGAATTAATCAAATAGAATTAATCGTGTCGGTTTAAATGATGGAAAAATCATAAACCATAAGGAAATTAAAAGATAAAGAAAGAAAAAATAAGAAAAAACCTTCCCGACGTTAATTTATCGAGCAAAGTTATAATAAGAAGTGGCCAATTTTATTCTGGGAAATTTTTATATAGGCCTGCGGGTTCACCAGATTCTATTTATTCCAAGTTTCCGAGAATTTGGGTAGAAAAAACGGTTAACGTTCGCTCAATATTTGCCCATCTTCCGTCAGAATGAACTATTGAAAAAAAGCGGTGGATTTTCCCGGGGCTGATTTTTCTTAGTCAAAGTTTTTCTTTCTCTCTTAAAATCCTTTCCTTTGTCAGATTCGATTCCTTTTAAGCCTTTTCTTGACTTTTTTTCGTCGTTTTGTTCTTCGATCGATGACGGTGACGGTAGACATTCCTCGGGTCACGTTGACTTTAGCAGGATCGCCTGGGAATCATTACATCGTGGAAGGCACCGACGCCGAACTGACGTGTAATATCCAAGCGAATCCTTCGGCCTTCGACGTTAGTTGGAAGTTTCAAGATCATCCCCTGACTCAAGACCAATCGTCGGGCGTCAACATCAATAACCAATCTTTGATTCTCAGGGAGATCAAACGTCAACAACGAGGAAAATACCGCTGCTCGGCCACTAATATAGAGGGACAAGGCGAGAGCGATGACTTTTTACTCAATATCAGTTGTAAGTATTTTTTTTATAAAGTCGGTATAAAATCTCGCGGGACTCGTTTCCATACGAGCTAATATTTCGATAATCTCCCTATTCCAGGGAATATAAGAACATTTGATTTTTTTACTTCGTAACTCGAGACTAGTTTTCGTGGCTAATCACGAGTGGTTTTCTTTTAGACGCCCCAATATGTAGAGACAAGAGACGCACGAACAAAGGAGTAACTCTGTACGAATCGGTTCGACTCAGTTGTTACGTAGACGCTGATCCGGATGACGTCACGTTCTTTTGGTCTCTACACAGCACGAGCAACGGGAGGAAAATCACCACCTTCTCGACTGACGGAACGCATAGTGTGGCCACCTTCGTTCCTAAGAGTCAAAGCGACTACGGCGCGGTCTATTGCTGGGCGAGAAATAGTGTCGGAGTCCAGAAAGAACCGTGCAAATACTACATTACGGCGGCTGGTAATCGCTTCTTTTCAAATATATCTTTATAACCCCGAAAAACCTTTTTTACATCCTCTTTTCTCGATTCTTTCACGAACATCCTTACAATTCTACGTTATCACGGGATTTAAAATTTTTTCCTGCAAACTGATTAGAAGTCCGAGTATATTTGAGACTTTTTTAGGAGTCAAATAAAAAAAAAAAAAAAAAAAAAAAAAAAAACCTTACCCTCTTATAGAGAAAATAAAAAAGGCCGTTCCAGCTTCACGCTCGAAAGTGGAACTGGGATGTAGAACGATTTGATTTTGCCCAGATCTGAAGGGCTTAAACTATATTTTCTTCTCTACAAAACTCGCCTTAAAAAGTATTTAATCCGATTACCGACGAAGATATATACGCTACGTATAAATAGAGGGGATTTTTCCAAACCAAATTCCCGATGACACGAAATTCGAGATTTTCTATATTAAAACTCTAAACTTTTTTTTTTTTTTTTTTTCCTTTGGATTCGTTCTTTTCTTCCACTAATCTCAATTTTCAAGGATCTCAAATGTCTATAGAGCAAAGTTTTGATGAGTACATACTGTAGACGAGTTGGATCTTTTGTACGCGACAGTAATAATTAGAATCTTAAAAAAGATTCGTTCTCAATCCGAAGAGTCGTTCTCATTTCGAAGGAGAATAAATCCGATTTCTTTTTTATCTTTTCTTTCTTTTCTCGTTCGGTTTGATCGTCACCGATCGAATTAGGTCCCCCAGATAAGCTGACCAACTGTACAGTGACTAATTCCTCGGCGAACGGTCTGTGGGTGGAATGCTTAGCTGGTCACGACGGCGGCCTCCCCCAACAGTTTTATTTGGAAGTCTTTAATTCGGACCGCAACAAGATCGAAACCAACCTATCGCGAACGGACTCGCCGGGTTTCCACGTCAGCGATTTACCTCCTTCCACCTCGTTCGTCCTGACCATTTATTCGGCCAACAAGAAAGGTCGTAGCAACTCGGTCGGTCTCAAAGCCTCCACTAAGGCAACGCATCTAAAGCAAATTGGTAAGTCGTGCTTCGAAATCCTAATTTATAGATTCCATTTATAATTCTCGGCGCTTTGATCAAAAGACAAAACTCTTCCAACAGTCGTCGACTCGTTACGTATTAATCCTTCTCTCTTAAAACTTTATCGTTGTTCCGTTAATATAAATACTCGAGGGATGTACAAAATTAGAACGATAAAGCTAAAATATATCGTCCTTGGTAATTCACACAATTATTCAAAATTATTTGATCCTAAGATCAATTAAAACGAGCGTCGCGCGTTGAGTTACAAACCAAGTATATTTTTAACTTGTTTTGAACGCTTCTAAAGCGGTTTTTGACCGATACGTGGCTATTGTTCATTAAAAAGTTTAATATATTTATTGCCCTATCACGAACAAACTTTACTTCTGTTATGTTTTGTGGAAAACATAACAAAAACTAACTTTATCCAAACTTCATTTCAAATTAAAGCTATTATAAAATACATTCCCTTAATCATTTCAAACGAAACGGCGCTGTATGATGGTTAGAAAATTTGAACAAGCGCCTATTAGAATTAGATTTAGTTGCAACGAAATTCGGATATAACGAGCGTGTCTTTCGTTATATTCCACACAACAGATTGAACTCCATTGTATGGAAGTTCGGAAGAGCGCTTTAGACAAGTGCACTTTGCGATGTCACATTCATCCACTGTGATATTGAAGAAAAGACACTCGCTCGAATAACTTTAACGCGTTTTCACCTCTAGAGATATACTACAGAATACTTGAAGACCCTAATACAAATTTTAAACCCGCAAGGGTGATAGAATTTATATTTCCAGGATTTTAAGTTGACCTTTAGAACAAAGGAACGCTCTGTTACCGCGTGTGGGAATTTCCTTAAAGGTCGTTTAAATTAGCAAATCAACCAGTTCCCTCCCCCACCCCTTCTTGGGTTCTCTCTTAATTCTTTCTCACTCCGGTACCTATATACGACCATCTTAGCGGAATAAAGAAGTTTCCAAAATATAAAATTAAAACGTATAATTTATACAAACATTTACCCGCTATAAGGGTATGTAAAATACTAAATCCTTAGAAAATACAAACTAGGAAATTTATTTCTCCGGAGATTATTTTTTTTTTGGTAAACCGTAAACTTTCGAGGGAAATAAATTTAAATATACGAATCACAGTAAGAAAATAAAATATATCAGAATTTACGAATGTACGTATTAAAATAAGTAAGAATAAAAATACTAAATAAATCGAAGTTAAAAAAAAATTAAATTCTAATCAAACATGGATATTTCCCCAAAGTAACAGATTAATAATAAATTAAGTTAATTCGTAAATATTTCTAGCCCAAATTTATATATATATATATATAATATATTATATCAAATAATCTTCAAAAAAGATTTTAAACCCAGTAAAAAAGGCACTACAGTCAATACCATTCTTAGAAAGATATATTTTCACATTGAAACACCAATTTTCAATGGGAAATTTAGCTCACTTTTAAGGCTACAATGAAGAGCTAAAATTCGAAACAAATTGTGATTTGTTCGAACAAAAAGGAAGTGAGGTAGGAAAAGAAAAAACTAACTTGAGGGTCGATATTTTTTGTTTTAGGATTTTAGCTGTATAACAAAAGGTAACGGGAAGAGAATGGCATCTTCAATATAATTGGGAACGCCGCGTCGATTCTACTTTAGAGAAAAGAAAAAGGCCCTAAAAATAACGTTATCCAGACTTTTCTAGGGGAAAAAGGGACATCTCTGTCTCTCGAAAAACATATACCAGTTTATTTTCAAGGAGAAGTTGAATAGAATAGAAAGCTAGAGGTTAAGCGCACCTATGGCCGCTACATCTCATAACATCCCCATCATTATATGTTCTTCTTTGTTTCGCGAATATACACGAACTAAAAAAAAGATAAAACAGAATGAAGGCACTAAAAGTTCTCTTCTGTTGAAACGAGTGTGTTTAGTTTATTTTTTCTACTTTTTGAAAAAAGGGAAAGAGTATAAGGAGAAAAAAAGGTATTCGGATTCCTGGAGCTTCCTTTAGTCTCTTACACGGTTTAATTAACATCGGCGATAGCTAGAGGGGAAAACGTGAGAGTCAGCTTATTATACATTAGCTCGGGAAAAAGAACCGGGTGAGTACGAGGGTCGAGCTCGATGGTTTCGAGATTATCATTTTGTAACTATAATTAGGATACTTCGCTAATTGGTGAGAGGATAGGATGAATGAGGAGCAGAGCGCGGTGGTTGCTCTTATACGACGCTCTTTCTCTCGGGATATATAAGTATATAAGTAAATATATATACATATATCTTCCTCCGGAAAAGGCAAATCATTTTAAGAAGTGAAGAACAGAAGAGAGAAGCGCGCAAAACTCGAGTTCTAGACTCCCGTCACGAACGCATTCTCGTTTTATTACAATTTAAGAGGAGGAATAGTGGGGGAAGAGTGAGAGACAGAGAGTAAGAGAGAAAAAAAAATAGGTTAGAGAAGTTGGTTGTCGCTATGCATACATAGCCTGCCATTCGCAGCGGGCGTAAAGCTTTAATTACTAAGAAATCTGGTAGGGGGAGCGCTTCATCCGTCTTCAGCAGCTGCGGGGAAGCGAAATGACAGCCAGTAACGGGCGAGGACCGCCGAGGGAATTAAAAACCGAATGAAAATCTGATCTCTCTCTTTCTCATTCTCCCATCACGCACTACCCCCCATTTCATTCCAACCCTCGTTCTTTCTCTCTACTCAAGAGTTTTGAAGCCCTATTAAAAATTTCTGGGCCTAGTTTTGTCTTCTCAAACAAAGTCAGAGTGAGAGAGAGAAAGAGAGAGAGAGAGGGAAAAGGACGGATCGAGTTTTAACTTGGTAAAATAATAAAAGAGCGAACGAGTTATAAAGAGAGTCTGTGTATCGGATAAAGCCAACAGCCTGCATGGGCATAAAAACAATCTAAAAAAAAACTGTCCACCAAAAAGATATTTTACTTCATTATATTATTATAAGACGAGTCTTTACTAATTACAGATAAATCATCGGCCTCTGGTTTAAATCCTCTCTTAGTCATTTTGCTTGGCGTCGTTGTATCATTGGTTCTCTTGGCCATCATTATCGTCGTCATAATCAAAATTCGATTCAAAGTGCAAGAGAAAGGTTAATATTCATTTCTATTCAATTGTACTTATTGAAATTGATGATGAACCGTAGAAAAGTATCGATGAATAAATATTTAGTCAGTTTAAATTAATTGGAAGAGATTAAGTTAAAGACGAGTATAAACCAAAAACGGGTGACGACGTCACGTCAGAGAACTTTAAATGTATTGCTTCGAATCTAGGCAAAATCAAATTCTAACAAAATTAATTTAATTATTTTTCTATAATTTATATTTTCGAAACGTTTTTTAATTTGAATTTTCATTATACCGATTCATCAAGTTCGTTTCTCCTCGATTAGCGAGTTCTAAATTTATAACTTTCCTAAATTTACGTGACATTTCGTTGCTATATATTTTTATTTTATCTGTTATAGGTCCCGAAGAGGAACACGGAACGGAAAAGTGAGTATTTTTCCATTTCAAAGGAAATGTTATTATGATATAAATACATAGATGTAGTAATATAATTTGAAAACCAAAGTTGATGGTTTTACGAATTCATCTCTTCCCCGTCCCCCGTCCCTGTTTTCGTTTTGAATGCGTTTTTCCGGGAAGATCACAGCCGTTACTAACCAAGGAGACGCATTTTTCATCCTCCACTTCCGAATTCAAAGATCCAGACGTCATACCTTCGAAAACGGACGCTACCGGTACGTACGAAAAAAACTGTTTTCTATTCTCGATCGAGTGTTTATCCGTAAAACGGGAAAAATCAAAAATAAAGTCAAACCAAAAACCGAAAAATTCGATATAAAAAGAAAAATTTCGATTCAATTCGTATATAAAACCGGAAGAAAACAGGAAAAGAAAGAAGGGTAACATTTTTAAAAGAACAAATTTCCCGCGTTATATAATCCCCAATTTCATTTCCGGACGCGGGAAATATACAAAATGAAAAATTAATTAAACGCATTTGGCGCAGCGAATAATAGTTTTCTCGTTCAAAAGTTTGGAAAATGGTCGATTTGCCTCTCAAACTATAGTTGTTGTTTTTTTTTATAGAAGTTCCGGAGACCGTATATTTCGAGCGGAAAAATTCCCAACGTTGAAATATTTTAAATTTATTCCTTATCATATTCCGCGCATTTAAGTTTCTCTAATACTCCCGAGATATGCAAATTTCAAGTCTGAATGATATTATACTTCGTTAGGCAAGCGATTTTAATGAATGTCTTAGAACGTGTACGCGCGACGTAGGAGGTGGAAGGTTTCTTTAATTTTGGTTTTCGGGAAACGATAATTTTCCCAGTCTTCGCCTCGCGCCTGCTTTGTTGTAGTGGTTTAAAAGGCGGATTTAAGCCCAATTTACATCACGAGGACATTACGCGTATCTCTCGCCCCTTACGTTACATTCCATCACTTCCAAAATAATGGATAAACTTTACGAATGTCGCTGTTTCCTATTTTCATAGCTTTGAAGGAAACTGAAAAGTCGTCGGAAGGAATACGAGTTTAGTCTCGTCACTTAAAATGATTCGTCCTATTTTAGATTTCTGCGCTCTTCAGGACAACTGGCCGACGCTGGAGATCAACGCCCCGCGGGACAGTATATTCACGTGCAGCGGTTACGATCGGGGAAGGGACGTTTACGCGGCCGACTGCGCCACGTTGGACTACCCTAGAAACTCCAAAGGGAGGGTAAGTAAATCTATCGCCGTTACTGGCTTAACAACCTCGGAAATCCCCGCCAAACCCCTCGTTATATATCCTTTATATACAGGCAAGCGCTAAATTTTTGATTAGACGCGTTGAAGGAGGTGCGAGATACTGAGAATGTTCGCGAACGCCCTAAGCTAGAACTGGAGTAGAGTAATCCCGTTATTCAACCGGCTAACTCTAAATGGCATCTACGGAGAGGGTGGATTGAATGTGGATTAGAAGCTATAGGAGAAGAGTGTGAAATAGTATCGAGAATACAGGACACGATGGGTAGTATGTCGCGTTGGTGATAGTCGACCCACTGCGCGACTCGATTAGAGGCGAATCTTGATTCGGGTCATTCGTATTCCGATCCGCGGCGCGTTAAAGGTTTATATAAAGTCGGAGGAAGATTAGATTAAAGCGGCTTCGTTTAAATATTAATAATAAGCCGGACAATATTATCGCGGATCTTTAATGTTAATTAAGATCGGAATCTTTGAAGCCTTCCTCGGCTAATCGGGAAGGCTCATTTCTGCTTAATTAGCGTAATCAAAGCGCCAACTAGACGTATATATATAGCTACAAGGCCCGGGGAAACCCGCTTCCCCTTTTCGCCTAGATACGCGAATGGGGGATGGCGTATTACGTAGGCGAGATGATCCTAGAGAGCTAGGAAGGAGAGAGGAAGAGGGATCGAGAAAAGACCTTCCGGGCATCGAACGAACTCTGGATTTATTCGAAGCGACAATCGCGGCCGACCATTGTATCCCGCTCTAATAATTAGGAGCGTTGGCGAACGCGCCTTTCCAAAGAGACGCTTCGTTTGAGTTTTGTTTTACGATGGCAATCCCCCGTTTAGCGGAACTGAATAAATTAACACGTCTTATATTCTATATACGGTTTCGTATACCTCATTTCGGAAACCAAATTCGCCAAAAGCATTTTCCCTAAAAATCACGACGTCCTTTTAACTTCCTACTCTTAAGGGAAATAGAGGCCGATTAACGAACGGGTGCTGCCGATAGATTTAACGATCTTTCCTTGCTAATTTCCTCTGGAAAACTAACGAAACTTTTATCTTTTATGATTAAAAGTATATGTTCTCCTTTGATCAAAATTTTCCATTTCTCAATAAATCTTAATATTTTTAACTTAATTCTTTTTCCACAATCGAAAGTAGTTTTTTTTTTTAAATGGCAAGTCTGGTTAAGTTTAAATTTCCTAGAATTCCATCACGAACGTTTAAAACTTAATTTGTATGGCGTTTACTTCCTTTTTCTGATTTTTTCGGGCCACTGAGATTAAGATTGAGAAATGGTTCGAAGTTGGTAAAAAAATGAAAAACCCCTTTTGAGGGAAGTTAGAAATTAGAATTTGTATATTAAGACATTCATACAAGCTGCCTTTACTCAAAAATATCATATGAATAAATACAGAAAAATTGCAGTTTTAGACCGTATTTAATTTCGAAAAATTGGGGCTAAAACGCGCAAAAACATTTATGTCTTCGGAGCAAATTAAAACTAAGAACGTATTTTGTATTCTCTTAAAGACATGTCAAAGTACTAAGCATTATTGTTGACCCTTTTCCAAAATTAAATACAGTCTCAAACTACAATTTGTGTCTTTATTTCGATCATACTCCAAGAACGTCGTTGTCCTCCTCTACTCGGGATCTCAAAGTATCATCAGTCATCCGCTTTTAAAGCTTAAATCGAAGTTAAGGGAAAGGGGTAAACTAGTCCTACTTTGGTTTTACAACGACTTGTCATTTGTTAGTTAACGGTTTTTGACATCATAAGAGGAAGTTAGAAAAATCCAACGATGTAATCTTTTATATACCGAGTAACTAATATCGTCGTGTAACCAAAGTAATAAAGAGATTAGCTTCCATACACTCTCAACCTCAACTAACATTTCGCGAGACTTTACCTTTACTTTTACTTTGGTCGTAAATAGTTGTCTGAAAAGGGCTATAAAATGATGGTCTTAAAAATGACTTAAAAGCCGTCCAGCGCGCGTCGTATTAGCGTCTCGGAACGAACGTGATGAAGCTCGAGAGCCAAGGATACGATACGCGTTCTAAAATACTCCCTGAAGCCTCGTTCAAACTATGTATAACCCTTTAAAGGGAGCCTGAAACGACGTTGCTTTAATATGATTTTGTATGTCACTGGTTACGTTCAGCGACTAGCAACAAAGAGCTCGAAGACTACCAAAAGTAACGATTTGACACTGAAAATAAATTTTCACTTCGGTTCCCTTCAATCGTTTCCTTACCAGTACATACTTAGGAATCAACTCCGACGGTTTTAAAGGTTCTGATATTATTCAGTTACGATTTCGGTATATCGGTTACATCTCATTCATTAAAATCGCTTCAGTTAATTCGTGAGAATATTTTCAACTCCCAGAAATTATCGATAGACAAAATTTGATTCCTAGAATTTAAAGCATAAAAGTGTGAAGGAGGTTTAAATCTTATAGTGAGAACGTGGCTTCAGAATACGAGAATAGAAAGGCGATCAAATATCCATGGCAGACGGGGCTTAAAAGGTAACGATCGATAAAACCCGCTCGAAAGGCCACAGGGTCCGAGAGAACTCGACCGATCTTGGCCTCGAACTTTCCTTCTCAGCCATTACTCAGACCCTATGTAGATTTTCGATTCTCTCTCGCTCCATTTAGACTATCAAAGATGAAGATAGGTAAAGAACAGCGCGTAGCCTCTCAGAAACGAATTTTTTCTTTGTCTGGCAATTTTATTTGAAAGCCAATGAAAATAAATTCAATTCGTATCTGGCCCGCGATAGAAATTAAAATAAAAGCCCGATTTAAATTCGCTACAAATCTAGGATAACTTAGGAATATATCTACGAGGGTAAATATAGTCTAAGATATACATATTTGAAAACTTTACTCCTGGGAAATATCCAAGTGATCCAGATATATTCCATTCTCTGACTTAGAGGAAGTTTGAGAGGCAGGAAGTAATCAGAGCTTTCCTAGACTGGAATATTTTTTTTCGTATATACTTTAGGTGGAAAAAAAATGAAAATTGAGCTTGGGATGAAAGTTATAAGAAAAAACACGGTTAGACGGAGTTAAAAAAGAAGTATTTTGCTTCGTAGTTCCGAAGGGAAAACCGCTTATGGAAGGAAAAAGCGATTCCCGGTTTAATATTAAACTTTTTTTGGATATATACGCGCGGTATAAGGATGGAATTTTTCCGTATTAGGCTTATATATAGGGGCGAGCGAGGTGAAAAAGAAAACGTAACTCAATACGGAGTGCATGAGTAAGGGTTAGAGACGCCCAATGTATATTCGGACTTCGCGAGAAATATTAACCGGATCCTCTCTAGATCCGCGAAGAGAGTCAGCTACGACTGCTGGCCGCGTATTATAAAGATCAAAACAAAACCGACACCGAAGGGCTAAAGTAACTTATTCTTGCAGCCCGGCGCCTCGTCTTCGCTACGCAGACTAATACCGGGGGCGTGTTGGGGATTACCTTGAGCCCTAGTCCGCGAATATCTAGTTCTCTCACTGGCCATATATATATAGAGCTGTACAGGGTGTATCGGAAAGTAGAATCACAATTTATTAAGAAGTTCACAGTTCCAAAGATATAGTTTCATAAAAAAAGACTGAATATTATTCGACGATTTTACAAATATGGGAAGTTTGTCCGGATACTTTAGACCACGGATTTGAAAAACTCTTTGAAATTTGAAATCAATTTGAAATTTGAAGGAGTGTTTAAAATTTCCCGTAACTTATGAGTAATTTAGTGGTATTTAAAAATCATTCTTCGTTCTATGTATGGATATTTTATCCATTTTATCTTCTTCAGAAAAAAACCTAAAAATTTTGGATATTTATAGAATTTGATTTTTATTTTTTTGAATGTTTATGTTCTCCCCACTTATGTTTTTCATATCGAAGTGTATAAATATTTAGTCTAGTCTTCGATCAACTATCTGGGGGCCAGTACCTATTTGAAACTGCGCACTTAAGGACTGAAGATTAGGTATATAGCTAGACATCGTTCCCGAATTCATGCCTGACCTTTCAGAGACACCCTGTTTGTAGGGTGTTTCAGGAAACCAACGCGGTATATATTGAGAAAGGTCTGGGTAAAAAAATAAAAAAAATAAACCCACGTGCAAAAAGTAATCCCGTCAAGAAGAGGAGAAGAGTGGTGGAGAGTTGGGAAGAGAAAAAAAGTTACATTCCTATTCGGTTTTCTAGGCTTGAGTACACACGCTATATTGCTTCATATCCCGGCCAGGAAAGAGAACTTCGCTGCCTTACGAAGAAGTCCGGGGAAATGGGGAGAACAGGGCTTGGGTAAAAAATCCAAACGGCCTATGTACCTAAGTGTTTTACTTTTCTTACTAAAAAATTCAAAGTAACTTAGGGAAAGTTTTTTCCATAGAAAAGCTAATATATAGAGAGAACCAAGTTGGCTGGGCTTATTTCGGGGTAAAAAAAAGTTCATTTCTTTCCATACGTCGACGTATCGTTAAAGTTGGGAAAGCTATTTCGTGTTGGATGAAATTTAGACCCAGTTGAAATGATTCTGGTACGCGTATATAGTCAAAACCATTTTTAGAGAGGACCAAAAAAGAGCAGTTAGAAATAAAGTTTAAATCCGGTCGCGTGTTAAGAATCCTTCCATTGGCTTAGATGGCAGAATTTATAGGCAGGAAGAAACGTCACACTTTATGCTAATCTTCCTCGAGACTTCAACAACCTCTTCTAAGCCATTCGAGGTATATTAATTTAAATAAAGTGATTGGTTGATAGAAAATTTTATAATATAAAGGTTAAGTTTTAAACGAGTCGTTTCAACCACTTGGGACAAGATTTCGGCAACGATGCGGTCGTTTCCGTGAAATGAAATTAATAGATTTTTGCGAAACGCGCGAACACATTCGTAATTATATAATGTAGTTGACTAATCGTCCATTCTCTCTTCCCTTCCATTTATCACACGCCTATATATAGGGTTATAATTCGGGCACGCTGCGGTCCCATCAAGATCCGAGAGAGGCGGAAATATTGCACGTGAATTCTCTGACTCCGGAAGATTTGGCTCCGGCTGCGGACTACAGACGAGTCATCTTTCATTCCGGGGAAACAATGCCACCGGTATGTCATACTCAATTTCTTTACCGCTCTTTATATACAACGCCAATGAATTTCCAACCTTAGATCTTTCCCAGTTCACACTCAAGCGTCTCTTTTAACGTAAACGCTGCCCTCGTGCACTTTAAATATTTGTAGAAAATTCAGGGGTTCGTACATTCATAAATAAATTCAAAAAACAGTTCGGAACCGAAGTAGTACGAGTATATGTTGGTACAAAAGTATACGATACTTTCACCGTTTCGAAGCCACGAATCTTCAAAGATAATTCCATTTTTTTGTCACGGGTAGGACTGAGTTTGTCTGGATATTTTGGAGTAATCGGTGTACAATCCTAGACCATGGTTGTTTTCACAAGAGTTAATTGCTACAAAAATTAATCGATGAACGAGAAAAACGCAAAAAATCTATTAGATTTCGATTTTTGTCGCTCTCGCTTCATCAATATCACTAATCGAAAATCGCTCATGAAAAAGAGGCTTAATTACTTGAGCATTACCACAGGCTGCAATCAGTTAAGTAATTGGATAACCAGCGTACATAATTTACGGAAGTAAAAATTGTGGGTGTAAATTTATGGAAAACTCGAGGTAAATGGTGAAAAAACGATAAGACTGCCCTATCGTGGTTGTTATTTAAAAACCCTGTTCAGTATTGAAACCTCGAGGCCTTAAAAATGTTTTTCTTTATATGAAATTCTTTCTGTTTGACCCCTTATTGTTTCTCAAAATATGGATGGTCTATGGGGTTGGGTGTTTTATCGAACGCCCTCGGAATCGTTCAATGCGTGGTCATAAACCGAAAAATTCAATACCTAAAGGAAAGTTATTTGTATAAGAGAATAATATTACCGAATCTCTTGTTTTTTTCTTCTCCCTAGCGATTTCAATCTGATCTGAAAAAACCAGAAATGACTTCGACCCCAGTTTGAAGAGGCTGTTCTTCGCTCCCATGCGCGCGCGCAACTCGTTTATTTTCGCTTTCAAGCGACGTCTCTACAATATCCGCCCCTATATATATATATTCGACGAAAAACAAGACAAAATCAAGTTTCCTTTCATCGAAAATTTCGAGGACCATTTCGAAATACTCGTATATACATTGATGGATACAAATTTAACAGTTAAACGAGAAAACGAGTTATAAAAAACACGCGGAATGGTGTACGCTTATGTTCCTTCAGCAGCAGACACGATTGGTGATGAAAATAACCGAAAACAAAACTTAAATATTCATAACATAATACAAATTCTATACGAACATAAAGTGTGTGGATGGATATAAGCGTTAGAAAATATGAACAACGATTTTTTTCGGTAAGAAAACTTTTGGGTGACTGACTGAAAAAAAAAAAAAAAAAAAAAAAAAATATGTATTCCCTGCAGAATTGCGTTAACTTAACTCCCAAAGGTGAGGATTTGAAGTTAAAAAAAAAAAAAAAAATAGGTTCTAAATATTTGGTGTGGTTCTTCGCGTGCGCAGTCTCTCAACTCTCCCTATCTTTTTCTGTATTTTGAAAAAGAGAGAGGCAAAAATAAAAAAAACACAAAAAAAAACTAAACTTCTTATAAATTCCTGCCACGCCACTGAACCGTGTTTGCTCAAAAATCCACCTTTAGAAGAAAAAATATATATATTATGTATACGAAAAAACCTATCACGCTCTCGCAAATAAGCGTAAGCAAACTTCAAACGATATATATATAGATATATATACAGTGTAAAAAAATAAGGCTGGGCGTGCTGCAATGACGCTACGCGTTTCCGGTGACTATATACCAAAGAAAATCGAAGTTTCCGAGCTCGATCTATTCCTTCCCTCCCAAAATAACAAAAAAGTATTCCCGGTGAGTTGTTTATTCCTTTCGGTCGCCAAGTTTTTATTGAGATAAAGTGTTGTACAGAATGTTACTGTATACGTGTGTCGATAAAGGTCTCGAAAGAGGACGGAGAACAAAAGATGAAGACGAAGATGAAATAGGATAAAAAAAAATGTGCCTTTTAAATGATGAAAATAGTCTGTTAATACGAAAAATTATAAAAACAAAATGGCCGCGTCGACATTAAAAACTCTGCTCTCAATTCACAGTGACGATGGTGATATTATAAAACGAAATATGGATATTAAAATACTAATAATAATAATAATTATGGCGATTATGGATAAAAACGGGGGACCCATTTCTACACTGATTTAATTTCAAACTTGTAAATTTAAAAATAATTTATGAAAATATATCGCGTAATTCGCGAAAAAAAAAAAATTCAATGAAAAATGAAAAATAAATTACACCCCATTATAATGAAATTTAACCAAAAATCTAAACCAAAAATTGACTGCTTTGTATTGTAGTAAAGCTATATAAAACATTATTATAATGGAAAAATTTAAAAAGGGTAAATAAAATATAAAATAATATAATAACTTATATAACCTAGTATTTTTTCTTTCGCCAAAGTTTACTCAGAAAATAGATCAAAACCTATAATCTATGATTGACGATAAGGGGGCGATTTAGAAATGTTATCGTAACGTATACAACGAAATCGGCTCGGATCTGCAAAATCAATAGCGCGGGTGATATCATCTTAAGCTATATAGTAAGATACAAATCTACCACTTCTTAGAGACGAAGAGGATCATAGTTTTCTACGCGTTGCTCATTCGAAATGGAATACGTGCCACGTATCACCTAAAACCAAAATAAAAAAACCAGGAGGGTACCTTCAATACCTTCCGATTTCGGTGTAACGTGATATTAGATCATACTATATAGAGCGAGGTTAACGAGTCTGAGTGGAAAAGTATCTTTGTATAGTTCTAAAAGGGGAAAGAAAACCTCTAGAAAGTGGTAAAATAATGGTCCCCTCGAAGGGTTAATGTTTTCGGAGAAAGTTTACCGAAGAAAGCCGAGATCATACCCGACTCTTATAGAGAGAGAGAGAGAGAGAAAGAAAGAGAGATGGTGTGAAGAATAAAACGGTTTCTCTGTTTGCGGAATTCCAAATCTTGAGAATAAGAGAAGAGAGTAGAACGAGTAAGGAGATTTTCTCGCGGGCGTCGCGACGTTTCGGAAGCTATATAACTGTAGAAAATATAAACGGAACCACGCCTTTATGACTTAACTCGCGAAGAGCGAAGAAAAGACTCCGATAAAGTCGTGGAAAAAAAATGTTACCGTATATATAAACTTTAAAAAAATAAGAAAAAGAGTGGACAAGTAAGGCTGGGCTATTCTTGTTAAAGAAAGAGAAACGAGCCAGCTATTGAGCTGATCTATTGTGGACGCGACCATAAACCTAAAAGGCGTAAACCCATCTCCGTTCTTTTACGACTAGCGGCTATTTCCTTCTTCCGCTATACCTAAACTCCTTTCCCTAGGTTTTTTCCCCCCACTAGACCTTCCACTCTTCTAGTCTTCGGCAACGAGAGAGGCCGAGAAAGTTATCTTCGGCGCAATAATGTGATAAAACCGGTTGAATAGACGTAGAAAATACGCCAAATACCGGCATTAAGCGCCTAAGTACCGACGCTGCCACGATCGCTTAACGGCTGACGTGAGACGCCCAGCCTTTTTCCACGTCGAAGGGATCTTACTCCTCCGCACGCGCCCCGTTCTCTTATTCCACGGGGTTTAACGAGAAAAGCTTCGAGAGCTATAGGGAAAGGTTGAGTCGGGGTGGGACGGGTAAAGGAAACTAGTAAGAAGAACCCTAAGCCGACCACCCGGCAATCAGATATCGAGTTAACACGCCGTAACATCAGCGACCTCCTTAACCAAACTAAGGACGTTCCCACAGTCCGTCCACGCAATATCACCGCGCTGGATGGCGAATCTTTATATAGTTACAGCGCATTTGAAGGAATAATTACTAGTTTTTCTTAGGACTTTTAACGTCAAATCAGATTTAAACAGTTCGTGAATTATAACAAACGCGGAGCTATAGCTTCCTGTACCAGTATCTATATATAAACGAAATAGATAATGGATAGCTACCAACTCATATAGGGAAAGTATTTATAGTATATAGTCAATTTCACATCCAGTTGGTAGCAAGAACAATCAGCATTAATTACTCTAGGCTACATTTAATTGTAAGCCAAAGAAATCAGAGATAACAGGTATGGCTCTGATTCGCGCTAGCTACCAGGTGGAATTGACTGGAGTAAACTCGGTATAAAATTCGAACCTTACCCAATTATGAATACAATTTGCAAACTAATTTCGCAAACACTCGATTGCGTATGTAAATAATAAGGGGCTTTGATGCATGAGGCTTTCGATCACGAAAATGCATCTATAAGTTAGTGTATACGACTTATTTTTCTTTTAAACGTTATATACAACGCCTGACTGCTTCTCTCATCGACTTTGCACACTAACTCTGGTTTTTCCAAACCTAATACATGTCCGCGATTGAAGAATAATAGGGAAAGTTGTAGGAGTATCCTACGTGTACGTATAGTGTCCTAGTGTCCTCGACTCGACGTTATCTTAATCTATTTCTGCATGGGCCAAATCCTTTATTTCCTTCGCGCATATAGCGAGGAGGATCTGGGAAGTCTATTCGAATCTCGGGCGCAATCGGTCATGAACTCTACCGATCGAGATCCAACCCTTTACCTCCCCCTTTCGTTTCCTAGCTGCACGCGTGCCTCTCTTTTTCATTCCGCTCCCACTACTACGCCCCCGAAGCTCGTTCGAGCGCATTTTCAAAGGAACGAAAGAAGCGAAAGAGAGAAGCCTCCATTCACACTATATACTGAATAGACATTGGAATCTTTTCAAAAAAGCCCTAATAATTAATTTTAATTGAAAATTTAAAATTCTATTATTTTAAACACGGGACAGGTCACTCTCTAATTTAAATGCTTCCCATTGATCGATTTATTTACGCTTAATTTGAATTTAAAAATACTATCGTACTTTCCAATGCACATTGTTAATTTGTTTGGTTTTCATTTTACGATTTGAAATACATGTTTCTTCCATAAACATTTAGGCTGTAGTTCAACCTAGGACTACTATGAAAGGATACATATCTTAATAGATACAGATGAAAAACAAAACCTGGCGTTCATTAACGTCCTCTAACGACAAACATTGTACGGAAAAGTAAGAACTCACAAAACCACGCGAATTTGCCTATTCTTTATCCAAACGATTCACGCACGTGGTTTAGTTCCTACTTTTGTCACTATTTGCCGACAGAAGGCGCTAATGAGCCTAAAATTTTGTTATTAATTTTTATCTATTAAATTAGATGTCCATTGGTTCAAGTTGATTTAGTTTTATTAACTTTAAGCTTTTCGAAAATCAATTTCAAATGATTTCGACGAAATTGATTTTGAATGAACATTTTGGATCGGAATCTCCATTTAACTTGATTATGTTTAACAATTTGAAAACGATTTAAAATTATTAAGTGTGAACGGGGCTATAGAGACGAGGTTTGGAGGAGGAAAACGAAAAGGGTTCGCTTTTAGCGTTTTTCTTCTCGACAGAGCACCATTTCTCTCTCTCTCTCTCCTCAGCCTCTTTCTCTTCGAAACTCTTTTCCAGAGGAACAACCTTGTCCTATACTTATACGTACGATATACGGATGTTATCAGGGGTCTCTATATTCTATCTTTCCACGAATTAGATCTTCAATCCAAGCGCGCTCTCTCGTCCAAATGACATAAAAGTAAAAAATAAAAGAACTGCTAAGAAAAAAGGGGGGGACGCGAAAGAAAAATACTAAAGGAAGTAAGCAGATGGGGAAAAGAGATTCCGTTCCACCCCGGAACGTATCGGAAAGACGGATAGACGAAAAGTCCGGAGGATACACGATGGCCGCGGAAGCGCCAATAGTGCAATAGTGCTTCGGTGGATTCCCCTACGTCCCTTAGACCAGCTAGGGCGTTATTCAAGATTTCTTTTACTCTTCGGTGGCTTTATTAGATTAAGATTAGAATGGCTGTCCCGAGGTTCAACCCCCATATATATATAATAGCCGGCGAACCTTCCTTCCGTCCTTCTATATAGTTTATCCATCGCCCTAGAAGCAATTCGGAGAAAGGCATCCAGGAAAAGATATGCCGCATAATTTCATCACCCCGCGCATCTTTCGTCCCGCGTTTGAACTCTATCGTTTCTAAGTCAGTAAACGAACCGTAACCAGCGTCCTTCGCTTCCCTTATTCCACGGAATCTTTCGCTTTTAAAAGCTAAGGAGGGACGCGTTAAGGCTAGAAACGTTAAGCTTATTAGGTTTCGATTAATGGGCTTGGACCCAAAATGAATTAGGGAGTAACTGGATACGTGCTTTTTGATCGCGCGTCTTTCAGCCCCATCCTATTGGTAAAGAGATAGAGAGATGGGCAAAAAGTAAAGCCCGGGAGTCTTATAGAAGAGCGCCAGGATAAGAAAAGGTTTCGGGTCAAACTATTACTAAAAGAGTGTGTATATATGTGTATCTCTGAGTATGCGTAGGTCGCTTATCGATTACCGGTGGGAAAGTCTCGAGGCGCAAAACCTACTCTCTTTTAAACGACTCACGGCGGGCGAAAGAACGGCTTCCATATATCCCGAACTGAACTAAACTTATAATTGAGTTGGGTTCGCCTATTAAGAAAAGGAAAATTTAATTTTCTCCTTTGGAAATTTTTACGGAACATCTAACAAACTATGATTGCCAAATATACCGAAAATTAACCAACAGCGAGATAGTAAAAACGTTAATAGTTATTTTAATTTAATGGTATTGTTGAGTACTTCAAGATTTCTAATGTAAAATTATTCGTCATATCGATAATTATTACATCTTATCAGGAATTTATCAATAAATAAGGAATATTTGTCTGGCTTTAGTGAGCCAATTTAATATTGAAGCAAAATAATTGCCAGAATCTTAAACTATACATGATTAAAAGTTGTGGTCCTACATTTCGCCTGTACTTCCAAATAAAAAAAAATAAAAAACTATTTTTTAAGGGTCACGTTTATCGATAAGACGTTTGACTCTCGATTTTCCACTTCGAGAAAATCTGATCTATAATAATTCTCCCGGGAATAAAAAAAGAGCAGAACTAGGATCGTAAGCCGATTGAGGTATTGAGATGTAAAAAGGGAAAGTACTTTTTTAGCCTTTTATAATCCGCTACAATGGCACCAAAAACTCAAAAAAGTAACGTCGGTTAAAAAATATAAAGTACAAAAAAATAAGAAAAAGAAATCACTCTCTCAGGGAATGACTCTTCTATAAGGTTTATCGCTATAGGCAGAGCTAAGGTATTGAAGGAATAATAATAAAAAAAGAGCGTGTGGCCAAATCGCGAACGTTTCCTGATCGCGGAGCGCGTCGAAAACTTATCTTTCCTTATTGATGCTCTCAAAAAGATTGATCGAAGCGAGGATTGCCTTAGGAAATGGGAGTTTCCTGACCAGGAGACCTCAACCGTGCCAGGAAAGGAGTCAAGAGTCGACCGTGAGAACTAACGCGTCTGATGTACTCGACGCCAACCCGGGATTCTATCCTAGAGTTCCCATCACCTACCCCTACTCCCTTCCGTCTACAAATCCTACCTCCAAGAGTTGGATTAAGCGAGCGTAGGAACCAACAACCTACAATTCGATCCTCGTCACCCGATAAGACTCGCTACACGACCTAGAAAATATTTTACTTTTTCTACAAATATCATACCAACAAGTGATAATGAATGATTTTCTCGAAGACTATATACTCGCGCCAATATCGTCATTTTATGGCAGACTTAAGACTTTTCTCCCCTACTTAATACTCTAACTATGTAATATTGTAATCATTAAAATGGAACACCGAGAAATTTATATTTGAATTTTTTCGGCCCTGGTTTTAAATGGATTTGTTAAATCGTTTGTTTATCAATGGTGCGATACTGCATTGGCGATATATTAATATATAAGCGTTCCATATAATTTATCTTCTAAATTTTAGCATGACCAAAATGGTCAAAATATTCTATGAGATAACGACATAAAAAGGATAAAAAAACACGATTTTAAAACAAATATACATTGCAAAGTATATATTTCCGTATCAAAAGAGCAAAAATTAACGTACAACGTAATCGAATTAATTTTTTTTTTTGTCCTCACTGAAAACTAGGGTCTTGTCATTGGTCTAGCTAAACTCAATTATTGCGCTTGCGTTCGTAATCTTTTTTTTTTATTACCCTCCCACAACTATCCAGTTTTTTCCAAAAAAAAATAGGATAGCAAAATGTTATTCACTCGTTCCGTTACAATTTCCTCTCGTATTAATTTAATAAAGTAAGCGTTGGTATAAATGAAAAATAATTTCCAAGGGAGAATCGATTTTTTTCTCACTAGGGGGTTTCCTTTTTACCAGCTGCTCGAGGACTGGGACCGTCCATAAACTATGTCGAATATAGTAGTATGAAATTTATAACCGCCACGCTCAATGATACATTTCTAAACATTGATTAAAAACGTGTCTTCTCTTAACCAACAATGTGACGTAATACAAATCGTAAACGGAATATAACCCTTCCTCTTAAAAGTGTAAATCGTAGTTTATGAACGATCCCTTTTGTGAGAAACAGAGGGGTAAAACTCTTCCGAGAAAAGAGAGGAGAGAAAAACGCGAAAAATACGCCATCGGGGAGAAAATGTCCGCGAAATAAACCCATGTAGAGAGATGGCAAAGAGAGATTATATATATATATATATATATATATATATATATATATATATATATATATATATATATATATATACAAAAAACAGGGTCAACGAAGCACCCCCTATCCGCGTTTTTGAAGTGAAACGGCTCGAAAACTTTCCCGAATTAACCCTTATATAAAAAAAAAAATACGGAGAAAGCTCTTCAGTTTTCACCCGGGCTTCTGAATCGAGTTTTTATTGGGTTTTCTCGAGCCCAATAGTTGTCAAAAAATGGGTTTTATATTTCCGAATGTTTATTGTAGAATGAATCTTTTTTTAAAATATTTCTACTATTCATACGCAATTGAAAATCCACGGATATAGTATATGTAATCTCTATTCTATTTTCGAGAATTTTACCGTTGAAAAAATAAACTATAAAGTTTAATAATTATTATGATATATTGGGGATGTAAAACGAAATTGTACCCAACTCTGTAAGGCAGTTTCGGCCTGGGCAAAATTGTACGGCACTAGATAAAAATTACATTAATCGAATAAACCCTGGAAGACTTCTTTACTTTGCACACGAAAGCGGTACGGTTGGAACACTTCTACAGGCGCGATTAAAACTTTATGATTTTCCCAATTTTTTCTCTCATTAAGTTAAAAGCTTTCCGATAGAAATTAAAAAGATTAAAAAAAAAAGGATAGGAATGTGGGTAAACATTAATTTGGGAATTCCTTCGATTCAGCGACGTGGTAACTCTTCTCTAATGATTTTGTAGCAACAAAAGTAAAACAAAAAGGGGGTGTTAGATGCCTTCAACCTCAAAATATTAGCGGCTTCATCGACTTCTTTCATCCCAAAATCCCTTAAAAAAAATAATTTAGAAGGGTTGGGGTTTGCGGGAGTAGCTCGAATTTTTCTTCGATAAGTCGAAGACGCTGATCCCTTCCGTTTTTTTCCCAGAGAATCAATAGCCGCCGCTTCCAGAGTTCCCAATTACTTCCGCCCTCGGTAGCGGAGTTTCTCTCAGTTTCACCGTCTTCTTTTAATCCTCCCTAGCCCCGACGATCCCATCCGCACCCCTGGCCGTACAATTTCCTCGCGGGTTCTTTTAAAGGTAGCCTTATCTTTTACGAAATCCCTTTCTCATAGAGTCGAGACTGGAGGTCCCTAAGCCTACGCTGACGCGAGCTAAAACTAGGAATTGACTAATTAGTCCTTTAGGGAGGAGGAAAAGAAGGCCTTAGTGTTGGATAGAAAGAGGAATAGAGACGTTTGGGTGGTGGAAGCGGGATCCCAAAAGCTCAGTGTAAAAGCTCTCTATCTCTCTCAAGACTAATCTAAGAAGGGTCGCGCCGGTTTCCGCCCACCTACTAAAAGCATCGGCCATAAGAAATGGTCCAAGAGAGACCCGCTCTCTCAATTTAGGATGACATCGAGGAAAGAGGCGCGCGAGACCCTACTTCTCACCCTACTCCTTAAAGGGAAAGTCTAAAAAAATCAAACCATTTTAGAAAAAAAAAAAAAAAAGATAATATATATTTCATTAATCTCAACCATTCAATTCAGTTTTAAAGTAAAAAGATCTTGTCACCGCAAATATTATATTGGTACCCAACGTAAAACAAGGTACGCGATATAATTCACTAATAGATGATAGAAACTCGTGACTCTATTGTTTAATTATATAAACCTGATATAAAAGACAGGGTTCGATTTGAAAACTATAATGTTTCGGAAACTCCGTCCTTCTCAGATGCAGGTGTTTGAGAGTTTATATTGTTCAAAATGAAACTCGTCTTTCATCCCATCAAATCCATCAAAATATATTTATTTCTCTATGTACGTCTGTCAATCAGGAAGGCTTAAGTTTAAACGCGACGTTAGCAAAAGAATAAAAAGCTAAAACGAATTGATACACAGTATTATAGACTCCACTGGGAAAAATAGCGAGAGTTTTTTGCGAAACGTTTTTCGACTTAATATGGACAGGGAATTTAAATTCCTCGCCCAATTTTTAAAATTATAATTTTTTGTTAAAATTTGATTAGATTGAACTCTCGTGACGTCGACCCCTATATCGGAAACGAGGCTTGTTCTTTATAGTAGGCCTATGATAGAGCGGCGGCGATTTCCGAGCCATTTGTAACGAGCCTCTTAGCATGGTATATTGCCATCGCCCATCGCGCGCGCAAGTTTATATAAGAGGGGAGGAGACCCCCGGACAAGACGAGCTGTATTTATATCAGCGAAGCCTCGTCATCTCGACCTATAATTTCTTCTTCTTGTTCTTCCCCAATATCCCATCCTCCTCGAGCCCGTCTTAAGAGTGGGAACACGCTCGACAAGACCCTTCCTTCTCCTTCTAACCCAAATTGATACGTCGTTCCAGATACTGGTACTCCGGAAATTGGGGCGATTCTAAAGGCTTACGGGATTTTTTTTTTTTTTTTTTTTTTTTCTTACTTACTTTCGCTCGACAAAACAAAGAAAATGAGTAGAATATTATCAAAAGATTTTTAAAAGTCTTTAAAAAATTTCCATTAAGAACGTTAATTAAGGAATGATAAGAAGTAATTTTCATTCCGTTTTTTAATCGTTTCATCTTAGATTCGTGTCTATTTTCGCTTCTTAGATTCATTGGTTACACGAGCGCGACTAGTTCAAAGGTTATGATGAAAATTATCATAATATATTAATATATACAATACTATTATATAAGTTGAAAACAGTTCTATTTTCCTTTTCATCCTCTCTTAGCGCTAAAACGAAAACGGCAAAATGAATATTCAGTGGTTCATTCCATTTTCCTAATACATTATTAATCCAACCACGGTCGCTTTTCTAGAGAGACGCGGAACATTTTTTTAGTTGGAACATTTCTTAACGTCAGGGGTTAAAATATTGATAGAAATACCTAAAATAAGCAAAGAAGATTCTTCAACATTCCAGTCTCGAAATTGTTTTGCTTATGATCACTTTTTTGTTGGTACTTCCTATACCGTTGAATGTACATTTAACATCCCACCGCATCCCCGTACAACGCGGCGAAAGACCTTTTTGAGAGTCTTGAAGGAGTTTTCTACACTTAAAGCAACGCGTACGGAAGTAGGGAGAGAGTTAGATTTCATCAAAACCCACGTTATTTACTATATTGTCTCAAAAACATCGAACGAACTATACTCTCGTTCAAAATTAGTTTACAAAACTACTTTAATCATTTACGAATTTTCACAAAGTGTATTATAGCGATTCCCATTTCGTTACGTTGTAAACTATCTTTGAAGAAGTAAAGTATCTAGAACCAAAGAGAAGAGAAACGGCTGCGAGGGTCTATCCATATTTGAGCTAAAGATAAGTCGAACGAAATATGTTCCTAAAAATGCTTCCAGAATATTAATTCCTTCTAAAACGAAAGAGCATTCCCTGGGCGAGGAAACGCAATTTCCTGGGCGTCTTCGGGGGCCCCGCACGTTCGGGCGTGTTCCCTACGTTTCGCGCTCGCTCGCTCGCCCACCCGTCGCTAGAGCCCGTGGTTGGGCGGCTATCAAAAGATTAAAGTTTCATGAGCTCGCAAACCTATTTAGCTCGGTATCAGTTCGTGCCAGATGGAGAAGCTAGCCGCCTTCTCTTCGTGCATGGATAGGATGTTATTTTTTTTTTATTCCTTCAGTCTTTTCCCATCCACCCCTGGCACCCGCTGTCTTCTTTATTCTCTCTGGCGCTACGCGATTTGTTTCGATTTAGATAAGCATTCGAGGCCTAATATAACAACTCTTCATACGCTACATTTATTAGAAATTACGCAAAGCCGGATTTCCGAGCGAAAATGTTAATAGAGAAAGGTTTTTTTTTATCTACCCTCTCCTTATTAACTCTTAAAAAAAGGCGAATAGGATTAGTTACAACTTACGCGATAATTTCAGAGATATATTACGAATCTAATTCATCAGAGGTTGAAGTTGTAAAATAATTGTAACGTACAGAATGTTTTTGTATTTGGTTTTAAACAACTAAACATTTTGAGTTTTTCATGTGGATTCTTCTATAATTCATTCAAAGAGAAGAAAGAATGGATATCCTACAATTTATCCGTTCTGCTAACATAAATTGATTCGGAAAAGGTTTGGTAATTGACGAAAAGATGGAAAAAGAAAAATAACACTAATGGATACGTACACGAATTGTAAAACAAGAAAAATATACGCTTATGTTCAAGAAACTTGAGAAGAAATCATATACACGATGTTAAACCTCATAGGAAATATAGTATTGTAAATTAATTCTGAATACGATTATATATTATATTACCTTTCTAGTAGGGCAAAAATATAAAAAACCTAATCATTTCTTGTTTCAACTGTTGGTATTGAGTATCATACTTTTGAAATAAAAAAAATTGGCTTCCTTATTCTCTAATATATCTCAGAATTAAAATGGGTTATAAGATAATCATGACGTAGTCTCGAAATACAAACTTGCTTTTAACGGCTTCACTATTTCCCCGTAAGATTAGAAGTCTCTATAAATAGACACCGAAAAGGAATGGAATTGGAGTCTGGTTTTAGAATTAAAATAAACAAAAACCGAGGGAAATCTAAAGTAATTTTGAAGTCTATTCGTATAATGCCTTAAGGTATAGAATGATTTCAACCGTCTGGTGATAGCGTTCAAATAAAGAAGCCTACAATCTCGAGGGGAAGGGAAACGCCGCGATATTCTAATCTCGTATCGCCTTCATTCGGCATCCTCTTAGCCGTTTTTTCTTTAAAAAGGTCGAAAACGTTTCTTCCCCAGATTCCTTTTAAAGTCGAGAGTTATTTACATTTCTGAAAAGCACTCTCGCGGGGAGAATGAGGCGAAGAAATAAAAACCATCTTTCTCTCTCTCTCTCTTCCACTAGAATAAAAACGTTATCATTAAGGCTAAGAAAGAGCCAGAAACGAATGAAAGCGCGTACCATATAATAGCTACGTCTATTAGAGAAAAAAATCGAAAGAGAAATAAGGAATGGAACATTTATTAAGGACGGAATTTAAAATTTCATATATTCTATCTAGCCCCTAAAGCCAAGCCCCAATTTTTTAAACAAAATTAAAGGAAAATGACAACTGTAAAACGTACTCTTATTTTTAGATAATAAAGGAAAAAAAATTGGTACGGGTTAAACAGACATATAAAACGAACCACGACCACTCGAAACTGTCTGGCATTTAGTATAAATATCGAAAATTTATAAAAAACGTGGGAAAAATGTTAAAATGCTAGAAAAATGTTGAGAAATAGGTTTTAAATGCTTATTTATAATATTTCAGTATCCTAAAGTATGAGATCAGTGAGAGAAAACGCCTTAAAAGGCTGGTGGACTTTAAATTTTTCATTTAATGAATATTTATAGGAATTGTCTTTTTCCTTTAATACGAACGTATTTTTATAAAAGCTCCATCTCCAGTTTGGCCGGAATCGCGGCGGCTTTTTCCATCCATTTCTCGGTATACACTTTTTATTTTTTTCTAGCCTATCCCGTTTAAAAGAGAGAAGATTTCCCCGAATCAATCATCGCCTATATTTGCTCGCATAAATACGATTCCGGGAGAGTGTAAAAGCGTCGCAAAGGCTTTTTTTTCCTTCCTATAACTCGGAGAAGAGTCACCCGTTTCTAATATTTCCTTCTCCAGTTTTTCTTCTTCCTCGCCGTCTCTCTTTCGCTTCGAGGCTGTAGTCTCTCCGTGACTCGGCGTGGGCATTCCAACACCCACGCTTTCCTCTCTAGACTTTTTTTCCGTTTACCCTCTTTTTAACTTCGGCACTTAGTCGCTCGGACGGCTCCGACAGCGCGTACCCCCCTGACCCCCAAAAAACGAATAGAGAACGAAAGAAGAGAGACTTTCCCCCGACTGGGCGTCCTCTTACATTTTCGTGAAACGACCGTACAGTCGAGTTACAAATGCGCCTTCAAAATTCTCGTTCCCTTTTCTTTAAAGGGATAATGAAACGAGAAGAATTGTTTATATATATATACAGGCCTTTCAGAATGTCAAAATATTTTAATCTAAATATGAATTTTTAATCATTTAAATAAGCGTATAATTTTCACATATACACCTAAAACGAATTACATAGAGGATGTAAGCTAAACTTTTTGCCACTAGGAGTAGAAAAATACTGAAAGTCTTCTAAGCAGACGACGTGGATTCTATGAATACCTCTAAACATGGCGCCTCTTTAGAAGTTTTATTAGCGGTATCGCGCTTCTAAATTTTAAATTTTATAAAATTATATTTCATTTCGAATTAAAAGCATTTGGAAAACTAAGCTACTCGTTATCTCCACGATTTGCTTTCTTATAATTCGAGGGAATCTATATTTTTGCGTGCTGCCATCACGGAAGTGAAATAAACGTTATGTGAAATTGATGGATGAAGTGGAAACATTTCAGTAATTTTAATCGAATAAAATCTAAACCTTTCTCATTTCATTTTCCCTTTAAGAAAATTTAGAATAAACGGCGCGTCTTTGGCGCCAAAAAAAAAAAAACTATACCCACACCACCCGATACAGGCGACTTCACCTGATGTCCCCGCTATAACTCTGAGAGCCTAGACACCGAGGCATAAGTCACTTTAGGGATAACCGTCCCTAAGTCGATACTAGGGGAGAAAACAAACGCGCTTCTAAAGGGGCTAACTCGCTATAGTTTTAAAATATATCTCTTTCTCTGAGAAGACAGTCGAGAATGGGGATGAGAGGTATATAGCGGGGATTCTTAGAGGCAGGAGACGTAAAAAAATGTACAGTCAACACGATCCAAGACGTTGCGCGTTCCGAACTGACATCAGAAGAAGAGATGTCTCTCGGGAGAAATAGCCCCCTCCCCTCGAGGCAAGGTCTATAAGAAGCTATTTTTTTTAAACAAAGGAGAAAAATTGAAAAAAAGACTTAGACCACGCGGCTAAAGAGTAAAGAGAAAGACGAAAAAGAGTGACGTCTTTGTCTGCCGCCTCAAAAGTATCGCGTGACTTTGTCCGCCTCTTCCGTACTTCCAAACTAGAATTCCCACAAATGGCGTGGAGTCTTTCGACACCCGAGTCCCGTCCCTTTCAGACGTATTTTCCTCTTTTTCTAATGAGACCAACAACGTGACGTTAAATTGAATTTGAGTAGACCATTCGCCAGACGAAAAAGAAAAATTCGAGAATAAAGAAAAGTAAAGAATATCAAAGGAATTATCGAAAGGAAAACTTCAAAAGAGATAAAAGGGTGGACCCTTAAACAGATCGACACGTTAGTTGAAAACCTTTCAATTTTCAAGGCCAAAGTAACTACATTTTAAACAATCGTAATGCGAGAGAGGTTTGCAGAAACCTTTCCTTTTCATATATCATCTTACATTGTGTATCATTCCGCAGTATAATACTGCAAAGGTGAAATTATATATAAAAGATGAAGAGTACAAATTCCTTTAAGAGAAGAGTCAGGAAATGGAAATCTCTGTATATAATATTCTCTTTGGTTAAACGTCGACGTACAAGAGTATATTTCTTAGGTCTCAGTATATCATTGAAGAAAAATAAAGGAAAATATAGAGATATCTGTTAGGCTTAGCGACAAATAAAAGTTAATGCTTTTAATGCGAAAGAACCTACACATCTGATCAAGAAAAATTACAAAAATGAATTCGGATTGATACACAATGTTAAACAAAAAAGGGTACTAATAGCCGTCGTAAATTCTAATTGATCTCTAGAATATTTGAAACTGCATGAAAAGAAAAAGCGATCTACATTTTTTTCCCCTCAAACGATTTTTATGGATGAGAATAAAGTTACCAACCTACAAAAAAACTCACTCTGACCGAAGTAAAAGAAATAAAATAATAGCTAGAAAAGCGAGAGCTAGAGCAACGAAGCTCTGAAGAATTTGGCTGGTAATTGCCGTCATTCGCTTCTTTACGGTCAAAACACGCGATAACAGTCGAGAGGTTAATTTCGTTTACTTTTTATTCAAACATTCTTCGAAATAAACAAGATGGTCGGTGGGACGCATGATAGTTAAGCAACATGCTGGCGATTTCGAAGAAATTTAATTAAAATTGCGGTCGTTAAATATGTTTTTCCATTTAAATGGTTTCGCGTTAAAAATTTGTGTTAAGTGTTTTTTCGCGTAAAGTCTGCGTGTTTAATTAAAACTACTACCGATTTGTATTTAAAACTCTAGCGAGCCCGCTCAATTTTAAAAATGAAAATCTAGCTGGTATGGACAACATTTTGGGGCTGTGTCTCTCAAAGGAAAGCCTATATTTAATCATGATAGCTATAGTAACGAAAAACAAGTTTTGGCGTAACTAAAAAGGAGCTTACTTTACGTGATTAAAATTTCTAGCTAATGATAAGGCCTTTACCGAGTTAATAGAAAAATTGGGTGTCCCGGGAATGAAAATCAAGGACAGCCCAACTGACGTCGTGGGAAAAATAATCTCATGAAACAACATATTTGAAAGACAAGAAGCTTACGCAAGCTTTAGTAAGGATTTATTAATTAGCGACTCTCGCGTAAACTATTTAAGCTTATAATATTAAAGGTTTCGCGAAACAAGTAGTATTAATTTGTTCTTAAAAATATTTTAAAGAGATTATGTTATATAAATAATTTTAATTCCTTGGTTTTAAACGGTACTTGTGATTGAATATGTAAGAAATAGGTCTGCATTCTTAGTAAATTATTGAAACACTCATAAAAGTCTTCATTTTGACACTCTTTCATTAAAGATTACGTACGGAAATTATAATACACATATTTTCTTACGTGATTAGATGAATAAATAATTAGCTATGACAAAAAGATAATAGTTGCGAGATAATTTGTGTAATTTAATTAGAAATTATTATATCATCTGTATTAAAGTGGCTCACAAAACTCGGGAGTGTCTGCCTAATCTTAAATAATTAGTTTTTGTTTTTTCCTACATTTTGAGATTGGAGTAGACATTTCCATAGAGAAACTGTTCTTTAAGTTTAATTTTATATTAAGCAAGGGTGAGTATAACTGAAGATTATAATTATAGTGTTTATCTCGTTTGTAAATCTAGGAGTAACAGCACCTCCGTAATGGTACTAATTAATACAAAGGTGTGCAGACATTTTCTTGGCGCTATTCGAATAACGAGCTACGATTGGTTCGACTTTTTGTACAGAATTAAACAATGCTAAAGCATTTTCTGGTCGGCCGCTCAATAATACTGTAAAATTGTATGTTTACGAAAAAGTATGACTTGATGATCCCGTGCACCAAAAGCAAAAGTCTGCCTCAATTTAGACAACGTTTCCATTGAATCTTGATTCATTACGAGTTCAAAAACAAATATATGTAACACTATCCCAAATTGCAAGTTCAGAGTATTCGTTTCAGAAGCCTTTTTTTTTACAAAAAAGCGAAATTTGAAAAGATCCGGTAGAGTCATACAACTAAAATCCCAATATAACGAGTTTTTTAAATGATTATTTTTTGGTTCTTTTCTTTTTTTGGTTTTATCTGTTTTGTTCCTTCTTAAGATAGGTTTTCTTCTGTTTTTAAGTTCGAATCCTTTGCGCTTAATAAGTATACGATAAAAAAAGAGAGGGAAGCTTTTCTCTTTCGATTTAGGAGCTTTAATTAAAGCTTTCTTCCTCTAGTTTTTTTTTTTCCGGTTCACCCTCTTATACGCCCGACGATCCTAATGGCGTTATCGCGCGGGACGATTCCCTTTAGGCTTAACAACCGCCATCACTTCGATTCCGCCCTTTCTTTACCAGCGAAGTAAAAAGTTACTAAAGAAAAATCCAACAGAGGGATAGACTTTATTTTTATTTCTAAGGGAGAGAGAGAAAGGACCATACTTCCAATAGTTTATCCACGATGCGAAACAGATTAAAGTGTATGAAACCGCCTTGAGTGGGTGGATTCCAAGTCCACGTTCATATAGAGGGTGAAAAGGATTATCAAGTCAGTTTTAATTAATCAATAATGCCCAAAATTAATCTTTAATGTGATTTTTGAAACCCTGGGGAGTATTTTTTATCTTGATGGAGTTAGAAAGTTAATAAACGAGCTAATTCGTCGAAGGATCTTATAAATAACCGTCGAATTTAAATAATTGATATTTGGTTCTATTATTTAATTCAAAATACTTTAAATTTCGTTTCATTACCCCTTTAACTGCATCATTTATATATTCAAATACTTCGATCCATTCACCCTCTTTGAGTTTACGTAATAAAATAAAAGTCAAGGAAAAACATCTAAGAGTAGTGACATCACATTTAGAAACACCTTAATTATCCAATGAGATCTTAACAACCTCATTTTTGGCTCTTATATGAATGCAATTAACAATATATCTGCTTAAATTCGATAGATTTAGTTCATTAGATTTGTTTTATCTACTTTAAAACCATTTTAAAACCGTTTAGAATGTTCAAATCGACTTGTTTTGGTTTTTAGACGAAGGATCTCAACAGCTGATCCCAAAATTTTCTATTTTGACCATGCCAAAGCGGTTAAAAGCAGTTTCAAAGTCTCTATTATGAAGAAAGAAGAAGACAGAAGAAAACAATTTACAACTTGTTTCTGTATGACTGGGGATTTATTTCCGTTTCTATAAGATGTTTTCAAAGTAGCCTACTTCATCTCCTATTTAGTTTAGCATTATGTATTATTCCGCTCGGTTTTCGCTATAGTTTGCGAACTGTTCTTCGACCAAAGCTAGGATATATATTGTGTATATAAAACCTTTCGACCCAAAGTCGTATAATGGTGTACCCCTGACAACGCCAACTGCCATTTTCCATGGCTACAGATATTGCTCCTTACATGGAACGAGAAGGGAAGAGACCGAGACGAGTCGACGGATCGCCAGAGGCAGGTAATCCAAAATGAAGGAAGAGAGATCGGAGTGTACACCTACACTATATATATAGAGAGAGAAAGGTTCGAACAATTGAACGTTACATCCAATTCTTTGACTTGCGAGCTTATATTGGCACCTCGGGCTAAAGCTGACGATCGCGTTTCTTCGATTTTCTAGACCAACCAGCGGATGATAGAAGTATATAGATTCGAGAAGGACACCTAATATATATGTATTCAATTGATTTCAGGTGGATTTGTCAGGGACTACAAAGCTAGGGCGGAGGGATACTTATACACAAACTTCCGTAGAAAATAAAAGTAGTTATATTTAGTTTGAAATTCTCGGAAATGTTAATAATGTCAAAAAAATATATTCATTACTGGTTTAAATCAACGAACAAAGATTTACTATCTTTATATATCCCTAACCAATCATGGTTATCAATCGTAACCTATAAATCTAAGATCAAAAGTAACATACGACATAAGTCTGATATTTCAAGAATCGTACCTTGACACTAATAAGGAGTACCAGTGTAATCCAAATTGGGTTATATTTTATTCTTCCTATTCTGAAAGATTGCCCGACACTTTTAATGCTCTAATAATATCAACTGGATACTGAGAGGATTCATGAACTATATACAAGGGAGAAAGTATGGCTTAAGGAAGCCACGTTAGACACAAATTGCAATTTGTCTGCCTTCATTGAACTAGATTTTATAGAACCTTACATTAATAATTAAAGAGATAAAGAGTAGCCTAATTATATTTAATTTTCTAATAAATCAAGGTAAAAATCTAGGATTATCAACAATGGACAACTATCTTAATAGTGTTCAAAGCGTTCTCTAACGGCAAAAAGTGGCAAAATTAGTAACTAATAAAACTACGTGCGTGCCTGCCTATTCTTTATCCACGAGGTTTTCTTACTTCCTACTTTATAGGTTGAAATATGATGACATCTTGAACCAAAGCAATTTTTGATTACGCAATCAAACGAAAACAAAGTTTGACCTAAATATAAAGGAATCTATAGTAATTCATAAATGTCATATATATCTATATACGGTTTTATGTCACTTAATACTCGGAAACTGACGGAAATCGGATCGATTCCAAATTGGATTGATGTAGACATAATACCTATTTTGAAAAAGATTATAGTTCTATAGCGAGTTAGGACGATCTTTATATCTCGTATTCGGCGAGTCCATCATCAACAAAAATTTCGGAAAAAGTTTCGAAGGGTATACAGCGGGTGGGAGGAGTGGTAGTTTTCTTTCCCGGGAGCTTTCGATAAAGGACGATATTGGGTTTATTTTTGTTGGGCACCAGGGAGACTGCAGAGCATCCCGTTACGGGAAACACGCGAAGCCGAGTATTCCCGGTGGAATCCGGAGTGAGTTGCAGTAGCAGGATGGTATAAGCGTTCAAGCCCAACTATACTCTCACTCTCTCTCTCTCTCTTTTGATTGACACGCTCTCGTTTATCTTAGTGTTATGGCTCAGCTACCAGATTCGTAGCCCGCGGCCAATAAACGGTTCTTCGTTAGGCCTCGGCCCTTTTTAGACCTTTACAGACTATATCGGAGCTATAGTCGACGCGCTCCTTCCTGTTTGACTTCCTCGCTATAGTCAAAATCAATAAGAGTTTTCTGCACGTATGAAGATAAACTTCCTTCCCTCTCTATCTCTATCTCACGCACTCTCACTTTAAAGTCAGAATGAAGTAACGATACAAGATGCTTTCATTTGATATAGCTTGACGAGAGAAATTATCTTTTATTAAATTACAACTGTAATTTAAAATATCATCTTCATAAATTAAACTAATTCAAAATTCCATCATAATATTGGAAATCAGTAAACCTAGATACCACGTTCAGAGGGCCAGTGGGAGAGTTGGATTTCCAAAAAATACAAAGTTTACTGATTTCCAAAATTATGATGCAATTTTCGAATAGTTTTATTTGTGAAGTTTGAGATCGAAAGATCGAAGTTGTATCCAGTAAAATCAGATATTTCAAACGATAACTTGGAGAGGCTGTTCTTTTAGGCCTAAAGAATAATTAATTGTTTTGATAAATTAAATCAACGACGTAAGACTTATCTTCTTAACTAATTTACCCAACAAGTTTCGTTACTTCATTTTCCCTATAAATTAACCAAAGGTTAGAAATTGAAGGGAGGCTGGCTTTGCATTCATTGAAAACGCGTAATGTTTCCAACTAAAGTAATCGATTTTTGGCCCAGCGCGCGTCTTTGCCTGCCCGGATCGACGGATAAACCTTACACAGGCCGGAGCGCGTATAACCCTTTCATACTTCGGTACAATATCACTTTACAGTCTAGGGAACCATACGGTGGATGTATACGCCATGTTAATCATTATAAGATATAAAAACAGTTATTGCGAATTGATTTTGTAGCGAAATAGCACGCACGCACGCGGGCAAATGGGAGAGGATGGAAGTTTGGATTTCCTTCACCAATAGTCGTTCCTCTGGTTCGCTCACTCGCCCCGCCATCGGCACCAATATTCGACGTCGATAAAATGATCAATTGATTTCCACCCCCGTAGGGGAAAGACTAAAGCGCCGCGCCGAGACTATACAGACGTCCCTTCTTCACCCTAACACCCGCCACAAATTAATACTTTCCTTCTGGCGCTACGCGAACGAGAGAGTCGAGAAAAGAGAAAAACGCTTATGACAAATTCAGTATTGTACGTCGATCATTAGGACCCGATTCTTCCCGTCTTTTCGACTCTCCGCGAGAAAGAAAGAATTAAAAAAAAGAAATCGAAAAATCAAGCTAGCTCCTTTGATTTTTCTTCAACGTCGCTCCATGTAAAACCTTTCGCTTTCTATATAGGATTCCTTACGGAATTAAGACTTCTTTATACTTCTCTTCAAATAAAGAGGTTTGGGCTTTTAATAATATAATCTTTTGAGAGAAAATTCATTTTTCTTTTCGTTCGTGGAGGGTGGAAGCGTGGTGTTCTATAAATAACGCGTTTCTTCCTTAACTTTGGAAAATTTCCCTAGACTTAATATCGTTTTCTTCCTTTCGACGAATAAAGGGCCTTTCAAACTAAAGAAATATTAAGCACACCCATTAAACTAACGTACTTGGTTCAATTCATCAATATGTATTGTTAGCCGAGTTATCTTATTTATTTAGACAAATTTTTAGAATAGTCATTAGGGATTTCAGACTATGCCATTTCCTAAAAGTAAAGTACTGAGAAAAAATAACCATTTTAAGAAAATAGACGGGCAAAAACTAGAAGGGATGGGCAAAATCTTGTAGAATGTCACAAAATCTTGTAGGTATTTAGAAAGGTCAAATTGTAAAGTTTTAGGGTCAAGTGAAGAGATTTTTTTTGCAAAAAATACTATTATTTTTTTGACAAGTCGATTTGAACATTCGAAAAAGATTGAAAACGGTTTAAAAGTGTTTAGTGTGAACGTAGCTCAATTAACCGTTTGAAACTGAATGAAAAAATGTTATTCTAATTATAATGTGGTTGAAATTAGACACGTGGCATTTAATTAACATCACGTACAAAGGCTCTAGCTAGAATAGTGTTATATATATATATTTTGTTTGTGAACTTTTATTCAGTAATAATCATAATTTAGGAATTCGAAATATATTGTTTTAGTTGAAGGATATAATATTGGGTTTTGACGTTATTCTACATTTGTTTGTAATAAATAATAAAGGCCAAAACATTGACTTTTTAGTTTACCAGACATTTCTAAAGTTTCCAGACATATAAACTAATTTTTGTGAGTACGATTTTTTTGGTTTAAAATAAACACTGTGCAAGCAAAACCATTTGATTCATATATCCTTTGATTTCTACACTTGTCATTTGGTCAAGTAAAACGTTGGCATTAAGTTTTGACACAAAACTAAAAGTGACCTTTATCTCAACTCGATTAAAGTGTATCGGTAAATGACTTACATTCCTATCTCATCCGTGTGAAAGTAGCTTAAATAGACACGAAGTTTGGTTTTAGGGACAAAGCCCATCTTATTCCACGCGTATAAAAAAAGATCAAAATTGTCTTTAGTGATGAACGGTTTTCTAAGCCTTTTTTCGGAACAACCGTAACGACTTTTACTCCGAGCGAGGGCGAAAACGAAGACTCTTCTGGCGCATTAAACCTAGTTGCAGCGAAGAAATGGAAGCGATGCTTAAAAATAAGCCTTTCCCCTTTACCTTCCATGTTCCTATAGCTATCTGCAGGTGGCACTCGATCCAACCTCGCTCTTCTATCCAGCATCCGTTTTAGTTACTATATGCCTCCGATGGTTCCCAAAAATAAGAAAAATATACCCTTTTCCCCTCGTATAAGACAAGTCGTACATATATACGTTTATGCAAGCGAATTGAAGTGGCATTTTCACTCAGAATGACATACAAATAGGGATAGAGTTATAGGTGGACGAGAGAGCGCTTTCGAAGGTAGATAAGATGACAGAACTAGAAATAAAGATATTGGTGAAAGGAAAACCCGTACTTTCGTGAAAAAAATAAAAGTGGGAGGATATCGACAAACAAACTAAGATAACCGCTCGTCAACGAGGAAAACCATAGAGAAAGGAGATATACGATATTATACGGCTCCAACGTAAGCCAAGTCTACCCAAGCTATTGTCCATTCTTAGGGGGATCGTGCCTATTTTAAAGCCTTGTTCAGACAATAACTAACAAGATGGTCAAGCCCATAGAATAGGTAGACCCCGACATTGTAAAAGAGATTAAATAGACAAAAAGGAACCGAACCGAACATCTATATTCTATATTCGTTGAAATTTTTTAAGTCAAAAGCAGATGCTACCTATTATCTCTAAAATATACAGAGATAACAGGTACCACAGTTTTGTACGTGCTGTCAATTATATACGTTATACACCGTTATTTTTACCTAATAAGGTTAAATCTAGAATGTATTATAATTTGGCTTGAAAAGTCGTCTCTTTTATTCAATGGCTATTTTCTCCGATAAAGGGTGGTGGAGAAAAACCTAAATATGAATTTATATCACCCTTGGTGCGTAAGTAAGATAAATTTAGCATCCAAATTGGCTTAAATTTGAACCTAACTAAGAAATAAATTCGGAAAGGAAAAAAATTGGAATGTAAAAACAAATTTCCTTCTATTGAAATTGCTTAAAAAAGTTATCGAGGAAACCTGAGTTTTTTTTTCCTGGTCATTTCTTTCGTCGTATATACACAAAAAGACGAAACCTATATATAGATATATCGAGGTTGCTACCATCAATTTTCATTGGCGTATACGTTTCGCCAAAAGCCATAGAACAAGGAGAGAAAAAAAACCTTTCGCTATTTTCCAATTCCTGACTTCTTCGTCTCGTTAAAAACGGACGAGAAAACGCTGGAGAAATATAGGGAGAGCAAGACGATAAGGCAAAAACTCAACGGGTGATGTTCTTAAAGGGAGAACGAAAAGCTTCGCTTTTAGACGATACATATGACGTTATTAAAATGTAATTAAATATTAGATATATACCTTAAATTGAGCCCGTTTCTATCTATCTGATCGCATTGTCCGCAAACTAGTAACACTAACGCGGAGATAAATTTTGATACACCTGAACTACAATTTATTCCGTTCCAAGAACACATAAAAGGGATACAGAATTAGCGAGAAAAATTTAATTTACAGTATTCAAACCTAAGAATTAAACATTTAACGGTTACTAGCGTTAACTGGTCTGTTAGTAGAGACTATCTAATTAGGAGATAAACTTTTTTTTGGTTTTTTTTCTTTTTCAGGCTTCCTTTAAAGGGAATATGCAACCTAACAAGTTAATTTTTATCGATTCCTTATTGTTTAAATAGGCCTAATCCACTATTGAAGAAATTTACGAACAAATATTAAATTAGAAATAAATTTAAAGCTTACCATCAAAATAGGTTTAGCGGGATTCATGGAGATCCTGATTTCATTGCGAATAAGGTCTAACGAACAATCAAACGCGATTGTAAGTCTCGTGGAGATCTAACGTGAACGACGGGTCTTTGCTCATTGGTCGCTAGACCTTACAGGGAGGCAATTCAGGATCTCCATGAATCCTGCTAAGCCTATTTTCGGGGTAAGTTTTAAATTTATTTCGTTTAATATTTGTTTTGTAAACTTTTTATTGTTGGATTAGTCATATTTAAACGATAAAGAATCGATAAAAAAAATCACTTAGGTTGCATTCTCCCTTTAATAAAAGAAAAACACAAGGAAGGAAAAGCGCGGACCGTGATCCATTTACGGTGAGAAAGATCGATGGTTATTTCCAATAAAAGTACACGGAGAAAGAGGGCGGGGTGGAGGAGAAATGGGTTTGCGCGCGGCAATGGAGAGCAAAAATATTTAAGAGATTTAGAGAAAAATTATTATTACGCTCCTTTTCTAAATGGAGACAGCGATCTCGGGGTACTCGGTCTTTGGGACGGTGACACCCATTTTCTAGATAGGGTCGAGAAGATTGGATGGCCTTTAGACACCCACGCCACGAGCTCCCGTCTGTGTCGAGCGGCGTAAATAATTGAGGGACCCATGATTTAATAAGAAATCCAAGCTCGCGGGTAAACAATCTTTATAGGAATAAACGACAGACGTTTCAAAGGATAAATGCCGGGAAACAATTTTGAAACTATAAACAACTTCCAAAAATAAATGATATTAATATTAATTTGTTCGTCGAATTAATGCGTGTGCAAGATACGATTTTCGACGCGAACTTGGGATATATATGTCATGTAAGCATTCAATGAATTAAATAAATGCATTATTTATTTTAAGAATCTCTAGCGGCGAAACACTTAGAAAGAAAAACTTCGAGGCTCTTAGCCATTACCTATTGGTGCGCTATATGTGATACAAATTCTCATATCAAGAGGAAAGCTAAAAGGATCAAAAACTCTAAACTTTCGATAATCAATTAGGCTTTTAACCGTAACCTTTTGGTCCGCTAAAAATGGAAGGAGAAAAAAATTTCCATTAAAATATATATCAAGGGATGTAACTCTATTTGCGACGATTAATATTTGAAAATGTTTCCGAATACAAATGGATAAAAATGTTAGATGAGCAAAGGTGAATGGAGGGAAGGAGTTTTTCTTCGAAAACCAACAAGTGAATTAACCCTAAAATATTCTTTAAGAGAAAGCGAGCTTGAAGGGTAATGGGGAATAGTGAGTAAAGGAAGATAACCAGAAGAGAGAGAGAGATAGAGAGGGAAAGAGAAAGAGAGAGAGGCTAAGCTATATAAGGGTTCCACCTTTTTCGTGTCTAGTTTTAAGAGAAAAATCCAATTGTATCGCAAACCGCATTAGTCGGATTGGGCCTATACAGGAAAAGAGGTAGGAGGGAGAGAAAATCGGTAGTATAGAAAGGAAAGATTTTCTCTTAGCTTGAAATATTGGTGGAATTTGCAAAAACCGCATCTGGGCTTCCTCTTTTAGCGAAAGATAAACCCTTTACCCTCATTCCCCCCCTCGGGCCGCTCTTTGGGGGATTTATATTTCGTATTAGAAGCCCGCTAAGCTTAAAACTCTACATATAGTTCGGTTTTGAACTCTGTACCGTAAGGAAAATGAAAGAATTTCGGTTTGGGTTAACCTCGAGGCTCGATGACGTTGAAAAACGCCTTGATTTTTAAGCAAATAGAGTATAAAGTTCGCGCCGCCGAAAGTTAAATTCAGTTATAGCTAAACTAGGTTTAAACGACAAATTACTGGAGAGAGGTGCCAAAAATTGTTTTTAGTATGGTTCAATAAAGAGAAATGACGATAAAGATGAATGGGTCCGCTATCAACGAATACGCGGGCTTTTCTATATAAACCAATTTATATACAAATTTGATTATTTAAGGGTAAATGAAAAGGAAAATTAAGTCGAACTAATTAGAATATTATCATTTAAATTAGGCCCAAATCTAAAAAATTACGATAAATTTTCTTTCCCCAATTTTTAGCAATTATCAATACTTAAATTGAAACCATTTTCTCGTATACAGAATGGTCAAGATTAGACCAATAACAATAATAGGTCAAGTAAGCGTTTCGATTTGTATCTATAATCTAAATAACCAAAATTTTTGTGGTTTAAATGGGTGTGTAAGCTAAGATTTTCGGCACTAGGAGAGTAATAACACTGGTCCTATAGGCAGGCGACGAGTATAAGGAAGCACCTGCACTATTTCATTTACTGCTTAGCGCTGATGCCCTCTCAGCGACGAAAACATTACCTTACATTCCCATTCGCGCTTAATTCTAAATTAATTTTGCTAAAAATTATTTTACGTTGACTTTTCCCCCTCCTCTTTAAGGATCTACAACTAGGTTCGGATCAATCTAGAAGCGAAGCCACGCTCTTCTAACGGAAATATTCAAAAGGCGGTTTTCAAAATATGTAAAATAACGATTCGGTATATGACTACGGAGTGGGAAGCGTTATTTGGCGCTCGAAGTTATTAAATCATTTTTCAATATTCCATTGGCGATTGCTTCCGACGCGGCGGTTTGGACTATACTCAGACTATAGGGACAACTCAATCACCGAACGTTATTACTGGTATTTTTCACCAATGAGTTCCGAGCGAATGAACTCATCCGGGCAGTAGTCGCGGGGAATGAGGAAACTTATAATGCTCTGGGACCGAGGAAGAGCGAGAGCGAGGGAGAGAGTGAAAGAGAGAGGAACATGAAAAGCCATTAACAAGATAAGCTCCCACAATAATAATTATCCGCTCTCGCCTCATATGGTCGGCGAAATGTCCTTCAGCCTCGAAATGACCCAAATATCCAACGCTGACGGTAAATCGATATTTCGAGAGACATCGAAAAGATACTGCCCTATAACGTTACGTTAAAAGGGACCATGAATACTGAATTACGAGACAATAAATTTTGAGAGATACTTAAAAACTAACGGGCAACTTCGAGCTAAAATGGTGATTTTCGGAATCACCATAACAAAAAAAGGTATTTCAGAATTGTTTCGGAATTTTTAGACATGTTTTTCGTGTTTAAGTTAAATAAAAATTTAAGGAAAGTAAATATAAATTCGGACCAATCATATTACTTCATCCTTCAACAGCGCTTGTAAGGTCTTAAAGTTAAAACAGAAGCCGATGAAACCCTCCTTTGAAGTCTACTACTCCAATGTTCCATATAGCGCTCCTCTCTGTATGGGTAAAATTCACAATTTTACGAGTTAGAAGGGGTCCTACTTCATCCCCCCTGTCTACGGAAAATTGGAAATTCTCTCTCTCCACAAACGACGACGTTTTTTGGACGAACTCCAAGGCTGCTAGAGATATTCGCTCGACGAACTCCAGCTCCGAAAACATCTACCGTTAGGAGGCGTACGGATCGCGCCTTTTGAGAATAACCCATACAGAGAGGGGTAGACAAGACCCGGGAGTAATAGACTTCAAAGGAGGGTTTCATCGGCTTCTGGTTAAAATAATAGGCTTGCGTTTCACGCCTAAGACGCCTTATCTATAAGGCGGAGCTAAGGTGTGGGAAACAAACCCGAGAAATTCTTCCTTCGTACGTTCTCCGTTTCTCTATTGGTTCTTGGCAAAGAAACTCAATTTGCATGCTCAATATTTCAGTATTCACGTTTTCTTTATAGCTCGGATGGGGAGTGGTTTAAAATACGTAGCTTTAGAATAACCCGTTTTATACACGCCAGAGTTATTCCGTGGAAAACGAGGTCGGTTCCGAACTAAAACTTCATTCTTCCAGAAAATTTGGGTTTCAAAACTTATCGCTATATCCAAAAGGGAGAGACAATTCCGGATCTATAACGTAATAAAGCTAGGGAGGAAAGTACGCTATAAGCGAGAGAGAGAGAGAGATTTGCTATAGATGGGGGATTAATTCCCGTAACGTATAAACCGTAATGAAATCGATTAAAATATTTCATTTTAAAAGGTAAATTTGTCGATGACGGCGCGGCCCCGGGTTTTAAGACCAGCGACATTGATTTCCTTATTTCGCCATTTCCGCCTATGTCCATAATTCCCTAATTTCCTATAGAAAGTACTCCCCTCGATAAGTTGGTACACAAAATACGTGATTAAACAAAAGCGGTAAAATTATACCCAAGAGTGAGTACCTAGTTCACTCAATAACGAACCGCAAAAATAAGGTATACGCGCTATAAATCCCAATCCTGTTGAAAGATATATATATGGCTCAAAAAGAGATCAAGAGGAATTGCCGTGGTTATTTTGGAAAACAATTTATTATATATATTCTGATCAAATTTTAAAAGGATATATATTTATCTATTATTTATAAAGTAGTGGTGTTTATATATTTGTATGGTAGAATGGTTAGATTAAGATGATTGGTGATAAAGAAATTATCTACAGTCTTAAAGGCACGTTCGCAAGTAACGAGAATGCGTGGCTCACGAGTAGGGATGAAAATCATGATTTTTGGGCTAAAAATGGAATTTTTTCGTCATATCTAAGGTTCTTTTGGCTCAACATTTTGATTGAAAACGGGGCTTAACGTGAGAAAATCAAACCAATTTTCTACCCCGCTCTTTCAGCTTCCGTTTTTAAAATATTTCTCGGGCGCTTGCGAACGGGCCTTTAGATATCAATTAAAAGGTGGTGAAAAAATATACGAAATGAGAAAACGTAAAATGAAATATTTGCGACTTTTTAAAATTATACGAAATATAATTTTATAGACTTACACTTCGCAATTGAAAACATTATGGGCTTGGAAATGTACTAATTAGAGATACATCGCTCTACGCGGTCTCATTGAAATTTATCCTGGAATGAAGAGGGTTTATTTTAGAACTATTAAGGGTTTTCGCCGCGGTATTACGAATTGGATAATTTGATGGTTTAAAAAAAAAATCGGAAAAGAAGGCGCCCCGAAAAATTTGGGCGCCGTAAGGTAAAATCGGGGGCGAAGTACGTACGGGGTGGTCCTCTTTTTGGCGACCAAAGCGGCTCTTTTGAAGCCCGAAATACAACGATGCTAATGACTCTTCGATCGACTTTACCATCAAAAATCCATTATTCTCCAATCAATTCGCGTTCCTCCACTCTTTCGCCCCTCCTATCCCGATGGGTTTCTCCCCTTATAACGTTACAATATGTTTCCGAAGAGTGATTCAAAACTCTCGCCTCCATACTTAAGACTTTAGAAGTTTCCGGTAGACAAAGCTCGGGCCGTGTTATTGGTCTAGGGCCAGGCACTATTATATCGCGAGCCAACTCATCTTCTCGTTCTCTTTACGGCCTAAGGGTTCGTCCGCTATCTTCGAAACGATATACCGTCAAAAGTGGGTGAAAAGAAATACGCGTAACGCCATCCTTAAGTATCCCTCTTTCTTCCCGCTTTTAATTATATCGCTTCTAATCCGGTGGACGGAATATATAGACGAAAAGATCGGACATAAAAAATTTGATTTTCAAGGGGTTCTCGAAGAGTGGCACGCGGTTGGGATCTAGGCGCTAAAAGTACTCGGTTCTTAATACGGCAATTTTCTTTTTATCGCGATTGTGGAAATTAATGGATAAAGTTTATGAGAAAGCGGGAGAGAGGGAGAGTTAGAGAGAGAGATAGAGAGAGAAAGATCTGGTGAAGAATTCTCTAATCCACGCGAGGCGTTCTTTCCAACTAAAAAACCCTAACGTAACGAGAAGGAAGCTACTCCGAATACAAAGAGAGATAAAAGATAAAGAATAAAATAGGAGAAAAGTGTCCGAAAAGGCAAATAATGAAGGGATTTTTATTTCTTAAATGAGTATGCCTATATGGCCGGTACTGGTAGACATTAATTAAGAAAGTGAGCGAGCGGAACTAATTGTTTCCAGTAGTCGGCGCCCAAGAAGCGAAGAGCAAAGAGGTCGGAGACGCAAATAAACTACAAATTAGTTCAGTATCCATAAACTGGACTATAAATAAAATCATTTAAAAAACTAATAGAGTCCATAAATTCACAGATCATTATAAACACCTCTTCGAATAAACCGTAAACAATTAATACTCCATCTGACCTGCTATAAAATGTCACTTATTGTGGTCACCTAGAACTTTTAACAATGGGCACTAATCTTGATAAAGTTGAATAACAAAAACTGGAGTTCGTAAGCGTCCTCTAGCGGCAAACAATGGTAAAAGCAATTTCTAACAAAACCTCGAGCGAGGTAGCGTAGGAAGACGAGCACGTCCTAGGTCATGACCCGTTCTAACGTTTCTAGGATTGGCGTACTGTCATCACGCTCCAAAACAAATTAAGAAGCGATGGAATTTATTCGCGATTTGTTGTAAGCTACGGAACGGAGTGATTAAACCTATTTTCCAAAATAAAAAATGCCTTTTCGGGAAAGGATTTTGGATTTTAGGAAATAAGTGAGAATACTTTGTACTCGTATGCTAAAGAAACAGCCCCCTTTATCCGTCTCGCACCGTTTTCAGACGTTGCATCACTGGCGAGTTAGGAAAATTCTTCGCAGTATTTCGAGCAGAAAACATTCGCGGAATTTAAAACTTTTCCTCTCTCGTTTTAAGTAATAGGAAAGTAAAAGGAGGAAGTACTATTTTCCTAAATACGCCACTATCATAGGCATACCTCGCCTCTCTTCGTATATAAGCTTACTATTATTAAAGTATAGCGAGTATACAACTTTAGTTCCGCGCGCCAGAGGTCGATATCGTGACCTTTTCTTCTATAATACGCTTAAGTTTGGATTGTTTAGAGTTTGTATTTTTATTCTGATTTTAAATGAGTTTCTAGAACTCTCGAAAGTTAGTTGTTACACGCGCTAAAACTTGTTAAGTTTCTCTTCGTCATTAAGCAAATATAGCGGTATTATTATCCAAAATAAACTGAATAAAATAAGATCATAAGAAGGTACCCCATGAATTATTGAATAAAAAAGCGATACACCAAGTAATATTTTTGTGGAATATGCGAAAATACGCGTTTCATAAATATGGATCGATTTTTGTTGATGAGGGAATGAAATATTTATGGTTGGGTTTCACCAAATCGATCTACAAGGAAGGAAAAACGGGTCATTGAGTGTTAGTGAGAATTAATCTCGAAATGGAATCGCGTGAGGTCGTGATTAAAACTAATATTTGAACAAGATATTCAAAGCCCAAAATATTTTATTAAAAGAAATACTGTAAATTGGAAATCTTGTTGACATTTTTAACCGCGTGTCTCTCTTAACAGTTTAAAATTTCAACAGATAATTTCTCCAAGAAATGTATTTAGAGTCAATCGCGTCGTGACTTTACAGAACGTGCCTAGTTATATATGCTACTCCTAAATTTAAGTAAAGCAATCAGGGAGCTAGAGGGTAGCGTAGTTAATTGGAATGAATCTAAATCACTATCCGCCATATCTTACAAAGTTTCGACTAGGACTCGGCAAAATCCGTAATCTATACCGAATACGAGATTTCCTTGGGAGTCTTCGAGTGAGTTGACAAAGGGAAACCAAAAATGGAAAGTGAATTACGATTCTCGAATAAAATTGAGTCCATGATCGAGGTGGGTTGTTTATATACTTAACGGGTCACGCTGATGCGTGATGGCAGTACGCGTAACGAAAGAAACAGAAGAAATCAATTTCGTCGTTTTGGGAGGTAAAGAAAGAGAAAATTTTCCAAGTAGCGCGGATATTAAGGAAACATCAAAAGTTACTCCATCTTGTCAGGCCCATCGAGACCTTCGCGAGAAAAATCCAAAAAAAAATACAGTCCTTGTCATCCATTAGGGCCTTTTCCGTTCGCCAGTTTTCTCCAAACATACCCAATAGCGACCCTCCTATATTTTTTTTCCCTCCTCCGCACTCTTTACCACCCTTGTCCCCATATTTTTCTCGTCTTCTTTCTGTCGCCCTGTTTTTTTTTTCGCCACGCATGCCTGGCATGTCCCCCTTATTTCACTATTCCAATATAGCTTAGACTGATTTGAAGGAAGAGAGACGCGCGAAAGAGACCAAAAGGCTTTTTGCCGGATATTCGCCCAATAGATGGAAAGCTCTTTTCTCGAGAGTAGTTGAGTTTCCAATATATATAGCTTAAATATAGGTTTGGTATGGCGTATAATGCTCAGTTTTCACGCTTATTCGCGGCTGTATACTAAAAGCTAAAGGGTTTAGTTTGTCTAAGATCTTCCGTGAAAACGCGCCTTAATCGATACAAACAAGAAAGAAGGGAATTTGATAAAGGGATTATGTAGTGGTCAGTCAATCATTTTAATTGATTTTAAATGGTTTTTAAACGAAGTTTATTTGAAATATATCTGCAAAGAATAATATTATGGTATTTTTAAAACCATCTCTGTCACGTTCTGTTCAGGATCAGGGCAAAAGCGAGCCTGATTGGTTGGATAACAACCGAGATGGTTTGAAAAAAAAAAAGATTTTTAAAAAGTAGCGAGATATGTTCAAGACTTTAAAATAATATTTCAAATTTCGATTTTCTGTTAATTTTTAACATTCGATTAGCGAAGATACTGCCACTTCATCACCCCTTTTAGAGAGGAAAGACGCAACTAGCTAGATATAACCACGACCATTTCCATCTTGCAGGTAAATATTTAATCGTCGAGCGACGTGACTTTTGAAGATGACCCCGAATCTCTTCGCTTTGCTACACCATGAAGCTTCAAGTATTTATAGAATTTTCAAATAAGAGGGTCGGAGCTACGTCGCGTCGCGCGTATAATATTTGTACGAGGCCAAAGTGGTGGCACCTAGCTATATATAACTTCCATACTTGTATTAACAAGAACTCCTAACGCAACAAGTCAATAGGCCTCGAGGAACTCATTTCCATACTTGTTTTACGAGGAAGAGAGCCCAACAGACATAATATTTAACTTTTCAAGTTTTCAGCGCGCTCGAACCTACGAAGTAACTGTTATTTTTGCATAAAATTAAAGATATAGGCTCAGCTTTGAACGTAGTGACATCTCGAAAAATATTTTAATCGACCTATTTCAGGAAGCTTTCCTAACTTTAAAAAAAAACTAGGACTTTCCCCGAAACATGGAAATACTTTTAACGAGGAATATTTAAACCAGACGAAATCCATAAAGGTTTTAAAGGGATACTTAAACGATATGCCAGCAATTATTCTTCATTTTGAGAGTTGAACCCAGAGACTAGCAAATCGTCTGCTAAAATTTCCACAATATATTTTATTTCCTAAGGAACGTCCGAATTTTTAAAGTTTCATATTTAAAATTTAATTTTCAAAATAAAGAACTAGCTTTTAAAATTCATAGTATCTTCAGCAACAACAGACGAAGTTGCTTGAACTCCTAGTATCAACGCCCAAACTCATTTCCAACCCAAAAGAAGGTTAAAAATCATAGAAATCTTTTTTTTAGGAATGTCATAAGACTGTGTATCTACCCACACCATATTCTACGTTTCGGGGAGGTAAATAAAATACTTAGTGTATAATAACAAGGTTTATATGGGAACCCACCAGGTTGGCAATGTTCAAAATGAGAAAATCTGAAAGAACTGAAATAAGAAAAAAAATTTAAATCGTCAAGAATATTCTTGTTGATGAAAAATTTATTTCTTATTTCAGAGTTTGGGTAATATTATCTCGTACAAAAGTGTTTGTACCGCTCATCATCTCGCTGGTAAGACAATTCCCATACGTAATAAGGAAGCTTTATCGCGCGAAATGAGAGAAGGCGTCGAACAAAAAACAAATAAACCGACAAAGCTAGTTTCTTCCGCTGGGAGTAATTCCGTATTGTATTTTCGGTATATATTCTCGGCCTCTAGAATTAAAGCGACTTTCGGTTTTGATTCGAGTCTTTTCAAAGACGAAAAACTCCCCGAAACAAAGAACTACGCGGTAGTGCTAGAGAGAGAGAATCGAGACGTACTCGAGGGAACAAAAACATGGAGGTAATGGTCGAGCAACGAAACGTCTTCCAAGTAGTATACCTTTCCTCGTTAAACTCGTACTAATGCGGTTTTGCAAAGTAAAGGAAACTAAGAACGACTAATACGCAATTTTAACCCTCTTCGATGAAAAAAGTAGACCGGGCAAACTGAGCTTGAACTGAAGTATAAGATACGCTCGCCCTATTAAAAACAAACCATCCGAAGTAAAAGCTTTCTTCATTTCAGCCACTGGAGACGAGCTCGAATCTCGCTTTTTAATAGGAAAAGGCTTCGCGCGTCATCCACTAGCCCAGCACGTGCAATTAGGTAGGCTAGCTACACCCCCTAGCCTACTTTACCAACACTTTTCAACAGCGAAAGAGGGGGAGGAGGGGAGGAAGAAGAGAGAACTATGGGAGTGTAATTAGCCTTCATTTCCGTGTTGATGAATAGCCGTCTAGAGGCTTGATAGGGTTTTTTTTCTCCCTTATTCGCCTCCCACACACGTATTAACCTATATGGGATTCTAACAAGGGAAGATGAAAAGATAATTTTATACCTAGTCTATTTTATTATTTATTATCTAAATTGTACGAATATATAAAAATAGGATTGCAAATATGTACGAAGTATACAGACGCAGTGCTGAAGTAAAAGGATCCTGCACCTTACTAACCTAACAAAATTACCACCCTAATTAGTAGATAACGTAGCTGTAGTATCAATGTTCAAACTTTCCAGAGCTACTAACCATCGAATTTCACACGTGATTAAACAACCCTAACCAGTTAATGTATTCTCTTAAAATATTCATTAACTAAAAATTTCTTTAAAATAACTAAAACAGAAAATGAACGCTATAAAAACGTTATTTTTTCTTCTTTTAGAATACATAATTCGTTTAAAATAACATTTGGTTTCTTTTCTGGTGTTTCAAAATTGTGGGTGGATTGGAACTATAAGGATGTATCGCCAATCAATACTAATTGCTAAAACTCGCGGAGGTGCTAATTATTATTACTGTTGGTTACGACGAATAAGAAGATTAGACACGCTTCATTATCCGAGGCAGGAATATGCCATTAACCAAGAGAGAGAGAGAGAGAGAGAGAGAGAGCGAGAGAGGACGATACATACTCCACCTGCTTAACTCCGAGGACTCGCCAACTAGGCTCAACTGGGCCCTCCTAACCTCATTAAAACAAAAAGAAAGCTTGAACCAGAGAAGAAAAAAAATGCCATCAAAAACTCGTGATTCTTTCCTGACTTGGGGGAAAGTAGACGAACGTGAGATAACTTGCTACGTTACGCGGAAGTGGCTAATCCGCATCATTGACCGGTTTATCGTACGATATCTTACGCCTAATTTTTCTGGAGGCTTTTCATAGATTGTAAAAAATTCAATATTAGGGTGATTAATAAGTAATGACCCCTTGTTTACTCCGATATTATATAATCGTGTTTAATTGAAATAATAATAGGATTAATGTTGTGTATTGAATATAGTAAGAGGAGTAGGTTGAGCCTTGTATTTCGTATCAGAACTTAGTTTTGAATTAAAAAATGTTTTTCGTTGTTCTGTTCTCTCATTATTGTTAAAACTATATTATTAAATTATTTACGAGACTGCTACTGCATGGTTAAGGAAAACAGGTTATTAAACAAACGTTTTTGAAGCTTGCTTTCGATCGGAGCCAGTAATCGCTTTTCAATCCATTTATGAACTAACAAAACAAAAAACTTCTACTCTGCTAAATTTGTTTAGTAAACAAAAAGCGCGCCTACTTACTTCGTCAAAAATAGAGCATCATCACTGGCGCGTTTAAAGGAAGAAATCTAGGAGACTGTTGTTATTAAGTAAAGCTTGTTAATGGAAATTTTGGATAATGAGACGGGGAAAGCCGCGCGGTGTAGCGCGGGCGGAAAGACTTGGAATTGCTTTCTATAATGAATCCTATGCTAATTTCCCACCCAACTACGTACCTCGCTATTGCGTAAACAATCACGCGATCGTGTAATGATAAAATTTTAGGACGGGTTGGATGGCGGAATCAACTTATTTTATAGTCCTTTAACATCTAATATTCAAAAGTATCATAAAATTTTAAATAGACCACGGCTCCGTGTTTTACTTTTTCATTTTTACTCTCAACCAAAAAAAATATTTAGTTTTATCACATTTTATCCTTATAGTGGTCGTGGTAGAGATGGTGAAAGTAGTAGTAGCAGTAGTTGTAGTAGTAGTAGTAGTAATAGTAGTATTACTATATATAAACTAAATTTGGTATCTCGCAGAGGAGGTGTTAGATACTAGATGTTGAACAGAATTTTTAGTCAAAACTTTGTAGTAGAAATACGAAAATCAAATTATTTCGACAGAAAATTCGAAGCTTGGCATATTCTGGCAAAAAAAAGTTGAACAATAACGTATGCACATAAAATATTGATCATTATGTCACAGAAGTGTTAATTAAGAGAAGAGAATAAAATCTCGAAAAAACGAATATAGTTAATTGATGATTTTGGTAAATTCTGGTACAGAGTAATTTCGTTTTAAGGAAAGAAGCTATTATGGTCCTGATTATCTTGTTTTTCTACTTTTTTTTGTTTCTTCAAAAGAATTAAGGGGGTGGTTACGTTGCTATAGTGTAATTTTAAAAGAGAATCAGTAAGGAAGAGTACTAAGAACTGGGGAAAGGGGAGGGGCAAAAGTAGAAGGTCCAAATGATGGATGATCCATCACAGGATACTGCCGAGTAACACGATATTATATTTTATATCCTCTCTTTCTTTTCATTTATGGAAGAGTATAAAAAAAGATAGCGAGGGATAAATTAAGGAGCTGGAAATGAAAATTTTAAAAGGATGGTATAATGCCCAAAAACGTAGACGACTTGACATTTTTCTTTTTTTTCCTCTACTTTTATTTTTAAGAAAAGATAACCTTATCATAAAAATATCGTCTTGGATATAAAAGAAGGCGAAATTTACATCGCATCTTTTTGCTTAGTCAGCAACATTCAAGTAAGCGTGAATTAAATTATGACTGTTTTAAAATATGGCGACGTCACGAGACGGGTAGAACTTTGTCTTTCATATATTATGAAATAATTATTCTTCTCTACAGGGAATAAAATTAGCCTGGTTTAAAGGGAGAGTGAAGTTAAAAATAAGACTTGTGCGAGTGAAAATAATTATGAGATTTTAGCGCGATTACAAGAGTGTGTCACAGCACTTGTCGCTGCGATTTTACTAAGCCAAAGGTGGTGAGTCTTTTGATTAGTCGGAGGTTCTCCTTTTAATTCTATAAAAGTTATTTTCAACTCTCCGTTTCACCTATAGGCGCCTGGAGAACTGTGTCTACGGAGAAGCTTCCATTTAGGGTTAGATCACGCCATATTTTTTCAATTGGCGCCTGTGGAAGTGTATTTTCCCTATCGCATCGGTGTTTTTGAGTAAGCTGCCTTATAAGGGTTTGCGCACTAATTTACAAGATCAATATATAATATAAATTATTATTCAAGTTATTCGTATCGTGTGTTAAAGTAGATACTCATCTGACAAGATTCGGGCCTTGAAAAATTTATCTAGCGCCAAGATTAAATTCTTATTGTTGTTATTGGGGAAGCATTTAAATTAGAATGCGTCTTTTCCTCTAATTACGTCATTTTCAACCACACAGCGAATAAATCCGCACTGTGAACTGAAACCTAAATGGCAGAGGCTTAAAACCCACAATATTCCGAAAAGCCAAAAACAGGAATCTGAGAATTTATACGTAAAATTTACGAGGGTTCAATAAGAATGGCTTTCTAGTATAAAACGTCTGTCGCCTACGATTTAGTATTTCATTTAAAACGACGCCCCCGTTACGAGTTATCAATAAATAAAAAAACTAGGCTGAAAAAAGAAGAAATAGGAGACGAAAGAGGAACGAAAACGGGGATGAGATATAAGATCGGTTCGTCCCACTGAAATGGCATAAATGGCATAGGGGCAGCGGCTGATGCTTACGGAGAAGAGAGGGTCGCTCCGCGTGGAAAGACGCGGAGGTTTGAAAAGTCGATAATGATAGCTCATAAATCTCCCCTTGGGAGAATCGCTCTAAGAGGGTTAACGAAGAAGCGCGGGTGGGAAAGGGGAAAGAAATTTCTCTCTAATTAGTGAAGCTGTCTCGGGCGAAAGTTAACACGCGAACTCGCTTATGAATGACAACCCACCGAAGTACGCGAATTAGCAGTCTCTTTTCGCGCGGAACAGATCTAGTTCAAACCCCCGGAATCGATCACAATCCACTATCTTGGCGTTATTTCCCCCCTAGCGTCTTTTATATCTATATAGATACTTTTCTAGTCTAAAGAGATGAGCGATCAGAAATCCGGCAGGGCCGTGAATTTTTGAGAGGAAACGCGACTCGACAAGTTTAATTGATATAAGCGATTTTTGCTGATAATCCACTTTTAGGTGAACGATGGTTTTTTTCATATACAAAGATATCTGGGCGGAGGACTCGGAAGGAGTTAATTTAGCTGAGTGGTTCGTAGTAAATCGCGTTACGAAATATGTCATAGAACGACGTAGAGATGCAAAGTATGTTAATAATTATATTACGTAACATTTTGGCGCAATGACAGAATATTGGCGAGCAATATCGCCGTCAAAAGATTCTGACCTTTTCTTTGGGGCTTCTCATTTAAAAAAAGCGTGTCTCTTTTTGCGATTTTCACGAATTGTTAGGACAATTATGTCGAACGAAAAAAACTAACATTACCAGCTTAAAAATCCATTAAACATCATCAACTAAAACCTTAATCATCATTAGGTATACCATAAAGACCCAACGAATATTTAAATTTAGAAAATAACACAAAATATTAAATTACCCATCCAAAATATGATGAATATTAACATATGTAAATATAAATAGGGATATGTCTTATCAGAAGTGAATAACTATTGACTGAATCCCGCAAAATAATTCCATAAATAAAAGTGTACCGAAAGTATGAAACAACACAAATATTAACATAAATTTCAAAACTTACCGTTTGTAGATCTGAGATTGTTCTATTAATTTAAGTTTTCATCCACAAATCCTTGGTGTTGACCACTCGTTGATCCTTCCAAATTGAAAAACGTAGAACTTGGAAGATAATAACTTCATCTGAAATAAAAAGATTTTGGGAGATTTAAAAACTCGCTCAATTTTCATAAAACTCTATCAATATTTGTTCCCAATATTTATCCAAGAAACATATTAGCTTTTACTAATTAAATTCTGTTTACAGAGTTTTAAAAGTAGAAAAGGGAATGTAGGTATAAGACTCAAGGTTACACTGCGAAAAAAGTATTACGTTTCATTAAATTATATTGAGGTGGCTAGACGAACTAAAGCAAACTGAGTTTAAATTAGGTCTATATTTCAGCTGATGGAAACGACTCGCGTAAAAGCAATTGGGACTCGACTCTATCTAAATATTTACCCGAAACTTTCTTAACATTACAATACGACGACGTACGCTAAAATTTCTTGGAATAATAAGAAAACGAGAGAAATAAGTTTAGATCAAGATAAAAATTTTATCAAAAAGAAAATGATCTTTTCCTTTATCCATATATTACACTTATGTTCCGTATATGTACTTCTGATACTATTACATGTAAAACATTTTGACTCCTTTTTTCCGACCGAGTATGAGCTTTTGTAAAGAAAAAAAAAAGGGGGAAGAGGTGTAGAAAAATTCTAAAGATAACGTGAGTCAGTTTTATACGGTTGTCGTGATTCGCGACCATTTAGAGGGAGGGAATTGCGTCATTCTCTTCTTAGTCGAATGCCCGATTTGCATTCGAGTGAACGGAATAGCGTGAGCGGGATACTTTTTAAAGCTCAGAGTTAAAAAATGAAATTTTTACAATAGGAATTTCTGATAACGTTCCATCCCCCTTCTCTTTTCTCCCCGGAACTTTCATTTCCCTATTTTAGCCTCTTTCTCTCGCAGAGTATCCATCGTGACTCTTCCTTGTTTCGTATTATTTGGGGGTTTTATTTCGGGCCGCGACTTTAAGGTTTAGTCTCACAAAATTTTACCACTTTTTTGTAAATATGTTTCGTAATACTATATATTACCTAAAATTAAAGATGAAAAGGTCTAGGACCGGACCATGGAGGAGGAATGTGAGGGGTTAAACCCGTGGGAAAAAACGTAGGAGTATCAAATAGTTTGTGTCAGTGGGGGTGGAGAGAAGAGAGATAGTTTCTCCTCGCTTGACCGTGAGCCTCTAGACTCGAGATATTCCCGGGGAGAGATTACTTCATCGAAGACGTTTTATACGGACAGAGGCAGGACGCCTGGTCTAATCTTTTGTTTTTATTTATTTTTGATATTACTTAGAATTTTGAATATTTGTATTGGTAATTTTGTTTTCATTTGTGACGTAATTATTGACGTTACTCGCACTTTATCGTTCTCGAGAGAGAAGGGTTCAAGAAACGCTTTTCGAAACCGTTGAACAGAAAGGACGAACGCTTACAAATTTCGCTCACTCTCCGACAAATAAATCATTCTTTATTTCGAAACGAAAAGAGCCTAAGGTATACGAATACGCGTTGAGCTTTAAAAATAAAAAAAGAGGAAAGAGGAGGACGAACATCCAACGAAAACAATATAGTTTTCCACTAAAAAGGTGACGAAAGTGCTTGGTGAAACATCCGAAAAGAGAGAAAAGTTTCCGGTTCCCTACTTTTTTCCACGCGCCGACGTATTTTAGTATCGGAAAACTTTTAGAATCGAGAGAGGGGAGTGTTACGAAAAGGCGAAGAGCGAGAGAGGGAGGATGAGAAACTTTAAATTCAGCGACCGCGATGCCTCGAAAGTCACGCGTCGAAAAGTTTCGATATATATCCCCGCGCTAGCTTTACCCATAACCCTTTTTCACTCGGGTCTCGTCTAAAAGGAAAGGAATAACCTTTAGTTCATCAAGGAAGACCGAATAGCGTTCGAAGCCGCAAAACAATCTAGAATTCTATGAACACTCATTTACCGATATGTACACGCGCTCCTAAGCTTAGTTTCCACTAGCGTGGAATCTAAGCTTTGCGCGCAATTTTTAGTGTAAAGAATTCCAAAAAATTATAACTAGTGATCTTGCCGCGGTAATTGCATACGTAATTCTCAGCATCATGCAGAAAAAAAAAATCTCTATATTTCCCGACTGACTTGTAGCGAGTTTAAAGGTGGAGTGAATATTTCCAAGATTATTTTATTTTTATTACTAACCAAACAATGAAAGTTTAATTAAATTTAAAACACTGTTGAACCCAAAATTTATAAATTTGACCAGAAAAGGTTCCATGGGCTTTCAAACACCGCTTTTAACCGCGCTTTATTCAGCTTTGATTCGTGATAAGAATTATTTTCAAATCAGGTGAGGAAAGGGAATACGGTGATAGGCTCAAAAGGTTCAAATATCGAAGTAGCGTATCTCCTCCTTCTCTAACTTTGTTTCATTCGACCCTCGTAAGGTTGCTCGTATATACCAAAGGGAACTATATAGAAAAGAGCGACGACGAGACGATAAAATTTCACCTTGAATTGGAAGCGCGTCCAAAGGACGGCTTTCTTTCTATCTGTTATTTTGTAAACCAATCGCGGATACAACTCGTAGCTTTATACTCGCTGCCAAATCAAGGTGAAATATATTACTTACAGAGAGGAGAAACGAACGAGTGTTGAAAAGAGAATTCGTTCTTTTCAAAAAATAGAAATAAAGTATAAAAGACAGGCCCGCTCGAGCTCTATAGGATTTTAAAGGATACGTAAATAGCGGCCAACGCCGGGGATTCTTAATCAACTTAGGATTTGGTGGAGGGGTACGAGAGAGGCGCCTGCCAGGCGCAATTTACGTTACTATCGAAATACCCCAACCGTTACAGCGCGTCTTCTTTAATCAGGAGTAAATAAAAAATGAGAGTTGACTATCACGGGGTGGCAGTTTTGATCATGGGTTCTATGGGGTGGTAATGTTAATTTTCCTTCGACGGACATTTCCCCGGATATTCTCCCGGCAATTGAAAGGCGGTATAGCCGCAGACCTATGCCAGCGACACCCCGCAAAGGGGTGTGATAAGACTCCGCTGTTTCGGAAGCTCACAGCGGCAGATAAGAAATCGTGAATATCGGGGTGGCAGTTTTGGTCTTGGGTGCTATGGAGTGGCAATGCTAATTTGGCTTCGACGGGTAAGAGCGTCGATTTAACGTCGGGTAGAGAAGAACGTTCACCCCGTGGAGAGCTACCCTTGGTTCTACGTATAGAGGGTGTGATAAGACGCCGTAGTTTCGGAAGCTTACAACGGCAGATAAGAAATCTGGAATATCACTAGTTCCAAATGCTTATCAGCGTTCGAGTTCGGTGTTTATCTTTTGAAATAGAGCTAATAGGGAAAGAAGGCTGCTATGATTAAACGAATTATTTATTCTTAAAGTCTTAAAACAGAGGAGAGGGCGAAAGGGTGTCATCCCGCGACGTGTGGGTAATTAACCGCGCGCGTTTTAAATTAGAATCGGTAGACTGACGGGAAAACCGAAATATTTCACGTCGGAAATTCTTGTAGGCTTAACCGGTATTATATTTTAGGCTTATATATAAATGAAAAGTGATTGGTGATAAGTGTTTTCAAGAGGTAATGTAAACAAGCGCTAGTATAAAAGGTCTCGACGATGAGTCTGGGTGAACATATTCGCTACGTAAGTAACCGTTTTCACACGGAGAATTAACCGTATTCCGAAAGGCTGTTAATTCTGATGGCGAAGACATGTATTCTCGAAGCTAGCTTCCTGCGGGCTAATGGCGAGTACATAATAAAGGAATTGGCGTACTACATCGTGGAAACGGGAGAGAATGGAGTCTTCTCCTTTAAACCGCCATTTCGGTACAACGAGCTCAGCTACAAAGACAGGCGTTTGAACGGATGGATTACCCGTAATATAGGAGGGATGTTTTGGTGCGACGGAGAATATAATTACAAGGACTTCGAAGATATTTTAAGGGGTCTTTTACAAAAAGCAAACGTGTTTTGGACGAAGGGACTCGATAAGTCAATTTTCCTGTCGAGATATCTCGGTCATGACGTAGGAAATGCTGAGTCACTTGGCTGCCCTAAATTTACGAGAGAACCGATATTTGATTATTGTAAATACCACAAAAATAACGCCCAGTGTTGCTCTTTTAAAGCTTATAAATTAAATTTGTGGTTTAAAAAACAAAGTTAAGTGTTTGTATATAAATAAATAAAATTCGATTCGCACTCTTACTGATTTCTCAATTTAGTATAAAATACAAACGAACTTACTTTAAGTGTTTACCAATGATATACTTAGAAAAACTACCCATATATTAGAGTACTTCAGTTATCGTTCGCGAACGATTTTATTTGGTATAAAAAGGAACGGTATAGATTGGAAATATTATTCTCTCGTTGGTCCCTTCTCATAGTAACTATGGATGCTAAGAACCCCCTCCCAACCATCTGCAGTTTGTTGTATACCGCCACCCTAGGATTAATATCACAGAACCTTGAATTAACATTCAAGGTTTTTATGATAATAATCCAAAAATATCATAAGCGCTGGCATAACGGGATCTACCCCAACGAAGCTACAGGACAAATCAGGGTGGATCTCCCATATAACGCGAATCTGGAGAACGTGCGGACTAACGGCCTAAAAGGAAGTCAAAAATTTATATCCGTAAGATTATTTTTTAAAAATTACTATGCTAGTTGGGTACTTTAAATTATTATTAAGTTTATTCATTAATATGTCTTTATCAGGTAAAAAAAATCGATATCCCGGTCGAAGGTGAAGCAGAGGTGGCTGACATCCTGAGTTCTCTAGGGATCGAGGTTAATATCTCCAAGCAGGGTGTTCCGATTCCCGCCTCCACCCAGTTGTCAATCCCTGCGGCGATACCCATCCCACAACAAGAACCCATTCCGACAACGTCACAGGCTCTGGACCTCGTACAACTGTTGAAAGACAACAACGGTGTTCAAACGTCTTCCACGATCACCCCGCAGGTGATATCTCAAATCAGGGAACCAGATGTCCCCAGTCTCGAGAATTTGATCGTTCCAGACTCTGCTCAGCCTCGCACTGGGGTTTTAGCGTCATCGGGGACCTCAAAAATCCTCGAATCTAATCCTCGGAAAAGATCTAAATCCGCGGATAAGGTTTTGATTAAAAAGAGAGCCCGGAAATCTAAGCCTGTTATCGAGACGGATGATTTACAGCATTTAATCAGCCTGGAACAGATCTGCCAATCGATCTTGGATGACCCCGAGGGTGATTAAAAAAAAAATAATAATAAAAAAAAAAAAATAAAAAAAAATAAAAAATTAAAAAATAAAAAAAAATATATATATATATGTATATTAAAATATTTTCAGTAAAGAATAAACAAAATGAATAAAGTTTTCCTTTAATATCTATCTCTTCTCTCGAGTATATTCGAGAATTTCAAGTTTACTGATAAACGAGGGCTGATATATAAACCCACCCAGAATTTTTTGTTTCATTATGGACTACAACATCGTAAAACTAGTAAGTACTTTATAAAAATATGTTTCCCTGTGGGGTTTGCGGCTGTGAATTTAGGAGAAAAGATGTGTTAACGAGACATGTTCGCGAACAACATGAGGGGGTCAAATACACTTGTGATACATGTGGAAAACTTTTCGCGCGTAAAACACATTTAACGCGACATTCCCGGATACATAGAAATTCTCCTGTTACCCAACCTGTAAACGACGCTTCGTCAACCGAAAACCTATCTACGTTGCCCGAGAATGGTTCCATGCCGTCCGAGGATGAACCCACACCTCTTGAAAAGGATGCAATTCGCCCTGAGGAGATTCTCGTCCCTGTCGAGAATGATTTTGCCTCCGGTGCGGAGGAAATGTTAGCCTTAGGGGATGCGATTCTAAGTGCTAGATTCACCCCACCTGATTGTCAGACGGACCTTGAACAATTTATGACCCCGCTCATCCCTAGTTTAATCAGATATTTGGAGCAACAGCTTATTAAAAGAAAGGGAATTAAATGGAATATTATAATAAGAGTCCGCTATATTAAAGTACTACCCAACGGTGATGAGATGGAGCACATCCCGTACCTACGAAGTAGAACTCAGACTACACTCTTAGCGGATGAACTCGAAAATCAGATCAACGGGTGCGTTCAAACCATTTCTAATCAGATGCAAGAATTCCAGGAGCTAGGGAGCAATTGGGTGGTAGATAGAATTCTATACCTCCAAGTGGATGTTATCAAGTATCTACCCCTTGTCGCAGGCTCCTACATAAACACCCCCGAGGGGGTTATAGAAACAAAAAGCGTTCTCAACATAAAATCGAACGATGGGATGTGTTTTAAATGGGCCTGCTTAGCCCATCTTCATCCTGTTGAATTGAACGCCAATCGTGTCTCCGGATATAAACAATATGAGAACGAATTAGACTGTTCGGAAATAAGCTTCCCCTTTTTACTCCACAATATGAAATTAAAAAAATTTGAAGTTAAAAACAATCTCTCGATTAACGTGTTTGCTTGGGAGGGAGGAGTCTTCCCCCGCTACGTCAGTGAACAGATAGTAAGCGAGGAAAGGGAGATTGATCTCCTGCTTCTGACTGAAAAAGATAAAAAACATTACTGCCTTATACGAAGCCTAAGTCGACTTCTGTCGCATTTTACCAACCACAACGGAAAAATATATATATGTAGAAGATGCCTACATAGGTATTCCGGGGCAAACGCCAAAAAAAATCACGCCGAACATAAAAAACATTGCTCCATCCACGCACCCCAACGAATTGAGATGCCCCTCAAAAAGCCTGTTCTATATTTTGAAAAATTCGAGTGGATGCAGAAGGTAAATTATTTTCTAAATTCTAGTCGGTTTCCCTATCTTACACGCTATTCGTTTAGTGTCCGTTCGTTATTTACGCCGACTTTGAGAGCATTTTAAACCGTTATCAAACTTGTTCAAATAACTCGACTCTTTCCTCCACCACAAAACTCGCCGAGCATGTCGCCTGTGGGTTCAGCTACGTAGTAATCGGACAAGATGGTAAGTCTCTGGCTTCTTGACGTCGACCTAGTTTCTAACCAATTTCACCAGGTAAGCCCCGGCTACCTGTCACGTATCGTGGGATAGACGCTGTCGAGGTGTTTCTTGAGAGTTTACTAATGGAGGAGGAAAATATATTGGAGATTCTACAAAAGAACATTCCAATGGACTTAACCCCGAATGAATTAGAAGCCAGTAGAAAATCAACACACTGCTATATATGTACTGGAATTTTGACGACAGAGGATTACGGGGTGAACGACCATTGCCATCTAACAGATGAGTTTTAAAATTATTTAGCTTATTAGTTCTGTATTTCATTATCCTTCATTTTAAGTAGTTTTCGGGGTCGCGCTCATAACAGCTGTAACCTCAAGATGCGGATGGACAAAAAAATACCTGTTGTTCTTCACAATATGTCCAAGTAAATATCTCCAATCCCATTATAAGTACTGATTATTTTTATAATCTTCACCCTCTCTTTAAAGCTACGATTCGCATCTGATCCTACAGAAGATGGGTATTTTCAAGGAGCAGAATATAGAGGTCATCCCAAATAACTCCGAACGATATATCTGCATCGGATTTAGCTGTCTACAATTTATAGATTCAATGAGATTTATGCCAGCCTCGCTCGACACCCTGGTTCAAAATTTGGCTCAGGACGGGATCAACAAATTTAGCATCCTCGCTGCATCGTATAACCCTGAGCAAGTATGTTTAGCTCTCAAGAAGCTGTCATACCCCTATGACTATATGGACTCGATGGCACGGTTTGAGGAGACTCAATTACCACCTAAAGAAGCTTTTTATAATATTCTAACTGACGAGCATATATCCGATGAAAATTACCAACACACTCGGGATGTTTGGGAGAAATTTGAAATAAAAAATCTAGGAGATCTTCACGACACATACGTTCAAATTGATACGCTACAGTTGGCGTGTGTTTTCGAGGAATTTAGAACCATGTGTTTGGATTATTATCGCTTAGACCCTGCACATTCATACACAGGACCAGGATTAGCCTGGGAAGCCGCCCTCCTGAAGACAGGTGTAAAATTAGATTTGCTGTTGGATCCGGATATACATCTCTTTATCGGTAGTTTCATTTATATTTATTTTTAATACTTGACATTAATGTTTTCCTGTATTGTAGAACGTGGGATTAGAGGTGGTGTATCTCTGATAAGCAATCGATACGCCGAAGCTAATAACAAATATCTCCCCGATCACGACGAATCCAAACCTAGCAACTATATCGTATATTTAGACATAAACAATTTATATGGTAAATATAATAATTGGAAATCTTCAATAATTTCATGCTCATTTTTTTTTTTTTTTTTTTTTTTTTTTTTTTTTTATAATAAGGCAAAGTTATGAAGGACTACCTCCCGATGAACAACTTCGGGTGGATCGACCCCGATAGTGATCTTCTGGCCTACACACTGAAGTATATTTTGGATCTGCCAGACGATTCACCATATGGATTCATCCTAGAGGTTGATTTGGACTACCCGGAGGAGCTACACAACACACATAATTGTTTCCCTCTCGCACCGGAAACGAGGAAAATAACGATCGACATGTTTTCCCCGACCTACAAATTGCTAATGACGAAGAACGGCCTTCCCTTAAAAGACACACTACCTAAACTCCTACCGACCTTAAATAACAAGTCGAACTACGTTACACATTATAGGAATCTTAAATATTATATCTCTCAGGGTTTGAAATTAAAAAAAGTACATAGAGTACTATCGTTCGGTCAAGGACCTTGGCTTAGTCCATACATTGATTTCAACACGGAAAAGAGGAAGATCGCCACTACAGAATTTCAACGGGATTTTTTTAAGCTGATGAACAACAGGTATAAAGCGCACGGAATTAATTCAATTATTTTTATTAATCTCTGTAATACATTAGCGTTTTCGGTAAAACGATGGAGAATTTGCGAAATAGAATTGATTTCACCCTCGTGCAGACAGCTGAAAAAGCAATCAAAAAAGCATCGTCGCCCGCCTTTCAAAAGTTCATTGTGTACCATAATGAATTGGTCGGGATTCAACGAGCTAAATCATTTCTTTATCTAAATAGACCCATATTCACGGGCTTCTCGATTTTAGATCTCGCCAAGTTATTTCTGTATAAATTCCACTATGACTTTATCAAGGAGAAATACGGCGGTAACGCGGTACTACAGTTTACTGATACGGGTATTAGTTTATCTTTCACACTATTTGCCGCATACTAACTTTTTCATTCATAGATAGCTTAATGTACGATATAAAAACCGAGGACGTGTACGCCGACTTCAAAAAGCATGGCGATCGGTTTGATTTCTCGGGCTACCCAAAATCGCACAACCTTTTCAGCGACACCAATAAGAAGGTTCTGGGTAAAATGAAAGACGAGATGAATGGTGGGATTATAAAAGGTGATTTTTGTGGATAAGTTTCTGTATTAAATATGTGCTAATGTATTTTTCTATCTCTATTAGAATTCGTCGGACTTCGACCGAAACTTTATTCCATTTTATCTGAGGTGGGGGAGAAGAAGACTGCAAAGGGGATCTGTCGCCGTGTTGTGAAACGTTCTATCCACCACTCAGATTACCGTGAATGCTTATTCGGTGAGGCTGAGACATCCTGCGTTATGAAAAGGATTGTCAGCGACAAGCACAACCTATACACAGTTAGCCAAAGAAAGAAGGCGCTATCCGCCTGCGATAACAAGAAATACATTCTTCCTGGGGGGATACGAACCCTATCATACGGTCATCGTTTAATAAAAAAATTTAACGACCGAGTTAGGGAAATTAAATAAATAAAAATAATAAAGTTGGAATAAAAAATAAGTATTGAAGATTGTTGATATGAAATTAAATAAATTATAATTTTATTGAATATCTTTTGTACATAAATTCTTTTATCATATTGTCGTTAGAAATTGTGTTCTTAGAAAACCTGGATATAATGTTGTACATTTTAACACCGCGACATCTATTGAGACTGAAATATATCGAATACCCCCCACAGGTCCAACTCTTATTCCCTTGTAACTGCAAAGAATTATACGAAATCATTCGACTATTTTTCTCCGCGAATTCATTAAATTTAAACACGTCGGGAGGGTTTCCATAACTTTCAAAAAACTCTAAGTTTTTCGAGCTAGTAAAATACATAAGACACCAATGTTCTCCGTCCTCGCTAGATGATGCGGTATTTACGATAAAAAGCGATGGGAATGATTGCACGGTTTTTGGTAGAGTATTTGCCGCGAACACACCACGAAAAATATCCCTGGTGTATTTATCGTTCTCCAATATGTTCTTTATTTGCGTAGTGTCCATTCTAATCAACGACGATAACGGTTCTGTTCTTATCAATTTCAATGAGCGACTGAAATTCAGCGTAAACAATTACAGCCACAGTCTCCGTAAGAGGGGCGGCGAATTTTAATTCAAGTCTTAAATTCCCGTTTTTAACCAAATGGAAATGGGAAGCGTTTGAAGTCAAATCCACTGTGAGATCGAAGCAATAAAGGCAGTTACCGCCGGCAAAATCATCCCGACTTATTTGATTACCCTCGTCAAGTTGGAACTGCCCGGTCATTAGAGTTAGATTATTATACGCCTGGATAAAACTATTCTGACCGAAATTTGGAGTAAGTGGTTTGTGGGGGACGCTACTCCCGTCGATAGACAGCCCAATATGATTTAAATTAAAATTTTGAAAGTTAAACGGACATAACTTTAGTTCCCCTAAGTAGGCGCTTTGCGAGACTAGGCCGATAACAATTTTCTTGGGGGTTGAGCCTGTGAAAAGGTGATCTTGAACTACGCTCATATTTCCCGTAGGTATAGAGAAAGACGTACACTCTGTTCTATTAATTGGATATTTCGCTCTAGCTACCTGCATCACTTTGGCGTGTGCGAGACCGATTTCGGGGATAAGCTTCATTTTTCTGATATACAGCGCGGCGGACTTAATTTCAACGCGACCCGTTACATCACCGTGTAGACAGAAATCGAAGTTCGGCTTCCCGAAAACGAATTTCAAATCTACTAGATTTAGTAGATATCGCGGTTGTTGACATAAATCCAGATGCAAACCACCGATCATATCAATTACACCACTCTGGGCAAATTTAGCTCTTTTTTGAAACCCTTCGTTAGCGTTAAAATTATCGAAAAATTCCGCTGTATCCCGATAATATAGAGAGCTCGTCAGATGGCTATTTTTAGCCGGATCCCCGTATGTTAACAGCGTTTGAATCATACTTTTATATGGATAATTTTGAGCCGAGGGTGTAACGGACTTCTCGTTTAAATACAGGTGAACCTCGGGGAACATACTATGTAGAAATAAATTGGTTGGAGCCAGATTATCCATCAGGGTCGCTACAGTACCGTCAGCGGCAAAAACCGTAGCTAGCGGGTGGGAGCCGCTGCTTTTCTTAATTTCCACTTGAACGTGCAGCAGAGTTTTTGATAGATCGACGTAAGTCTCGGAGTTCCCGTTGATGTGGAATGTTAAAGATGAATTATTCGAAATACTTGATATTGGATTATGCTCAACCCATTCTCCTGATATGACACTCGTCTGGGTCATAGGTACTTCGAATAGGTTGAGTTCGGAATTTACGCAGCTATTCGAGTGGGGGTGTAGCAAAGCCATTTCTATCTTGAAAAAATATCCGAAGGAGAGGGGAATCGTCGAGGTGCTCTCTTCTTCCTAGCCTTCCTTAATGTGGTCGGGGATTTTTTGGCACGCTTCTTTTTAAGTCCCGAACCTATCATATCTTGGATGGCTTCGGAGGCGGCGGAAATAGTTTCTTTCCCTGCCATTTTCGAGCGGGATCTTAACGACGCTTTCACAGGTATACCACTCGCGACATCACCCACGACCTTCCCTCCTGTATTTAATAATTTCTTCCCCAAGTACGATAAACCCTTTTTAAGTAACGGCATAGCGCTGCGAAAGGCGGACGCTAAAATGTTACCCAAACCATAACCCCTTTGTACGCTTATGCCCTGATATACAGGAATCGAACCGTATCCGGCCTGATTTAAAAATAAATTTTCATATTCCTCCACGGTATGGTATACCGGCGTCCTCATGATGTTGACAGTACGTTTATCTCTATACGAGTGACCGCTGATAGAGGGGTGTCTTACTATTATAGCCGAAACCAGGATCTCAGAGGTCTGAAATGCAGAGTCGCGTGAATCTTACCACGCTCGAATTGAACAGGGTTTCCGAGGTCATCCATAATATTTATTTCGATTGTCTGTATTTGGTGTGACGCCACGGGAATATAGTGCGGTCGTGTAAATATAGCGTCTATCGTCTCGCCGTCCTGTCCCCTAACACTAATTAATCTAAGAAGTGGAACGTTACGATCCCCCACGATTGTTTTCTCAGCGACGTCTGAGTATACGAACAGGGAATGTAAGGACGCGTTCATGTCAATCGCATACGGTGCCCTTGCAGAAGATTCTATCCTTATAACCTCCCCCGTATCTTCGCGGGTGAAGCCCAACATATTAGCAATGTGGGTGGGTATGTCCAATTTAACCCCATCTTTTAGCTCGACGGAAACACGTTTACTGAGCACCTCGTAACTGAACGTCACCCCGTTCCCACTACTAAGTTCAATCATCTCCAGAAGTTCGTGAACCGTGTTATAATTTCCAGGTGGAATCTGAATTAACCGCTGAAATTTGAATCCTGGGTCCCCGGGTTTACCTTCAGTCCAACTACGTATGAAGTACTCTTGCTTTACGTTGTTCCAACTATGGGGGTAGGATAACTCTGAAAGGCCTACTTCGTAGGGTCCCGAAAATTTCACTATTTCCGGGAGATAGGTTCGGAATTTGCTGACGGTATTATTGGGGAAGTAATTCATCGATGAATCTGAGGGGAGCGTGATATAGAAACTGCTCATTGTAGATCAACTTCTCTAACCCAATCGTTAAAACGAGAATTATAGCCCAGGAACTTTACAAAAAGGTCAACCGTGTTGTCGGGATTTCTTCTTCTCTTTATTACTTTTTCGATCTTAAACGCGAATGTGGCTAGGTCTTTGTAAACCTTTAGAACCTGCTCGGAGTAAAAAGTTCCTAAAACTGGCTCAGACTTTAAATCCTCGAGCATATATACCGGCGGTTTCCGCGGTAGTCTTTTAACCACCCTGAACAGCTCCTCCGAAAAGTTTGGTTGGTACCCCTTTTCGAAAAGCCGCTTACTCCTACTTATTCGAACAATATCCCCCAACTCCAGCGTGTAGGGAATTGGCATAGTCGGTCTTTGATCTCCGTATAGTATTTCCCAAACTCTTTTGGTGTTTTGTGACGTCACTTCTACCGGTTTGCATTTGATAGCGGAATGGTATGAATTGTTGTAGCTAGAAACCAAATCTTGAAGGACGTCTGTGTATTTTAATGTACCCTTACCCGTAAAATATCGATACATTTTTGTTTGTATTGTACGATTCCATCTCTCGATCACGGCACACTTAATTTCCGAGTGATGGGTATAGAATTTTATTCCCCGTTGTTTCAACTCTTTTTGCACTGCTTGGGCTATAAACTCGGATCCATGATCTGTATTCAAAGAGGCGGGGCTTCTCCCCCGATCGAATATTTGGACCAGCGCCTTGGCGATCGTCTCACCCCTCTTGTTATTGACGGCTTCGATGAACCCCATTTTACTAAAAACGTCAATACAGGATAAAAGATAGCGTTTCCCCTCGTTATGTTTGGAAATACGTTGCACGTCGATTAAATCGGCCTGCCAGAGGGCGTCTACACCACTAGATATAGTTTTATTCCGTTGAAACCGTATTCTTGCGGGCTTATGTAAACCGTATGCATCTTGGTGGGCCAGATATTCTCTGACGTTTTTTATCGTAACATCAAGCCCCCTTTCTCGGGCCGAGCGATATAGCCCTAAAACACTGGCGTACCCTCCAGGATCTGCGACATTATAATAAATACCGTCTAATTTATCCATTTAAAGTGAAATTGTTATTACCGGTCTCGCGAGGGTGTGAGAAGTACTCAAATAAAAAGTCGGATACTTGTATTATAATTATTACTAATAATATTAATAGAGCTGTAAGAGCTTTTGGGGATTTTCTAAAAAAGTTGAGAAGTTGTGTTAACGTAGAAGCGGTCAAAACTTCCGCGCAACCTTCCATGTTAGTGTCTACAATTGAAATAAATGATATCGGTGGAGGGTAAAATGTTTTATTTGCTAAAAATATTATACATAAACCCAAGTCTTCGATCTTGATGGTGGAGTGTTTAAAATAATCGAATTAATAAACGATTTTCTCGCCGGGTTTTTTATGATCTTTTTTGGGACATTATATTTATTTAACATCTTGTAAAACATCTCGAAACCTTCAGGGTTCGTTACACCGCTGCTTTTCCTAACTCCATCGTAAATTAAATCAACTACATTCGTTCCAGTTACAGGATGCCCGGAAATTTCCAGTTCACCCAGTTTGGACCATGTTAAATCCTTTTGCCTCTCGATCCAGTTGTATAGCGTTATCCCGTCATTAACCAGGCTACTGGGTAATCCAGTAGCAATCTCAGCAATCCAGGATGTCTTTTTCTCTGACGGCTTTTCCGTCGCTGTCTTCTCCACGGTTTTTCGATTGGAATTTAGATGTCTTTGGAGAGTTTGGTTATATAGCGCTAATTTGTCTGACCCTGAAATTGTGTTATTCTCTAGGATATTTTTCATATCCCTATCAAGACTAGGTGCTTCGAGCTCCTCCCTTTTTTCTTCCGAAGAGTTTTTTAACCGCTTAAGAACATCCTCCGAAACCAATAACATTTTTCTAGCCATTACTGTGTTTTAATTATATTTATATATTTCGCTAGATGGCCCTGCTTATAGCCGCACCTGTTACAGATCCTAATACCGAGAGCAGGGGTGCCAATAACAGAGGTAAAAAACCACCTTTTTGTACTAGAATTTTTTTCTTTTTAGAAACTGGAATATTTTCTGAAATACTTCGAATAAATTCGCGATGTTTAGCTAGCCGTTTCTTCTCTGCGACTGATAATTTGACATTCCCGCTTAGTATATTTAAACAACATTCCGTCAAAGCTAGAATCTCATCCCTTTTGGCTAGCTGTATTATGGCTCGACGCTGTTTGGTGTTACATACGCATAAAAACTTTAAAAACTCGATATTGTGCTTCAATTTTTCTGATTTATTCATGTCTCATTTAGGTAGAAACACAGCCGCTTCCTCTCCTGGTATGATACCGGTCCGCAGTCTATGTTCATCTGAGGTATTTGGTTTCAGATCGATGAATAAATACCCATATTTTTTAGCTACAGCCTGTTGGAAGGCGTCTATAACGTATTTAGTATTTGTCGGCGATATTTGCTTGGCTAGGGTATAAATACTCGATTTGTCTCTAGGTGTTGCAAAGAGACATATATAGTGGGAGTTTAAATTCAGGGTTCTTATTTCTTTCCCCGGGTAGTATAAGTTTTGCATTAAAATTAAAACACTCGTATTTCGATGATGTGAGCCACGTATGAATAAATTTGTAATGCTTTTATTATTGGCTACTTCACAAAGCAGATCGTCGATAATAACTAAATTTCTAGTCCCAGAGTTCAAATCATTATCATCGAGCAAACCCTCGTGAAATTCTACCGAAGGAACCTTTTCATGGATCCAATTAAATAACTTAGGTTGAAATTCTGTATAGCAATAAATTATTCTTTGCGGACAGGGATTTATAGTTACTTCCTTATGCGCTATAAGATTCGCTACGAAATAGCTTTTCCCGCTCTGAGTACCTGAAATTAGATAAATTGTACGTTTCTATGCGGTTGGTTGTAAATTTATTTGTCCATACTTCCTGCGATCAGACCGGTGAATGGGTGACTCAGACTTAGGTCCATGATTGTAATGAGACCATCTCCGTAGGTACGATAGGTTTTATATTAAAATTAAAAATTAGAGACTCGGTTCGAAAATGAAGGATTGATTTTATTAGGGTGTAACATCTTCAGTTTTCAATAGTAATTTTTTGGAGATACAGGCAATATTACAAAGTATATATTCGCAGAATTGTTCACCCAGAAATGTATTCGATACGAATTCATCCGTGATCTCGGAGTAGCTCATCTTACCCATGGCCGTTGCGTAGTTCATTTCCACCCGGGTATTCCAGTCGTACATCACGCAGTCGTGTTTTGTTTGGGATGGGTGGTCGGTTTCACACCCGTAGCACATTGCGGTGATTGTTTCCGATAACTGCCCGAGTACGCTTTTTTTAATTTTATCATAGACCCGTTTGACTTCTTCCAGGAAGGTTATAACCTCGTCGAATTTCTCCAAGAAAGATCGCCATAGGAGTTTTGAAATGGCAAACCCAACTCTTGTGGGGTATAGTTCGCCGTAATTTGCCCCGCTACCAGGTCGCATCTCTCGTATGTTGAGAATTCTGATGTCTCGAAATTCGGTTAACTCAACTCGCTTCGTTTCAGACCCCTCGAAGAACCAAGCAGGCGGGGCAATTTTCTGATCCTCTAGGAATGACGTGATATCCGCTCGAGCTCGGTATAGCTCCAGGAATTCTGCCTCGGTCAACGTTATTAGGGAACTTCCATTCAGACATCCTAGTTGAATTTCGCAGTTCGGCGTTACCCCAATTCCTTTGAGGGGTGAGATTGGAAATATTTTGGCGGTGAGCCTAAATAGAAAATACCGTTATTCCAAGTCCGGCTATCGTCTAATAAGCTACTTTATATACATACATTTTCAATCCTTTCGCAGTCGATGAGAGAATAAGTAAAAATTTAATTGTATATTTCTTTTATACTACCGGTTGTTTACTTTTCAATTTAAAAAGCCCCTCCTACACGTAACTGCTTGTTTACATTACCTCTTGAAAACACTTATCACTCACTTTTCATTTATATATAAGCCTAAAATATAATACCGGTTAAGCCTACAAGAATTTCCGACGTGAAATATTTCGGTTTTCCCGTCAGTCTACCGATTCTAATTTAAAACGCGCGCGGTTAATTACCCACAAGTCGCGGGATGACACCCTTTCGCCCTCTCCTCTGTTTTAAGACTTTAAGAATAAATAATTCGTTTAATCATAGCAGCCTTCTTTCCCTATTAGCTCTATTTCAAAAGATAAACACCGAACTCGAACGCTGATAAGCATTTGGAACTAGTGATATTCCAGATTTCTTATCTGCCGTTGTAAGCTTCCGAAACTACGGCGTCTTATCACACCCTCTATACGTAGAACCAAGGGTAGCTCTCCACGGGGTGAACGTTCTTCTCTACCCGACGTTAAATCGACGCTCTTACCCGTCGAAGCCAAATTAGCATTGCCACTCCATAGCACCCAAGACCAAAACTGCCACCCCGATATTCACGATTTCTTATCTGCCGCTGTGAGCTTCCGAAACAGCGGAGTCTTATCACACCCCTTTGCGGGGTGTCGCTGGCATAGGTCTGCGGCTATACCGCCTTTCAATTGCCGGGAGAATATCCGGGGAAATGTCCGTCGAAGGAAAATTAACATTACCACCCCATAGAACCCATGATCAAAACTGCCACCCCGTGATAGTCAACTCTCATTTTTTATTTACTATCAGGGGCCTTTTCGAACGTTCAGATTAAATTATTACCGATTCTTCTTCGCCAAAACTACTTTCAAATGTACTGGCTGCCGAAGAGAGTACGGACGAAGAGAGAAGATCGAGATTGAGAGAGACGCGTGGCAAAAATAATCTAGTCGATATTCATTAAATATATCTTCCCCTCATACTGACGATGGTGGTGGTGGGTTTTAGCCCGCGACTCGAGCTTTACGACTCGAGTATATCGTTTTAAAAATTCAAAAGGCTTGGCTTTTGGGGGAACCGCGATTTTGGATGAAAAGTACGGGAGAAGAGGGGTCGAATCCTACTTTAGAAATATATGTAATCGTGTTCAAAAGGAGTTGGCGCGGACTACTTTCTTATTTATTAGGTTTTCATTCTACGTATCCATTGGCCCAGTTTTTACCAATATAAAAACTCATAATGAACGAAGTATAATCGAATAATCTTTAGGCAATATTTTATTTAGATAGTTGGCGAGTCTTTCAATATAGTTGTATAATAAAACACCTTGAGATACGGATATTATTAAAAAAATATAATTTGTTTCCGCTCTGTAGATGATCTCCTACACCTGATGAAAACACCTAAAAGATATTTAATATAGCCCCTAATATAATTTATAGATTGCATTTCGGTTTTTGTTTAGGACGAGACGGATATATCATCGAGAAATATTTACTTATAAAGATTGATTGCATAAATATTTTCGTAGACTAAACATATTTCATAAACTATTATCAATAAAAACTTAAGCCACCTTATTTTAGAACAAAAATAGCTTTAAACAATCTTATTGTGTTAAAATGACACGTTAAAAAACTTGGCAACTTGCCGTGGCTCTCTCTCGCTTCACTCATGCCGCCTTTCTCCCCCAACCTTCCCGCTGGCTATTGGGGGTCGGTCGCTAAGCCTAACGTTCTACCCACCCAGGCTTTACCTTCGCCTGACTTTTATCAATTACAGCGTAGACGTCTAGGCAACTAAAAACATCAAAATAATAAACTCACCGAAATTGTACAAGAAATATAATAGTCCATCCATAATCTCGATTAAATTAGGTAATAATTAACCATAAATTCAGTATATAAACTCTACTTTAAACGCGAATTAAAACGATTTAATATTAAAAGATTACCGACACGTGTCTACGACTTAGCGGCCATTGTTTCACTGATTCTAATCGGTGAAGAAGGCGGGATGTACGCATGCGCGCGTCGGGGGTAGAAAGGAGGGAAATAAGCCGCACGGAAATGGCGGGAAAATTGGTTTTGACGAAAAATAAAATACTAAAGAAGGCGACAAAATAAAAATTTGGTTACAAATATAGTTTGAAGTAATATTTGAGTCTCAATTAATAAATTTGATTGGTTTTATTGACACCTTATATATATTTCTGCTAAAGATCAAACGGAATATCCCCAATTTTGTATTTTTAATCTATAACACACAAGGAACCACTCCAATCGAGAAACTAGTATCACCAATGGATTCCTTGACCAAAATTATCAGATCAGAGGCGGAATTAGCGCGATCGAGCTAGTATTTGGGAAGTTATTGACGATTTAAAATTTTCGCATTGCTTTGGCATAGAACCCGCAAAGAAATCCTCATTTCGAAGGAAATCGTCGATAACTTCGCAAATACTGCCTCGAGCGCGCTAATTCCGCCTTCCCCCTGTAAAATTACGTAACGTGTATGACACCGTGGTGAGAGATAAAAGTCTGACGTCGCAAGTTATGGGAAACGCATTATATTATTTTCCCACAAGCTGTTTATAATTAATTTTAATAAATAATACATTATTTTTTTTAACACAAAACGAAAGGAATGGAAAAAACAAATGCCTTATTGAAAAGGTTAACACCAATATTTAAAAAACAAAACTCTTGTGCAGTCTTACAAGGGACTAATTTTACCCGAAATTAATGCTCAAATACTGTTTTCTATGGTAATATTAGCCGGTTTTAAGTTAGCTGCCGATTATATAATACTATATACTCTGAAGGAAATAGCATCTCTTCGAGTAACAATACCCATTAGACCCATTAAACTCGCTAGAATATCACGTTCTCACTTTTACTTTGCATTTTTAAGATTAGAACGAAAAAACGGGTGGCTAGTAAGTTGTACGTAAGAAAGTCGTACGGAGCTTTTCTTCGCTTCAACTGAAAAACGTCAGGGTCCAGATAGAATTTTTTTTTAAACTACTAGAATTTATTTCGAACCAACGCGTATATGAATCTAAAATGTTTTGATTTATACTAAGCACCATTAACTCCTTTACCCAACGTTCAGTTTGTTGTCTCAAATAAACTGAACATACTTAGAAGGTGGCAAAGTAGAGAAGAGAAAAGCCTTTCATTTGGCTAAAGGAAGGAAATCCCATTGGCGCAATAGTAATTTTCTCCGCCGAAACGCCGTAGGTTTTTTTTTAGTTCTCTTTCTCAATTCCTCTCTCCATATCTAAATTCAAGACGAGTTTGCAAAACTACTTTTTACAGCGTGTCGTTTAATGTTACGTATTAAAACGCCACAGCTTTAGCAATTTTGCATACTGATATTGAACAAAAGTATGATATAATTCAGTTTAACTTTACAATATGTATAAAGTAGGGCCCCTCAATATATCTATGAAACTTAATCACGGGAAATAAAGGTAGTCTTGTTTCGCGTAAGCTGAAAACAGAAAACTGATTCTGACACTATAGATCTCATTGGTTTCTTTTTTTTTTTCTTTTTTTTTTTTCTGCCTTTCTTTTCCGCAACCCCTTTTATTCCCAGAGAGAGATAATTCCGTAGGAAGAAGAAGGAAAAGAAGATGGGGAAGAGAAGGAACCGGTTCTTTTTCCTTTTGTTCCATACTTCATTCGTCTCTCTCTCTCTCTTTCTGGGCGCAAGCGAGCTAGCGACCCCTTCTTAAATTTAAGAACCAAAATGCTTGTCGTATTTGCCGAAGAGGAAAGAATTCAAAACGGCAACGCGAATTTCGCAAACAATACGTTTGTTTAATTTTCCACTTCGAAAGACTAGAAACGCGATATCGCGCGGGCACGCTGGGCAAGAGGATAGGGGGTCCCTACATCACGAGCCCTCCATTGGACCTCCCTTTTTATCCCATCTATGCGTACCAGCTCTCTTTATACGCGAACTTAACGATCCGGTACCTTACATTTTTTTTTTCAAACATTCCAAATGATAAAGCTCTTGGGGCTGTATTTGGTTATAACAAGAATTTGTTTAAAATAAGGCTAAGAAAACTCCCATATCTTAGATTGGCAAACTTCCATCCATTTTCGTGACGTTATCCTAACTCTTTTGAAATCTAAATACGAGAATATCAATTTATTTTTCTTTATACCTTCATTATATAATACGTATTTCTTATAAAAACAATAATATTAATTCAATTTACTGCATGGATTAAAAAGAGATTAGTATAGGCACGAAATCTCTCTGAAAACGTTTATTATTTTTGATAATAAAAATCACTTATTTTCCTCTTCACCCACCTTTACAGATAACGTAACAGACAATGGTTAAGTTACGAGTTAAAAAGTAGAACTAAATCTGTATATTTTTCTTATTTCTTGAATCCATAAATGATAATGGGGAATATATTCACAAGTCTTAAGCCGAATTTCGGTCAAAAATAAATGACAACTACTCCTTTTTTTCTACGAAGGTTAATATTTTGTATCACTCCGTCTTATCTCTTCCCATTTAACAGAAGTCAAATATACATAAAGTCAAGGAAAGTAAAAAGATAAAGGACCACCCCTCTAACATTAGATAGAAATACCTTTTATAATTAAAAGTAATACATTGGATTTTAAAAAAATAAGTATGAGTTCCGGTTAGAGGAAGTAAAATGCCCTAGTCAAAATACGTTTTGGGTTTTCAACGCATTCCAACCAAAGACGCTTTATCTCTTATCTTTTAGAAATGAACGTAGTTTCGCGCGGGCTGAAAGGTAAGAAGAAATTCTGGAGAAAAAAGTCTTTAAATATTTAAGAATGTATATAAGGAGGAGATAGTTATTCCAGCGGGTATAATATATACATATTTTCAAGAAAGTGCACTTTATCCGATTGGAAATTGCCAAATTAACTCGTGGGGATCGAGTTTTGAGGGACTAAATAAAGCGTTTTTCCCGGGATAACGGCGAATCGCAACGAAACGCGAATCTTTACCGGGCGAGTAAAATCGATATGAAAAATGAGTAGAGAAGAAAATGAAAAAAAAAAAAAAAAAAAGAAAAATGAAAAAATAAAGAAAAAAAGCGCGCCGGCGGCCGAATTTGGGGAAAGCGAATTCCTAATAAGATGAAGGCGGCCCCCGTGTGAATAATGCCCCAGAATCTTTAAAGGCTTTTAGCAAAATTGTTTCATATATCCCGATTTTCTAGTATATATATAGGCAACTTACACGAGAACGTTTCGCGATCTAATCTCAAATTGCAATAATCAAAATGCATCGCGCCATGTATATTTTACACTCTTTTTCGTCGTGTATTAATAAATCACAAAACTTATCCCCGAAGGAAAACGAACCAACTTTACACACTAGCTAATGTTCGAAAACAAACAAGTTTGCAAATCTACTTTTAACACCATATGGGTTTAAAATTCTGTAGTAATCCGCTACGGATCTACCTAGTTTGAAAACCGACAGGTCTAAAACTAAACTGTATTGTATCAGAAGCCGATGAAACCCTCCTTTGAAGTCTATTACTCCCGGGTCTTGTCTACCCCTCTCTGTATGGGTTATTCTCAAAAGGCGCGATTCGTACGCCTCCTAACGGCAGATATTTTCGGAGCGGGAGTTCGTCGAGCGAATATCTCTAGCAGCCTTGGAGTTCGTCCAAAAAACGTCGTCGTTTGTGGAGAGAGAGAATTTCCAATTTTCCGTAGACAGGGGGGATGAAGTAGGACCCCTTCTAACTCGTAAAATTGGGAATTTTACCCATACAGAGAGGAGCGCTATATGGAACATTGGAGTAGTAGACTTCAAAGGAGGGTTTCATCGGCTTCTGATTGTATCAAGAGAAAGGCGCGAACCAAAGAAACAAAACTAAGAAAATAATATATAGCGCGATTTTAATATTACAAAGCGGAAGGATGTAACGAAATCAGAAGGTTTGAGAAATAGAACTTTGAACGCGTACGTCTACTCGTAGCTATCTTTAATAGAACTAATCTTGGCACGTTTATGATGAATTGTAGACGGTAAGAACACTTACACGATAACTCTTTAAATTATGAGAAAGGAAATGGGTAAATGCGTATCTCTTTCAATATATACGTAACTTCTTTCTCTACGAAAACTAAATATTCCCAGTTGGCCAATAAATATAAACATATACCTTATGGCGATTATTAGTACTATGAAATAAAGATGCTACTATAAATATATTTTAACATTAATCATTCACCGAACCTCCCCTTTTAAGAAACATGAATATTTCAGTAAAATGCAATCAACCCGAAATCCGGCCGGGCCTATGAAATAACCGCAAACGAAAGCGAATACACAACATCTAAAGCAAAAAGGGATAATAGACTATGGAAACAAGTTTTTTCTAATCGATTTAGACTGCTCAAAGAATAAATATTAAAAATCAGAAAAGGTTAAGTGGTAATTCACTGTTAATTATCAAAGTGGAGTAATTAGGCTAGAAAGTAGATTTATTTTAAAAGAACGCAATTGCTGATGTCAATAAGAGTGTGTCTTTGAAAAGACGCGTGAACAAAAAAAGATGTTTATTATGTCAAGTTTTCAATCAAGTTCTTTCAAGCTTTATTTTTTCCATAAATATACGCTTCTGTCACTTGAAGCCTGTTAAAGTGGGTTAAACGAAAAGTTTGATTTAAGCTTCACCAGAAGCCGATGAAACCCTCCTTAGAAGTCTATTACTCCCGGGTCTTGTCTACCCCTCTCTGTATGGGTTATTCTCAAAAGGCGCGATTCGTACGCTTCCTAACGGTAGATGTTTTCGGAGCGGGAGCTCGTCGAGCGAATATCTCTAGCAGCCTTGGAGTTCGTCCAAAAAACGTCGTCGTTTGTGGAGAGAGAAAATTTCCAATTTTCCGTAGACAGGGGGGATGAAGTAGGACCCCTTCTAACTCGTAAAATTGGGAATTTTACCCATACAGAGAGGAGCGCTATATGGAACATTGGAGTAGTAAACTTCAGAGAAGGGTTTCATCGGCTTCTGGCTTCACTTTTGTTTTGAAGCAAAACCTCTATTCTTGGCCGAAAAAAAAAAAAAAAAAATCTTCATTGAAAACGCGTCTTCAGAGTTTAATTGGTTCACGCGAAATTTCATTGCCATCATCAGCAACTCATTTTTCTGTCGTCTAAAATTTCTTAGAAATTGAAGTTTAGCGAATCTAGTTCGCGTCTTTGATAACTGTAAATTATCCCGAAACCATTAGTGAGTTTTAATACAGTTTTTACACATATTTTAACAGTAAAAATCGGTGAAAAAAATCTAGATATCTAGTATCCCTTTAAGCTGGGTATAAAAATAAATAATTTATGAGACTGCTAAAACTGGTTACAAAAATAATTTATTGAATAAACGTTGTATGGAACATTAAAATTTATATTTTCCTTTGAACTCAAATATAGACTGCCTATATTGGAAAGGAACTAGTAAGTTCAAAAGCTTTCCGTAACGTTGATTTAAAAAACGGTAGACATACGTTAGGAGTCTCAAAAATTATTTATTTGAATAAATTTAAGGCCATAAAAGTTTCATGTAAAAAAATATATAAACTAACTACTTATTACGCAAACTCCATGATTTTATTAATATTTGTAATATATAAATTAAAATTAATAAAGTTGTGATGGGAAAATACACCCTCGAAATGTTATATATCACCCCGATTATATATATTATATTATAGTAAGTTAAATTTAACCTTTACTTTACGAATATTAATAAAATAATGAGTATTCTGAAAGAAATTCCCCTTTTCTTTTACTTGACTACCACCAAGAAAGTAAATCCTGATTTTTCTGAACTATATGGACATAAAATTGGGTTGGGAAATATATTTTATCTTATAGAAATCGTAAATTAGATTAGAGTTCCCACGACGCAAATGCAGGTAATTTAATTTTAATTGTAGACTTCAGTTCAATTTGGCAAAATAGGAAAAGCTAAGGCTCGGTATGTACAGTTTTACACCCCATTAAGGAAAAGGGAAGTCGTTACCCATTCTCATACGCGTGAGTATCTATTCCCAAGAAAACACATGAAAAGTAATATTTTCAATACTCTTGAGCGTCACCTTGTCTTATAAAAACTTAAAAAGCAATTTCTTGTCTCAATCTAATACAGTTTTTTCGACCCACAGGTCCAGTTTCAAGTAAAAATCTAATTTATATTTGCGGACTTAAGCAACTTATATCGAATTTTCGGGGAATGAAAGGAGGATAAGAGAAGACCCGAGTTTCACAGAAGGGGGAAAGAAAAAGAGATCCATCGATCAATAATATTTATCTTTAAGAAATCTGGAATTTTTCAGTAATGCTAGATAATCTTTTTCTTATACTTTCCATCAGTCACTCGTTGGCTGCCGATCTAACAGAAGCCGCTATATTAGCCACGGAGCTTAAAAGAGAGCGAGGAGGTGCTACTATTATGTTGACTGTAAATAGGCTAGAATGTAGAGAAGAGTGAATAGGACGCCAAATCTAAGCTTTCCCGCCTTACACCGCGTGGTCAGAAACTCCAAACGGGGAGAGCTTTATGACATAAGGGTCGCGAGCGCCCAAGGCGTCATAGACTCTTAGCTAACCCGACGGAAGTGGAATTTCTCGGGGTGGAAATATTTTCGGGCCGGAGCGACGAGGAAACATCAAAAGCAGCTTCTTCCTGTCAGAATTTTTTTTCTTGGATCCCCTTTTTCTCTCCCTCTATATCTCGCTCTATCCGCGCCTAGGCCTAACACCGAATGTCCACTGTCATCCATTAGCTACTTCCGTCTGCAACTCGAGAAGGGGTCTTCAAAGATTGATGGTAGTTGCCGGAGGGGGGAATTCCTTTACACCAACCTCTCCCGGTACCCCGTACCAGTTAAGCCGCTTTATAATAACGTACGCCAAAGGGGTGAGCCACGCGAAATATTTTAAAGCATCATCATAGACCCCCTTTTTATAAATCCACCCACCTAAAGAGTAAACTAGGTTGAGTTTCTCACTCCTAACGTTAAGAGGGGGGCCTTCACAAGTAAAAGGTGATGTTTAGATTAAGGTTTATAGATCATATTCTATTAAAATAGTATGAAGATTGATTTTTGATTGAAGATAACATCACAAAATTTCATTTCGGCATTCACATGCAATTTTTTATGTCAGATATTCAGAGTAATATATATTAATAAACATCACTATCCCTCATATAATAAGGTTCTAAAACATAATAGAACATTAGTCAGAAATTTGCTTTGCAAACGGGCATGTAATCCAATAAGATTATGATGGATAAGCTAGAAGTCAGAAGAAAGCGTTGATTTCGTTACAAAGGCTTAGCTGTATAACTATAGGCAAAGATCTATCAAAACAACCTTTGCAAACTTGGTTCATGAACTAAAGGAAACCCTAACTTCTTATGATGGGTCCTATATAGACATAAAATCCACGGGTTTTTCTTCAATCGACAATAATTTAAAACTGAGTCTAAAATGACCCATAATTTAAAACGGATAATTTGTATCTCGTTTAATTTATCTACAGGCAAACTGGGCATTGTCGATTCATCAGGCATATAATGCTTGTAATGGCATCTTTAGACCCAGAAAAAAGTTAACGCTAAAAGTTTGGTCGCGTTCGTTATAGAGTTTTGGAGCGTGTGTCGAGGAGACCGGTAGTAAGCAATTATAAACCGCATTCCCGTAATGGGCATCCGGTTTATTTTCGAGCCAGGAGTAACGGCGTCGAGAAAGTTAAATGCCTTCATTTATTACTACACGTAGCGGAAGGAGTATAGTGATGAAAAAATATATAAAAAAAAAAAGATTTTTGAAGAAAACGACCAGCATCAAAAATTTAAGCTATTCATAAATCGCCGAGGTGAGTGAACGCGAGATGTAAAAAAAAGGTCACCGTGATAAAAAAAAAAGGCTGAGGGAGCTAGCTCGAGCTAATGCCTTCTCTCGACTCTTTAAAACCTTAGTTTTAAAGCTGTTTTCCCCTCTTAATATAAAACTTTTGCTAATCAAGCCTCGCCAAAAAGTAAAACTTGCAGAAATTCCGAAATAATATATGGTAAATTTTTAAGAAGTAACCCTAATTAAGGGCTAAAAGTTTTTTAATTTATATAATTTCGCGGTGAGGTAGTTTTAAATAAAAAAGATATCAGAGGGGTTAACCACTTGGATTAAATATGTATTGCGATTACGCGATTACTTGAGTGTCTCAGTGACTCTATTACGCCTGGTTTAAGCTTGCTTATAGAGTGGGATTTTAATAACTTTCTGCAATAAAAGTTCAGAGCTTTTGAAAATACATACAACAAATGAATGCCATCTTATAGAGGAATGAGATTTGACCTACGTGTATACTCTTTGCTACCTTTAATATAAAAAATAATGAATTGAATATGATCAAGTACACGTACGCAATCTTCTATATCTCAAACTTTCTATCTTATATCGCAACGGGCTTGTATATTACGCCATTTCCTTCTAATTCATCATCAACACTCGCCGGTGTATTATTTCAAGGGTAATAAAACAAAAAAAAAGGTAGAGCCCAGAGTGCGATGAGGAGAAAACAATTTTCTTCTCAGTAGCCCTAAGGGATGAATGGAGGAACAAAGAAAGGACAAACGCTCCGGAAAAAAATTCGCTTAAAACCCTTCACATATACGAAACACAACGTGGGCGAAGCGGAACTAAGATTTGAGTTCTACAATTTAAAACCTTTAACGAATGACGGCGGAAGAAACGATGAACGGGAACGGAAAGGAAGATAGGAAGTAAAAAGCGTCATTGGGAGAGATGAAACAAAATGGTTAGGTTCCTTAAAATAGGTACTGAGCTACACCCACCTAAAAATATTTCATTCGGAAAAATGAAACCTCATATGGTCCGAGCCAAAATCAATCCAACTGGTGCTTTATTAGAATAGGTGACATTTTAATAAAAACAAAAAGATAAAAATGAATCTTCGTGATAAAAATATCACATTGCAAGACAGGACCTTTTTCCGAATTTTAATTTTCGAGGTGCCTCGAATCTAAAAAATAGGTTTGTGAACAGATTACCTTATGACTCGAAATGAAACCAGTTTAAATTGCCAACATGGTAATAAAGAAAAATGTAAAAACCAAGTCTATTTTAGAATTAAATTGGTGAGCAGATTACACTATAACTCGAGCCTGATATATCAGAGAATAGATGACATAGAAATTACGAAAAATTAAACATACTACTGAATATTCACCCTGGAAATTTCTACAAAAACCCCATGTTAAGACAGGACAATTAATATACTTAGTATATGGTATGCCGTTTCTGTCCTAATCCTTAAAAACTAAACTTGTGAACATTACATCATGATCTTAAATATAACAAGAACTACGATTGGATGAGGCTAAAAGTAAAAGTCGCGCCCCCAATGGCTTTCTAAAGATTCTTTCCTATATATACTCGGTTTATTTTTCAACGTGTATAGGAAACGTCTCGGTATTGGGGCGATAGCCATCTTTCTTCGCTTGTTTCAACGAACGAACACTGGTATAGGTTGCTTGTCTATACAACCCCGCAACTCTTTCCTCCAGCCTTCTTCGAATCCCTTTTACTCTCTTCAATTTACTTTCATTCGAACCATTTCATGGAGACTGAGTGATTGACAACGGAAGCGGAAATAGGGAGGACAAAAATAATGACCCTCTAGAAAAAATTAATCTTTTTTTTTTTTTTTCAGAGTTTGAGAGAGGAAAAACAAACGAAGTTTAAAAAAAAACATTCATCTTCAGCTATACAATTTTTGCAGAGAATTGGAAGAAATAAAACCATTCATCAACTAAAATATATAGATACTAAAAAAGGCTTAGCCAGGATTTCATTTCAGGGGAATATTGGTGACTTATGTAGAAAATCAGGGGCTTAGCTTTTCTCCATTACGAAGAAGCTTTATGTTTTTTTAATTAGAAATTAAAGGAAGATTCACGCAGAAGACGAAACGATTCTTTCTTAATTGATATTGGTATAAAATTAGATTTTAGTATCTAATATCAATCTATTTTGCGTATCTAAACTAAAACAGGGCTTTCGCCAGTGCACTAGAACTTAAAATTACTAAACTATAAAAGTCGACCGAGATGGGGACAAAATTTCTTATTATAAAATGTTATTACAGGGACGTAAAATTTATGAAACATATTGCCTTAAGCCTAAAATTTTGTTGGTGTTATTTTAGGCAATATAAAACTTTCTAAACTTGTAGCCCTATCCTAAAACTTGAAAGGTTTGACCGGTAATTTAGTTTAAGAGCAGTCTATATTCGGGATCAAAGCTACTACGAAAAATCAAACAAGATCAAAGACTAGCGGGAAATTTAAGTAAAAACAACTTCTTAAGCCTTTGATAAATAAGAGTGATTTTGTAAAGAAAGGAAACGAGGTAAAACTGTATATTTTAACGAATGTTTTCGTCTCGTCCCCGGGTGCGCTATTAATATAGATCAGTTTTGTTTAGCGCGTATTAATGGGCCATTAGTTATTCCCGAGGTGTTCGTTACATCCCCGGGAGTCATCCGAGCGCCTTTTCCAGAGTGATTAATTCATCGGAGCCTCCGTCATCCGCGCCACCAAGGCCAAAGCGACACGTTATCGCCTCCCTTTTCGGGCTGCGAGAGAGAGAAGTCGTTTTCCATGTTACAACTACATTAAACCCTTTATATCGAGTATCTCTCTCTCTCTCTCTCTCTCTCGGTTCTAAGCTTTTTGCCAAGGAACAAGAAACTTGCTGGAATCAACGCCACCCGCTAATGATAAAAGGTATAGTGAAAATCAGCTTTGGATTTCAACAACTATGAGCTTCGTTACCTCCTATTTCAAAATCATTTAGTGGCCGTTGAGTATAACATATCACGAATTAGGACGCGCTGAGAACATTAACTGGTGTGAACTTATAGGACCTTTCAGGGAGCTTATTACCAAGGTTAATAAGAGAGACGATGGAACGGATTCTATAGGTTACAGCCATTCAAAAGGAACCTTTCGTTCAAAGGAAATACAGTCGGACTAGGAACTGACTTTAAGAAAGTCCTATTTATATCAGAGATAATTACTATCTGGATATAATGTAGTTTAATTTTGGTAGTGTGTCTCTACATTTCTGGTAAAGTGAAGCAAAGTTGGGCGAAACTGTTGGGTTTTCCGAAAACTCCAAAGGATCGATATTCGGGTTACCACAAGGTTCCCAATATAATATTCGAAACCGTCCAAGGTTTTCGTGATAATATTTACACGGACGCCTTTCACTATGGCTTATCAACTTCTACCTATTTACTTCTGATACCAGATGAGGAATCATAACACGGTGTAAAGGAAATAAGTATGAAAAATTCGTAAGGTTTGGCTCGCTAGAGTAATTATAGGTAACACGAACCAATCATGAATATGGGCATATATTTCAGATATTGAAAATGAGGGCTATAAAAACAAATATGATCATGGTATTGTGGTCTTTGCACTTTTTTACTCCGCGGTCAATTCGAAAGTGGGTTGCTCGCGTTTTATTCGTAGTGGCTTTGAGAGATGGGTTTTGGAGTCGGACTAGTTTTTAAGAAGAAATAAGCGAGGCTTCTTTCCAGGGAAATAAAAATAAACTTTAATATTCTAAGGTATAAAATCGGCTAAAGGATTTGACAGTTGCCTTTTTTGATTGGAAGAAATGATAGTTCGGGCGCTATTTTTGGAATGAAAATTTGGATTCTGGATCTATCTTGTATAAGATGGAAAACTAGGGCTAGTTTTAAACGCAAGGCGTACTAAAAAAAAGTAGAAAAAAAAGTTTTGAAAAGAATCTCCTCCATCAATCTTAGTTTGATCCCTAGCTCGCGTACGCCACTACAGACTCGATTTAGGGAAGAGGAATTTGCCCTAAAAATGCTGTTTCTTTTTTACTTTCTTACTTTAGCACCCTAACCGACCTTCCAACCCACTACATTTTTTAGAACTAACGCGACTACTAAGTGTCTATAAAAGATAGTATGAGACGGATAACTTTTTAGAAAACCAAAAAAACTTGGTACTGTACATTAAGGCTTCGTAATATCTTAATTTATTTTGATTGGTTTGAATAATTCGTCAGTCTTTGCCATAATTATACTTAATTATCTGTGAAACGACCACGTACAAAGCTAGGCTAAGTTTCAAAATGGAATGGAATCCACTCAATAATATTTATTATATATTCTTTATATCTGTCGGTCTGTCACTGAAGCTAAACGTTTTACACTACTTTAGTAAAATTAAAAAAGCTATAGCGATGTTAAATTTCATTGGAAAAAGTAGTCTATGTAAACACCCCTTGAACACGAGTATAGAAGAACGAGTTTACTAAAAAACAAAATTTGTTTTTATATTAGAGATTTAAAATTTTGATATTGAAGTTAAAGCAGTAGAGTGATATGAAATATTTTGCTTTTCAATTGCACCTTGTTCCGAGAAACTTGGGCACGCTTCTCATTTGGAAAGGAGCTTCCCACGCCCACGCTTCGTCCTTAAGATTGAAGATCTCCGACTCAGGCATAATCAATAAACAGCGCTTACAAATCCTTGACTAACGTTCCTTTACCCATGACCCCCCTTTCCCCCGATCATACACCCTATATCCGCTCTCGATCTCTCACGATGGCGTCTAGTTTTCCTATAAGCAACGGAAGGAGAAAAGATTCTAGTTCTGAAATAGAGATGAAATGCATTTTTAAAAATGGGAGAGATATATTTCTGATGAATATTACAAGAAGTATTTCTCGAGACGCCTGCAATTTCAAAATTGCCTTCTCTATATAAGAGAAAACTTTTCCCCTCGTTGTAATACCGCGGATAAAGTTGCTCCAGAAGATATCTTTACGATTTTTAACTACGATAAAAAGAGATGCAATAGCTTCGGCCTCGTTGTCAAATTAAGATGAAATTTATTCTTGGCAAGAAAAAAAGCGTCGAAATAAACTGAAGTATATGGAAAAGATCGAGGAAGTTAAGTTTCAACGCTATAATATTTTGTTACAGCCAAATTTGACCAGGATTCAAAGCTTTAGGATAGTCAAAAGATTGCCTTTCTGAATAGTATGGGATTTAGCTTCCGCAACGTCTGAAAATCCGAATGAGAAATACGTGGGAAAAAGAAAAAGATTTTCGAGTTTCTTCATACACTCGCTCGTATACCGCGGGCCTCCCCAAAAAACCACTAGCTCTAGATAACGGCACGTACGAGAACAATAGTACAAGATAGAAGGTTTTGAAAGGTACGTACACATTCCTTCTATCTATACGAGACGAGAATACGGAAAAGATGCTAGAGAGCTCGCGAGTAAAAGAAAAAAATATATATAAAACTTATCTTACCCAAATCCAATTACGTATAAAAGGTTTGGTGGGAGAAAAATATTCAAATATACGATACTGAGTTTCAAAAGTTTTCCTTTGCTAGTAAATGCTAGACTTTCGGATGGCTTATATCAAAGAGATCCATACACGAAACGGGGATTCGAGATAAACGGAATTTTGCTTACCCTAAGTATACAATATAATCATCCTAATTTTAGGCATACCATTACTTTAAAAAATAGAGGGTGAAAAGGAAAATATACTAATCAAATTATTTATATAGTCCTGGTCGATTTCCAAAACCGGAAGTCTAGAGAACCTCGCGAAAATTTTGGCGGGGAAAACTTTTTGTCACGTGATCGTCCGCCATCTTTTTGTAGTGTGAAAATAGCTACAGACTAACCAACGCCTCCTATACTTTATCATATAGAAGCGTTGGACTAACAACTTGAATTTGGTTTGTGGGAAATAAAATTAGAAATAGTCTGGCAACCTCTTACTACAAAAAGATGGCGGCGCGGCTATGAGACAATTCACCATTTCCGGCAAATCGACCAAGACTATTCAAAAATATTCGCGCCAAATGTCCATTTAAAGCCTAACACTTACAGATAGAATTATAGGCCTAACTTAAAAATAGTAAAAGCATTTTCCATAAAAATAAAGAGGGAACTTTTTACGTGGACTATGCCACGTATTTTAAACCAGATTTGGGGACATACGCTGATTGGAAGACAAGTAGATGACGTTAAAACCATTTCTAGTTATTATTGTACATACTTATGATAAAACCTGTTCCTATTGGTGGAAGATTCTTAATTCCGAATGAAAAGCTAAGTTCACATTAATTCGGTTTTATGTGAACAAAAGACCTTATAATTATCCAATTTTACCTTTCCAATACGGTTAGTAACTAGGGATTTATTTTTACTAGCAAGGAATGATTAATTAAAATCAAGTTTTTTTTCACTCTACCTTTAATAGAAATTAAAACGAGCGCGAAGCGAGTTTCATTTGGCCGCGGTTGAACTGGAAGAAGAGTGATAATATTTAAACAGACCTAATAATTAGAAGCGGGGAATCTTATATCGTTGGCGGGTATGAGCCTGAATTGCTGGGAAATGAGATAGGGACGCGATATTAGTAAGTAAAGCAGCCTCTTTTCGCCGGCGACCTTTACGTAACCGGCTTATTCGACCGCGCAGTCGAAAACGATTAGTCGAAAGACGAAATGAAATATTTCGCTCGCGAGCCGAACTACGCCTCAATCTTCAACGAAACATAAAAGGGTCGGGTGAAAATATAGAGCAATTTTCAATTTGACTTCGTTTAAAATGCGGAGACGCCGAGATAATTCCTGCTAATTCCGGATGACAGAATATAGAAAATTTAAGAGAAATGGGTAAGTGGAAAATGTGGTAGATTGGCTCAATAATGAGTACACCATAAGTATATAATTTTGTAAAAGTACTTTATAAGTAGAATCTAGAGACCAAGAGGTAAAAGCCAGGAGTATAAACAAGTAGCATAATATAAGTGTAAAAGGCTTAACTTATTAATTTGAATTTGCCTCCAAGAAAAATATATATCGAAGAGCCACATATATTTTTGAATTTAAATACCGTCTCTTATTACTCTTTGCGTCCTACTTTAAGTTATATAGTTCGTCCATTCGCATAGATGCAATAAAGCAAAATGGCAAGAAGAAAGATGAACGTGTGTTATTAATTCATCGACCAAGCGTACCTGTTTTGCTACGCTTTTCCCTTCATTGTCTCTATACGCCAGCGAATACGCCACTAAAGAGAGTGGGCCGAAACTTTAATAGCGTTCGTTCCGTATAGATTGACTCACTAGTAAACACTAATCACGCGATCCGTTCGCTTCCCCGGCATCATCCCGCCTTCGGACCGCTGACCTTAAAGGGAGGCGGACAATCGTGACGATCCCCTCGGTATATCGAAGAACCCCGTCTTTTCATCCCTTCGCTTTCCCCATCGGCACGTGGCTTCCCTTCGCGTCTATATACTTGGCTTTTCCAGCGGGCTGACAGGTGATAAATTGCGCTCTTAACACAACAGCGTCCTCGACAAATGTCAGCGCAATTTCTTTTCGTCCCTGACAAGTCCCCGCGAAACTAAACCGTCCTAGACTAGGCTAGCTCGAGGCCAAAACCCGAAATAGCTTAGCGCGTCTTCTCGCACTCATTCTTAAATAACTATAATAATGAAGAGCGAAGAAGAAGGCCGCGATGGAATTTTATACAGACCCTCGAGTCGATCCGTCCATTCTCGCCCGCGGGTAGTCGATAAAGAGTATCGAACTATAGTATAGTCGGTTCAAAATGTTCATTAGTTATAGAGGACTTTTAAATAAATAACGCGGGGTCATCGCCAGAAAGCTATTTACTCTAACGGGTAGGGGGTCTTATCAAAGCGCTTTAAATATCGCGAGATGGCGATGGAAAAATATAAAAAAAATATTAACAAGGCAATGTGCAGCGAGGTGGCCCGATGGAAAACAATTATAAGTTGATTTATGCTGGGAAAGTAGCCTAATTACCGCGGCAATCTTCTAATTGTCCGGTAAAAAGTAATTAAGCTCCGGTTGGAAGACGAATCTAGCCTTTGTATAAAATCTACCTTGCACGGGGTCTCCCCTCCCCTTAGCTTCTTCTTCCGACACCTGGAAATGACTGGTCTATAAGGCTCGGTACATATATAGGTCGGCCATATACTTAAGGACTCCCTACCCCCCATTAAAGAGCAGACGGACGGTGTTAAATTGCTCCGCGAGAGCGCGTCTATACGAAGGAGGCCTACTCCAACACCCACGGACCTAGTCTCTTCCTCTAAAAGCTAAATGGACGGGAACGCGCACCCTACCGCTTACCCTAATTTCCCTATCTTCTCCAGCTTCCCTTCCTCCTCCATCTCATCCTCATCCTCTTCTCCCTCCATTACCTCTACCTATTCAATTCCCCTTCACCTTTTAAAGGCCATTCGTGATGCCCGGAGACCATCGCGGGAATTCCGGGATCGTCACGATCTCGGAAGAGAAGCCAAAGGCAAACATCAACTACTTTTAAAGGGAATGTGAAAAGCTATTTGTACAACAGTATTACCATACTGCGTGTTAATTTAAAAAAGCTTTAAAGACATTATAAATTTCGATATTTATAAAAAAAAAAAAACTCGCCTTGATTGTTAAAAGCTTCTTATACCGATACTACAGAAGGGCTAGTAGTTGAAATATATTCTAAATTAATTTATATTTACTAATATATTTTACATATGAATTTATTTGGGCGCAATGATGGACCATGTTTCGGATCAATATTAGCGAGAACAATTTCTGTAAAAATTAAATTTCGTTTTCACGCATCCTTTAATAGATTACCTCGCAATGCCCTGTCGGCCTATCGAATAGCAAACACACTCGATGCACGAACTTGGGAAAAGTCCGTAATTCGGAATAAGTTAATTTTCGAAGCCATTTTAATTGGAGAATTCCTTTCGGAATACAGATAAGCATCGGAAACGGGGAGATACTGCCCAGGAGAGGGATGCGAGTTTCAAAGTGAAACAGTTCAGAAAGCAATCTAGCCATTTCGCATTTAGAAACTTTTCCCCAAATATTCTGGTTGCCAAATTTTAAAGAGTTAATCTAGTTATATAACCCACGCGCGTCGTAAAGGGTTACGTAATATTAAAAATTATCGATTTTGGGTTTAACTTCAAATGTTCCTATAGTGCGATTTCTACAAGTTTCGGTGATTAATGGAATATGAAATTTAGTACCATAAATTTATTTTTTTTCTAAAAAAATTAAAACTTTATACGTTTTGAAGATGGAGGAAGGTCAAAAATACGATTTTTGTTAAAATAATGGACTTTTAAATGATCGACAGAACTAAATTGAGATGAATAACTAACCTAACATTACCTATAAGCCATTGTCAACCATTGGAAATTAGATCAATTGGACAAAATTCTTCGTCAATCATTTTGAAGTTGATCACTTGGATCTTAAACCCAAAAGAAAGTATGATTTTTGGTTAAAATTGTTTTTCAAAAGATATTTATAAAACTTTGGGAGGATTTTACGCACGAAATCCTCGGGGAAAATAACGGAATATCAAGTTCATCATGGCATAGAACACTGGTTTCAAATAAAATGTTTTCTGTACTCAAATGGCGAAATTAACTAATTATTTTGACAGGAGGGACAAAAACACGACTTTAAAAGGCGAAAATAAATAGGCGTAGTGACGTCATTACGGTCTTTTCTTTATCCCTATACCTTTAACGTCTCGTGTTGGCCGCGGTTGACAGAAAATATGGGTCTGCTCCCAACTTAGAATGACATAAGCAAATTAAGGGATAAAAATGAGGCCAAATGTGATGCTAAGTGTATTAGAAAAGCCTTTAGTTAACGAGAAAGCACTCTTTCTATCAGAGTTACAAATACTCGAAGCGAATTCTCGCTAAACTCACGTTCTCGATAAAGTCCACATATACAATATTTTGACAGTAATAAGAGTCTCCGACAGACAAGATTGGAAGAGACTCGAAACTTTTATACTAGAGAACTATCGGTCAACATCCGTATAAAGAAGATAGAAGGGTTAGAAAGAGAAAAAAGATAACTTTAGGACCCATTAATACGCCGTTATCTAAAAATTTCCATACATTTACAGTCATAAAAGAGAAATCTGTCAAGAACGACGAGTAAAAAATCTGGTATACGGTGAAGAAAAGAAAAAAATGGATTGAACTATTTCTTCTTGAAAATGAAAGATAAAGCTTTATTGAACTTTGCGCGTATGTAAGTGCCTTCACAAGTACCGTGTCCCATCTAACCTTTAATTAGATTGTGAAGTTTCCCCTGAAATACCGAAAATATGTCTACATTGTATATGGAGTCGAAATTATTTTTTGAGAGGGGATCTTTAGATCTCTGAACCCAAGATTTTACATTTCAAATTTTACATATTATTCTAAAAGTCTGACGCCTAAGTAAAAGTTTTCAACTCTAGCTAACTTAACTGTAAGGTTTTGGAATGTGTTTCTGGAAAGAGTTTACTAAGATTGCGCACGGAATTCAAGGCGAAATTGTAATGGTACCTTTAAAGGGGCTTGTATAATTCAACGTATAGAAAAAAAATGTCCCTTCTTGCATTTTATTCCGCTTTATCCGCGTTTCTGAGAGGGGTCCAGGACCCCCACCAGTTTATACTAGTCAGCATATCCGCGTCAGAGGGGTAGGAACAAAATCTAGTCCCCCCCCTCTAAAAGACGGTAATGGATTATTAGTTTATACAGTTGATGCTTCTTTTATAATCGCGACTTATACATATATAAGCCACAGATGAAGGGATGCTCGCTTGTAGGCGAAGAAATGGATAAATGAAAGGGATCAGAACACGGTATGGGGTTAAGACAAAATTGGGATGATATTTTACATTTATTATTGAGATTAAACGACCGGGAACTAAGTTCGGTATGAAAAATTTAAAGGACTTAATCACGCGTTAAGGAAGGAATCTCTGAGATTAAAAGAAAATACTTTATATAACATTTTAGGAAAGAGCCAAAGGAAGTGGAATTATTTAAAGGAATAATGATGTGGAAAATAGAGTTGATAATGATGTTCTCATCGTAAAAATAGGGCTAATTCACAATTGAAATAAAAAACATAATTAAGATATACAATAAATTTTCTATATATTCCGTATCATTTAAATAGACTTAATCCACAAATGAAAATAAAATTCATTATCAAGCTAGTAATCAATTTTTAATTAACCCTAAAAATAGGCTTAACAATAGACCATATTGATGGGTCACCGACAAACGAAAGAAAGCGAGCGCCTCTAACTTGATTCGTCAGTGACCCTAACTACGAGATATCAAACTCTAGAGACTATTGTTAAGCGAAATCTAAAATCGATTTCTATAGCTCAATATTTATTTGTAATGAGTGGATTATTTATTAGTGGATTAGGTCGTTGTTGGAATGCATTAACATTTTAAAACTACTTTCCGAGTAAATAAAATTAATTACCAAGTTAAAACTCTTATTATTTTTTTATAACATAATTAGGGATATTTTAACATTAATTAAAGAAATGTTATAAAATCATTTTTGTTTGGCTTCATTATCCCTTTAAAAGTTAGAAATTTCAAGGAAGGTCTCGCCTTTATGGTCACTGCATGGATGAGAATTCCGAATCACTCGGGCATTCAAAAGTATATATGATATTTTTCGGGTTTTTGAGATTCCTTGAAAATAAAACCTGATCTAAATGGTATTCGTAGTTAAAGCGATACTGGCTTCATTTTCGAAAAATAACGAATACGTACGATATTTCTTAGAATTCGTTACAAAAATTTGGTGGTTAATTAATGAACATTAGTTTACTCTATGGATCGTCAATAATTATTACTATGTCAATAATTATTACTATGTCAATATTTAAAACTAATGATAAATATTATAAAAGAATTCCTTTAAGTTCAAATAAACTTGACACGTCAGTATTCCTTTAAAAACCTGTTTCTCTTCGAGCCATTTAAGAAATCTATAGGTTTGTAACTTTGTTTCCACCCCCGGTTTTTCCATTTTGCTAGAGATTCTTTCGTATAGTCCATTCCAGTCTTTCAGGACTTGGAATGGCGAGCAAGGGTCGACAGTCGTGTCCTTTAAACTTTTTACCAGTATAGCCGATTTGACGATTAATGAGGCTGTGATTCCGAAACACACGAAAGGCGGACCGGCATAATTTATAGAGCGCAATACTTTCTCGGATGTTCCACTTATTTTGAAACTATCGCATCTATCAACATCTTAGCGATTACAAAAAGGGAGACGTTTTTGAGTCCCTCCCTCGCTTTTCTCTATCTATCTCTCTTTCTCCATCTTTCCCTAAAGCTCGTCGCGTACTGAACTTCTCCTCTGGAGAAGCAGACGCCACGAACTTTACCATAAAACAAGGGATAATAAATAAGAGTAACGTGTTTTTTATAATAAATTAGAAGCGTTAAAATATTCATAAATAATATTATTAAAACTCTCCGAACATTTTTCGTTGAATTGAGCAAAACATGGACTAATAAAAAGCGATAAAAAATTCTCAGATTCAAGTTTTAAAACATTAAGCCTGGTTTTCAATCAAGATTTACCTTAACTATAACTGGGTCAAAAACACTCGTTTGAAAACACGTCTTTAATTAGCTTTTTCTGAGAATGGGGTTAATAATAAAGTCCGTATTTAGCATTACTAAAAGATGTAATGAATAATATTTCACTCCTCGAATTAATTATAAATAAATATGTTTCAATTGCGGCACATGTTGAAGATAGTTTTTATTATTTAACTCGAAATTTCGGTTACTTAAGTATTATATAATCCTTCTTTGAGATTTAAAAATTCCATTCGGCCCCGTTTAAATTCCCGGTAACTTTATTCAGCGCTTAAATAATATATTTAAATACGAGATGGGAGCATTGTATGCCTTTTATATATGTATCTAGAAGGGATTCCGAGGGAGGTATAAAATGAATCAGGCAGCGCTATTGTGAAAGCATCAGGGGCTTTCATTCAGTGACTTGACTTAATATTCGTAAGGGGTATGAAAGATGGTGTATGATGCAGCCCTGGTGTATGATGCAGCCCTAGTTTAAAAGGAAAATAACGCGGGCACGCGTGATACTTCATTATTCATTGAAATGAGAAGATTAGGCCAAAAGAGTCGATAATATTCTGGGGGAAAAATGATGTTTACAAACTTCATAGAACACCCAATGTTTTTGGAAAAAATCAAATACGGAAAATTCATGGAAAAGACAGAAAAATAAAAGTTATATTGTAACACATGAACTATAAGTATAGACGAAATGATCAACATGATTTAGTAATCTTGAATTTAAAAGTTATAGTGTCCACGGAATTTTCAACATATTTTAAATGAAAAAGGATACTTCGTGGATATCTTTATTTAATTAGTAAATGAGCGTCCAAATTCCCAACTTTTATGAGACGGGGTAGGAAAGTGGAGAGAAACGTCATAAAAACGTAAATTAAAGAGAGATAATAATTATTTTATTACGTTTTGATAGACTTGAGAGGTGGGGGCTTTCTACTTGCCTACGAATCGGGACACAATAAAGGCAATAACGTTGAATATTCCGTTTATATTTATATATGAATTCCTGGGTAAACTAAGTGAAAATGGAAACTATAGCAATAGTAGCTCGAGTTGCGCCCAGCTAGCAATAATGCCTTTTGATGAACAGTACAAGAGAGGGAGATTTGAGACAATTAAAGCGATATTTTTCCCACTCAATCGCACTCCCCGCGTTGATATGTAATGGATACAAGCTCATATATATAGCATTATAGAACACCAGTCATAGGGAGTATTTAATTTTAAATTTCGATAGACCGAAAAATACATCATTACTCGAAGAAAAGAGAAATTGACATATCGGCAAGTATAAAATTAAAATTGCAAAATAATATTTTTATAAGAGATATAAAATAATAATAAGAAATAAGGGCATATGTTTCGTATTTCGCCGTAGGATTTAGAGTATTTTATTTTTCTAGTTTAAAAGAAAAAAACTTATTCTTGGCTTACTCATGGTATATATTTATTTGTATTCCAAGAAGGACCTTTTTCCCCACTAAAAAAACAGGTATTTTTAAAGGCATAGTGCCACAAAGCGCGTAATATTCACTTCGGACGAAGCGTAATTAGCCGCGTTAATCAGATTCAACTGAGGTTTACATAGCCTTTTCAATTGAATAAACCTCAGTTAAAAATTGAACCACCGTTCATTATGTCTCATCTGAAGAGGATATAACGAAAAATGCGCAGTTACGCGCGCTAGGCCTAATGGAAACTAAGCTTTTAAAACACGTGCCATTTCAAATTTAAACTTTCACTGCCATCAGCAATTCTACCCTTATATTTCAATCGAAAATTTCGCAGGTTTGATAATTATTCGTGAATTATCACGAAACTTTGACTAGTTTTGATTAATTATCACGCGTATATATATTTTAAGAGTATAAAAGGTATCAAAAATAATTAGCCTAGTGTCCCTTTAAAATAAATTTAGCCTCTACCCAAGGTTACATTATAATGACTAGAAGGGCAAAATGAAACTAATATATAAATAGCAACTCCACGACCAAAAAATGAGGTTTATTCTCTAGAGTCATGATTATATTCTATCACTTTATCGATTTCATGAAAAAAATCTTAAATTTTCACGAAGCAAATACTAAACGAGACTAGAATTCTCTAGAAGATGATATCTTAGAGATAGAGGTCAGTGTATCTTTCTACGGTCTGAAAATTCAAATTGTGACTTACTATATTTCTTTTAGATTAAAGATGAAGCTTTATACATGTGTATATATGTTTTTCTTGATAACGAAGCGAAACGAAAAAGAGGTAACAAACTGAAAGAGGAACGAAAACGAAAGAAAATAAAACGATAAAAATATTCCAAGAGAATAGTTCAAAAAAATATTAAATCAATATTTATCACACAAAAAATAAGGGCGAAAAAATATCAAATTTTGAACTCAGTTTATCCTAAAAATTAAGTTAAGCCTTTCGAAAACTTAAGGGGGTGAGAAGGGTTAGGGATGCATATTTAGCGAAAAACAGGAAAGATGGAAGAAAGGTGGGAGGGTTTATAGCCCGTTGTTTGAATCATTTACTGAATACAGTGCCTACAATACCGAGGCACTCATCTGTTTTCATTATTCTTCTTTTTCGTAACGCGAAAGGTATTTAGCTTATAAGGGTTTCTAGGCGCTGATTATCCAATTTGATACAAGATCTATATATAAAAAAGAAGAAGGTAGACAGTGATCGAGTCACCGATCGTTCTTTTAGGGTTCAAAGGCTTTTCTCATTAGCGTCAACAAAATACAATCTCGGAATATATAAATACGAAACAAAAACCCTAAAGTATGACAAGTATATGTATACCAAGTACCCGGTAACTATTTTGCAGACGTTATCCCTCGATATATCTACTCTGAAAGGGTAAGTTAAGCCTAATTTTTCTTCTCTAAGTTTAAGCGATGTTTTCGAACATCAGGTATTAAATTAAATGATTTAAATATAATTATATCCTTTTCGAGATTATTTTTTAATGTAAAGTAAATGTAACGATATGTTTCACTAAATTTTTAACAAAATTTACGCTTGAAATTAAGTGTAAGAGTTTATTTTGATTGAGAAATGAGAGTAAACAGACTCAGAGTTGAGTACGTATATTAAAATTATTATTGGTTAATATAAATTAATGTAACTACACCTTTAACTCCTCCCCTTTTTCTGGGCATAGGGATATAGCTATGTTTTTTTTTTTTTTTTTTTTTTTTTTTTTTTTTCTTAAAAGGAAGACTTAATCGGGATTAAGCACCAGGAGGTCCAAGAAAGACTTGACAAAAAGTATATACGTGAACCAGTCGAAAAATATACAACTATTTACTGTTCAGCGTAGTAATACACGAATGTCCAAAAAATAAAAGAAATTTTCGGACTAGCGTTACCAGAAACTTTGCGGTATAAGAAAAATGTTTTTGAATAAGCGTCAGACGGTTATTAATAGCGTATTTCAATCTAGTGGGATTAAGGGGTAAAAAGCCCCTTAAGCGGATGCGAGCTAAGCTATTAGGTTTAAATTAAGGAGCGTGAAAAGTCCGCTCGAGGACTTTCTCGTCCCTTACCGTTAAACAACGATTATAATGACCGACATAAAGACACTCTTTATAACGAGCGACGTTAATTTCATAATTTTCGATTTTATATTTAAGAAAAGGATAGAATGGATTAATTAAAAGCTAAAACTGGAAAATAATGGGACAAAATATCTAAAACGTTAACAGTCGTGAAATACTAGAGATAAATTTCGAGGGTCAAAGTATTAAATGTATTTTTAAGAGTACCCCTGTAGAAGTGTTCTACCATCGCGCAATTGTGTACATGGTGAAGCCCAACGTTACCAGAAGTTAAGGGGCCATCCTTAACGTCACGTTTAAGGTTTAGCATAAGTTTCCCTTCGACAGACTGAATTATTCATTTTGGTATTTGTTTAAACACGGATAGCTTGAATAAATAACATCTAATCCAATAATTTACACTAATTCCCATTCAAAATCGATTGAATTAGGAAGTAAATTAGCTATTTCTATTATTTTTAACTCCGCGAGTTCTGTACTGATAAATTAAATATACTTTAATTACATTAAGCTTTTGAGGATTATAATATCGAATCAAATAACAGAAAATAGAGGGAATACAGTTGAAAAAAAAATAAATAAAAAGAACGTCTCGAAATCCCTGGCGAAATAAATGGAAATTCCATTCCCCAAATCACTACTAACACGAAGAAGGGGAGAAGGAAAATGATTGTTGAAATCGGAACCAATTTGGTCTAGAAAATTTAATTAGAGCGACAAAAAGAGAGGGGTTGGGGAGATTAAATTCAATTTGCTTCCCTCCTAGTTAAAAGGGCATTCTTTCGTTCAAACCGAGAGTAGAAATTAAAGGGCGAAAAAGAGAAATTCGATACCCTGGAAATTCGCTTTTATCCTCTCTCGCTCGCCAAGTGGGTAAATTTTATTTATTTTTTTTTTTATATAAAAAGGAGAACTTTTTTCAATCGTTGGTTTCATCCCCAAATTTTCCACGGAAGCGAACGAGATTTTTCCCCGCTTTTGGTTCTCGAAATGGCGTAGAGCGGGCGCGTAATTCCGCGATAGTTCGGTCATCAAAATCCCATTAGTCTCTTAATCAGACTATTGTGTTTGAGCTGTCACATTCGCTGTTCGTCGTCGACCCGGGAAAAAGCTCTTTCGTCGCGAACCGAGCGAGCGAGAGAGAAACGAGGACGCGAGAAGATATACGAGTGATGGGCGAAAAAGCTCTTATTGGAATCGACCAAAAGAAACTAACACCGTATATACACACATACTCTTTCTTATCGATTCTCCTGACCGGATCTAAGACTATTTCTTCCCGGAGGACACCCCGAAAGAAAAAGGAGACATTGGGTCGTAAAAATTTGGTTTACCCCGCCGAGCGATAACGGATTAGGAAACGAACGACGTGTTTAGATTTCCACGCCTTTGCTCGATGTTTACGAAAGGAAATGAGAATAAGTTTATATTTTATATAGAAAAAGAGACTGGCTTTGTAAACAATACATTTTTATAATAGTTGTTTCTTCATCCCTAATATAATTAATTAAACTAGCTATAGAAACACTATACGCAATGACTTTCTAAATTTAAGATTTCAATTTTCCTCGCAATCGTCCTACAACAACGTTATGCGAGTCTTTATAATCCTTGCCGAAGTAGTCTTAACTCGAGGAGAACTTAATTTTATTTTCATATCCAATTTGACCTCATTTTTCTGTAGTTTAAAATATTTTTTATATCTCCAAAAATCTTTATTAAATCGAAACTTTTTTCACGCGGCTGCTACCTATTCAAAGACGGAGTGAATTTATTCGGTTAGCGACAGGAAAAACGTAAAAATCAGCATCATAACAATAATGTTCTTTTTGTTAAACATTATGTAAAAAATGTTTGTACGTAAAAAAAATCGAATACCCTTCGCTATCGACTTAGGAAAGCTCGAGATAGACCTAAATCTAAATAAATATGAATCAAAGATGTAGGAATATTTCGAGCTGTAAAAAATAATAAATCTATATATGTATACCGAGGCGTTACTAATATTAAATCTTCCGAATTTTTATTTGGCGACGCGATAAAAGCGAATTATCTTACATACATGAAAATGTACTTTGGATATTAGAGGGGAAAAGAAACGCTGCGAGGCACTCGTATAGCTATACTTCGTACAAGTTATATAATATCCGTATAGGAGCTTCAGACGCTGGTCTGAATTCGCTCGAGACATCCGTACGTACAAAGATAGGACTCCTTCCATTTCTAAGTAAAAAAAACCTCGTGGAAATATAGAAAACCCTTCCCTTACTAGCGCGGAAAACTAGAAAGTGACGCGGCGAGGTTCGAGGAGCAAATATGAAACGATAAAAGCTCAAATTAATTTATCGGGCGAAAAGTGCGAAGCTAAAACTCTTAAAACTTTTTTTTCCTATACCTTTTGGATGGTTGAAGCTCTAAACAAAATAAAAAAAAGGCTCTAGAGTTCTAAGCCTCGGGATTTCCACCGTCGTATATATATCCGTTAATACAGTTTTCCCAGGACGAGGAAAAGTTGTTTACTCGGGGATAAAACCGGAACCCCGGGGTAAGCGCGCGTATCCCGCTTAAAAGCTCTTTTGGCCAGCAGCACGCGCTTCGATAAAGAGTTCCTTCATAGGATTCGACCAAGACCTAGCGGGTCCGGATATATACGAGATATAGGAGCCTATATCATACGTGAAGTGATAGGGCCTCTCAGATCTCTCTTCTCGGTAGTCATGGGTATATAGGTACCAATTTCAATCATATATATACATATATAACATATCTCTCAGGCTTTATTTTACGAGCAAAACCCATAGGTATATTCAGAATATCCCCAAAAGAAAAACAGGGCCGATTTTAAGGATGGAGATGAAGCGATTTAAAAACCTCAGAAGCGTCTCAGAGTGGTTATTCATACACATTTTATCGTTATAATTATCGTTAGGTATTTTGAAGACTTGTTTAGCATACCTTGGAGGACAGTAATACTGTAGATGGAAAAGTGAAAGGGCGGAACAGATACGTGAAAATTAGAGAATTTGTTTTTGGGTTCGTTATAACTAAGTGCAGCCCCCAGTTAACTGGAAAAATTAAATATTTTAAAAAGATCTTGAGTGAAGAACATAGGAAACGCGAGGATAATAATCTATGTTCTTGAAATAATTAAAACGAGAAGAATAACTGTGATAAGGGGAATGTCAAAATAAACTAACATACTAGAATGAAACTAACTTAGTAAACCAATATTGTAAAATATTCCCGCAAAGGCTTAACCTTAACTTTAAAATATATCCGATATATATTACCGATAGAAATATATGAAGATTCCCATTTAGACCAACAAAGAAAATATTCTCTATGAATAACACGCAATGTTACGTACCATTAGTGATTAAAGTCGTGTTTTCAAATTGCTTATGGACACGAGTATAGCTTTTAAGAGTGAAATACACGCGATAAAAATGGTTGAATAAAAAAAATACGATAAAATCTCTATTTTCTATGGAGTAAAAATACCAAAAATTAAATTAAACGCTGTATATTAGCGACTCCTCGCTTTATTGCTCCACGTTTAATTAAAAAGTGTTTATTTTGAAACATTCAGCGAAATTGTGACAAGTACGATGTTGACAAATGAACAGAATCCTTTTTCCCCAAGTTTATCGTCGCGGTTACTTCCGAAAAAGAATCTTCCCCCGACTCTCAGTTAAACTTCGTGTATATAATATAGTGAGAAGCGTAAACATAATGACTGAAAGATAGAGAGAAAGGCGCAAACCGAGCTTTGCTTAAATTACTATTAACGTTTTAATACAACAAAAGCTAGTAGTCAAAGGGACGCTTCGTAGCGATTTAATTTAATATCTTCATAATGGATCGCCACTCTTTAAATTAATGAAGCCTCGTTATATCAAAGAGAGAGCGAGAGAGAGAGAGAGATAGAGAGAAAGAAACATCAGAGAGAAAGAGGAGAGAGACGGACGGACGTAAGCGCAGAAATAGAGAAAGAAAAAAATAATAATTAAACTCTATTCTTCTCAGCACGAATGCAATAAATTTGCCATAAAAGAGAACGACGAAAGGAAGTATTAAAACCTTTCTTTTTTTCTGGCCGCCTTTATTTCCGCGCCCTCCTCTCCGACGCCATTTTTACGAGGTCATATTTTAATAGGAAAGACAGTTACCCCCGAGATTGGGAAAGAGAATGAAAAAGATGGGAAATCTTCGCGAGAAAAACCTTATTTCTTTTTCGTCAGAGGGATAGAAGGTTTTAGTGGTTTTCCTTAAATATTAGAAGGGTTCTAATTTAAATTACGCGGAGAAAAATCGTATTCTAGCGTGGGAATAATGGTAAAAATTTTACAACTGTGTATGTAAAATATTTAAAATTATTAAACACTTTGTAATAATTTTTTTAAAGGTCAGAGGTCACGCGTTTTCAGTAAACTTTTCCCTTTCAATAATACATGGGTTTAAATTTTATATTTATCTCAAAAGTTAAAGATACGATTGAAAAGATAAGTTTTGTCTATAAATAGAATAAAATTAAACAGAAGAAATAAATTCGACTTCGTTGTATATCGTAACTCTCTTATCACTAAAGCTTTTCTTTATAGGAAAAGTGGAGAAAAGAAACCCGGAGGGGCGAGAGGGAAGTGAAGGGTGGATATTAGGAAGTCTTTTGAAACTCCGATCCGCTAGGCTCGAATTACTTCCAAGCAATTGAAGCGTCTAATTCACAAGGCACCACGAACATATCAGGGACCTCTTTTCCCTCCGATTCCCTAATATAATAGCGAACTTTATCCTGGTTCTGAGAAAAACGTTCCAAGGAACGGAGTTAAGGACGAAACCTATAATTTGGGAAGCCCTTAACCGTCCTTTTTAAACATCGAATAAGTAAAGAATAAAAGTAGAATTTGCCAAAAACGGGTGAGGGGAAATAGGGTTAGGAAAGTACCGAGGGTTGATGTGGGAAGGAGAGTGGGAGTAGAAAATTCCGTCGAATAACACGCGATTCAATGACTTAATTTACAAGGGCGCGCGCGACTAAGCGAAGAGGGAAGGAGTCCGAGTGAAGTACATATATAAGCTACGTAGTTTACTGGCGGGATGAGGAAAGGAAAAGAAGGATAGAAAGATGAGAAAATGAGATCGTAGGTCGAGGTGCGCCCGCGCAGGCGGAGTGCGTGAAGCGAAGAGAAAAGTGAGGAGGGAATCGCGGCGAGCGGATGTAATTTAAACGCGAAAAGCCCCTATTCATTTTCTCTTTCTTCTGGTAAACAGACAATTTTAATGGACTCTTACAATATAGCGGATCTTTATAGAGTTTTCTTTGACATTTTCCTCGAAGAGGAATCGCAAACCGAGTAGTCCGAGAATTTTCCCCACCCACGCTTGATTTCTATTCATAGTAATTTCTACTTTACAGGGTGTAAATGATCTAAAACGCTAATACACATATTCCACATATCCAAATGCAAAATCAAATGCAGCGTGCCTTTAATTTTTATCTACTTCAAGAGTCAAGATCGTCGATGTCCTCTTCTTGGATATAATTTAAAATTTATTGTTTTCAACTTAAGAAGCTATAATGCTTCGAGCTTCAATGATTAACTACACACTCAATAAATATTAAAATATGTTTCCCAGCCGCCAAAATCTCGATGCTGAATAAATAAGGTTTGATTTAAATTAAAACACATCATCCATAATTAAAAGCGAAGTTACATTTGCCTTTGGGTAGATTATTTCTCAAAATTAACTGCGCTACGCAGACACCCTGTTTATATGAGCAGAACGCTCTATTAAACCGAATACCGATGGAACCAAAGGCGTATATAACTTGGAAAAGGGAATGAAGCTCCGGGTTAGCGTTGAAAGGGCCGAATTAGGAAGGTTCTAATGAAGAGACTCCAGCCCAAAGAATAATCCCTTAATACGTAATGTACCTACAAGGGCTAATCGATACCGAGCTATCGATTATGGTTTTAAGGTAATACTTATACATGTTATAGGAAGAAACAGATGTAGTTTGCAACACGTACGAAGACAAGCTTCTAATACAGAAAGAGGAATATAAATTTAAGCCTTTTTCAATGTAATTTTTAATAGTGAATGTCAGTTTTAAAGATCTATATCCGGCTTGAGTTATTTACTAACTCGTCACGACTACTATTGGATGGAATGTCGAAATGTTTGGTTTAAACATACAAGAAAAAAAATAAATGGAAACTACGAACAAAAAATGGAACATCTTTTGAATATATTTTCGGAATCACCAAGCCAAAAAAGGTTCGAGAAACGATTTGAAAACGGGTTCAACGTGTCAAATATGAACGTGCACAAGTCACGAACTCTATAGCCACTAGGGGTCGCTACATTGAGGAGATAAACGAGTATTAAGTACACTTAATTGGGACACTAACTTTACTTATGACAGCACTATAGTTGCGTTCACGCAAGATACCAAGTTCAAATCAAATTGAGAGTTCCCAAACAGTTAAAAACGATTTCAAAATCGACTACATGATGAATGGGGCTTAACTAACTCCACTAATACGATATTTGCCAATTCTATCAACCATACAACTGAAAAGGTTAATGCTCTCCCTCTAATCCCTCATTTTTTGTACTGATAATGATCTTGGAATTCAAAGAGGAAAACGAAAACGAAAAAAAAAAAAATATCCTGAGATTAAAAAGCACGCTATAGGTTTGGAAATAAATTATTACGGAGTACCATAAATATTGGTTCATCCATTGATGCGGAAAATACGAATAAGGTCCCTAGCTCACTATCCATATACCGCACGTGAAAAGAAAGTGACTCTTACATCTCATATAGCGAAAGAAAGAACGGGGCTCGAAGACGGGAATGAGATGAGATATATAATATTCTAGAATCCCGCAGAGTTTTTGATGATTTATGAACTTGGGGAGAATATAATATCAGAAAAACGTTTTTCATCTCGAAGAACGTAGGCCTATACGCCAAGAGTATGGTATAAAAACTCCCAAACCATTTTTTTAGACCTTTGTAGCTTATTTCCGGTTAAAAGTATTTCTTCGGAATCCGTAATTATGTAAAGAAAAAAGAATAAAGACAAAAAAAACCTCTCGCATAATAAGAACACCATTCGCAAAATTGCCCGCGCGCGCGACTTATCCAAAAACGCAATATGGTTGTATAAAGAATATATTCTCAGGGCAAAAAAATAAAAAAAATTCCCTTTCTAGGTCATAAAATGTTTCATAAAATATAAGCTTTTAGTTTTTACTCGCGTAGATATATTTCCTTAGTGCATTCGCGTGTGGGATAAAAAAAAGGAGATGATCTTAAGCCTTTTATGCGCCGTTTTTACGAAATTGGTTAAGGGATAGCGATATATAGTCGAAGGTCGCGTGTGATAAGTCAACGAACAAGTAAGGAATAGCTCATTCTTATACAGGGATATTAGCTTTATGTTTTTTCTAACACATCACGCTTGTAAATACTAGTACTTTAAATGTCAAGGATAAAATACGTTATCTCATTTGTGGTACAAGTTAATAAGGTAATTCATTCAATAGTGTTAGTGTAGTAGCGTGTAAAAGAATCATTTTTCAAAAGTATTCACGCGAGGGCGATACCTTGGATTCTGGTGTACAGTGTTCACGCTAGCCTTCCTCGAGTTCAATCTTTACAATTATTGAATCGAGTTCGAGCTCAATGCTTCTATGACTATAAACAATGAGCACCTATCTCAATAGATATAAAGATGAATAGCAAATCCTGCCATTGATAAGCGTCCTCTATCGGCAAACAGTGACAATATCTCGTGTGTGGCTGATATATAGTAGAAAAGGCAGATGGAATGTTGTAACATTAAGCTCCGTTTTCAATCAAAAGTAAGTTTTTCGTCGTAACTATAGACATTTACCTTAAATATGACGAAAAGGTCTCTTTTTTGGCTAAAAAATCTTGATTGAAATCGCGCCTTTAGACGGATTTCTTGAAAAATAGCTTTCAGCTACCTTGGTCATACAGAAATTATCATTATACAATTCTCCGAATGATTTTCAACCACAAATATTGAAGAAATGAGAATCGTATTATAAAAAAAGATCCTAATCGAATTTAAAGTGTTAAAGGTTATTCAATATAATTATATTCCCTTCTCTACACAGTTACGAGTGACTCAAGTATACTCTAAAAAAGTAAGACCTTCACCCAACTCCCTGGTATATGGGTCGATGTAGGTAGAAAGTTTTCGTTTATTTCCTCAAGTTTCCTATATATATAAAAGTAAGTAGGCCTTCGGCATATATTTATATAGTCTAGGTTAGTGATATTGTTTTCAAGGTAAGTTTCGAGTCAAGAGAAAACACAAAAACATGAAATTTAAATACCATTGAGTCAGCGTTTCTCTTTGGTGTAGTTTGAAACTGATATTTTACTCTTAGCTCGAGGCACAAATAAGCTATAGAGCACCGAATACGTTAAAGGGTTATTTTGGCATCTTAGGAAAAGTAAAATAAAAAAATATTTTCTTCCAAAAATTTACTTTGCGGGGGAAGAGAAAATATAGCCTAAGATATTGAGCGATTTTCGCGATCATGAAAAGTTTACAAAGGACTATTTTTATCCGTATTGGATAAAGTCGCGTACTAATCCGCATTATATTTCGCCATTTTGCAAACACTTCTTAAGCATAAGTATAGAGCGTCTTCGGGGAAAGAAAAACTCCTCTACATATATTTACGAAACGTTAAGTATTAAGAAGTCAGTCGGTAACACGCCCCGAAGCTAGAAACCTAACGCGCCGGCACTAAAGGATTTAGCGCATTTACAGAAGTTTCAAGTATATCATAGGCTTCCTGGCCATACAAACTTAACTCTATAGAAGCCAAGGCTAGAACCGATGAAAAGCTCTTGGCAGAAAAAACTCTGAGATGTTTCAAAGGAAAAAGACAAATTTAAAATATTTAACGACGGCAAACGACCAATTAGCGAGTGAAAATCATAAATACATATAAATGTGGGAATTTTTGTGAGAGATGACACTGAATCCTCTGACGATTCCGAGATTTAAATGTTAAAGGAAATAAAAACAGAAGCCATTCAGCACGGAAGATTACAATATTGTTAGAGATAGCCCCCATAACGAACCATAACCAGGCCTGAAGCCGTTTTAAGTTAAATAATTTTAAAAGTATCTTTTTCCTTTAAATTTCAGCGATTCCAAGGCTGCATGGAATACCATATAAATACTTAAAGTATAATGTAGTAAAAAAAAGTAGGTACTCACTCGGAATAATTGGAAAATTAAAATACTGTAGATTTTAGAAAAACGTGATCCATTACAGCAAATCCAATCTCTATCTTCACATTTAATTCCTGAAATTATAAAATTCATCATTTAAATATTTTAATGAGAAACGAACGGCGAGTATTTCTCTTTTCCCTGTAGTGACTAAATATAAAAGGTATTTACGGTAATGTTCTTGAAATTATGTCATTAATTAATTCTGAATGAAATATTTTTAACATATCTAATTATCGTCATATTACATCGTCACTAACAGTTGATTCTCGCGCGTTTTGAAATGTGGTACGATTGCTTTCGCGCGGTCTTTTTCGTAGAAGTACTTTATCCAGGAAGTATACGTACGAAAATGATGGTTAATTAAGTCATATATTGGAAAATAAATTACCTATATACAATTTTAACATTTTCATTTTGTAGTTGCTTTAGAATGCGTCGGCCGAGAGGTATACAATTTTGAATATGGCGTTTTAAAAGTATCATAAAAATTAAAATATAATCCATAGACATTTAATTGTCTAAAGACAACAAAATATTTTAAATTTTAAAATGAAAGTATAATATTAAAAAGTGCCCTAAGAAAGAAGTAAGAACCCTGGCGATTGGTTTCATCCCTAGCACCAAAGCGCGGTTGTTGAAACACTTCTACAGGCGCGAGCCAAAATAATATTATGAAAATAGGACTAAAGCCCCGTTTTCATGGTCGCGTGTACGCTAAAACTAGCGTGGAGAAAATGCTAGCGTATTTTTTTGGCTCGTAATTTAGCAGAGCTTGAAGCTATGGCGTCCGCGTGAAATATCTGTTTCGTTTAGATATTCGCGTGTTGCGTGTAAAATTTAGCTTACAAGCGACCATGAAAATGAGGCTTTACCCTATTTTATTATTCTTCTCCCTTCATGTCTTGGGTTTTCCTCGACATTGAAAAGAATGTATGTACAAAGTTACGGTGGATGAATACATAAATATTAACACTAGTTGCAATAAACTGAATATATTTTTTAATAAAAATTTAATTATTAGTAAAATTAAAAATTATCCCTGTCGGGCTACGTAAATAAACTTCGGAAGTAATTAACGAAAAGAAGGACACATTTAAGCCTAAAGTTATTTAAACGCTTTCTCTCTCGATTTGGAGAAAAATGCGCCCGCGAGTTAGCAACTTGATAAAACAAAACTGTCAATTTGGAGTTAACCCCCTTATAAATATATAGATTTTTATAAGGCCTTTCAGATGACGCAAAGATTGTAGCGAAATGGTGGCCTGGAGCGAGTTCAAAGAGAACCGAAAGACGAAAGGACGCGACTTTGTCTTCTAAAACCTCCTCTCTTCCATTAAAGGTCTATTGTCGTTCGCTTTATTTACTTTGGTGATGTTTGACTTTGGAAACAGCGTAAATAGAGCGAGCGAACGAACGAAAAGAAGGCACTATTCGTCAAAAGTCGAGCGGTGTTCAAACCCGTATCCGTCGGGCAATTAAAATTTCCAAAACTTTCAGTTTACTATTCTTCGTTTCAAGGGGAGCTTCCAAGATGAGAATAACTGAGGATTACGATACAGAATTTTAAACTTCATGGTAAAAAAGTGAACGCGAACCAAATATTCTTCTTAGGGAACGTTTTACAACAAAGCAAGTCGAAATCTAAGCGGATTTATTCATAATGTAAAACATCATAGAATAAAAATAGTTGTCAAAACTGTTCTTGAATAATACTGAAGATGAACTAGAACTAATTTAACTCCAGTGTTTACTCAAAATACGTCCGTTTTCAGCACGTATAGAATTAGGATCTCATTTACCTCATTGCTATGGTTTCTTCACGATAAAGAGCATTCTACGCGTAATAGTACTGAAAAATGAGACTGACTCTTATAGTGTTTATATAGGAAAGACGAAGAACGGATAGCGAAATTAGCGCGATTGGGCGCTTACGTAAACAACCTGGAATTTAATGACCAAGATGTGTATTAGACTTTTAAAAGACTAGATGCAACGCTATATCTACATTGTTTGATCAATATATTAATCGTATTCGATTCCTAACATTTTGATAAGACCAAATATATAAGGAATGTAAAATCAAGAACTAATTTATGAAACGGAGAACGTACAAAGAGGGATGTTAGGAATTCTTAAAGTCGTACTTTTTGATTGGGCGGCTCTTGTTTGTTTATAAATGAAGAAGCTTTAAGCTACCGGTTAGTTTTACCAGAAGTAAAGCCAATTTCCTATAATAATTAAGCTAGGAGTATCGAAAACTTAGGAGTGATAAACAGGTATTTCCCCACATTCGCGAATATATCGCTTGGGTGACTGAAGTACAAGCGGGTGACGTGAAAAAGGCTCGCCTGATAGAGCCTTACTGACATACTTGTACTGTTTTACCAGAAGCCGATGAAACCCTCCTTTGAAGTCTACTACTCCAATGTTCCATATAGCGCTCCTCTCTGTATGGGCAAAATTCACAATTTTACGAGTTAGAAGGGATCCTACTTCATCCCCCCTGTCTACGGAAAATTGGAAATTCTCTCTCTCCACAAACGACGACGTTTTTGGACGAACTCCAAGGCTGCTAGAGATATTCGCTCGACGAACTCCCGCTCCGAAAACATCTACCGTTAGGAGGCGTACGAATCGCGCCTTTTGAGAATAACCCATACAGAGAGGGGTAGACAAGACCAGGGAGTAATAGACTTCAAAGGAGGGTTTCATCGGCTTCTGGTTTTACGCAATATGAAATAAAAACTAGAAAACCACTAAATTGAGCGTGAAAAATCGTCGAAAACGAACGCTTAAAATTGCAAATAATATATAAGTTCCACAAAAATGAATTTATTAAAAGGTTTAAAAGAGGCCACTAAACTTGGTAAAATTCGGGAAAAATTTGCTCTATAACCTAACTACCTACTTCCTCGGTTTTGATATATTTGTTCATTCTATATTATTAACCAAAAGTGTCTCAAAAGTTTACAGAGAGATTTGGACCACCTTTTAGTGAAATGGAAATACCAGAAATTATTTTCCTTTTCATCCTTTCTTTAAATAGAAAAATCTAGTAACTTTCAATTATTAAATTCTAAAACTCTTATTCTTATTGCATGTAGAAATTCGCTATATAGCTTTGGAACGTCGCCAATAAATATTTTAAAATTGATTAAACCGAGTGCAGTGTTTCCCCGTGAAATGAATTATAAAAATATTTTCAATTGATTATTTTTAAAAAATTATACGTTTGCATATGAAAATATTCAGGAGGTCGCGAAGAAAATAAAAATCGGATCGATTTTAGCATTAAAGATGATACATCTTATGATTGGTCGGAAAGCTTATAATTCATTTAATGTTTGCGCAATTCAAAGAGATTTCCTGAATATTTTAACTACGCAAACAAGTCTTATATATTAGTTAATAAGAATTATTGATAATTTCGTCCTAGAAAACGAAAGAATGAAAGTGAAGTTATTCAACAGCTTAATTAATTTCCGACGACATATAATCTTATATTCAAACTATTAATTTAGAATTAGAGTTAACGTTTCCGGTTTCCCTATCTTCAATAGAATGCTCCCCCTTTATAAGAATACGTTTCGAAATAAGGACGCTCACTCAAATTTCTAGAAAAATAAGGTATCGAAGTAAAATTGAATGGAAATTGAGAGCTTCATATTTCAATATCATTTGAAAGGAATCTTCACGAGCGACGTAATAATCATCAGCTTTCACTTCCGAATTTATTAAGGTTATGGAATATAACGCAAGGACATCCGCTAAATGTTCGATTTAAAAAATTCGAAAAATCTAAACGCTCGGGTGGATTATTACAAGGATATAGTTTATATGGATCTAAAGTAGTTTTGTGATATTGGATATACGATTTTATATTTTAAATGATAATTAGTGGTGGTCAAACGCCAGCCTATTCTTTTAATGCAAGGACATTACAAGCGCTGCTGAAGGCTGAAATAAAATGATTGGTCCGAATGTATATCTACTTTTTAGAAATTAATTTAAACACCTAAAACGTGCAGTGATTCCGAAAATAAATTAAAAAAGCTGTTTCATTTTAGCTCAAAGTTGCCCTTTAAGTGTTTCCTTCACATAGTTAGGCAGTTATTTAAAACCGCGTAAGACCTTAGACAAAAAATGGTAAATTTAAATATCAAAATCATACTGATAACGTATAGTCTCACTTTTGTAAGTATCAAGTGACGAAATAGTTTCAAAAGCAACTTTCGGTTCAATCTTTTCTACAAGAAAAATCTATTATCGAAAGTACCAATGATAATATTCTTAGTGAAGTGCAATCGTAAGAAAAAAAAATCGGATATCGGTTAAAAAGGTTACTTTTTTTTTAATCTTTAAAATCTGGATCTTGTAAACTCTTCAAAACCACTCATGGATTAAAAAAGCAATATAAAATTTGGGTAGAGCGTAAAAAAAATTGTTCTCGAGTGGAAGAGTAGTCTGTTTTCGATATTTATGAGGAGTAATAAAAAACGTATTATATCTCGTGGGACGTAATAAAATATGGAAGAAAAAGAAACTGAAGGTACATCCTAGAGCCTTTTATTTTTTTTTTATTCGCAGACGATCGAGGGAGGAGAATCGTCCGGACGCTCAATAACCAATCACGGGACCGTATTAAATATGCATAGCGGTAAATCTCTCTCCACGGTGGCTAGTAGAAAGACAATCGCAAATGTTGTGATGCATTGCCTGTCATTGGCACACCACGCGGGTAAGCACAATGTATATATACCCTATATCTATAACACGCGGTTTTTTTTTACTAGTCCCCTAACTTAGTATAATGTACTTTTATTCGCGATCAGTCTTTTAAAGTAAAGATAGTTGAGGCGGAATAATTCTTAATAAGACACCTTTTATGATATAAAAATAGATCTAACAATTCTCTAGCGAACAGGAAGTTCTATATGTCTCCTTAGCTTATAGCTTAACTTAATACAGCTATTCCCCCTCCGGAATTTCTATAGACAAAAAATATAGTTCACGAAAAGAGGGTGGGGAGAAGCTCGTCATATCTATACACTATAGCTCGCTTCCTTGATGCTAAGGAAATATAACATTAACGAAATTACGGGAGACGTTGCGTCGTAACCAATTTGACCGAATAAATCACCGCGCGTTCTTGAAGCAACTATACGTAGATAGACTATATACATATATCCTTATTTTATGCACACAAAAGCCCGAAAACCTTACGAGGTATGAGACAGGATACGAAGCCCGAGCATGCAAGCTATCTAAAGGAAGGGTAAAATCTTTGCCTATGTAAAGATCTAACTAAAGTAATTTATTCGGTAAATTTCCAAGAAGGTAATTTATAAATTACAATTTTTTGCATTAAAATTGAAACAATGGATATTATTTAACGGTTTAAATCGTCTACAAATCTACCGGCGTGTTAATGTCATAAATCTAAGAATTTACGTGCGCAGGCTTTGACTACATCGCATTCAACAGTGAAACAAAGTACTATACAACTTTGTTCTTGTTCGACAACTATAGGACTAAATTGGAAACGAGGCAAATTTATTTTTGACGAAGGATATCTAAGTTTAAGCCTGAAATTTTACAATATGAGCCTGTCAACACGGTTAGAAATATATTTAGCGAATATTAAAAAACATCGAGACGTATATAAAAGCTATTGTAATCTTTCAACTAAAGACATTGAGCCCCAAATTTAAAAACATGATATTTTACAATGAATTGTCTCATTAATAAATGGCTTATTAACGAAAAAGAGTGTTTACTTAAAGGTTTTCTGCCCTGGAATTAGTAGCTATCCGCGGGAGATAGTAATTTTTCTAGCTTTGATAAATTTGGTTACGTTAGAGTTATGCCTAAGTTCATTGAAGGTTAAATGGTTAGCACGTAGAAAGTTAATAAGTATCCATAGCATTTCACAAAACAATAATTTAACTAATAAGTCTCATAATGTTTGTTAATTAATTTCAAAGGATGCTTCCACGTTTCACTCTCTCTTTGAAAGTTAAGTCGAAAGGGGAAAGGGGTTGTTTTTATCTAAAGTATTCACCGAAAGTTAAAAATATGGTTATTTTAATGGCTGTACGATGGCGACGCTTAAAAAGAAGAGTTTTTTTTTTTTTTTTTTTTTTTTTTTTGAGAAGAGGGACCATCCGTTAGTATAAAGAATGAGAGAAGAGACTAAGCTGTAATATTATTCTTATCAGGGGTGTGGCTCGTGAAGCGGTCTGGACTACAGTTCGTCTAACAATCTAAATGTATTAGAGTTAAAAGGATGGGACAAAGGAAAGCTGGGAAAAATATGAATACACAAGTCTCTCACTTCCTATAAGCCCTACTCTTTAGTTAGTTGATGGGATACGTATGCACGTACCCTACTTATCTCCCAAATGTTTTACAACCAATTTTTTTTACATTTCAGAGTCTCTCACGCGTTCTTGCCATCTTACTTGAAGAATTAGAGTCGAGGGAGCATTGTAAAGTTTTGTACTTTTTTAAACGAATTTTTATCGCGTGTCATGAAAGGTTTTAAAAAAAGTAGGCCCGAAGATAAATCGACGCTTTCAAAGAAGGCAAATCTAATTTTAGAGCGATGATTACTAACAAAATAAATACAAAGGATGAGGCATACATGGAACCTTGGTTCCAGGATTACAAAAGATATACTTTCCATAGCATAGGAATTTTCAATACAACTATGACTGAGATCTATTGATGAAAAATGTTATATCTCATATCGGAATACTTTGCAACACGAGCATACCATGGAGAGACAATTCTCTATCGATTATTAATCTTAAATGACTCCATCTAGGGAGAGAGCTAAATCGTGAGGAATTGTGTTATTTTTACTATTAATTTAAGTTTAAATAAATACTTATAACGGTGTGTTACCAATTTTAATTCAAATTAGTTCAATAAGGAAAAAATTTCGAGTTTGATTTGAATCGATTTAGATGTTAATTGGCGACATCACTAATATGTTTAGACGGCAGTAGTTAAAACTGGCCTAAATTACAAACAATAACTCGCAAGAAACGGCTCAAAAGTTGAATGCGATTCTAACTGTTTAATGTAATTTAGGTTTGATTTTTAAGTAAAGTATTGATTTAAAATTTCTGTAATTTCCTTCCACTTTCGTTAAAAATAATTTATCAACTTAAATACTATATAAAAATATTAATAATTTTTGGTTTAATAACTAGACTTAATCTAAATTAAAATATAAATATATAGACCAAAGTAAAACATAGATGGAAACTGAAAAGCGTCTAGAATTCGACTCAATATATCGATTTAAGTTCCCTAAAAATATATATCATGAGAAATTTCCACCTTCGAACCGTTTTAAATCATAATTCGGTGTCAAACCTTAATTAGAATAATTTGAATATCTTAAGCGGTTGACTGATTATCCCCGTTAAGCGTAGATGTTCAGTTAAATTTTTACAATAGATTTCGCTAGCTAAGATTAATTTCATACGTAATATAGAAAATTACGCGGGAAAAGATCAATAGCCTTCATTCTAAATCATTCTAAGTAAGAGTTTCAACACGTAACACCCTAATACTCCGTTTCCACTGGGCGGTTTTCGCATATAATAGCGGGATCAAAGTCTTTTTCTACTATTGCGTTTTTGCCGCGCGAAATATTTTAGCTAGCCAATCACAAATCATCTAAATTATTAGCCTTGAAATTTTAGCGCCGTAAACTTTTAGTTGATTATCAATATTTTAAAATGATAAATAAGGGTTCAATTATTTAATAGAATATGTAAATATAAACATTTTTTATCGTAATTAGCTCTTTTAGGCGATAATTATAGTTTGTTTTGCAGTGAAATTTGTCTAGTCCAGTGGAAACCGAGTGCAACACGTCAAGAGACGGATATAATATATAAAAACTCCTATTCAAAAGACATTAACTGTATAAAGATTTAAGTTTGTTAAATAATCCACCTCATAAAAAGAATTCGTTCCACCCTTAAAATATTCTTCACTGCCACGCCTTATGGCTTTTCGGTTAGCCTACATTTAGGGACTTTTAAGAGATAATAGAAGTTTATTTTTAAACGCACCAACCCATAAATGTAAATTTTCTAAAATTATAATTAAAAAAACTAATAATATAATCCCATAGTCTTCAAAAAACGTGTGACGTCTCTCTGAGATTTTTCTATAAGGACTAGGTAGTAGGGAATAGTGTTTAGAATTGAAAGATTGAGGTGGTGGAAAAAACGTGACTCATATGTACTACAGCATAATTCTACCTTCCTACGTTCTCGGTTATCATAAATTAATCCTTCCCTTCAACGTATATTGAGACTCAAGTGGAAATTCTTTACGAAAAAACGTGCCGTTACGAAGTTTCCTTCTATTTTTATCGAAGAAATTTTGAATGGGAAGCTCTACATATCATCTACTCGGGATAAAGTATATCGATATATTGTATAAACTTGTGATATCATAGGAATTATTTTACATTCGACGAAAAATCAAGAAGTATAATAATTTTTGGGAAAATTAAAAATGATCGGATGTCTCATTTAAATAGATCACACGATCTTGTCTTGGGAGTTCTAAAAATTAAACCTATTACGCTATTAGATGCCCTTAATTGCGCCATTCGACGGATTGTAGCGCGACGAACAAGCAAAGGGGAATTACCCTCCCATTGATGAAATCTGATGACATAACAAAACCTTATTAAGATCTTTAATTTTGATATTTTGAGAAAAATCAAACATTATCTTGGTTTTTGTTTAGTGTAACTGTCAATTTAAAATTGTTTTATGTCTAAAATTTCTCGCGATACAATCCCTTTAAGGAAAGAATAGAATCTGGAAGAGGTCGAACGATAAAAAAAGGCGTCGGGAGTAATTTCATCATTGGGAATTGAGAAAAGGAATAAGAGCGAGCGAGAGAGAGAGAGAGATAGAAGGAGCGTCGAGGGAGGAATCGGCCTTTTCAATTTCCACTTTAGGAATCCAGATATTAAAAAAGGTGGGAGTAGAGTTGGGGGTCAGATTTAAGGGGCAGTCAAAATAGGAACGTCATTCTCATGTAAATCAGAACGGAAGCTGAACTCGTTGAAGCTAACGACGAACAAATAAGGTTCGGGAAAAACCGGAAACTCTCAAAGAGAAAATTCAAAAGTGCCCTGGAGCATTAGAAAAAAAAAAAAAGGAGCAAATTTCCGATTCAATAAAAGTTTAACAAATTTCGGCTTTTCTTCGAACGACTTTGAAACAAAAGATAATTTTTTAAAGGGATTAAAATAATTAAATATTCTAAACGAATCGTCAAGATAAAAAATTTTCGCGTTGCACTCGAGAAGTAGGAGTAAATTTAATAAAAGGTTAAGATCGGATTTGAAAGGTTCGAGAGGGTGTTCGTTATCCACTTTCATTTAACAGTTGATTCGGAGGAAATTGTTTGTTTTAGGGAAAACAAAAGAAAAAAAACTATATTTAGGCATAGACTCCCTTTCTTCGATATACAATAGCAATCATATTTAAAACGCAGGATCATTAAAGGAAAAGACTCGTTAAATTGAACTCATGAAAAATCAAAGAGAATGAGCCTTAAACTAAATTTGAGGGAGTGCAGGATGGTAACGTTTCTGGAGCATTTTACCCGTCAAACAAATAAGAATGATCAAATATGATCTGGTAAAATGTAATTAACTATCTAGATTATCCATTTCTATAAAAAATGTTGAGACTGTCCCTTCAATACAAACGTAGCGTAAAAAATTGCGTGCGTTCCCAATGCAAACGAAATCGTGCTCGGATTATATAACTATAGCCTTAATCAGATTTCAGAATTAACAAAGCTACGCTTATACCTCCATTGATAGTTAAATATTTTTTTTTCGTGGATAGAGATAGGACCTTTACTTTGTACGTATTGAAATCTACACCCGATTTTAACTATACGTATGTCGATATTATTTACAATACCCCAGATTATCATAACGGTTGTATTAAGCCAAAAAACTCCTTCCTAATGTTTACTTACAAAGTATATGGTTCATGTCAGCCTCAATTTTCATTAAAAAAATAAATATTTAACCTCCCTCCCAATCTTCTAAAGTCGATGCCTTACAACGCGATATACAGGGTGTGAAAGCCAAGGGAATAAAGCGTCATTTTAATATTTGATATGAATAATTTTGCAATTTTTAAGGCGTTTTTCAACATCATTATCTCCACCCAAAACTTTAAGCTTCTTTATACGTTTTATTAAATGCGTTGATCGGTTAATTTATTTTAGCCTAAAACCTACTTCAGACGAGACACAATTAGCCGGTTTAATCATATTTAACCGAGATTCAATAAAACGCGGTTAAATCTGATTAAATCCTCGTTTAAATCTGATTAAACCGGCTAATTAGGTTTAGTCTGAAGAGAGTATTATGGCCTTCTCAGCTTGATTAATGCCTATATCTCATTGCTTAACTTCATCACATTCTGATTATAAAAGGATTACTAACGACGACGTCATTAGAAATTGTCGCCAAGGTGTATGTCAATGATTTAATTGCAAAATTAAAACAATTTGAGCCGTTATACATAGGATGAATGACTTAATTTTAATGATACAGTTTTCAAAAAACGATTTCCTAACTTTTTAAAGGGAGATTAAAGAGAATAAGCTATCGTACGCGAAGAAGTATTTTTAATAGCTGAATCGATAAAAAAATTTAACTTTCCTATTCACCCTCCATTTAAGAAAGCATCGCTTCCCCTTAAGGTGCATTTTATTCAAATTAAATCAGACATAATCAATGCGCCGTAGAAATAGCTACATGCGAATATTTTTAACCAGTCTAATCATGATTAAACTTGCTTCGTTAATCAAGGGAGAGAACTAAACTACCCTAGGGAAATATGACCCTATGTTATAATCAGTTTTGAGAAGTAAAGGCGAAGAAACATTGTAGAACTCCATTTAAAAGTGAAATGAACTAATAAAATTCCGTCATTAAAATATTTTTGTTGCAAATTCAGTCTGGAATGAACTTAGGGAATCTTTTAAGAAAGAAAAAAAATCTATATAAAAACTCTTTTAGCATTTAAACGCTTTATGATTCCAAAATCATTTATATCCCTCAAAGTGGCACGTCGTTCCTTCCTGGAAAAACTCAATGTAAGAGGAAGTTATGGAAATGGCCTTCTCTAGACTCCCGAGAGAAAAAGACCCTTCAATCTCATTCAAGCTTTGGTCCTTCAAAAAGCTTTCAAAGGAAACGTAAATACTCAAAAAATGATCGAATCGAAGATCCAATATTTTCATTTTCTAATTCGATACGCGCTAAAATTGTTTTGTAGAAAAAAAAACTTTGGTCCTGTAAAAATTTCTAATTGTTTTTGATCTACATATATATTTACTTTAAACTAAATTATTTTTAGAGATATTTCTCATACATGCAGAGTCATTTTAATGTCTCTCCCAGGGCTCCCAGCGCACAACCCAAAAACTTTTATAGGTATTATAGGTTTCAAAAGCCAAAAATATAGGTTATTTATAGGTCCAAAAATATCAATTTATAGGACTTTTTATAGGTTTTTAGTGTCGAAAAATAGGAGTTTTATAGGTAGGTATTGCTGACACGTAGTGCAATACGCTACATAACTTATAATAAAATATAATAATTATAACCAGTGACCAAGGAGAGGAAACCTTTCTGCCACAGCTTTGGTTTTTGCGAACATTTTCACTTTTTCGAGCAAAAGAATAATTTTTATAGTTATATGGATTATACATTTCGAATTTTATCAGCGAAGTTGAACAAATTACCCAAAAAAATAGGTATTATAGGTAAAAAAGTGAAATTATAGGTTTTTATAGGATCACTTCAGAAATATAGGTAATTATAGGTATTATAGGTGGTCTGGGAGCCCTGCTCTCCTCTTTGATTATAAGATTAAGAGAGATGTAGAAGAATTGTAATAGGGTATTGGAAACTTTGATGGTGAAAATTCTTCGCTAGAATGAAGCTTCATCCTTAACTATAGAATAATGACGTTTTCATAGAGAAAATATGTTCGTTACAATAGGGAAAGGTTAAGGTTTCTTAACAGTATTCTTTAATTATGTGGCAAGCTTACCAATCACCCGCTTCATAGTCGCAATACCATTTACTCAATTGAAATATAGAAATCTCATACGCCTGGAGTCGATATTAACTCTTAAAAACGAGTATTATTTGAATATTTTTCGGGGTAATTTATGTTCTACAGCAATTAAAATAAAAATCCTAAATACGTAAAATTCGATAACACACTATTCGCGTTCTCTTTGAAAATTGATCGCTTAGCCTATCAAAGTTAGTGTTGTCTTATCAGTTTACAACTTTAACTCGATTTGCATTTTAAATAGTCTTATAACACCCATCGCCTCCACCCTTCCGGGATGGGCAAACCCAATTTCTCCCACACATACCCAAAAACAACCCAAAAAGTTTTTTTTTTGGCCAGGACTTTATAGGCCATTCTTATCCGGTTGGAAAGCAAAATTTCCATACATAGAGAAGATACATTTTTTTAACCGGTAGAGGGAGCTTGAATATATCGTTCAAGTACACGAACTAGAAGCGAATAAAACATTCTAGGGGGAAGTGAAATATCAGGCAATGATGCCTTCTATGCCCTTCCATACACTTATTCATCCTTTCCTTGTGGATAAATGTACTGTAGTCAATGTCCGGAAGAGCGACCACGAAAACGGTTTTTGCTCTTTTTGCATTGACGAATTTTCGTAACTATGACACTATAGCCGCGTTCACACTTTGAAAGAGTTTTAGAAAAGTTAAAATGGAAAATTTCGGGTTTTATCGCGTGCAGGGATGATTTTCCAAAAATTGTTTTGAACATATTTTAACATTAGAAACGGTTTCAAAGAATTACGTGTGAACTTTGATATTTTACAACCAGAAACGATTTTGAAATTCTCCCGCATCCAAAGCCAGGCAAGCTTTCTATCCTTATTATAATAGGTTTCAAGAGGTAAAGGTGCCTGAATAAGAAACTATTTTAGAAAACATAGACGTGATGTTTCAATCATGAGCTAAGGGAAGAGCGTTCGGTTAATTAGATTTTAAGAGAAATTTCACTAGTTTTAATATAGCCTAATACAAATATGATTACGCTGCTCATAACCAATAACTAATTAATACTAAAAAACGAAAAATATCTATTGTTTGTAAAGCACTAGCTGCCAACTGGAGGTGGGAATGATTACTGATACCGCGCTATCAATTTGAGGTGAATCTGTACTTAAACTGGTATGCAGTACAGCTTTTTACATATCCGCTATGTTCTTCTAAAACAACATTTTTTAAGGATAGATTTCAAATGATTTGGGATATTTTTTAAGTTGGATACCTGGACATCCTGCGCGGAAAGACTCAAAATTGGATAAAACGTTGAAAAGAGAAACTAAAAGAACATTCCGAACGCTCCTAAAATGTCTCATCCCAACCCCAAAAATTTTTTTTCCAAATTTTCCAGTATCCACCCAAGACTTTTTATACCGAGTAAAAATATTTTTTCTTTCTTTCTCATGGTTCTTCTTCTTTTAAAGCAATTTCATTTTCTACGGCTAGCAAAAAACTCGGCCTCGGCTTTTACAACGAAGAGGTCTATATTCAGGTTGAAAATTAGGTTTTTTTTATCCCTTCAAATCCCCCCTTCCCGTTCCGTCCCTCTTTTTTTACCGAAGAAGGGATATAGCATTCCCTATATCGCATCGTATAAGCTTGAAATGAATCAAAATCCGTATAAAAAACTGATTTTTAAAGGTAAAATTAATTCAATTTAAGATTGCGATTAACTATAGCTGGCCTTCTTGAAAAGCGCCATTATGGAAGGCTCGAATCTAAAGCATTTTTAGGAACTATTTCCGACTTTAAAGGACAAATGTCAAGGAAAAACGTTTCTAATGGAGAGTTTTGGAAGCGTTAATTCATTAATATTTACTTTACACTCGACCGCTTTAGTTTAATCTTTCTGAAGTTGACAGAACGGGAGTAGATGGGAATTACCTTCATGTCTAAGTAAATATATCCCAGCAAATACACGGATTCTATTTCTTTCATACCTCTAGAAAATATACAGGGCACCTCTGCATTTAACTCAATCCTTCTGAGGCTAAATCCGTAAGCTAATCCTCGTAGTTTCAAGCTAATTCTTAAGGATTTCACAATCCTCTTTGGATTTAAAGTATTTTTCCGCATAATATATTACAGTTCACGAAACTTTTGACGTCAGTGCACCTTTAAAGAAAGGTTGGGGAGCCAAGAGAAAGAGTGAGATAGAACGCGTAGTGGAAAAACGAGAATACTCTTCTTTTAAACTTTTCATTTTATTTTTTCCCCCTCGCTATCTGGCATAAAAGCGTCTATTAGGTGGAATCTCTTTTCCCAAGTCCCCTCTTAGGTTTTCTCTTCCTTTTTACTAACAATTTATCCGTAGAGAATCGTTTAACGAAGGAGAAACGCGGGGTAGGAGAACAAATAGGTTACAACGCTTATTAAGAAAATCCTCCCGATACGGCCTCGAACTTCATTCCCATTTCCATTTAGCAAGGTTTTTAAGCGTTCTCCGGAATCGAGCCTCAATCGAGGATGGAGAAGAAAAAAAATTAGAAGTAGTCGGATGAAAAGATAGAAAAAAAAAATAAGAACGGAGACCAAATTCAAAGCGATTAGCATTCGGAATCGAAATACGGTTAACTCTCCCTTATTTCTCTATCGCGGCTCTATTATTTCCCAGATAGATCGAGAAGGCGTGATAAATCGATTTACTGGATTGAAATAAGAAGTTATAGGAGAAAATGATGTAATATATTACAGAATGCTTATGTATGTATATTTATGAAAAGTTATTAGCGTCGTAACAAGTTTCAGCAAAAATAAAAAAAATAGAAATTATATGAAAATATAGAATTATTATTAATAATAATCTTTAACGAGTGGCTCACGTCAATTTTATTATTTTAAATTAATCTAGGGAATGTCTTCTCTCTAATGGTGCCTTTGGTTTATGAATTGGTGATATTTAAGAAAAGTTACGGCCATTTCAGGATAGGGGTCATTTTTTGGTTTTTGCTCGATTTCTATCAGGGGCGGAATAATCTTTAACGAATGGCTCATGTCAATTTTATTATTAAAAATTAATCTAGGGAATGCCTTCTTTCTAATGGTGCCATTGGTTTATGAATTGGTGATAGTAAAGAAAAGTTACGGCCATTTCAGGATAGGGGTCATTTTTGGGGTTTTGCTCGATTTCTATCAGGGGCGGAATAATCTTTAACGAATGGCTCATGTCAATTTTATTATTTAAAATTAATCTAGGGAATGCCTTCTTTCTAATGGTGCCTTTGTTTTATGAATTGGTGATAGTTAAGAAAAGTTACGGCCATTTCATGATAGGGGTCATTTTTGTATTTTTGCTCGATTTCTTTGAGTAAGTTATGTCAATTTTATCATAAAATATAATATTATAATATGTATATATACTTTCTCAGACTATTTCTCAAATTTGAGAAAGCTTCCAGGAGAAGTCACGGGAAAAATATAAAAGTTTAAGAATTCTAAACATTCACTTCAGGGCATATTACACTATTTCATTCAGGCTGCCTTTAAGTTTCGTCATGTAGGTAAAAAACATCCAATCCGTTTTTTTAAATCACAAATTAAAAAGGAATTTGATTTTTAATTTAATGCTTAAGGAAAAAATATCGAGAGAGCAAAGTTTTTAAGGAAAGTGTCGCCTAAAAGTATCCGAAACCAAGATTGACTACTATGATGTTATACTTTTTTTCGCCTTCATACGGGGTTAACTGGTGCGGTTGGGCTCTTTAAATTTATATCATCGTATAATAAGGTCGTCTAAACTGTCTTTATACGCGTATATAAATGGTGGGATGGGATGGGAAGGGAATGGATGAGTGGTCGATCTTCGAGCCAATATTTTTTCATCAAGCTCCTTTTAGGAATATATTGGTGGCACGAATCATAGGCCCACTGCACACTATAAATAACTGAGATTATTTTCCCGCGTATACATAGCTGTACTAGCCTGTAAACTTAACATTATTTACAAAAATTGGTCTTCAAATCAACTATTAAAACTAGCAATTAAAGGTTTGCTTCGACAATGTTATTGATAGTAATTTTTATACTGTATCTCTCGAGCAAAAACTCAAAAAGAACTGGGATTTCACCAACGTTTGGTACAGTATATAATTTTGAGACGCCTGGAACACTTGCAGGGATTGATTTACTTTTACTGGACGGAATTTAACAAAGACATATTTTACAAAACACATAACCTTGCATTCATTCTAATATAAAAACAAAAAAAAGACGAGTTTTTGGGTCTGGGAAAGGTTGTCTTCTGCTCTAGTAGCTCTAGTATATGAAGTCAACGATTCTATCTTTAAAACTATAACCGGAAGTAGCCTTTCATCTCTAGTTCTCACCAGAGTAATATACACTAAGGTTCGTTTACCATCCAAACTTTTAATTTTAAAATTATCTTGCTAAAATTCCTATTCATTCCATAAAAGGAATTTCGATAAGTTTTTGGTTTTTTATAGCGTAGAAATATTTCAAATGAAAAATGATACGGTCTGCAGCGGGCCATAAGCGTAGATGTATAACTAAAGGCCATAGAGAAGAGTCACGGCCGTTCGCTTCACCCCTTCAAAGCCGATTCATTTGCGAAAGTCAAAAGAATACTACATTAGCGCCCTATCGATTTCCATTAAATGAAAAGAACTAAGGAAGAGTAGGTGGGATACGCGGGATGATAGAAAAATATGGGATGAAGAAAAGCAGCATTGCTTTGAAAAGGCTCGAGTTATATATATACCCAACGTTTTTAATTACTCGCCAGTTCTCTTTGAACGAAACATCTATAGATAAAACCTTCTAAACGATTTTCATTTTGGCTCAGCTAAACTTCATTGTATCTAAAACTTGCTGGGTATAAAGTTCGTGGACATATTCTTATATTTTTAGCGTTACTTTTTTCGCGGTACTACGTCACACCCTTATTTTAACCTATTCGCGAAGGAAAATGAGGAAGAAACCTATATATCAATACTCCATTTCAATACTAGTAACCAAAACTACTTTCCAATGGCTAAGATTTTATATTGTGTATCAATACGCCTTAATTTTCACTATTTTGCAAACTTCTAATGAAAAAAGTAATCAATTGTTTAACTTATTAGAATCAACGCGTTCACAGCTGTCTATATCAATATTTCAAAGTTTTCTTAGTCTAAAGGTTTTTATTTGTACCCCAAATATCAGTCTGTTGCCTCGAAATAATAGAACTTACTGTAGAATAGAAGTGGGGGTGTTTTGGTATCTTTTAGGGTCTCCTAAGGATGTAACGCGGTTTTTGGCTGGCGGTCATCCTAACGACTACCCCATTTATCAAGCTGGTAAAAGATAACGCGGGAAAAACCAAGGCACTCACCGTATAGCTATACTAAAAAACGGGAAAAGGATGAGAAGGGGGAAGAAAGAAGAAGCGAAGATCTTCTTTCCATTCTTAATATTTCTTAATCTATAGTATATAGTGCCAGCCAAGAACAATATCATTAGGGGTTAGAAGAATCGAGCGAATACACCATCAGCCCCGGGTTATAGGGGGAAGGGATTAAATAATCCCCTCTGTAAAGAACCGCGGACACAATGAACCCTTTAAAAACCGATATGAAATACCTTTTACAGACTTAATAAACTTAATATAAATCTAGAGTCAAAATTAACCCGTTAAATTAAAAAAATTAAAATAAAAACTCACCCTTTGCTTTTAAATGTTGATTCAAAGCTTGTTTTCATACAAAATAGATCTTAGAAATTAACGCTTCAGTCAGACGATTGTTAACCTTGGCTCAAGCAGTTTCCATTTTGACACATTATCGAAAAATCTACAAAAAATAGAATTGAAACTGGTTAATATAGTTAATAATACTTCTAAATTGACTGCAATTATGAAATCATTTAACTCGATCCCAAATTAAACCTTACTGAAATATTAACTAAGTTTCCAAGCCAAAATAAACCAAGATTAATTAAATTTAAAAAAAAACTAATATAAAAATAATTCCTAAGCCTAAATGAATGTCTAAATAATTTAGGAGCTTGATTGAATATCAAAATCATTTATATTACAAACAGAGATGAAAAAAATCATACTTAAAAATATCATGGCGATTGAGGTGGAACCAACTTGGCGTCATTTAAGTTTATGATCAAAAAAAATTTTCAGTAAAAAAAACAACACCGAAATATGATACATATCCGCTAAAAATACCTGTATCGAGTCAACTACGACGTTTTTTGGTTCGTTTCTTTCAGCCACTAAAAAACTGGTTACAAAGGTCAATAATATTCTAGACACACTAAAAGGGCCTAGCAACGTCCCTGTAATTCCAAATGCTTTTGTAAATTAAACATTACCACCAATCCATAGTTTTAGTTAAACATCATTGAGAGGGCGTATTTTTAATTAAATCATGGGGCCAAGACCATATAAATTAGATTTCAGTCATAATAATCAAGATATAACACTACATGACGTAATTCGGGTTGTATATCAACAATTCCTTAATTAATAAATTATATTACCTGCTATAGCTCATTTTATTGCTATGACGGTGAATTCATGTGATTAGAATCGTTGACGATGTTTAGAAATCCTTTTACTTCAGTGTAAATACTTATTTCTTATTTTAAAAAGACAAAACCGTCGAAACGTGGTTCCACCATCTTTCTTTGTCTTTACAGAAAAGCCGAGTAGCAGAATGTTCCAGAAACAGTCGCTTACTCAAGGTCGAAAGCGGAAATGAACGGCGAAAGAGGAAAGGACTCGCTAGGTGCTGCCATCTACAATGAAAAATGGGAAATAGGGCTTTAAAATTTTGGCGCCAAAATTTGAAACTTGAAAAATTTACTAGTCGTGTCTAAATCGTTGTTAATACGGAAATTTTGGGTTTGAAACCGAAAGATTTCACAAGATACTAAATCAATAATGAAAGTAGAGAATACTGTATGAATCAGAAGCTCAACACCTCTGATAATTGACAAACCCATTTTGTCAACTACCTCTAGATCCCTAAAATGTGATTATCATTCAAAGTTTAGAAATACATTTTGACACAATTTTAATGGGGGAGTTTTGAATAAATCTTCGATTTAGGTCATATCTTTACAAAAAAAGGTATTTTTTCTGATTTTCAAAAGATATTCTGTAAACAATTATAGAACAGAGTTAATCAACTGAGCTTAATAAGTTCTCAAAAAGTCACATAAAACTCCCCTTGATTAAAAGAGATTTCATTATTATAAACAATGAATACGGAGCGACTAATCAGGACATCCAGTGCAATCAAAGACTCGATCCACCTTATTACTAAAATAACTATAATAAAACGAATCAAAAACGATATTATTCCATTATTACCGAAAAAATTATCTGCTTTTAGCTTTCTTTCATTCCCAAAAACGCCCAATCAGTCTGTTTCTACGCTAAGAGTAATTCTGGACTAAATACGTTTTAAAGTGCAGAAAGTTTTGACGAACACACGAATCAAGAAGGATCAGATAAGGAGAGGAAAAGTGGGAACGGCGCGGCTCCTACTGCGTCGGCCTAAACTCCCACTCTGGGAGAACGGGGGACAGACGGGGGCAGAGATGCTTCGTGGTAAATTGTTGTCACGTGGGTAAAACGAATCCTTTATGAGACGCGCTAGCTAGCGATCACGTGACAACAGTTTACCTCGAGAATTTCCTATCCCCCTTTCCATCCGAGTGGGAGGTTGGCTCTTCTCTCTCTAACTCAACGCAGCCCCACTTTTCCTCTCCTTATCTGATCCTTCTTGCACGAATGAAGCGGCTGCTTCGAGCGCGCGAATCCTTGATTAGCTACCAACTTGTTTTTAATGATTGACCAATGAAAATATTTAAAGTTGAAATCATTTTGAAAATTAATTAATTTTGAGGAGTAAATATTGAAATATCGAAATAAAATATATTTAAAGATTTGATTCTAAGGACCTTGTCTAACTAAAATTAAGGAGAATTAACCATTTTAGAAACATATTACAAACTGTTAAATTTTCAATTGGATCTTTTCGTAATGGAGCCACGGTAGTTAGGTTACTCAAGAGCAAGTTTACGCCTAACTAAAAATGGATATTCTACGCGAACCAACGCTACAAGTTAAATGGAAGAAAAAAAAAAAATGGCAACGCTCGCCATTGCGTGACTGTTTACATATAATTTCATAACCTTAAACGCTTAAGTTTCACTTTTTCATTTCGCAAGAAGATTCCCAATAGACCCGCGGATGAAAGAAGTAAATAATCATATGTTGCGCGTAGATATAAGAGGAGTGTTCTAGCATTGTTATAGGGTGTCTCTTCCGCGTAAAACTCTGAGTAGAAAAACAAAAAATAAAAAAAAAAAAAACCGTGAAGAAAGATAAAGTTGATTTACGAGGGACTGTATTCATAAATAAAGGCGTGTTTTTAGAACCAAAAAAATATTTTATTCCGGATACAGTTGACTCGGAAGATTGTTTTAAAGGGAAAAATTGCCCCGCACTCTCTTTTCTCGGGTCGGCCTTCTTCAATTTTCGCTTTTCTTTATATTTAATACACCTTTTAGAATACTTTTCCAGTAAATGGCGGACACTAGCGCAAAAATCTAGAGTTATGACCGTAAAAAAAGGTTAACCCCAAAAGAAAAAAGGGTTCGAATCTACAGTCTAACGTTTCCATATAAAATAGGGACATTTCCAAAACCGGTATTCTTTTCTTTTGAAAAATTCAGATATACCTATTTCATATATTTCCTTTTTCCTCTTTTTGCTAGCTACGAAGTTAAATAATACCCTAAATATTTTCGCGAGTTTTTTTTAGCTTCAAATGGTATGTTTTATAATGCGTGGAGTAGAAAATACGACCAGGGCGTCGATATAAATTATTCAATATCCCAATTCGAATAGAAAATATTCTTGACAGGATTATAGAGAAGCACCTAGAGTAAGTTCTTTCTCTCATCCAAACTCGAGCGGCAATATTTTTTTTTTTGCTTTCCAAGAATACGCTTCCGCGCCTATTTCGAGGCCTTATTCATTAGCGACCAAAGAAGCCCAAGCTGTCCTTCACTTTAATTGAATTTTTTTCCCCATCCTAACGTCCTAACTTGCCGAATTTTGGGTAAAGTACGGGTAGAAAGTTGTCAGGGATGTAAGGGGCTTGGGATGGGTCTTTAATAGTGATTTGAAATTCCTGGACCAGATTGGACTAAAAGCGCGCGAGCAGCGGCTAGAATAAAGACTTTTTTCTTATATTACTCTCCATCTCTCTCTCTCTCTCCATCCCTCGTTCTTTCTCGTTGCTAGGATACGCCGCCGGACCCGAGAGTACAAATAAACAAAAATCCCCCGGCGCTTATTTGATCTCTCCCTCTCTCTTTTTTCTCTCTCTCTCCCTCTCTCTTTTTCCAGCTTCATAGTTCTTTGTGGGAGCTGTATTATTCTCCTTCTTCTCTCTTAGTTCGCCGAGTAGTACGAAAAAAAGTAAGGAGAAGAGGATTCGAATATTCCCTTAGAATGAGACAGGGACGACAGCGGCTAGCTTGAAAAGGAGGGAGAAATAATAGAGCAAAACTCTGACAAGAGGAAGCCTATATCCTCAATAAGACGAAGAAGAAGAAGAAGAAGATGAAGAAGAGAAAGAAGAAGATGAGGGAAAACGGGGGTAGAATAACGAGCAAAAAGAATCCGGACGAAGCGTTCATAATCAATTGCGATGGGAAAACAACGCAAAACCATCATACTAGGGTTAACGTTCTTCTTCCGCCCAAAAACCTGGACAACTATTACCGGAAGTGAGAAAATTATAATTATAATATAAAGATTATATTTGAAGCCAGAAGAAGATAAGAGGAGATGGTAGACACTGAATCTCCCTAATGCTTTAGTCGTGTGTAGTCTGACTAACTTCCTAGTATTGTTGACTTCTCTACCGCATGGACACCCTTCCCAGGTAAACCCGAAGAAAAATGGGAATGTCTCCAGAGTCAATATCTCTACTATCAAAGGGAAAGGATTTGTTTTCTCTCTTAGACACAGAGTTCTAAACCTATGGCCCCAGGGTGTTGGCTTTGGTGTATGAACCACCTAAAATTTGTTCATCCCTATACTACATTTCTTTTTCAAAATGCAGCGTACTTACTAGATTTTTCGATACAAATCGGCCGCATACTCAGAGCGAAACCCTTAACTCCAACAAAAAAATGACGCAAATACCATTAAAGTAGAAAATCTTTTAAGAACTTAACTTCGGTCGCGAAAACAGTTAATCGCGTTGCGTAACTAACGTGGCACCACGTACTATCTTGTTTAATTCCTTTCTTATATCCCCCAGATAGACATTGCAGGCCACTTACGATCACGTAAAGAAGCGGCTGGATCCGAGTATTTTGTTTTTGGCTTACGGTACTTTCGTGCATACTATACCCACACCGTTTTAGGGGAAAGCAAAGTTGGGTTGGTTATCCTGGGTTCACTAGCGTTTATACTCTCCTGTTTCGAATTATTTACGTTAACAACATTAGGTTCGCTTTACGTGGTAGACTGAGTTACAATGACTAGTATAAAATAATTTAAGTTTGGCCAACTTTCGAAATAGCTTATCTTAAAGATACTCTCGCTAAGATATCATATTTTAATAGATTGTGGTTCGGATTTTACGATAAAAGTATAAGAATATTATCCAACCATAACCCACGTCTGAAATAAAACCATTTTTTTTTATTTTCGTCGTTTACGTCTTTCCATTCAGCTATCAAACCTCTGGATATTACTTACTAGTCGCGCCGAAAATCCTAAAAATTGTATAGACGCCAGCCAGGTTTTTCCGTTTTCTTTTCAAAGTTATTTCACAGTTGACCGGGGCTTCCGATGTTACCGAAATATATTTTTTCGTGTAGAGTTTCTGTCCCTCGGAAACTTTACACTTTTTCGGGAGCTGTCATAACCTCCAGTTTCCCCTTTATTTTCTAACTAGCGGATATTACGAGCCGCTTATACGGAGCGTGAAGCGACGGGAACCATAAGGAAGAGATGGCCCAATATCGAGCTCTAAAATTACACCGCGTTGACTACCTTTTTTTATCCCAATATAAAATAAGCCTAGATGAAAAAATATTAAAAAAAAATGTGTCGACTCGTATCAGGCTCGTGACAGATGAAGAAGGCTATAGCCTCGGATCTTTTTTCATTACTGTCCATCAAGGGAAGCGTTACGAGGAAGTCCTCCTACTCTAATATCGCCCGTTAATCCACCGTGGCTCAACCTTTACGACATTTTCCAAAATCAAACTTTCAACATTTGACCCAGCCACCTTTTTAAACGAATCCTTGAAGCGAAGCTTTCATGGATTTTTCCCAAATGATATTTGAGTAGAATTTTTTAAATGGTCGTTAAAAAACGATTCCAAATATATCTACTAGCTGTTATTACGCGTCAAAAATGATTGGCTTTGAAAATGATAACAAATGAAGGACTTTTATACATATTAGATATACGTAATCTAATTTAAAATTTACAATTTGTGTTTGTGCTTTGATAACCTTTGTTGCAAACCCAGGTTGTATTTCAAAACACGCGAGTCTTAGCAAATTATCGCAAGATAGAGTCAATTAATTAATCCAAACGCAAGGCCTAATTTAATTATTATATTTTATAATCGCCATCTTCGAAATATTTTAAAAAACTCTCAAAGAACAGAGCGTCGAAATGAAAATATTTCAGGATCTACAAAGACTATGGATTAGAAACAAAAACACAATATGCAAACTAACTACTGGAAGAAAATACTGGGACGATCGGATATATCTAAGCAACGTTTCCCTTAGAGGTAAAACTATTCAAAGTAGGAAAGCTAACGACCGTAAACATTTACTCTAATACAAACTTATTTTATTTTTTTTATTTCGGCTTTTTCGTCTCGCAAGAACGGCTTAGCGGAATGTTCTTAAGCCGAAAAGATCTCGGGGAATACGAATTACTCTTAATTGGGCCTTGTAAGTCGCGCACCGGTAAGAAAGTCTGGCCGCGGGGCCCTAATTCCGGGGCGGACTTAAGCGGCTTACTGAAAATCTCGACGAAAAAGAAATATTTGCTAATTTCGGAAAGAATAAAGGATGGTACCCTTACTATAAACCTCAATGAACGAAAAGAAAACTCAAGGAACGAGGAAGTTAAGTTGGGGAAAAATCTATCCAAAAAAAATTTTGGAAACGAAATTAAAAAGTGACCGAAAATTTCGCGGTATAAAGATAAGCGAAAATCAAAAAGATTAGAGAGAAACTCCGATAACGGGGTTTCTAAAATTTTTAACCGATTATATATACTTTTTAAAGAGCGTTTTCATATTCAGTAGTGAAAACCTGAAGCGTATTTACACTTAATGTAAAACCTCCTATTTGATAAAGTAGTCTTTAAAAGTTAACTCTGCAATCACAATCAATTTTCCCAATTCCAGCACTCACGAAGTTGGGGTCCTACATTTCTCTAAAATACTTCATCAGAGAGATATAGGTTGGACCAGGAACTTATTCAAGCACATAAGAACCTGGGACTACAGCATTAAGTTCCATCCCTTCATACTTTGTTAGCCAAAATTCGTCTGCTAGCTCCTATAAAGAACTAGAGCGAACTTTGTAGTTTAATTTTTCTCCTGAGGCTAGTTAGTTTTTGTAGATTTACGACTAGGACAATGGACACCTATCTTAAAGTGAGCCTGTCACGCTTTTTCATGAACTGCAAATGGAAATCGAGTAGCATTTTCGAAAAGATAGTTAAAAATCATTCGAAATATATATACATGTCATAGAAAAACTTTCCTCAACAGTAAAAACAAATAAATATGATAGGAAGCCCTGCACGTGGTTTTATTAGTTCCTACTTTTGCCACTGTTTACCGTTAGAGGACTCTTATGAACACTAGGTTTTGCTACTCAGCTTTATCTTTTAAAATAGGTGTTCGTTCCTAATAGAGTCAGAATTTACTGAACTATATTTATTCCTAAAAACTTTCGCGAATCAATATCAAGTATGAGAGGATGAATTTAGAATATCTTTACTCCTATGTTCTTACTCGCATAAATGAGTTCTTGGTTAGACTATATATTCAAACTCAAACTAATAACTAAACTGGAAAAAATAAGATAAAAACTTATGAAATATTTGAGATATTAAAAATTTCAAATGATAGTTTTTCGGTAACGTTCGTAGTTGAGTTTTAAAAAGATCGTTGGCGGAGAAGAAGAAAAAAAAAAATGATGTAGAAATAATGAGATAAAAATCCCAGAGGTAAGTTATATAATTTTCTTTTCCAGAACTGTTTTTTTTTTCTCTCTCTCTCACACTGCCTCCACTCTAAAATTTTGAAACCATCAATTCCAGATGTCGACCGCCGCGCGAGATAGAACAATACTGAGAGAGAGAAAGTTCGAAGGAGGGGTGGAGGGACTTTTGTTCTTAAGCGAAATAATCATATCCAGTAACGTTTTTCCAGCCCTTAGGTATTTCTTTTTTGTTCGTACTACGGTTTAGGCTTATCCTTAACGTCTCGCGTTCTCTTTTCCGTCCAAACAAAAGGTTTCTCTTTTCGACTCTTTTAGTTTCGTAGCAGCTTTTCGGGGCGCTTGTTGCCTGTACAAAATATGGCCGATTTTCGTTGCTTGGCGCGCATTTTTCGAATCAATCATCCACTAACGGGAAAGGTCCGTTCACCGTCGCCTTCCTATACCATAAACCTTTCTAGCTATACTTAGACGTATCTATAATCAATCGCCATCTTGAAATGGTCTTAAAATCGAAACGGAAAACGAGCCTTTTCAACGAAGGTTCTGGAGTCTTGTTAGTTTACGACGAAAAGGGTAGGTTATTTCACCTTAATTTGATAACGCGTACAATGTTAGTCTAACAATATCTCTATGATTTATCTATTCGTATAGAAAGGAACCTAGATTTGCGCGTGTTGTCAAATGAATCTGAAATCGAATTCTATATGGATATCCTGATGGAAAAAGGGTCGAGTTTGTCTCCCTCTTCTTTTTTCCTTAATTTTCCACGATAACTGACCATCTACGTAGCCTATGTTGTCCACCATCCGAAGGTCCTTCCTGAATAGCCAGATAATCCGAATTTCGCTCTCCGCTTTTAGGGGAGAAGGGAAAGATGGGATCCTAACTCTTTGGGTGATCAGTTTTAGAAGAGTCCCGGATGGAAATTGATGACGTCCGGTCCCGTCATCCTGGATCCAAAATAGAAAGTCCGTTCCGTCTTTCCTTCCACTCTCTTCCCCTTTCACGGACACCCAAAAATATACTAGAGAGAGTGTAGTTCTATAACCCCCCAGAGAGAGAGGGGGGAGTCAAAGTGAGAAAGGGAGTCGTCTCTCGTTTCGTTCCAAAAAGGCTTCTCCTCCGAACCCGCGTGGATGTAGAGAGAATATAGAAGAGGAGTAAGAAAAACGAGTACAAATAGCTGTATGGCTTTGTAGTTTAGTGAAGTCCCCGTGGTACAATTAATTTCATTAATTGGTGAAAATAAACAAATTTGCAAATGTGATCATGATTTTTTGTTAAATCAACAGATTCCTTGGAATTTCTCTTGTTCCAATGCGAATCTTAGTCCATTCTAAGCCACTTTTAAACAGCTTTTTCGTAACAATTTATCATTGGTTGTTGTTAATTACGAGAGAGTTAAGTTCGGAAACTTTGGAAGAGCGCATTTTTTTAATTACTATCATTTAAGAGCGGACCATTCTCCTCCTATTGTATATTCTCTCTGGTGGATACTAGAGAGCACAAACTCGGGGACCGCGTCCCTTCGACCGGAAATGGCAAACAATTTTGCTTCGGTAATATCATTAGTTTTCAGCGTAGACGCCCGCCTCCCCGTTAGTCGTTCGGTTCCTTATCTGGAATAATAGGCCAGTTAGGGCAACAAACGACAGTTTACGCTCTCCTTCTCCCTCCTCTTTGACGCGACTTTGTCGCCGCCACCGGTAGTTGATACGGAGGATTCCGGTTATATATCTAATACCGGTACGATAGAGAGAAATACGTGAAAAAGAATCGTAGAGGGGCGGTACTCGTTACCAGATAGATATTGTTATCGGAACCGAGTTTCTTCCGGTCGGATCCAAAAACATCTATTTTTATAACTTATCCTCATTAGGCCTAAACAACTTTTCAGGACGATTCCAAATATACCGTAATATACGTAGACGCTCTGGATGTAAAGTATATATAGATGCGTCAATAGACAATCGGGAAAAAGTCCAACCACGTCCTTCGTTGAAAAATAATTACCATTTCCTCTTTTCCATTCAACGTTTCGGGGAGAACTTTAGAAGTATTTTCGATTTTGTCTTTTTTGGAAGAAATCATTAGAGCGCGTCCAATTTAAGCGGAACCCTTCGAAACGACACGCTTAGTACGTCCGCCCGACTTTTCGTTCGGTCCAATTCCCGGAAATCGATTAATAGATATTGACAGAAATCTTCGGGAGGCGAGGGTAAATTTGTTCCTTCGTTTCGAGGTACGTCTTGTATCGAATTTTACTTCCCATCCACCCAGCCCGTCTTTTCCCGGGAATTTTTTATTCTCTTTCTTTTCATTCAACAGACGACTTCGGGCTCTCGATCTAGCAGAATGAGAAGACGTCGAACTAAATAAAAAAAGAGGCGGAAGTAGGAAACTAATTCGGAATTGTAAAGTACCCACTCAAGAGTTCTGCCGCGGAGAATAAGGGAGTGACTAGTATATGATTTGAAGAAGTACTCGGGAACCAGAGCGAAGTTCGGCCTACCGTATTAGAGTTTTCGCGAGTTGGCCTATTGTTTTTGTTTTGGACGAAAATACGAGAGAGACTGAGGAAGCGTATAAGAGTCCTAAAAAAGAAAGAATAAAGGGTAGTTGAAGAGGTCTCGGTCGTGCCGACAAAAAGAAAAAGATGGTTTTCGTTTCCGCTCCTAGCTTCTCGTAAAGCCCGTTTAATTGGATTTCTGGCCTTTTCGCCTCTGGTGCCTTTATAAGAAGCTTCCTACTGCCAGTTAGTCGTAGCGCCGAGTTCTACTACTCGAGACGACCAAAAAATGAAGAAAAAATGAAGAGACCAACAGTCTTCTCAACTTCTTCGCGACCTCTCTTCCCGCACGCGCGGCTGTATTGTAGAAAAGGAGAAAAATATCTGGTAGCGACGCTCGAGAGGAGAGAGAAAGAGCAAGAGGCGCGGGAAAAAGAGAAATGGTATAGGTCGACTATAAGAATCCGGGCACTGCCAATTGATTTCGCGTTTGCCCGAAATTATCCCCAACCCCGTATAAAGGTGCGGTAGCTAAAGAGGGGAAAGCAAACTAGCGCGGCCTGTTCCTTTTAGTTCTACGTTTAGTTCTTTTTATAAAAGTACCCCGGTACCATAAAGCGAGAATGATAAGACACCGCGAGTCTACCGAATTAGACGCAATAAGGCGAAAGGTAGCGACCTAAGAATGACGGGTAATTACGTCATTACGAGTATCTCTTTCTCGCTACCTTTCACTACGTATCTCGTTTAAGCCAATGAATGGACTACACACGTAAAGCTAGAATCGGAAAGAGTGATTTCTCGTCGGCGCGTATAATAGACCGAAAATAACCCGAAGGGGCCAGGAGGGGAAACGCCAATAAAGGCTCCTCATTGTCGCCTTCTCTTTCGGGAAATTATTGGCCAAAGACTCCCCCATCGCAACACCACTCTCTGATTTATTAGATTTGGCGCGTATCTCTCCACCAGAGCCCGTTTATTGCCAAAAAGGCCAAACCACTGTTGGCCGCGCGCGGGCCTGGCTGGCGACGAATGGCCCCCGTGTATAGACCCGTATACTATGTCCGTTGCTCGATTTGTTCGAACCTTGGCCACCGAAGGTATTACATAGATTAAGGGAAACATTCCGCGCTCCGACGCCGCTCGACACCAACCCCTGGCTATAAAACTCTACGAAAAGACATTCCAAAACGCCATTGGCGTCATTAAGCCAATCGCCAGCCACCCGAACTGGGTGGTATACCAAGGATATCCAAACGCTTTTGGACAAACCCTTTCCGTATCCGAAGCTGTATTCACCATTCACCCCTCCCCCTCTTTCTCTTTCTCGACTTCGACTCCCGTTAGAACTATATCTATGACTAATGGTCTAATTCTAGGGGGAAAAGGCGAATTCAGACTCCGTCGTTGTAAATTACTAAGCTTAAGCGTTTCTTGCCGTTAAACTTTTAGCGCCTCTGGAAAGCGACGAAAACTAGGGCTCGCTGACCTAAAACGCCTCTTATCTAAAGAGAAAAATGAGCGCTATACCTATGTATATATAGTAGTTGTCCACGATACAAGCGTATCAAAACGGTCGAGCCAAATGCCTGTCGGTAAATTTCGCGAATAACGAAAGTTATCCCGATGATGAGCCCCTGGGACGCCGCTCCCGACGAAAACGGAACGCGCGAAGACATAACCAGATGAAAGATGGGCAAGGTGGGACGAGTGAATTTTAATTTGCATCTTAGGAGAGTTAATCTATCGGGAATCTTTCCCTTTACTTCCGCGCGAACGAAAACTATGTGACTGAAAGAACGGAAAGTATATACGAAGAAGATGGTAAAAAGAAAAGGTCAGCCCTAAGTTGGGTTGAAGTTTCGCTTTAAAGTGGCGTTTTTATCCCGTCTGATGAACTTAGGTTTCCCTTTATACCCTCGAATGAACTATAGAGAGTAAAGAAAAGAGGTGGAGTTTATAGAAGAAGATTAGAGTTGGCTTCGTTAGTTCTCTTCTCGAAATTACCGGCCCGCAAACTTATCTTCTTTTTCTTCTCTACAAATTGCCTCACCCTTACTTTATCCTAGTACGCGTATCCCATCGAACAACTACCAATTTTGAGAGGGGGGTCTGGGCTGTTAAAAAATCGTCTAACTTTCATTATCCGGTCTGTCTCTAGGCTAGAAAAGCCAGTCGCGTACAATATCAAGTTTAATATTATTTCATTATCAACCAATTTGACGTTTGTAAAGTTTACTACATTGTAAATGAAAAATTAAATGTTCTTTTTCAAAAACAGGTTCGACAGAAAAAATCCAGTGTTCTGTATTAAACTGTTTCAAAAACGTTTAACATTTAACGAAATAAGTGTTGCACGACTTTGGAACATTTTCATTAACATTGTAGGAAATTAATTGTCTTTCTATTATTTACCTAAAAGACCCCAAAATTTATTTTAGTCGGCCCAAAATATTTTCACAAACCAATTCTGCAAAACATAGCATAACTTTCCAAAACTTTGCGCGTAATATTTTAGCAAATCAAATCAGCCAACCAACTTCGTCCATTGATTTAGGGAAACTACTTGGTTTGGGGGAAGTTTAAGCAAGGTTTGACAGATTCGTGTTGCAAAAAGTACTTTCTGCAAACAATTTTTGGAAATTAGGCTTGGTTTTTTTCAAAAATTAATTGGGCAAACTGTATAGTGCGCTTTTTCAGAGTTGGACAAAGTTTGCGTGTTAAGTTTTGAAAATCACTTTGGGAAAACAGGCAGAACCCGAAAGGGACTGTATGATTATCGGAACTCGTATGAAAGACGATAATGTGCGCGACGAGCTTAAATTGTTAGAGTGACCGTGTTGGCCAAACCATTTTTCGGCAATGACAGGGTTTATGAAGAAAGAGAAAGAGAAAAGCCAGTTCCTTGGTTGCTTTCAAACGTAATTTATAGGATATTGGTCGACTTATCTCTCTTTCTGACTCCTGTTCTTTTCAAGAAAAAGATAATTGCTGGAACGTAATTAACGAGGATACTAGGGGCTAAAAAGTACACTATAGAGTAAGTTCATCTTCAGCGCCCTACTTTCAGACAAGAAACAAAATATTTCATCATTATTGGACTTGTCTAGAATGTTCCGAGAAATCCTTTTCAAAATACAAGAAACAAAATAAGCTTGGCAGATATATCACATAAGAAAGCGAGTTGCGGATATACTATACAGTCTTAGAAAAATATTCCATTATTAAAGTATACTTTTAATTACTCCAAGTTTTCGGTTAATTAAGTTTTCTTGGAAATTTTTCCCAAAAATAATAATAAACGGTTCTCTTTTCTCTAGATATTTGAGAGCCAGCTTCGTAGAGAGTGCATGGAGCTAACTTATTGCAAGGCCAAATTGTGGAATTAGCCTAAACACTACTCTTTTCGCGGCAGATAGTTTAAAATTTTGGTGGTTATAAATATTATAACTATTTTATTATATTGACCGAAGCAGGTAATGAATTATCATTATCCGTTAGTAATCGACAATTTGGCTGACTTATTTTTCGCGTGAAACGGTTGGGAATAATTTGCAAAACATATTTCCAGCAGTTCGAAACTAACAAATAGTTTCCACTTCATATCACATAACTGAATAATACACCGCATAATTGGAAATATCTTTCTCGTTTCGTATTCCTCGAAAGCGAGGCGTTGAAGAACCAAAGAAAAAATAGAAAAGGGAACTATTCCCATAGCTGAAACCAATAGCAAATCATTTATCATCGAGGCACACGCGCAAACGCGGAAAAAACCGACAGAAAAACAGCCTTTGGTGTACGATATAAGAGAAAAAGAAAAGGAATAAAGAAAAGAGTCGATCCCTAAAGAGCAACCGAGAAAGCGACGGGAAAACCGCAGACTAGTAAGGAGATTAGGCGAGCTGCGCCACACAAAAATAGAAAGCCCTTCCCACAATCCTTACTACTTTTTCTTCCAAGCGAGTAGAACCTAACACATCGTCATATACAAGAGCCTTAATTGGGGCGGCATTCGATAGGACAAAAAAAATATAGAGGTTACATGCTACAGTTTACAGTAGTTAGTAAAGTATATAGCGAAACCAAGGAGGATTAATTCTCAAAATGAAATCTAATTAGGGTGGATAAAGTACATCTTCAAACTCGAAAAAAGACAAATTTTACCATTGGAAAGTAGACGTCCATTACATTATTTTAAGACAATTAAATTATGCTTCGCCACTCATGAAAACAGAGGAAAAAGCCCAAAATTAACCCATATCTTACAATGGCCCGAACTTTTCTCTAGGACCTCCTAGACATAAACCTGTTGCACCATTGGAAAGTAGAAGCTAATAACATTATTTTAAGACAATCAAATTATGTTTCGCCACTCAAAAAAGATGTTTCGCCACTGATGGAAATCGAGTAAAAATGCTAAAAATAACCCATATCTTAAAATGGCCGTAACTTTTCTCTATGACCTCCTAGGCATAAACTGAGTGCACCATTGGAAAGTAGACGCTCATTACATTATTTTAAGACTTTCAAATTATGTTTCGCCACTCGAAAAAGATGTTTCGCCACTCATGGAAATCGAGCAAAAATGCTAAAAATAACCCATATCTTAAAATGGCCGTAACTTTTCTCTATGTCCTCCTAGGCATAAACTGAGTGCACCTTTGGAAAGAAGACGCTCATTACATTATTTTAAGACAATCAAATTATGTTTCGCCACTCAAAAAAGATGTTTCGCCACTGATGGAAATCGAGCAAAAATGCTAAAATAATCCATATCTTAAAATGGACGTAACTTTTCTCTGTGACCTCCTAGACAAAAACCGAGTGCACCATTGGAAAGTAGACGCTCATTTCATTATTTTAAGACTTTCAAATTATGTTTCGCCACTCGAAAAAGATGTTTCGCCACTCGAAAAAGATGTTTCGCCACTCGAAAAAGATGTTTCGCCACTCGAAAAAGATGTTTCGCCACTCGAAAAAGATGTTTCGCCACTCGAAAAAGATGTTTCGCCACTCGAAAAAGATGTTTCGCCACTCGAAAAAGATGTTTCGCCACTCGAAAAAGATGTTTCGCCACTCGAAAAAGATGTTTCGCCACTCATGGAAATCGAGCAAAAATGCTAAAAATAACCCATATCTTAAAATGGCCGTAACTTTTCTCTGGGACTTCCTGGGCATAAACCGACTGCACCAATGGAAAGTAGACGTGCATTACATTATTTTAAGACTTTCAAATTATGTTTCGCCACTCGAAAAAGATGTTTCGCCACTCATAGAAATCGAGCAAAAGCCCGAAAATAACCCCAATCTTAAACAATATTTCCAAAAAAGTTAACGATGAATCTATAAGAGCAATTACGATAAACAAAATTTGTTAGTACGACTCCTTCACGTTGGATACGATTTAATCAGTACGAATTATAGCTATAAGTGTTTAACAGAATCGCAATTTTAGTAAAAAAATCTATAGGAATTTGAAATGCTAATAATTTAAAGGTATATAAAATAAGCCGAGAAATCAGAGTTATTTGGAGATGATGAAAAGGCTTAGCAATGATTGGGAAAATATGGCTGAGTATATTGGACCCTTGGAGGAAAGGGAGATGGAGAATGAAAGACGCAGTTATGGGAACTAGAGAAGAATGATCCGAGCGTGGAGGGAGAAGGGCATCCACGATGCGAGCGCGTTATTAAAGCACGTTCTTTGCCCCGAAAGGCGCGAGAAAATAGTCTTCTTTGGCCGTACCGAGAAAATACCTGTTATTGTCCATTACCGAAGGTTCGTATCGTCGCTAAGTCTTCTCGGCTTAAGGGCTGTTTCCCTCGCAATCGATCGCGCTTCGTCATCCCCGCATTCACTGGCCTAGAACTAACAGCGGCACCGGGGAGTTAGTGTTTGCCAAAACTCTCGCCTACACTCCCACCATTTTCCCCTTTCTCCCTTCGCGCAATCCCGGCCTTTCCCTTTCCAGCATCCATATATACCGGCTTGCTCTATATACTTCTTCCGGCGCCCGTTTCTACGCATCACCTTCTCTTCTTCCCAATAATTTCTTTTTCTTAGGACTATTTCTTATTTTTTTTCTCTCCCTCTTTCCGTATTCGGCGTCTCGCGGACCAAGAACGCCCGAAGTTTCACTTCCCCTCAATTCTTAAAGGGATATAGAAATGTTTTATCGATTTTGATTGATAAAATTAAGTCAAAACCAAAGTCATTCCTTTTTCAAATATTTTTATAACTAATCACTCATATTTCAAATCGAAATATATTAATAAAAACATTTCATTATCTCTTTACGGAAACGCGAATATGATGTTATGAATATATAATGTTTAAATAGCGTGGTTTACAAAAATTAATTTAAAATAAACACTAGAAATATTTCAATATATTGTTATATGCGTATTCAAAAATCGAAAATTCATATATTCCTAAATATTGGGGAATGGGCTTGTAGAACAATACGTTTTATAGATAAATATCAAGCAAAATTGATTAACTTCGAAGGCGTCATTTTTGGGAAATCGAATTTGCTTGTTTCGACAAATTATCGTGAATTCACGGCTAGCAATTACTATCATTGCTTAATGAATTGTTGAATAAAATTTAATTACGTAGCATAAATTATTTTAATTATATGCTCTTTTAATACCTTAGAATTCAAATCAGCTAAAATTAATAGTGATTTTCTATTGGCGGTTCCTTAAAGGGCTACTAGATTATGAATTCGATAAAAAGGTTTCTTAGTATTTCACAGTTAATTAGCATATTTAACAAAATGCCAGTAACCTTTATCGGCGCGTTTAAGCCTTTCAATTGGAGGAAAAGGGACGAAAAATAGGATGCGGGAATCTAGTAGGATGGGGACTAGCGAAAAAAACAAGAATAGAATGATATAAAAAGAATCATGGGATGGGATTTGGCACCCAGCTAGCCTATACTCGCTTGGTTAAATCCGTTTAGACGGAGAACGAAAGACAGACAAGGGGATGTCTTAGAAATAGAGTGAGAATAAACCGGTTAGATTTCGACAGAGTTGACATAGCGATTGCCCTTTTCTAGAAAAACAAACTAAGGTAAGCGATTCCACATATAAAGTTACTAAAAAGAAAAGTAAAAAGTATAAAAACATCGGTTCGAACCGTTCTTTAAAATCTCGTTTCTCACAAAAACGTAGAGAGGGGTATTTACTTTGAGTGGATTAAATTTATCAAGAAGGATCCTCGAAAAAAAGATATTTTTAAAACTTTAAACCAATCCTTTTTTTTTTCCTACTTCAACGAGCTTAAAAGGTCGACAATCTGTTTAAGAAATCTGTCCCAGGGAAAAATAAAATAAGAAATGAAAAATAAATCTTGGCAGACTTAAAAACGACGACTTACGAACCTCAAGAAAAAAATAAAAAAAAAAAAGACACGCAGTTTTGGTATAATAATTTCATTTCCGGTCGGGTGCGAATCGCCCGCGGGAGGTTTAAAAAATCATCAAAACACTTTTCTCTCACTATCTCTAGCTAGCGTATACTTCCATTTCCATCCCATAAGTTCGCTTCCTTATACGATATAAAAAAAGGCGCGAAAAATGTTTTTAGGGGAGTCTGAAATTATGCGCGGTCGATTTTCCTTTTTTTTTTTCTTCTATTTTTTCAGGGAAAAGCGCGTCGTTCTTTTGTCACGCTCCTGGCTGGAAGGACACGTTTTGGAAATCTTCAATCGTCGTTGGGGCAAATTCGTTCCTAGCTAGAGCTCATAGGCAGATCCCTTCCCAACTATAAGTCATTCTCATCTTTCCTTTTAACGCGCTTCTAGCTGAGAGATGAGAATGAGAGAGAGAAAGAAAGAGAGAGAGAGAGTCGACGACAAGGTAGGTGGAATAAATTGGATGTCCTCCCTCTTATCGCTTCGACGACGGTTTAACAGCGTTTAGGAAAACACGAGGCATCCACAACGAAGTATAAGTGAGAGGAGCGTGCAGCCAAAACGCTGGCCACGATTTTCGCCTTCCCTTCCAAACCATCACCACGGGTCTCATTCCTCCCCTAGCTCTCCTATTCCGCGCATCCGGTCCCTGACGAGGAAGAGAAATGGATCCACCAACGTGCCCAAATAACTCGAGCATAAACCTCGATGATGTTAGGGAGAAACCGGGCCGCGGAAAGCGTTGGGAGAAAATATCGCGTTCTTAATATAATACCCCACCTACCACGCGCCCGACGAAAGTAAAGTAGTTGAATATAAATAGAACGACCACCCCTTGTCAAAACTTTCATATAACCGGTCAGGAATATTTAAAAATCACCGTTTAGAAAAATAATATTTAATATATATTTAGACAGTCTCTCATCCCTCCGACTTTGATGCTCAGAATGAAGCCCCCGTTTAGGATCGAAAGACTTAATGCTTTTTCTACCCAACGCCTGTAGAAATGTTTCAACCGTCGCGCAGTAGTGTACGCGGAAAAGAAGTAATTAGAGAAGTTAAGGCGAATTTATACAAAATTTTAAACCTCATAGAGAAGAAAGTATTTTGTTTCAACTATCTTTCAACAAGAGTATATATTATGGGCTGTTTATTTTATTTGTTAACCCAACTTTCTTTATATATATTTGTGTTAATTAGTTGCTTTGATATAGTGTTAATTCCGTACAAAAAGCTTATTTCGCTACTTGTCAAGGTCTTGCGAATGAAGATTTATTGATATATGTGGGACTAAAGTTAAGTAGTATCTAAAATCTTAGTCCAAAGAATCGGCTCTTTCACCAAGAGATTGTTTTGCGTAAAAATAAGACACCCTAAGGGATAGGGGGACCGGAATCCTTAGAGAATTACCGCCTTTGCTACTTGAACTTCAAATATTTTAGATTAGAAAACGAAATAGAACTCTCTATCCATTAAGACTACTTAACTCTTCTGATCTTACTCAGAAATGTAAAAGGAAAAAGTTTGAAGTAAATGGTCTACGTACTAGTCCACATAAGCGCGTAGTCTTAGACGGTCACCGTTTAGGGTAGATCACGAGAAAGAAAATGAAAGGATGATAGGAGTATTCGCTTATAAGTTGGAAGATATATTATTAAGGGGCTAGAAAAGCGCAGCGGGAATGGACTTATAAATAAATGGTTTCTGAGCGCGGAGGCAAAGCGCGCGCACCCCCCATTATGGGGCGATTGATGAATTACTTCCTTTCTAGCTAGATGTATATACATCTGTTCAAGATGAGTTAGCGTATCGGCAAAACCTGAGGCGGATTTATACACAATTTTCAACCTTACGAAGAAGTAAGTAGTATTTACAAACTCCCTTTGAACATTAGTCTAGCAGAAAGCGATACACCGACCGAGAAAATGAACCAACGAATAACAAGATAATCAAGCTTAAAACTATATTTCTCCTCCAAATTAATTATCCTAAAGTCTAAACAGTTAATTGGATATATTCTATAAACGCGGGTGTGGTAACGAAAACCATTATAACATTGAGAGCATTTTTATCCAGGCAATCGGGTTTTTTAAATAATGGTGACAGCCTCTTTTAAAAAGTTTCTTTCCAACTCGTCAACCCCTTGGTTTAAAATTTTGAAAAGACGAAAATTAGATCTATCGAAAAATATTGTGACAACGCCACTTTAACTAGAATTACGCAACTGTTTCTATTTGCGAGTAAAGAAATAATAATCCTCAAAACTTCGTCGAGAGGATATTATCATTAGTCGAAGTCGTTTACCGCGAGCGAGAGAGCTTTGGAAGTCCTTTTAGTGTCACGAAACACGAACATAATGTACAAGGATAATATTAAGGTACAGAATGTGTTAAGTCAATACTTTCCCCCCAAAAAAAAATACTAGGGTGAAAGTATAATAAAGAAAGTAGAAAAATCGACTATAGAAAACGAAACAGCCCAATCGATTACCGAGACAACCCAAGGGGAAAATACTTTTCTGACATTTCATAATTTAGACTAAAAGCTTCGGTTGGAGGAGAAAAGGGAGGGTCCGAAGAGGAGAAAGAATCTCGTTTATCAGTCTATTCGGCTTCTCACCGATAATTATTGGCCGGAACATTTTTCCTATTTAATAAAAGGCTTGACCGGTATTTAATCAGGGATATTCCTCCATTCTTCCGGTAAAAATTGACGGGACAGTGTCGGCTTATCGTTGTTTCGGGAGCGAAAACGGGGTTGAAACGTCGATTATATCGATTAAGCTTATTTCCATTTTAAACAAGTACGTATATAGTATTCTTTCGGCGTTTTCCTTTCTAATTTAGGGAGGCGTAACCCTTATACAACTCTTAATACAAAGTATCCGTAATGAACGAGGCTAATATTTGACTTCGAAGCTAAACACGATGAATAACCGGGGGAAATTCCTAATTTATACAAAAGGGTATAGAACATATTCTATTATAGGAAGCAAACAAGTCCTCGCGACCATATATAAACCACGTATATTAATTAAAAACAAGTTTTCCAAAACACGGCTTTTGAAATAAATCTGTAGCCCTGCTTTTTTCCCCCTAGTTACGCGACGAGGATGGGGATATTAAAAAGGAAGATGATAGAAAGAATAATTTAGTAACCAAATTTGATTTGGCGCGGCGGTTGTACATTAACGTAAGAGTCCTAAAAGCTCAAATACATCATTCCCTATCAGAAACGTGGGTTGAGACGCGTTAGCGATTTATCATTCGGGATAATATACGGATTCCAAGATGTACGCTTGGCGAAATAAAAATAATAAAAAGAAATAGTTCGCCCGAGATAAGTGCGTGGAGAAGCGAGTCGCTAGAGAGCGAGATGAAGAGGAAAAAAACGAGAACTTCATCATTCTAGACTCGATCCGTAAAAAAAAATCACGTCACATCGAGCCGCGCGACCGAGGGACTTAGATTGAAGCGTCCTAGATTATTTCAATTTTACCTTTTCATTTATCCTTCTCGTCTAGCGTTTATAGTTATAAAAGAAAGCTAGGAATTCGCGCCAGCAGATATCGGTGAAAGATGAGCGGTCACGCGCCAAGCTTCGAAACGTGCCGAAAACGGGAAATCTGACCTACCACACGGACAGTCTGGCGGACATTCGCGCCAAATTGACAAGGAGGATGGTAAAAGATAGGTATAGTGACGGAGTATACGGGGAAAAAGTGGTATTGAATAATAAGAAAAAAGTTATTCCTTAGTTTCCTTTTTTTTTGGTTTTTTTGGCGCCTAACTCGTTCGGAATGATTTCTTCCCCAAAAACTCGATACCCGGGTATAGTTTTATCGGACGTTTTGGGCACGCTAGCTCGCGAGTATCTTGTCTATGTCACGAAAGCTCGTATGGGGCTGATAGATGACATCTGTTGTCGTTTCTTGAAACATTCATGAGCTATATACAATCGTGCCTCTCGTTTTACTCTTAGTTCTTATAGTACTCTCCCACACTCACTCTAGATCTTGGCGGTGAAGTAGAAGGGAAGACTAGAGACTTGTTCCTTTCACCCCCCTTACCCGTTCCCTGATAAGAGATTATATTATATACTTCTAAGAAAACGTCTTGATTTCACCTAACCTTTCATTTTGGCGAGAAAATATAGTGTATATATATATAGACACCAGAAGAAGATTTCGTGTAAAGAGAGAAATAATAGAGAGATGGGAAGAAATTTAAGGGTCTTGACGCCCTTTTTTTTTCTAAGACGCCTTCGATTCCAAAGAAACTATCTCGTTATTTCCCCCCCTTTTATAGACGAATTTCTCAAAACTTAGCTAACATACCTTTGGAGTAGGGTGAAGTGGCTGCGTAGAAGTTTCAAGATTTCCTGTATATTAAACAGTGGAAGGAAGTCCAATACAGCGTAAGGATTCCTTGAATTCCAAATCTGGAAATAATGAGAAAAGTATACTGCTTTATGTTTTTCTATTTATAGAAAATATATATATATAAATAAAAAGGTAAAGAAAAATATGAAAAAGTTTATGGCCTAAATGTATTTCTAACGATTACGAGAAAGTCTTATTTTTATCCTTTACGCTCAACATAAGTTTATAACATACGTTTCGTAAGTATTGATATGCTTAATAAATTCATTTATGATCGTACTAATGTTCGTAATAATTTTCTTACATTGGTCAATTTCTTGAGTAGTATTTTAGAAAAGATCGTTTAAGGCCGCGCTTTTACGACAATTGGAAAAAAATGTATACAGGTCCGCGCAGGAAAATCGTCTGCTAAATTGTGCATAGCAATTAGCCTATATATAAGAAATCTCGCTAAATAGCGTGATATACTTTTAGGGTATAAATTCTAAAACTTATGGCCACACTGAGAGCGAAAGTTTAAAGTTTAAAAAATCGCAGAGGCAACCGTAAGTGGACATTTCCATTAAACGAAACACGGAATGTAAGAAATCTGTGGCGAATACCGGAACGATTAATCATTAGAGGAAGATGACGGACGATGGCCTTATACTGACTCTTAGAGGTCTTATAGGCCTTTACTTGTTCTCGGCGCATATTATAGTCTATCCGCAAACAAAGGGTCCCCCCAAAAACTGTCTTAAAAAGTCGAGAAAAAGATGGTTCTCGTCTCTTGACGAATGACGAAGAAAAGGGGCAGAGAAACCCCAATCCCTCTGTATATAGTCACTTACAATTTTAGATCAAACCAAAAAAACTGTAATAAAACTTTACAAAACTAATAAACTGCTTTCAATCAACTTCTTTAATATCAGTTCTTTAATTCAATTAACCAATTGTAGGTTGGGAATTCATTTTTAAATAACTGCAATCAATCTTCCCTAAAATTAAAGTCACGTGACGATTTTGTAATTAATTTTAATTGTTTTTTTGTCTATTCTAAGACTGAAAGGTTCTATACTATTCGTAAAGTAGAAAAATACACGAAAGAGAGAGAGAATGGGGGGTTGCGAGAAATTTGATTAATGCCGAAGCCATTCATCACAACGAGAGAAGAAACGATAGGGAGGGGATATCTATATATATATACGTAAGCCATTCCCCAAATTACACAAAACGTTATCGATTTTTCTTTATTCTCTTTAATCCTATACGCGACAAACTCTCCTAAAACACGTTTGAAGATCATAATATTCGGAATAACATTATTTCCTCCAAAAGAAAAAAAAAAAAAATTTGATGAATTTTTCTATACGTTCCTGAAAATGGGTTTTACTCAGACATTAAATAGATTTTTTAAAAAGATTTTTTTTTAACCGTGAGGAAAAAAATTCGGGAAAAAGAAAGCCGATTTTTACGCTTCGCTTCTCAAAGGAGTATGGGAATAAGGGAGGAATCTTTAAGAATAAAGTTTCATTAACGCCCCACTCTTTTAATTAGCGCGAAACAGTGGGATCTAAGAGTAGAATAAAAAAAAATATTGGGAAAGAGATAAATATTTCGGAGAAAAATGTATTAAAAGTAGACTCGCTTTTGAAGAAAAAGTGAAACGAATTAAGTTCTAACCGCGCTGATGGCTTTTTCTTTTTGATAAACTCTCGGGAAACTTTTATCGAGTAATAGTAGGCCTTTTTTTCTTCCTTATACACATCAAAGCGATCTAGTCCTATTGGATACAGAACCTCTTTTCAGTTTCATGTATTTGAGACAAAAAAAAGAAAAAGATTTTTTATTTTTGGGGAATGAAACCTAGCTCTTTCAAAAACCGCTTATTTTCCGGGAGTGCGTTTTAGGTTCAGAATTTGGAGTAGAAGAAAAAACTCGGTAAGAATTCCTAAGTGAAGTAGATACGACCGCGGTGAGTGTTCCAACCGTTAGAGAAAAGAGATACCCGGGAGAGAGAAAAGCGCCCGTGTAAGAGAGAGAATATAAGACTTTTTATAGAGTAACGGACGGCGTGCTACACCTTTCTTTTCCCGGGTGATACGAGCAAAGCCCCCTCGGCGACCAACCGCGTCGATACACTTTCACCCGTTAGAAAATGCCGAGCACGTTGTTGGATTCGTCAAGTCTCGACAAAGAGAGGATATGTTATCTCAAAAAGATCTTGATCAAAGCCCCGATAGAAGCCCTTTTAGGCTGGTCAAATCAATAACACCTTCCCCCTCTCAGGATCCAATTGAGAAGCGAGAGAGAGAGGGGAAGGATTGAAAAAGAAGGACCCAGAAGAAGAGAAAACGTAAGAACCTTTCGTCTTTTAACAATAGATTTCTCTCTCTCTCTTTCTTCAGCATTCGTGGTTCAAAAATCTGGAGTTGCAATAACAAGGCGAGGCGGAAAAAGGTTAGCGAACTTTCCCACCGTCGGCATTAGGAGGCCGATATCGAGCAATAACCGCTCTAGAAACGTTACAAAAATCCAATAATATCGCGACAAAAACTTTCTCGTATAAGATCCAGGACGATAAAGAAAAAAATGGCTAGCTTTAATCTCGCGGACCACAACGAATATACGGACAGACAACTTTCAAAAGCCTCGATAAGCTAGAAAGATATTGAGGTCCGAAGTAATAGGACTCCCGAGTTTAATGTTTTGCCTACAATTTACTTTCTTGAAGGAATTTGAAAGGTATTTCAACGGCATAGAGGACCATAGAGGCGAAAAGTCTATTCCGAAACCGTATTTGGAAAAGGCCACGCTTCCGTAGTTTCTTAGGCCGGGCGTCGAGAGAAATCTCCAGTCTATAAACCCTTTCGGGTAGTTTCGGTATCGGCTCTCAAAATGGGCTTTTTCCCCCTTTCAAGAGCCCAAAATTCAAAACTAGAAAAGCTTGTTTATATCTGGGCTTTCAATACCTTATAACACACGATCCAAAAAAAAAAAAAAAAAAGGTTGAAAAAGTTTCCCAGTCATTTTCGCGAGTCCATAAAAGGAAACTCGCCAAAGAATTTTTTTCAAACTTTTTCCCAGATTTGTTTCTTTTAACTTTCAATATATATATACTCGTGTTCGAGAGTGCTTGGACACTACTACTTTTTTCACTTTTGAGATTTAATATTTTGTTTATCAATCCGCCAAAGCTTTAGGCATTTTGTAAACTTCATCCGAACGAAACACTTCCTATACTAGAATATTTTTCGGTGAAAATAAACCGAGGTGCTTAAAATTCATGACTGGATATGACGATTCTGTCGGCGAACCTTTTTGCAACGAAAAATGACTAAACTAAAAGCGTTGGATGGGGTGAAAAACCACTATTTCCTGTTTAAATTTTCATATTCTGTGTTTATGCTCAAATAAATATTTATGTATATTAATATTTGAAGTGTAGTTAGGCTTAACTTTGAGAACAAAAGGTTCCAAGAATTGACACGGGAATTAAATTATCCTGGTTCGACACATTTCGTCATATTCGGAAACACATTTTTTTATCGAGTGTAATATCCGATAACTTAAATTTTAAAATTTTTAGAGACTAAAATATGATGTTTAATATTTAAGTAGTTTTAAATTTCCAACCATTTAAATCCCGTTTTGAGAGAAAGGCATGCAGGCGAATCAAACCTTATATATTTAGACATTTATATACTAATATTATAAATTATTAAATCGATAAAAAAAATCACGTTCTTGGGTTACATTCTCTCTTTAAACATCTGCCAAAATTGAATCTCACTTTAGGCAATCTTTAGACGGCTTATCTATCAAAATCTATATCATTTCTGCTAAATTTAAGTCAATTGCTTAACAGATTAGAGAGGCGATCGAGAGTCAAATTGGAGTCATGGGATCGAACAACGATCAAAATGTAGTACCGTACGTTGATTGAAACCCTTTATCGAAGAGTGCCTTTTGAGAAAGACATAGGACGTTTGAGCCAATCTCTCTTCCCGATATCGGCTAATCGCGGTTGGCCTAAATTCGATTAAAACGAGTTTTAATCTGGTTAAACCTAAGTAGCGAGACGGGGGTTCCCGATCGTTTATCGGAAATTAATCTACGAGCTTTGCTAAATTGACAAATAAAATAACAATTAAGTGGGGCCGACAAATGAGCTTTTGGTTTCTCGTTTAAGGCGATTAAACTAACTAGCCAAGAATCGAGATATCAAATTAGTACCCTCTAAAAATCATTACTACATTTATTAACCAAACAGTTGTCGAAAAAAAGCCTTAAACTTTCAAGATAAAAGTTAAATAAAGTAATTTGGAATTAATTTAATCAAATTAATGAAAATGTCGTAAGTATTAAAATAAAATTAGATTTTCTATAAATATTATTATAACACCAAACTTCATTAGGAAAATTACACCACGCCTTCGCCACTTCTATACCGTAATTAACATCACCACTCGAGTGGCGCAGATAGGCCTATAGTTGAGAAAAAAGATCAAGAAAAAGAAGACTAAGAAGAAGAAGAAAGCTAGTTTGGAAAGAAGCGCGTAATGAACAATCATATTCCCCGGGCGGCGCCTAATCAAGGGAAGGTGAAAAGGTGAAGCAAGAATATTAAACGCCCCTCTCCGTCCCTTTTACTTTTCTACAACTATTCTAACACTAGCTTCATCCCCCCGCTCTTTCTCTTTTCTCTTTCCTTCTTTCTCTCTGAGGCTTCTAATTTCTCCTAGCTCCTTCTCGTATAACTAGGACTCGGCGGTATTCCTAGTTGGGATGAAATAAACAAAGAGCTCTCGGGGAAAGAAAACTCAGGCAATAAATCAAAGTAATGAGGACAAGTGACACGCGCCCTTTTCCATGGAATTCCATTAATCAAAATTGGTACGCGAGCGCGTCCCGGAGGCGTCCCTCAAAACTATAGCGACGCGAGAAAAGAGGCGAAACTATATATTCGACGCTTCCGTCTCCAGCGTAAACAGCCATATAATATAGGAATAGTTATACCCACTCTCATTTACCCCTTCCTAGCTTCTTCTCTTCCGAAATCTCATTGTAAAAGACAATCCTCTCTCTCTCGCTCATTCTCTCCTCTCACCCATCGCCTAGCTAGTATTCTCTCTTACAAACCGTCCGGTCTAATGCGTTTCTGAGATAAGGCTAGATCTCTAATAAAATTGATGGAATTTCGTAAGGGGAGGATGGAGAGGAGGGGTGGAAACAAAACGCTTCCTATAAATAAAGGGAAGTCCCTTTACGCGGGCCTTATATCAGCGAACCCAGTCCCCCCCTTTCCCCTTTATTAACACCGCGAGCGTCAACCAACAAAAAAAAACTTCGATAAGGATGGCCGGCGTAACGCGTAATTGTTTACCGCCCTCCATATATATGTATATATCTATTTTTAAATAGGTTAAATAAAGCCTAAAGAAATAATCAATCATGAAATGTATTGTGTATATGATGTCATAAGCCAAGGACATTAAAGAGCCTATAAGACAAGCGATGGTATTAAGGTTTACAAAGGGAAAAGCGTAGGAAAAAAAGACTGGCCACTTACAATGCGCCTTAAGGTACTAAATATATTCTTTAGCACTGGGATTCTACGCTTTTTAGCTATGCCTCCATATACCAGGGGCGTGGGTGTAGGCCTTATTTTGTTTCCGGAGTCGCCGGCATCGTTGGAAAAGACGAAAGCAAGTAGTCGCGAATGATTACTTGAAAAACGTGAAATTTTAAAGGGAAACTTGATTTTTAGACACGGTTTTGGTCAAATTTGAAAAAAAGAAATATAAATTCGGGCCAATCATATTATTTCAGCCTTCAACAGCTCTTGGAATGTCCTAACATTAAAAGAAAAGGCGTTTGATCATTAAGACTTTGGTGGTCAAACTTCGGCCAGTAAACACCTTGGTCTTTTAGACGTTTATATCCGTAATAGGTGTTCCTTTACTATGGGCTTGACTATCTCGTTTCTTTTGTTTACTATACTTGTTTTTCTAAACTTTAAACAGGTCGCTTAAGACCTATATTACAGCTATAGATGTTCAGAATGGGTTTAGCACGTCACGAACGTTAAAACGCAATGTGATATAATGCCCAGATAAAAACTTTTCCGTCTTAAATTTAGACGATCACGAATAAGTTACCGTATCCAGAAGTAGGGTTTAGTTTTTCTTTGAAAGTTCAAAGAGGTATGGAGGAGAGGGGTAATACAAATTTATATTGGAGGGCTAAGACTTGAGCAATCCTTTTCTCTCTCTCGCTTTATACCGAGTTGATTCTTTTTCAAGGAAGACCCGCATGAACTAGAAATCATTTCAAACAAACGGAGAGAGCGTGATAGAGTTCAGTGTAAGGAGCGGAAGAAGAAGTAGCGAGCCATTGGGGGGCGGGGTGGTTCTTGAGTAAAGCTCGAATAAAACCCGGGAAGGATTTACTCGAAGCGGAAAATAAAAAGTAGGAAGAAAAGTTGGTCGAGGAAACATTTCAAAATGTTTCGCACCATGTATATTACATCCTATTGCCGGAAGTTAGCTTTAAGTGTCCGTTCGTAGTAGATTGGCTAAGCCTAAAATGGTGTCTACACATACTCATGAAGATTCAATAAAGAGTAGGCTACAACGACAATAATAGATCAATGCTGAAACTGTCCTCAAACGGAGAATTAAAAGTAAAATCAAGTTTCTGCTGGATTTTAAGTCTAATTTTAGATTGAAGTTTAACGCACGCGTACTGTCACGCGTCAGAGTGCAACTTGAAGCAATATTTAATGAAATATAGATGTCCGCACTGCACAAGAGTCTTGTTCTAGAACCAAAATCTCCCATAGTTATTGCTCCATGTTCCGCTACGCTGTTGAAATATGTGAAAATGCTCCTTACCCGTAAAAACAATCTTATTATTAGATTAAAAATTTATTTCATTCCCGCTATGATTTTGAGATAATCTGTTCGACCCTGATAAGCCTAATTTCATTTTTGATTGAGAACTAGAAGCAAATCGATAGTTAAAACTACTACTGAACGTAAAAACTTCAATAGTTTAATAGAAAGAAACGGATGTTACTAAAAAGAGCAAACTCGTATAAAAAACGCTGCTCGTTTGTTTCTTTCGGAATGGAGAAGAGAGGCAAACAAGGGTCTTAGGGCCGAGCGTGATTATAAATCTTCCCCAATACGTTAATGTCCCTACGCGGATTAGGTTCAGAGTTTTTAAACTATAGGATAGAGCTTTCAGCCTCCAGGGAAAGGGAAAAGAACTTCGAGTGATCTACATCAGTGATCTAAAATATGAATCGTATTCTTTCAACAACAAAAAAATGAAAATATAGCATTTCTAAATCTCCCTCTTCTATTTATTTGATTCGTATTCCCACCGGAAAAAATCCGAAGTATTTTGTTTATCACTTAAGCCTGTAGTACGAGCTTTTGGTATGTACATAGGAATATAAGATGTTTATATAAAAAAAGCACCTGAGGAAGAGGTTCCTTACTCAGTAGAACAATTAAACATCAGAGTTTTATAGTAACGAGCTAAAAACCATGTTACAATTTGGTTTTACAGTAAAATTAAGTTCACGAGCTACATATAGACATTCATACGCGATCATACTCACAAAATATTAACATTTAATAAATAAGCGCCTGTAAAAGTGCTCTATCCGTTAACCTTCGAGTTTAATGTTTGTATGTATTTTAAAATACGGTAATTGAATAAATATCTATTCACATCTCTAGAAAGATATGACCTTTAAAGCTAAACTGTCAAAAATATATTGAAGTTTATCAAATTACTCGAAAATATATTTTCTTTAGTCACACTTTTAATAATGAACGGGTAAATTTATTATAACCCGTAATATATTGCGATATAATTCAATTAACTATATAAATATGAAAGCTTACTTATTAAAAAGTTAATTTCATCATAGATGAGGAGATTTTCGGATGAAAGTGTAAAATTCTAGGATATATTGAACCGAGAGTACGGTATAAAATTGATGAAATATTTTGATAGGAAGTATTTTATATAAGGCTATTTCTGGTCGGCCTGTCTCCGATTTAATAAATAAGGGATGAGGGTTTACGACCGCGTCGTGTTTGATAATTCCCGGGAGAATTACGAAAGCTTGTTCGATGACAGGGACAATCCATAAAGGTCAAAACGACTTCCTCGGTCAATACTGGGTTAACACGATCTCGTAAAGTTTAATCAATATGGGTACGAGGAAACCATCGAGTTTTACTCAACCCTCGGGCGAATTTTTACAATTTAATTTTCTCAAGTTAAATAGATTTTGGAATATTTAGGACGTAGTGAACCCTCTTTATATCCATCAAGGCTTATTTTTCCTACACAATTTTTGACGAGATTCCTCCACAAAATAATGGATTAAAAATAATACTAATAATAATGATAATAATATAAAACAGGTCCAAACTTTTGTGTTCGTGAAGGTACCTTTTTAAGTGATGATATTAGTTATGTACAGCTTAATTTTAGCAACACGAACGTTGCCTTGGAAGGCACTATATAAATAATAATATTTCAAATTGTAATTATCCCTAAACTCAATATTAAAAGTTACGAGCAATTAAGTAATCACTTAATAAACCTGAAAAACGCTAACGCCCACCACTTAATAGAAAGGAATAGTGAAGTCTCGCCGCTGGTTTCAAACATTCGCCATCGTTTCAGTCTTCTATTTGAATTTTCAATATAAAAATACTTCTCGTACACTATTCCTTTTAATATCGAGGGAGATACGTATACCAATGGTTAAAAATGGAAGTTTCGCGTGGTTGAATTGAGACTTAAAAAGTAACAACACCTGTGAGAGATGGGAGGCGCTCGAGTTCGGGAATATTTCCAATTCGTTACGTAAGCCTGCCTCGACCAAACAAATTATTAATTCATCCGCTATACGGAGGAGTGAGCTGACAAAAGTCGACTACGCCCAATATCGAGAGGAAGAGAGAGTCCCCGTTCTTTACGTAATAAGCCCAAATCAGAGTGGCTATACCGAAAGAATTTTCCAGCCATTTCCCGAAAGGGAATGGGGTCGAACGAAACTATATAAGCTCGAGTATATACCTTGGACATTACCGTCCACGGCTAAGTCAAATTTATAGGAAAGGCTAAAAACCAGAAAAAGAGGTACCAGCAAAAGGTGGTACGCGATAGGGAGTCGTAAAAGGAGCGCGAAGGCGAGGCGTCCCAAAAATATTTCCCAGGCGCGGGTTTCGTTCTTTAACGTCAGCGCCAGACGGTCATACATTAGGCAAATGTCCGAAGAGCCGCGCTATCGAGTGTCTAAAGAATGGTCATTCCCTTCCCTCATCCCCTCCAAATCTTCCTGGCGCTTTATATAACGGCCAAGTCCTCGCAACTGGATGCCAAAAGGATTGTCTCTCTTAACAAAGCGGATCCTCTTTCCGCGCCTCGTGAAAGTGTCCACCCTTCGATCAATCGATACCTCAAGCCGACAACCTACAATGTTCTCTCGTATACGTGTATCTCATTTGAAAGAATTAATTCAACAAGAAGTTAATAAAGACCTCAAAATATTATGGAAGAATTGCCCTCAATCAAGATGTAAAATGTTCATCAACTATTTGATCTAAGAAGTAGCGATTTAATTGCTAAACTAAGTGGCTTGAAGGTTTAGACTCATGAATCAATAGTTTTACGGTTTGACATAATGTTTACTACCAACACCTGGTTTTGGGGCTCATCATAATGTAACGAGTAAAGCCAAATGGTTTAAAACACTATTATTTCAATAGTACGTCTGTCTATCAGTCAGGAACGATAAAGTTTACAAGAGACGTTTGCAAAATGAGAAAAAGCTGTATAGCGAATTGATACAAAATGTTAAACTTCATTGGGGAAAAGTAGTTCATGTAAACTGTCCTTAACAACATCACTTCCATAATCTAACTTGAATTGTGTGAGTTTGAACATGGCCAACTTAGATCAGCTCCTCCGTCGACGGAGGGGCTAATCTAAATTGGCCATGATTTGAATTTTATTTATTTAGGTTTTAAAGTATATAACGTTTTATTAAGATAAGACGCGTAATAGGCGTTTTAATATAACTTTAGTTTCGTGAATTCACATATTTTTATTGACCGGTAAAAGTTAATTCAATACCGGGTACTATACGCCAGAGAATATATTTAAAAAAAGAATCGACATTGTAAGCTTAAGCTTGGTAATATACGTACATCTATTTATAGCGGGAAACGAGGCTAATTTCAATTACTTTATTTAATATATTCTAATCGCGAAAAGTTGACCCGGTGGCAATTTAGTAGAATAGGGCAGACACGATTAAATAAAGGCGATTTAATTAAATCTAAACGGCGGCGACGCGATTTACGAACAAACTCCCGTACCTCAGTCTATCCCAATCCATTTCCTTTAAACTGTAAACAAGACAAACTCGAAAATTGGTAAAATAATATTTTTTTTTCGCGCCCGTTTTCGAAGTTTTCAGATATTTCGATATATTAAAGGCTACATACTGGAATTTTCGATACTTCATAAACCAATAGCACCAAACCCCTTTTACTATAGCTGTAGAGAATAGTGCAAATGACGAGAAATGGGTGAATCTATAAGTTTTCCCGAGTCGCTCTGGCGCTGAGATGTCTCTCTCTCTATATATATAGATATATATATCCCAACATTTCCGAGGGGGAATATCTAAAGATTCACGCCATCCCAGCAAGCGCAACCGTGGCGGTCTGGCGGAAGTCGTCCCCCACAAACGTTTCCTCCCTACGTTGGTTTAGTTTCCCTCCGGCAAACACGCTCCAAATTCCCCAGCTTAATAGGGAATGTCTTTAATTAGACGCTATTCAATAATCCTCGGTTCGATAATGCAAATGAACCAATCTCCACTAGCGCGACCTATCGAGTGACCCAGAATACCAGAAGAAACTTCCATCCCTCTTTACAATTTGCTTCCTCTCTCTGTCTCCCGTCTCCCTCTCACATTCCCTTCCGCAATTCAAAAAATAAAATGTATATTCAAGTGATTCTGTCACTGATTCTTCATGCAAATAGTTTTTGAGTAAGTAGTCTAGTTGAAAAGTTCTTTAAATTGAGTATTGGACAGGCTTTAGTGAGTGCGCGTACTAATCCACGACCCCCTTCTATTGGAGGGGGGCAAGAAAGATGCGGGTCTTATTTTCATTAAGCGAAATCAAGGTCGTAGCCAGGGCAGCCAAATATATGTTTTAGCCACTCACGTCAGCAACGTCATCAGTTTAAGAGAACCAATAATTTATAAACTTATGTTACGTATTGAGGAGTTTAGTTCTTCCTTGGGCTATCAGTCAGATTAAACTAAAGGCAATGAATCAAACATCCCCTCTTGCAAGTGGTACGGTTGCTTCCACGGGGTCTCAGAAAAATCGCACCATTATATATGCAGTTTGAAAACTAATTTGATCCCCTATGATATTTTACATTGGATAGTAATCCGCTTCATCTCATTTTCCTTTATATTACAAACCTCTTTTGAATAAAAAGTAAATATCTAATTTGAAAAGCGTTAGAGGATGGAAAAGTTAGCAATCAGATTCAGATTTTTAGATAAATATATTTTTTACGGGTCGTTTCAGTTCTTTAAACCAACCTTTTCTAAAATCTACGCCATCCCTTAACCCTCTTTGAAACTTTCGAATGTAGGTTAACTCAATTTCGTATTGAAAAGAAAACGGGAAAGAATTTATCTTCAAATCTATTAGGTCCATAAGCCAGTATAGAATACATCTTTTCTCTCTTATTCAGACTCCAACTGAAGTTTCATTATTTAAAAAAAGAAAAGTATATATAAAAAAAAAATCAACCCATCTCGGTTTCTTTCTTTCTTTCAGTTTGTATATAAAATTAGCATATTTATTTCCCTTTTTCCCCGTATGGGAGGGGGGATAGAAAGCCATATAAATGATCATATTTCTATCCATCTTTCTTATTTATTTTTATTTATTTTTTTATTGAAGAAGACCGAGTTCTATTTTGGTGGGCCAAGTGTATATATATAGATATACACACGCGAAGGAATCGACGCCTCATCAATTCTCGCGAGGGAGGAGACGCCACCAAAACCTCGGTGTTGAAACCAGAAGAAAGCTAGGCCTTATGGGGACCTGGACAGGAGGAAAAAAAAAATAAAATAAAAACGTTTAGAGACGACTTATGTTTTCCGCGCGAAAGGGATGTGCGGGAATAAAAAAAAAAAGGGCAAAAAAACTAACACCGGCTGAACACGACTTATTTTTCGCGCCAAATCCTAAGAACAGAGATGAAACGAGCGAGTGAAAGAGCTTGGAAAAATATGATCCGAACGCGTTACGGGTTTAAAAAATAGAGCTCACATCAAGGACAAGAATCTTCTTTAAAAGATGAAGATTCGTATGGTGTGGAGTTTCTGTTATGTTTTACAACAGACAATGGAGTAAAAGGAAACGACGTGCAAGTCAGTTATCGCCGAATTATATCATAATTGGCATTTTTATGATTAAAAATTATTAAGCGTAAAGATTTAGGAAAATCGGAAAAAAATTGAAATGTCAACTTCGGAGTTATATGAAGAAGAATTATGTTACAATAAAGAATTCTAATTATTATTAGGTAGATCTAAAACAAATAGAAGAAAAGGCCTAGGACAGGGCCACCTAAGAATTAATACCTTATATGCATAAAGAAAATTAAGATATTAAAAAATATGTTTAAGTGGAGTTTGGTTTTAAGAAAAAATACAGAAAATTCTCCGCAAAGATACGCGTAAGTAATTTTCCGACTTACATTTTTAAAATATATTTTAAAGCTAATTAAAATATATTTTAATTTAAAATCAAATATTTGTAAGACTTGTCTTTTCAAGAAAGATTAGACGACGAAAGAATTTTTTCGATCATACCGAGAACGAATATGTCGAAGAATTTTCATCAATTTCTTATTTCTAAAAAAGGTTCTATATTCGACGTGTCAGGATCAGTTTTCAATCTTGTTCTTTAAATCCTTATGAAGTTTTAACATCGCGTATTAATCCGCCCTCGGTTTCGCTAGTTTGCAAACTATTCTAGAAACAAAAGTATGCGGTAGCCTACAATCAACCCACGTATAAAGTGGTATTTCTCGTATTTCACGCTACATACGATTGAAGTATAGCGGAGGGGGGCTATTTTTATTTACAGTTTTTCGACCTTATAGTCCTCAGTTTCTCGAGAAATAGTATAGGATGTGGCCAATCTCGGAGAAACGAATCCTATCGACTAAAACTCCGTGTAAACAGAAAAGACGTTAATAGAAAAGTTCGACGAAGCGCATTCCACGATTGGCGGCGAGCTCCTACGCCTATAGCTTCCCTGCCAGTTTCCTTTCTCTCGAATTAGAAAAGGTAAGAATTCTCTCGCGCTTGAATAGCTACGACGAACCGATATAACGAGAAACATCGCAGGTGTTTGCCGACATCTACAGGTCCCACCAGGGAGAAGAGCCAGAGAGGCGGAGAAAGAGAGATGGAGAGAGAGAGAAAGGGAAAAGAGAGGAAAAGGTTTAGCCTGTAACTGGCCACACTCTATCCAGATTCCGAGTTACTCTACAACAAAAAGAACTAAGGGATCGTGTTAAATTAAGGGGAAGTACCTAGCAAGTTTTGTGAACGCAACATTTGGTTGTTAAATGGAAATCAAAATCATGCCAAATTTTGTTACAAGAATCATAAGCAGTTTAATTACCAATTAATGTAGACACGCAATAGGATTCGATTCGGGACTTGTCAAATCATCTTAAAGGGAGAAAGCAACCTAAAAACAAGGGATTCCTCATTGTTTAAATAGGCCTAATCCAACAGTAAAAAAAATACAAAGCAAATATTAAACTAAAGATAAATTTAAAACTTATCCGGAAAATAGGCTTAGCTGGATTCATGAAGATCACCTTATACTATTGGATTAGGACTAATTAAACGATAAGGAATCAATAAAAAAAACACTTGTTGTTAGGTTGCATACTCCCTTTAACTTTGCTCACGCTAAAATAGGTTACACGAGAGAAAATAAGTCGGAAATTAATGCAGCGCTACTAATATCCGGATAACTAACATTGCCACTTCGGCAAAAAAATCATCGTTTACACAGTATACACCTGTCGTCTCTTAGTCTATTTTATCCCTAAATTCTGGAACTCGTCCGTTGATGAAGCGCTGGCCGCGTAGGAAATGAAGGAGCCATTATTTCTGATAAAAATAATTAAGGTGGAAACGGGGGAATAAAGTACCTTTTCGCCTTTAAAAGCGGAGAGGAAAGATGAGAGAAAAAAAAACTTGTTCTAGTAAAATGGATAACTTTTCCATCTTTATCCGGAGATTTTTATCAGTTTGAGGTACGAGTCTACGGGCAAAACCTTCTTTCCCTCCTGTATTCGCCCACTAACGCCGTTTAACGGACGAGAGGAAATCGAGCTAAGCGATAGGGAGAAAGTTGAGACGATTCTTGGGAACGAGAGAAGCTCGCGTTCGTCGAATCATTAGCCATTTTTTCCCTTCATCTTTTTCGCTCTGATACTGGCAGCGTAGGCTCCCGACCGGCGAGATTTTTCAAGAGGTACAAATGGCCCGATGATGGGTCTCTTTCGAAAATGATTCGACGTTAATGCGAAGTAAGCGTAATTAGGCCCGGGAACATTTTTCGTCCAGGGAGAAATCACCCGCTTCCCCGTTTTCTATCACTCTTTCGTTCGCTCGCTCTATCTCTCCCAGCACACCCCAAAACACCGATAGGATGGCGCTTTGATTATGTTGGGAAAAATTATAGGAATAATCTGTTTACGGAAGATGGGAGAAAAGTAATGTAGGGATTTTTTTATTTTACTTTTTTTTAGCATCAACCAATTTAAGCGGCTGGTGTCAAATTTTCTCAGACTGAAAAGGATGTTGAGAGTAAAAAAAAAAAAAATCCCCCACGTACACGTATACCCGGTAGACCAAAATAATTTGCGTAATAGTTTTCTAGTTTTTATTATCAAATTAGCTACGAGCTATGTATATAATTCATATATTTATATACGTGTAGATTTATCCCCTTGGAAGGCAAAATTTTTTTATCATCCCATTTTTTTTTCAAACTTGAAATTTCCCTAATCACGCGAGGAACCTATAAACGAATATAAATCAAAATTCGTACCAGTATGCAGGATATTAAAGAAATCTCAAGAGGATGAAGGGAAAACGCGATTCGGGATAAGACGGAGAAACGTTAAGTTAAAGGAAAAAGACACTTTCAAAATATTACAATGTTTGGGTGAAAAGTATGAAAAATAGAACAAATCTTTTAACGTTGATTTGAGTTGAAGATTAAACAAAATATACGTAAAGGTTGTAGTCTAAAATGGTTTTTTTCCCTCTATTGAATCGAACCCTTCGCTTGACAATTTGATTTTGCACTGATATGGCAGAATGACTTAGACATTAATAATTACATTAATATGTATTTAACGACGCCAAACATGAAAAGTAGACTCGAAGAAGAAACGTTAAGCTTGGACCTATTTTATAGCAATTTGTTCACTTTTAAATCAAAAAGTTTTAAATTATTTATTACCAATTTTGGTATTTTAACAGAGCAAATTGTAAAGTACCATTACCCTGATAATTTACCACGTAATTAAAGCGGGTAAATTGCAGGTTTAGAATTGTACGAACAACGCAAGCTATTAGAAAAATTCTTGGGGTTATTATTTTTAATCAACTTTTAAGTAATATTCATGGTTTTAAAATATTTGCATACATTAAAGTCGGAATATCACATATGGTATAAGATGTGTTTTTCCTTTAATGAACATTGGATTTATCCTATGTTCGCGCATCCTACAGGTATCTCTGTGATTTAATAAGATCAAGCGAGGATATAATAGGCGTCCTGAAGAAACCTAGACAAGAGCTCGCGTTTTTTTTTTTTTTTTGGAATTGAGAAATCATGCAGCCAAATTGAAAATCAATACAAACTGAATTATCTTTTATTAATCTACAAGCGCAAACATTTTTCGCGCCTAGTCGTCTACCTAAACCTCTCTTACATCCCCTTCCCTACGCTACCAAGCCACCCTTCAGGATTTTTGGCAAACACACAAGCTTCGAATGTGGGCTTCCTTACGATTTAATGACTTACTTTTCCACCTTACTAAATGATCAATTTCTCTAGAGGAATAGGGTAGGCATCAAAATTTTGGTGTACCTCTCATGCCCCCGTTATCTCGTAAAAGGGATAATGAATGGAGAAAAACCAGTTGCTTTTATTCAATAGGTCAATTTGAAAACATTACGATGTCTCAAATACATTCTTAAAACGTACGAAACAGTCACTTGATAATGCAAGTCGTCCCAAATCCTGTATAAAGCAACATAATAAAAGCAACATGTTTCCTAATTACATTTCATTTTTTCTTTAAAGCCCTTCTAACATTCTTTTCTTCGATCAACAAAGCGTCGAAACCTTTCTCTCTTTCTCTCTCATTTTCTGTCTGTTCCTTACTTTTTTTCATTTTTATTTTTACTTTCAGTCGAGCGGAAAAGATAGCGATTAACAAGGGCGTTGGAATGCCGCGTCATTAGCCCGATAATCGAAGAAAACTAGATAGCAGCTTGAAAATTACTTGTTGCAATTTATCGTATTCTGGCTCCGAGTTTAGAAAGTAACTGAAAAAGGGCTTTGACCGTTTGATATCCGATACATTTTTTATTATTTTTCTTTCTTATTCATTTTCGTTTTGTTCTTTCAAAAAATGTTTCTTTTAGAAAGTGGGGAGGAAAAACGTTAACCGATATATTCCAAAGCTTTCCCGGTATCTTCGCTTTGGAATAAGGTATTCTTATAAATCCTCTTCTCCTCTTCGTCGTCTTTATCCCGTTCCGGGTAGAGCTCATCTCCATATCAATGGAGCGCCGATTTTTCTTACGGATTTTTACGGGGTTTATAATCTAGAACTAAGCTCGAGTTGGAAAACTTCAATCTTCTCGGGATCCACCCACCAACGGATTCAGGGAAATCGATTAAAAACTCTCGGAGAGAGAGAGATAAAGGAAGAACGAAGAAGGTATAAGAAGAGGAAGAAGGCGAAGAAGAAGAAAGAGAACGGGGTCGAAATCTAATATAATATTCGTGACACTCCTATCCACTTTTATTTGCAGAAATAATTACAGTCTAGGTTCACGCAACTCTCGAAAGAAAAAATAAAAAATGGGAATGAAAGAAAAAATCTTTTCGCGTCTAGAGGGGGCTCAAAAACTGCTTATTAAATTTTTACAGAGAAAACGAGAGAGATCGAGCTAGTGAGATATAGATAAAGGAATGAAAAACCCCTAATTATTTCACCCCGATATACCAGGACCCTTTTCCGTCCCACGCCTCTTTAAAGGGAAGATTGAAGATAAAAATAAAATTTAGTTTTAAACTATTCAATTCACCTTGAAATTAAGTCTTAATAATGCTTTAAATCAGAGTAAAACGTCTCTAATATGTAAATTTAAGGTAGTGTTCAAATATGGGTTCAATAATTCTAACAAAAAGTATTTATTTTTCATTCTCATGCTCTCTTTAATTCGCTCGCCTAGATCTAGTTTTAAGTAGATAAGGTTTGAATATTTCTTCTATGATAATAATAGCAGGGACTCCCCGTTTTCGACATTATTATATCGAAAAAGGACAAAAACACCAGGGGCTGACTACTGACCTAGCTCCTCCATCCGTGGTTTACTTTTAGTATAGCTTCGCTTGCCTCTATTCTAAAATATGCGTATTTAAGAATTCATTCTCTTGTTTTAAAAACAAATTATTAAGTGAGTAACAGAGAGCTTTTTCTTTTTTTTTTCTTTTTTTTTGGTCGAAATAATCGTTTATCATCCTTAATTGGGATCTAGAGCTCGTAACATTCAAGAAGAATTAATAAATCAAAAAGTAGATGTTTTAAATTTTACCAAAGTACTAGCCAGCCTTTCAAATTTAACAATGCAAAGGAAAATTTCCATATAATTGAAATTTTCCTCCTAAATGTATACTTCCCTCTGCGTACTAAAGCTAGACGGCTAAAACCTTTTTACAGGCGTTTGTTAAATATATACTAAGACGACATGCTTCGGATTGTTAAGTTTTTTAAAGAAAATCCAAAAATTAAAGTTAAACCCGACTATCCAAAATTCAGCACATTTTTTAATAAATATCAAAATTCATATTTGAAATTAACATTTAAATCTAAAAATAGTTTTGAATCGATAACGATTGGCTTATTGTTGGAAAATAGAGCTGGACTAAATCCTCATATTAGCAGGTTTAAATAGTTGGAGATAAAAATTGCCTAGTGTGAAAGGACCTTTAGAAATTTCTTGATTATAATTATGACTTTTGGGCAAACTAATAATATTATTTTATTATAGATATAAACTGGTAGATTTTACGATAATGTTCAACATCATAAACAGTTGGAAATTTCAATATGTTCAAAGACAAAACTAAGATATTATTTCGTTCGCTAGAGGCCACATAGTTGAAACTCTTGACGATTAACAACGGTTGCCAAATCTTTTAAGAAAAATAAGATCATAAATACTCATCAAAATTTTTACTTTCTGTATAAATATACGACCCCGTGACTCCAATCTCTTCCAGTCTCTAAGCATCCGGGTATTCGTTAAGGGACCCAAGTTTACAACCGTGGTTTTTCTCGTTTTTAAACGTCAAAGACCTTGTCGTGCAAAACCCTAATTTCCTTCGTTCGCTTATTTGTAACGAGGGAAGCTTCATGTGACCCCGAGGAATAACGACTATAAAAGATATATACTGACTATAAAATAAGCCAGAAACATTACCATTTAGGGCCAGCGAGACGCGCTTACATATTTAGTTTCAGTGACAAAACTTCCAAAACAAACGAGAGAAAGCGAGAGAGAGAGAGGGAGAGAGAGAGGGAGAGAGAGAAAGAGACAGAGAAATTGGGGGGAAAAGGTACCCCGTCGACTTAAATGTATATAAGGGAAGTCTTGGTTTTCTTCATGGCATGGGGTTTGCGATTCGAAAGGTAACGACAAGGGTACCGGGATACGTATGTGAAACCAGGGTCCCAAAAAGAGGAGAGAGTAAAGAGGGAGGGAAGGGACTGTCGCGCCAGATGACGCGGAAGCTTAAAAATAACGGAAGGAATGGCTCAGTGGTGAGTAGAACCCCGTATAACCCTCCTCTTTTTCCACGACGGTGTATTTATGGTTGTCCAAACACGACAAACCCCTTCGGCCGGGGCTCGTAAATTACCGCGCAGTTTCGGAGAGCGGACTCGGAATCTCTAGGTTACTGCCGCTTAGCACGGGAGGTTTCCAACAACCTTACCTTACGGTCTCATCGTAAACACTAAGCTATCACGAATAAAGGATTACACAAGGTAATATCTTAAAAATAATCCTCATTCGAGGCTTACTGAATATTCAGCCTACCTGGATGGATAAAATATTTTTCCCACCAACATCTAAGAGCTCGTTTTCTCTACGATTATAACGTGGTCGAACGCCCATTTTTCTCGCAAAAACCTAATGGAGAGGGCGTATCATCCTGGGCGAGACTTGACTTTATTCCCGAAAAGCCAGAGAGGCATAAGCTATAGTTCATCCACTGTTACGAATGCGATAGATTGAAAGGCGCAAATAGACTGAAAGGCGAGTAAGGCTAAGTTCAGTGACGCGTACCGAGGTATCGGTATAGGCTACCGATTAATATATTTCCTATCGAGACGGTATCAGTGGTACGCGTCGCTGATCGCAGCAGAAGTATAGTCGTCGTTCGCGTAGCTCATTCCGTCTGCCTCTCTCTTTATTACATACAAAACAGTAGATAGACTACGGGGGAAAAACGGCCGGGAGGGCAAGATACGAGTATAGGTACTAACCGAATTAAATCTTTTCCCGGCATTATAACGTATATATATATAGAGAGATCGAGAGAAAGAGAGAGAGAGAGAGAGAGAGAAATAAGAGAGAAAAAGAGATAGGCTGGAATTAATTTATGGGTTTCGCTAAGGGGGTTATATAGAGGGAAGAGAGTGGTGTGGTAAAAGCCGCGTGGCCTATAGGGTCCGAAAAGTTGCTTATACGGTGACGGACGCGGTTGTTTTAAGGAGGAGGGGAGAAAAAGAAGATAAAAGAAATCAAAACGTCGAATATGTATATATTTATAAAGATATTTATACTCGTATTTGAATTATGTAGTTTTCTTTGTAAAGGGGAAGACCAGTGTTGCTAGTAAATGTCTGAACGAAATCAGAAGCAAAGATAAGGGCAATAGAACCGTCTAGTTTCGAATACCATACAAACTGAAGCACACGCGCAAACGTATACTGACAACTCCGCAATAAAAGAAAAGCTAAGCAAGATGGGCTGAATTTTATCCTTCCCAGATTTCATTCTCGTATTGAAGGAGTTATAAATATTACTATTTTTTTCAATGTGAGCTTTAACATTGCGTATCAACGCTCCTCAGATTTTTCATTACATTAACCCCACCAGAACAGAAGATTGGGAACTATTGGGTTTATACTCAGTTCCACGCTAGGTAGGTACTTTAAAAATTTCAATCGCAAAAAGGGTTTTTATGGGAGTGTAGGTCCCTTTTCACAGGCAGAGAAGTGGTCCTATAAAATGCTATAGTTTCAAACAAGTCCTATATTATCATGTAATTTTTATTCAATTTATTTAACAGCCTATTTCGCGCGTCGTCTGTAACTTGAATGTGAGGCACCCTAATAACCAAAGTTGTATATCACTTTATATCATAAATTAAATTCTGTCCTATATTATCGACCGTATAAAACTTAATTATGTGTCTAGTATAATGGTTTATTTTGAAAAAATAATCTTGTATTTCCTATAAGGAATTGAAATTTATTGTTGGACTCATTGTTCTTAGGTTGTATCAGAGTATATAGTATAAGAAAACCACGAATTAATGTTTCCTTTGACTCGGCTTCGTTCTTTTTAGATTAGCGTTAAACGCCTATACGCGAAGAGATGGCCGCGTCGTAAAACGGGGCGTTAGATCTTAACCTCGAGTTTGAAGAAACGTAAGCGAGAGTCGGATATACTTCGGCGGTCAAGACGGAAAACGATAAGCAGACGCGCGGAGATTTTCCCCAAAATATATAAAAGCCCGATATAAGTAAAGCCAACCCCTATTTACGACTACAGCCGCGGTTGGATCTATAAAATTAATTACCCTAGAACGAAATGGCGAGCTAGCCGTTCAAAGCGAAATTAGTTTTCTAGAACTGAAACTAGAAGGAATAAAACGAAGAGAGAAAGTTGTCGAGAGCAATCCCGAAGATTCTCTCGTTTAAATAGAGGATAGAGAAAGGACGGAGAAGAGGGAGTAAAGTCTTCCCGAAGTAATTTAAAGCGATAGAAGACAAACGCTTTCCACGAGTCCTGAGGCTATTTCCTTCCGCCCCTTCCACGTTTTTCCCAATTTCGCTTCCAGCTCCGAGAATCTTCGCGGTTATTTTGGAAAAGTTCGAGGCGATAAAATCTTAGAAAGCAAACATTAAACCGCGCCTTCGTATCGGGAGAAAACTCTCGGTCCGTATACGTATATACTTTATTCAAAGTTTGAAGGCACGAGCGGGGTTATTTTTGACCAGCTTAAAACCCAGTGACCATGCACGACCTAAAAAGACGCGAGGTCTACTTCTACTCCCACGATCCCCGTAGCTCGTTCTCTTTCAAGAAAGATCTTTCTTCCGTAGCCAGAATTCGGAATTATTTTTCCAATATGAAGGAAGCGAGACGGAAGGTTTATTCCGACCTAAGCCTTTTTCTTTTCATTTCTCGGATTCTTTTGTCTCCGCTTTCGGCTATAGGACGAGAACGATGGAGGTTTAGACCGCGCGAGGTAGGGGGATAAGAATTCGGCTCTTTCGGTTTTGGCCAGGCTCCGAGGGGACTCGTTCTTCCAGTTCTTCCCTTCGTGTTTAGAAAAGTCCTGGAAGGGGGAAGGACTCGAAAACGATATATCCCGACGACGTACGCCTATTTAGTCGACTAAATATAAAGAAAGAAGAACGTTCCTTATACGAGGAAAGAAGGAACTTATCGTTAACTCCCGCGACCGAGAGCTAGAAGAGAGAATTTCCCAGAGCTTTTTCCCAAAAGCTTCGATAATCAAAAGCAAGCACTCCCGGATCGCTTTCTCGATAACGTCCCGCGGATCGACGCTAAGCGCCCCCCAGGCTTTCCATCTACCAAGCTTCAAAACCCCCGAGAAAATATCCTTCCTTTTCTATTCTACAAGAATATATAGGTGAGTTCACACTTACAATATGTCAGAGATTTCTGAAACTGTTTTAAAACGTCGTTTTGTATAAGATAACATTATAAATTTTCGGGGTCAAATGCAGAATATATTTGATAAAGATTTTATAATTCGTCTTAAGTTTTAAGTATAGCGCTACAATTCCTGATAAATCTTCTTCCATTTCTCTTAAGATTTCGGAATAAAAAGGGGTCTTACGAAAAAAATTGAAAATATATTACTCAGATGGAGCATTTTCAACTCATCCTTGTACTCAGTGCCCGTGGCGAGGGTATTTTTCTCTCTTTGTAGATTGGGTTGAAGGATTTATCAGAATCTGTTTTTGAAACCCTCTAGACGCGTCTCGGGCCATTCCGATATAAAACTTTAAAAGGCCCGTGCTCGTAGATCAACGCAGTTTTCCATATTTATTTGTAATATAAAGACCCCGAACTCTTCTTGTCGTATGTTTTAGACACGAGTGGATTATATCTTTAGAAAATATTTCACGTGGCCTGTTCAATTTTAAGATTATTTGCAGTTTAAAAAATATCATTAACCCATTAGTATATCAATTCTTTGAATATAATATTAAATTTTGCGAAACGGTTTAAAATTGGAACTCGCAAATATTTTTAAATTGAATGTAGTTCTGTTAATACTATACGAATTAAATGATTGTATACGACCTAATTTAATTATTGAAGTTTAACAAGTGTTAGTAAAAAAATCCATTATTTCTTACGAGATAAACCATTTCTGATATTTAAATGAATAGAAGGATAAAAATATCAAAACTATATTCTAGGTACTGTACAATAAAAGTATTTTGAATATGAAAAGTACTTTTTAATGTCCCCCGATAGTAAAATAGAAAGGAAAAAAAAAAAAAAAAAAAAAAAAAAAAAAAAGAGAGATCCGAAATATATATTTATTTTCTTTTACGCGTAATCCCCTATACCCTTTCAATTCCTCCGGTTAACATGTAAGTCCATTTAGCGGAAACGTGACAGAAAGCCTCGTGTTCTTCCAGTCTTATAAGAGCGGGGGATAGAGTTAATCTAACTCGGGCCTTTTTTCTCCCTCGTTCCCTATTCTTACTATATAGGCTAGCTGAAAAAGAGCGCGAAGCTGGTGCGGGTGGGCGACCGCCCAATGACCAGCGGGGAAAAGGTCAAAAGAATAACATAATACATAAACGAGTTCGGTACCCAATAACGTTGTTATTTTTCTTTTAGTCTTACCACGGCGTTGGAGAATAAAAAATACTTGTATCTCAGCATTATAGCTTTCATCTCCGAGTGTTATAGCATTTCTATATAATCGGGGTATATATACTGGCCAGCAATGGGTAAAAGGACGGAAGATGGGAAAACTAAGGTCGTGTGTAGGATAGAAAGCGGACGAAGGCTATCGTAACTTATACACAGGGTGTGATTTCGGAGACAATATTTTCACGATGTCGCGCTAATAAACATACCACAAATATTTAAGGGCTAAATATAGTTAAAAAGTTGGGTTTGGCCCAGTAAATGTAAATTCTAGTTTAGTTTCTAAGGCTACCTAAAGGAGAGAAAATCTAAATTTACAACAGCCGTGTTCACACTAGAGACTTTCAAATCGTTTTTAACCATTTTCGAAAGGTCAAAATGGAAAATTTTGGGGTGAACTGTAGAGATCCTTTGTCCAAAAACCAAATTAATCGGTTGAAAAGTCGATTTGATCATTTGAAATGGTTTGAAAACGATTTCAAAGTGTCTAGTGTGAAAGCGGCTAAGGTATTTAGACGCCTTCGCAAACACGCGTCAATTAGAAAAAACGTAAAGCATAGTTAGTGGAAACATCGCGAACTATAGATTAATAAAACCAATTCTCGCACTTTTCAACTTTTGTATCCTCGATATTTTCCTTCAATTCTTTATCGCTCGTCAGCGTGGTAGTTTATCAGTTGCGGTTACACCCTGTATGACATAAAAATAAACGTGCGCGCCAGGCAAGGACCGGCGGCCGCCAGAAATCTCATTTTCTACTCCAAGAGATAAATTCGCCGAGAAAAGAGTTAAGTAAACCGCGAGGAGGAATAAAAGGAGGATAGAAAGGATGCCTAGTAGTTTTCTCTAGCCACAGCCTGCAGCGAAGCGCCCCCTTTTCGTTAAAAAGCGAATTATAGGAAACGTCAAAACTGTCGACCCCAAAAATGAAAACATTCGTTTAATTTCCAAATAGGGCGCCTAGAAATAACAAGTCCATTAGCTTTCAAAAAGCGAGCGCGTAGAAAAACTGTCTTTTCAACGTCTCACGCAAACTAAGTATACAAATAGAATACCGCGTTCAACAAGTGAAACTTTAAATATTAAATAAAATATAGTTTATTTTGAAATCTCAAAATATTCATCCAAATACGAAGGCAATTTTCAACCCGACGAACTAATTTCGGTAAGTAGGTCTTCGGTTATAAATCGGAATTTTCGAGACGTGCTATAACGCGTAATCCTCCTCCGAATTATAAGAGAATAAGGAGTTAAGTACCGGGAATTCGAGCGGAAATCTAAACGCCATAGCGAGGACGAACGACGCTTTCGGAGCGACTAATTACGAAAAGGCTTTATCCGTTCCATTCACTCTATATATATAGAAGTTTATATACATATATTCGACGCTGGTGGTGAGAAATAATCTGGCCACCAACACGTCGCGGCCTAGATACCGAAAGAGCGGGGGATTCTGCACGATGTTGGGGAAAAGGGGGACCGTAGCCATGGCTATCGAATCTTCGCAGGCCCGTGCCTTTTACGGCTCGTAGTTATGCCCGAACATAAAAAGCATTGGTTATAACTGGGATTATAGACCGCCTATAAGTCGAACCATAATAGAAAAGGGGAGAGAGAGAGAGCAAAAGAGAGAGAGAGAGAGAAAGAGAATAAGGCGGAGGAACGTGTCCCCAATCGCTTTCCAAAGCCATCATCGGACCCTTTCGCTTACTTTTAGTAATCGCCCCTAGGAACCTACCGACTTCTTTTTCACGATGAACCAAAAGAGAAAGAAAAAAAACTTACACGGTGACCGTGAACGAGGGTTAGTAGAGAGAGTGGGAGAAGTTCGCCAACCAAAGCTCTCAACTTACAATTCGTTCCCGTATCCACTTTCCATTCCCCGACCGCCCTAGAGCCAGCCACTTTTTATAGCTAATATTCTTCCCCGGAGTTATTTCAGTTTAGCTTTACGGATTTAGGAGGAGAGCGGTTTCTTAAAGAGACTCGATTTTGACCGGGGTCTTTGGGAAAAACGCTATCGTCTTCGTACAGCCTACCGCGCAGCCTTTGCCGCTGGAACTCGATTACATCCGAGTTTTATTCATCCTTTTCCTTTCTCTCCATCGTTTCGGTTACGAAACGCTATTACTTTCTCATTCTTTACCTATCATTACATTTTCTATTTACAAAAATCCCTTAGGTGGGAGGAAAAACGAAGGGTAAGCGAGGAATAAGGAGTATAGTATACCCGGTTAAAGATAATGTCGAGCTTAGGAGGGATTTGGTGGTACTTAGTCCGGGCTATTATACCGGACTGGGGACCACTCTTTATCTCTAGGGTCGAAAAATGTTGGCCAAAGGAAGTTGGGGGTCGAATAAAAGGGGAAGGAAGGTGGTGTCCGTATATTGGGTGAAATCAATAACTGGAGGCGATGCCGCGAATGAAAGAAATCTTCGCGAGAAGAAAAAGAACGAAAGAGGAGAGAGAAGATGAAGAGAAACGGCCCGCAGAGCGCCTGCGCCGACTTTGTTTAGTAACTTTTCCCGTATAGAAAAGACGCGGAAATTTCCCGAGGCTCTTATTTTTCAAAGCATCAGCGCGTTGACTCGGTTTTCGACAAAACTATCCGTGACAGAAAACGCCGGAAAGCGACGCCGCCGCCGAGTGGAGCTAAAATAAACTTTTCTATACCCTTCTCGGTCGGGAAAGCTAAGAGAAAAAAAAATTCAATATTTAAAGCGGCACGGTGTTTCGGCGGAAAAGGTTCACGGACTCGCTACGTGAAGGAATTACTAAAAGCGACGAGGTTAAAAGAGCGTTTCGAAATTAGCCCTCGTTAAACCCCCAAAGCGGCGCGCTTTATTCGACAGTAGGCAGCGCCAACTAGAAGTTTAAATGGCCAGGTTTTAAGCGTTAATGTATTTGTTAGCTAGAGGGCGAACCTTTAACACGAGTCTCGTTCTAAACAAAGTAATTCGAAATTCAGACTCTCCGGCGTGAGCTAGTTTGAAACCGCGCGACCGAAAGAAAGGGGAACTAGAATCGAGCAGGCGCGGACGTCGCTAGCTCTTTCTCAGTTGTAGAACGACCGTTTCCAGGGTTAGTATCATACGCGGCGCTTTAGAAAACAAGCTTTCACCGAGAAGGCAGAGAGAGAGAGAGAAAGAGTCGAGCTCACGAAGAAAATCAATGCGCGACACGGCCAGGTAGATAGTCTACCGAAAGTGGCGCTGAAGGGGGCGATAGACGAACTCGAGTCGCCGAACGGAGAGGAACCGACGAGGATCCAGAGATCGCGCGCGCGGGATCCGTCAGAAAAGTCTTCGAGAGGAAGCAACAGCATCCGCCGCCCGGGCTAAAATCAACCCTTAAAAGAGGAGAGAGCGAAGCGACGGGCCGAATATCCCAAAACCAAAGAGGAGAGAATCTATAGGAACGACCCAAAAAAGGAATTTTTCAACGCGAAGTATATATTAGAGAAAAGAAGAGCACGTCTAACGGAGATTGAGTAGATTCCACTCTCCCCCATCCCTTCGTTTTTAGAACCCCGGGCCCACGGGCCGATACCGCCGGCTTTTGAGAAAAGTAAAGGCGAAAAAATATCGGTGGTGGCGTGTATACCATAAAGGATTTTTCTTCGCTAAAGCAAAGCGTGAGAAGGAGAAATTTCGTGGTTCACCTCTAGCGCGGCGGAAGGGAGACGGAAATCTATTTTCCTTCCAAAAAAAAAAAGAAATAACGTTTAGACGCTGGAAGCGAGAGCCAGAAAAAAATAAAAAACAAAAAGGAAAGGGAGTAGGAGCGCTAGCTGGAGGAGAGTTATTTTTTATCGGCGAAATTGAAATACGCCTATAACGGTGTTGAGTAAGGAGAGAAAATCGCATTTGCTAAGGGCGTTCGTATGTACGGGTTCGAAAGAACGGTTTGTCCCTAACAGAAGTTTACGGTGATGAGAATACCAGAATTGGATATACTTTATATTCTCAGGTACGTCATATTATACATTTCATATTTAATTTATCAATATTTGGCTTTATTCTGGGGATTGTTTTAGTTTAGTAACTTCGGTAGTGATGTAACGGACGATTTTAAACCTTTAAAGTTATTATTCGCGTCCTTCTTTTTATCAGACTTCAACTTTCAATATCTAGTAACCAAGGGTTAAATAATTTAATCAGTTTTTATACAATTGGCATATAACGTTTCCCCAAATCTGGCGTATAAAAGCTACGTCGACACTATAAACTTTAAAACCGAAACGAACCGTTTTGGAAAGATCTCGAATAGATGATTTAAACCTCCAAAACGGGTTTAATATACGGTGTGAATGTATCTTTAACGTTTCACCAAATATTTTAATTACAACCAAGATGAGGATTTAAAATCGTCTACGAGATATCACGACTATGTGTTCCCGGGACGTATCTCGAATAACCTAAATTTTAACAGATTTATACGAAGTTTAGAATATATTATTTCCCTTGTACGAATTCGCCACCGCTATATTAAGCTATATCCTTATAGAAGCTAGAGATAATAGGGGTAAATTTAATATAAATTTCGGGCTTCTAATAGAGCGTTTCCGGAAGGTTTTAATTAAAGGTCGCAATCGTTACAGCTAGTCAGTAATTATTTTACGGCTCGTGAATAACAATTTAAGCGGCTATTTTGCCGCCCCTCGCCGTTTATATTAAAGTTAGCTTATACACGCGAGCTCGCCGCCCATAAAAAAATAAAATAAAGAAGAAAAAGAAAAGTACTGGTAAAGCATAAACAATATTTTTAATAAATTACCAAGCTAGCTGAAAGGCGTTCGCCTAACCTCATTATCGGGAATAAAAATTGAGGGCGAAAAATGGCAAAGAGGTTGGCTCGTTTTCGGGTATGTAGACTCGACGTATAGACTTACATATTGATGAGAAGGCTATAGGAAATTTCACCCTAATTTGACAGAACGCGCGAAGCTAGGCTAATAACGTACCCGAATTGTTAAATATAAGATATAAAAGGACCCTATAATTTCATACGCTGCCAAATCGAAGTGAAATAAGCTTCATACAGTTCGTCCATTACGTTAGAAGAAATAGAGTGAATTGTAACAAGCATGAAAATGTTAGACGCGTTTATTTCTTAGCTCCCTGCCTTTCTCTTTATCGCTTCAACGTTAGTGGAGAGACTATTGAGTTATAGCTGGCGAAGGGAAGGCCTGTGAGGAACGGTGGCATCCTTATGTCATCAATTTAGTTTTAATAAGGGGTCGCGAACCGAGGCTGTGCTCTAGAAATAAACCAATACTTTAACAGTCTAACCCAACGTTCTAACCCTTTATAAGCGTGGGCAAAACCAATAATCGAGCCGAGAATTTCTAGAATATTTATATAAACCCTTATTTAACAAAGCTAACGACGTGTAAATATCCAGTAAGGAATAAAATTAATTCCTTATGTAAAATATTAGATCATATATTGTAGAATAATCAAAAAATAGAGGAGGGATAATAAATTAACGAAGCCTAAAATTTAAATCGATGTAGGGGATGACGCGATCTAAGAGATGAAAGGAAGACTATATATCAGTGTAATTTATGTGTAAACCCAACTATGGAAAGAAGTCACTTGTCCATGTTTTTTCTAACGGCCCCTTTACAAGTGTTCCAACCATCGCGCTTCTGTGTTCAGGGAAAAGCCGACATTTAGGGTTTAAAAAAACTAGAAAAAAATATGTTGCTTGTGGGTGGGTTACGTATAATCTATGCTTAGAGGTAGAATGTACCTAATGATCTTTGTTTTTACGTACTAAAACATATTTTTAATTAATGCAACCATTTAGGTGACAAATTACTACCACGAGTTTTATTTAATTATATATAGTATGACGTGGTTTATGGCCGCAATTGCTAAATATTTAATGAGATGCTTATAAGATTAGCTTGGGTCACTCAGACACGTTAAGGCATTCATTAAAAAAACAAAAGACTAATAACGTTAATTATTTAACATTAAGATTAGTTACACGTCGAAATCTTATTTAATTTACTACTGAAAGAACAGATGAAAGTGAAAATGAAATGGCGAACGCTATTGGTGGGGAGACTGGTTAAAACTGAAATATATATTTGCTTGAAAATTATTTTATCAGTGAATTAGGCCTAATTTAAACGATAAAGATTTGACAAAAATATTTTGTTATCGGGTTTCATTCTTCCTTTAAGATGATTAACGCCAGTAAATGGAATAAGCTAAATCCGGACGTGATAAAAAACGTTAACCTTCTAAATTAATGAGTTCCATATTGATAAATTAGGTTGTGCCACGCTCTTCTTGATGTCTGATTTTGACTATTTATTGTTTCCCATTTTGTCTGACAATCTTAAAACATAGAAAATTCGTATTTTCTTATATTTATTGTCCCTTTTTCGGTATTTGTTTTATTTTATAAAACTTCTCGTGAGTAAATCAAATATAGTTATTCAAATTAAGGGATGTTGAAAAGGATATTCAAGTAATCTTATCGATTCTAAAACTAAATTATGATTACGTAGAAAGTAAGTCAGGAAGTTTCACTAAATTGTGTAACAAATTTGAAAAGATTCTGATTTTGGAAGTGAAGAGGTCAGGGATTATTCATGAAATCCAAATGAAAATTGAGTAGAATTATAGGAAATATATTTAAAAACGATTCAAAATATATCGTTTCAATGGAATTTCACTCTAACTTCCCTAAGTGAGTTTTAATTAACTACAGTCATTGCAAATTATCTCTATATATCTCCCAGCAACTTGATTGATGGAATTTCAATAATTTTGCTTAAAAATAGACGAAATTGGCTTTCTCACCGCAAACCTCAAAAAGATACAAATCAAAAATTGGCACTATGCAAATAGAAATTCTTGCAAATATTTTTCTCTTTCGTATTTTTTTTCCCTCAATATAAACTATGACTAGTTTGAACTCCAAACAAACTTGGGCGAGTGTCAGTTTTAGGAATAATAGAAAGAGAAACGATAAACGGGGACCCCTAAAGCCTGAAACAATTTTCGTTCTATATATATATAAGAGTATATATAAGACCATCACAAAAAAGCGGAAAAATATAAATAAAAAATATATAAGGGGTATAAAAGAAACGCAATCCGTTTATGGCAAATAAGTCTCAACCAAATATAGCGTTGCTCAAAATCAAGTCAAACGTATTGAAACTACGTAGCGAAAATAACAAGCTTTATATTTTTATATATCATATATATATATATCTATAAATATATATCAAATATATGTAAGTAAAAAAAGGAAAAAAAATAAAATAAAAAATGGTGAAGCTTTCCCTTATTCCTAGAAAGTATGATTTCCTGAAACCAATCTCCCTCGTTTCCACCATTGTGAGACTAAAAAAAAAATAATAGAAAAAAATAAAGCTAGGGGAAAGCAATGTTATATGAAACGGAATAGAAACTCGTCCATAAAAAATGGTCCTAGTTCGCTAGCTAGTTCGCCCAAGTGAATGGTCCACCACTTTTGATTCAATAGCACTTTGCAAACTAGCAAATTCAGAGGCGGATTAATACACAATGTCAAACATTTTAAAGGTCAAGTCTCGGAACAATTCATGCTTGTATGGTTTCCAATTATGAAATTAGAAACTAACTCACGAGGAGTTTCAATTGAAATCATCTTGGATGTATTTAAAAATATGGCCTAAATCAGACTTAACATATTCAGTACTAATAGTAAATACAGATGTCAATTACGTCATAAAAAATATTTGGCTCAAATCGATTTTAGATTTTTACAAAATTGAAGATCATTAACACGAAATGAAAAAAATTTCGCGGAGCAAGAAAAAGAAATGCTGACGTTTTAGGTTGAAATAATTGTAATTTCCTACACTCGTGTGACGTCATAGATATGAGATAAAAAAAACATTGAAAGAAATACCCCGATCAAGTCAAATAACCAAAATTATCAACCCCAAGAATTTAATAAATAGGCGGTGATTCATCATCTCTCCTTGGGTATTATTTTTAAAATTTCAAGATTTTCTTCTTATTCAAAATTTATGGAACAGTTTAAACTTCTCCTTTAAGGGTTTAAAATAGTTTTGCGAACTGCCCTTGAACAAAAATAAAGGGATGTAAGTTACATATAGGGTCACGAGCGAGGCAGACCAAAGTGCACGCGTGAGAGAGAGACAGAGAGAGAGAGAAAGAGAGTAAAATGAGGAGAAAAAATATCCCCCACGTGATGAATCGTTTCATTTTATGTTTCTCTTATAACTCGAAACACAATGCATGCAAAAAGGCTTCGCGCTGCCTTTCAAAATATCGAAAATCGTTTTCAATGCTAGAGGTGATGCTTCAAAAGCTCGAAACTAAACCCCCCAAAACTCCAGCTTTTTGCTAAGAATACTTATACCACGCGGGGGCTTAGATTGAGGGGTTTTATTTTATACCGCTCGCCAATTTTTGAATTTTGACCTCCCCTAAACCACCTCGGTCGCTCCACCCTCGGAGTTTGGTTCATTGTTAAAAGGCGGCGGTTTGAAAAAGCAAATACCGAGAGACTGAGTAAAATTTATAAATTGTCAATAGAGGAACAAGTGAGAGGGAAGTAAAGATTTTTTTTTTTTTTTTTTCGACGTTCGCTTCCAGGATTTGGGCATGTAGGATGTACATACTCTCTTTTTAAAGTATTTATACAGCCCAAAGCTTCGCCTCCAGGGGTCTAAGAGAAGGGAGATAGGAAAGAGAGGAAGAATGAGAGGGAGCTAGAGAAGGAAAAAAAAAAAGAGAATCAAATGAAACTTCATCGATTATCCATAAAACTTTCGTGGTTCATATTTAAAGATGTCTTCCGTTTTAATCAAATATCCCCTCCTCCCTCCAACCTCGTAGTCTCTTAATTAGCCGAGTAGGGTCGTGTTTGCATTTAATTAAGAATCTAGTACTAACACTCTCGGTGTCTTTCTCTCGCAAATTGTCTCTAGTCCTCCCTCAAATGATTTCTATACGAAATTAGAATACTACAGATCCCATGAAATTTTTTTTTCGTTTAAAACGAAGGTCGATATTTGGGCTTGATATTCTTTCAGAATTCATTTCAACTTGTAAGAGAGGCTCAACATAGGTTGAAAATTAATGTACAAAATAAATTTATCAATTAACTAAAGAGTACATCTCATGGATATGCAAATTAAACCAATATTTAAAATACCGTTTTTGATAATATCAAGATGGTTTATTAAAATTATTATCATCAAATAAGTACTAGCTTGAAATCAAGTAATCTGCGCTAATCTTAAACACGATTTTTTCTCATGACACTGTCCCTTTAAAAATCGACCGTCGATTGAGAAATGGCTAATTCGATATCGACGTCCGAAGCAAACGGAGGTCATTCGCTATTTTACGGGGGCGGAGACTGAGAATGAGTGCGAGAGGAGAGGAGAGAGAGAGAGGCAAGGATTATAGATCTCACTGATTAATTATACTACGTGTTTCTAATGGTAATCTTTGGGCGCGCGAGAGGGCCTTAATTCAACTCAACGTAAATAGCGGGAAATTATTCAATGCTAGACGCACCGTCATTCGGAATAATGGGCTAGAGAGCGCCTCCATTCGTTTTGAGCCGGCCGCTAATTTCTCAAATCATTACGGCAAAATTGTCCTAATGGTTTATAAACGTCCGAACTAATCCCATCACCCTTCGCCTCTCCTCTCTTCGTCTCTTATCCAAAACCGCGTCAAGGAAAACGAGTCAAAGGACTAAGCATCGTCTACCCATTTTCGAGTCAAACGCGTGGGACCAAACAACAATATTTCAAACCCGGCACCGCGCGAGCGGATGTTAAAACATTCGAAACCCAAATGTAAACACCTTTCCCTTAAAGGCCAACGAGACGAAATTTATCATTTTGAAGGATACGAAACATCCCAAGCTAACACATTGTTCGTAATATACCTTACTTCGTATATAACACCACTCTTTAGTAAACTCGAGCGTTTCTTAGCTTAAGAAAAGTTTCTTATATACCTTTGGGAAATAAGAACGAACACCACGTTTTGACACATAGCGACTTTTTATATCTTTGTATGTAAGAAATCAGGTGCTATAAAATAACGCTAGACAAATATAAAACACTGTATACAGTACTAGATTATAACATATACTTAAACAGACCCTTCAAATTGACTGATTAATGTTAAATTAAGATAAGATGAAAATCAAGCTAAAAGCCTTGTAAACAACTAAGGAACTGAGACGCAAACCTCGAGCAATATAATTGGAGATTAAGTTTCTTGAACAAATATTTTGAACAATGTCGGGGCATCTACATCTACAATAGTTATTGATCCAAGGATGATAACCTCTCTTCAGTTATCCTCGTGTTAACAAGCCTTAACTTGTTATAAAATGAATAAATTAACGTCAAACCAATCATCGGGCCTTTTTTATCTTTAAACTCTATTAAATTTTAAGCGCGAGAAAAATGGTGAAGAACCGAAGCTGAAAGCCGTTTTTCCAAATAGCTGAATATTATTATCACAAACGAGAGATATTCGTAATTTTAAGGGAGTTGTCATCACGTTAGCGCATATTTTTCTCGTCCGGGAGATTTTAAAAACACATTTATACAACTAATCATATTATACTTTTGCTAGAGTTTTAAAGGATGATTTGAACTAAAATTAATAGTAATTAATCGATGGTAACTTGATTTTCCTTTACAACTTCTCTTTAAACTAACGAGTGATCTGTTGGTACAGAAGCAACAAATAACATACGAAAAGTTGTATAAATAAATTGGTTAAGGTTGAGGACTGGTCTTAGAAGGTGGATTTGAATTATAGGCGTAAGATAAGTTACATAAATCGAGGTATTGAATTAATGACTTTGTATTTTGCCATGTCAGGAGATCTTGATCATCCCAACAGAAAGACTTATGATCAAGAAGAAGCAATATATTTCGTTATTATCGTTGGGCTTATTCATCAATACTTGCTGCCTGCTTTGCTTCTCCTCCATATTATTAGGTAAGTAGTCTCCCGAGGGTCTAATTCATTATTGGTCCCTCTTATACGTGGGAGTCTTCGCCACGCGAATTAGAAGCATCTTAAGAATATAAAGAGAGTCGCGCGTCTTAAGCGAGCCAAGGCTATAAGCGCATTACTTTAAGCAATAAGCGCCGGGGTGAAAGAAAACCGAATTAGTAGCCAGAGAAATAAAGTCGCTCCAGTTTACTGAAACGTAATTATATGGCACGCTATCCTTCCACGCCCAAATTGCTCTCAAAGGAAAACTCCAACCAATAAAATTTTCGAAAAAAAAACAAAAAAAACCTAACAAGATACAATTAACGTTAACTGGTTACCGGTAAAGAAGGACGTAAAAAATATGCCCCATGCTTTGTATACTAAAGCAGTATGAATCCTTCTGTGTTAAACTTTACCCTACAACCTGTAGGTTTTGGCACACTATGTAATAAAGTTTCGTTTATACATTTTCCTAGGTAAAATTAATTGTATATTTAAAATTATATCAATCTTGGAAGTAAATTAAAACTCGGAGAATTGCAGTTTTGGTTAAGATCAAAGGAAGGACGAAACGGATCGAGTATGGAAATAATATCAAATTTTGATTTATTTTATTCGTATTATAGGCTTTTAATGGAAATAGATTACAACCCACACTTAAAGGAATAGAACATCTCCGTTTTTGTGTCCCCATAAGGTTCAAATATATGACATCCCATCCTCCCCCATCGGTGGGCTGTTTATTGTTTTGTTATGAAGATAGTTCCAAAAAATACGGGGATCTTTCATTAAGCGTTCTATTCCGTTTAGGTTACCAGCTTATATATAATATGTTTAGGTTGGATTTTTCCTTTAATAATATTTGTTTCCTGATGGAAGTAGAAAGCGACGGGCGAAAAATGCTGTTGCGCCATAACGCTAGGATTTCGATGTTCTTTCGCGATCCCTAGACGTCGTTTCGTGTGATTTCCTACACCTTCATTCGCATCAACAAGATTTTTCGATTTGCCCCTTTCCCTTATAAATAATCTATCTGATACGAAACAAGACGGCAAAAGGGAACTCAAGTAAACACGCAACATGACTCGATTCGGGCCTTGTCAAATTTATTTCGTGCCAAGGTCGCGAAATTAATAATGAGAAATTAAAATTCTCGCCTATTTTACTTTTCATTTCAATATGCTCCCATGGAGGAAAAATCTAATTTAGTAAAAAATGGTTTCACCAAACAGATCAAATGAAAAACAATTAATTCAACAAAAGTGGATCAAAGTCATTTTAAAATTTAGTTCACTTCAATGGATAAGACGATTTCTTGAGTTATTCTATTGAAGCGTATTAAAGTGAAAAGTAAAATTATAGATAAAAACCGTCTCGTGAAGTTTTCAGTTCTAAAGTTTAAATTAGAATGGCAAGAGATCAATTTGACAAGGCCCCGAATTGAGTCAGCTTGCGTGTCTACTTTGAAGGAAAATGACCTCCGAAATTCAATAAGAACTCGAAAGAGAATATCATTTCGCTAAGAAAAGTAACGGGCGTATGTGTTTGACAAGAAGATAAACGCTACCCCTCTGTAACAGCTAGCTGGACAAAAAAAAATCAAAATATGGACGAAATGAAAATTTCGGCCTCTTGAACGCCGTCCTTCCGATCCATTGGAAAATATACAAGAGTAAGGGAGGAAGGGAGATAGTTTTCCGATGACTGTTTTTTCTTACTTTCCCCGAAATATATATATGTAAGCAAGTAACAAAGTAAAATTTTTACGAAGTGGTAAAATATATATAAATCATATATTGCAAGTATATGCTTCTCGTTAAATAAAGACATCACGATTACGATACTAGAGTTCAAAAGGTGTTCACAACTGACCAATTATTTAGGCCGATTATTACGAAATAGGAAAAAACAGTCATTACCAACAAGTAAAAGAAACCCTTCTTAGGAGAACGAGTCTGAAATTCTATGTATAAAAGCTGTCTGCATTTAGCCAGGGCTGAGATGCGTATATTTGATATATTTAGGGATTCCTAGAGCCAAGTCTTGGGAACGGTTTATAATCTAAGTTCAACGTTCTTTGAAAATTCTCGTTTATTTTGCCATTTCGACTAATATTAGAATGAACGCCCGCGGGCCCAAATGGAATATTGAAAAGTTATGGTTTCCTTCGCAGTTTCCCCGAATTTGTTATTTTTTTTTTTTTTTCTCTTTCTCTTTTTTTTTACCGATGATATTTTGATCGAATTTGCAGGTGCAGCGGACCAAGTGGCCATAATCGGGGGAGAGGCCAGTCTTCCGTGCAATTTCACCATGCCTTCACCCGACGATTCCGTATTCTTAATATTCTGGTACCGGGGAATGTCCAAGTCGCCCTTCTACACCGTGGACGCCCGATTCAGCCCTCTAATGAAAGCGAAACACATTCACAGGGGGGTACGCGAGAATCGATATCTGTTCAACCTGAGCTCGGTACCGGCTCTCCTCAAGGTTGGGTGACATTATATTTCGTTTAATACTTCGACAAAACGTAAATCTTTCTTGTTCAAGCGTAATTTACTTTCTCTCGAAGATCTCGCGAATTGAGGAGAATGACGAGGGCGAGTACCGGTGCCGAGTCGACTACAGGTGGGCCAGGACGCAGAGCACGGCAGTCAACTTACGCGTCATCGGTAAGCCTAATTTAAATACAAATCCCTACTTCAAAGCTTTGTCGAATAAAGCCAATACAGAACCCTGTTCATTTTCTGCCTTTACCAAACTTTCAGGGGTCAGACACTCAGAAAATAAACTAGCCCAAAATTAATTTTAAATATTTTATATATTTTTCAAGGTTGCTTTGAAAATCACTAGATACGTTAGTTTATGTAGAATATTTGAAAGTTTCGTATGATTTATATGTATGTGAATATTAAAATTCTGTATTGATATTTATATTTAGAGAGATTCAAAAATCCAGCTTATTTTAAATTTTTTCCAATTTTTTTAAAATTAGGTTACTGTATTTGATTTTATTCGATAAATATTTTTGAATCGAACTTGTATATAGGAGATTCGATGTAGTATCGGTCCCCTGTCGAAACACTCTCTTACTCTCGGTTTCTAACCCCCGTGGATAGTTCGATTGGTGTAAGAAGCTATAGATATATAAAGAGAGTGCGTCGAAGCGAGGATGGAAGAGGAGAGACGAGATTCCAGCTTGGGGAAGCGAAATAAGAAATTTTCTTCTCCCAAGGAATCAAGGGGGAAAGAAAAACCGGGGCTATACAGTTTGGCTTATAAATCCGCGAAGAAGATGATAGCGAAAGTCGCGCGTTTTTTAGAAAAAACGTTCGATAAGGCGTTTCATATATATACTCAACTATAAAGTATATATAAACTAGAGCATCTTCTAGAGAATTCTTATGCCAGATTTGTATAGCGAAAAGCGAGATTTTACTTGGCGTAAGTTTCCGCATAGCGTGACGAACCATTTTTTGATCGCGGTCCTACCAAAATATTCTTTCCTCCCACATCCTTTCGCGGGCTCCAGTAAAATATATAGTAAACCATATAAGGTAGAGAGGTAATAGAGTGAAGAACGGCAAGTATAAGAGTACGGGGTAACGACGTCATTACTGAGTTTTCATTTCATACGGCTTTCACTTTATTGCCTCTAAAATAGTGAACTTACTAAAAAAAGGAAGAGAGGCTTAAATTTACCTTACTTCAGGTACGCGAGCGTCAAAACACGATGGGGGATAAAAACTAAATTGGTATTTTTTGAAAGGCAAATACCAACCAGTAAGGTGAAGCGAGTGGGGTTGCGTATTGAGGGAAAGGATATAGAAAGGGTAAATTTTCACTTTAAGTCATTACTTCACCAAACTTCGGTTTAATTCAAAGGTGTCGCGTGAACCGCGTCGTATCGGAGCTTAAAATACCTCGTGACCATCTTTACATCCCTCTACCTCCTATTTCTATTCTCGGGGCTATTCCGTTATAAACCCCCGGAAAGGGGCGGCAAGGTGTCGAGGACAGATTACAGCCCTGTAATAAAGAAAATATATATTTCCATGATACAGGTATATCGGCTTCTGGGTTGAGTGTTGATAAAGAAAAGATACACTAGCGCAGCTTTTCTTACTACAATATTCCCTTCTCTAGCCATCGGTTGGGAAGACTTGATAAAAGAATTGCGTCTACACAACGTAGCCTTTAGGGTATTCTCGCGCGAACCTAAAAGTCGAGCTAAATGACAAACAAAGAGTACATATGCTAATTAGAGTGGTATTTCGGTTCAAATTTCCCCAGTTTCTAATAAACTTTTTAAATTAAATGTATTAAAATATGGGCAGTAAACTTCACGATAATATTATATATTGTTCGAGTGAAGTTCTTATATACTACTTTCACTCCTATTAGATTTAACATAGTAAAACTTAAAAGTCCAAAACGGTTAATGCCTGCGATGGCTTCTCTAATCTTATTTAGTGGGTATAGAGTATAATATGAAGGTGATAACAGGAAAAATATTTTATATGAATTTAATTTATTCATAAAGTCCAATTAAAAGTGTTCATCTCTTTTTAATCACTTTGAATAATTAAATACTACACTACCGCGTTAATCTTACCAAATACATTAAATATTAATTTAAAATATAAATTTAAATATTTCAAACAAAACCTAATAGGGTTAGAGGTTCGAATACTTTTTTATTCTAATATTCCTATCTTTCGGAAATATATATTTTTTTTTCCCGAATAAATTGTTCCTTCTATAGAACGCAAATTATACACTTTTAAAAGCAAAAATTACACGAGTAATCCCTCTAGTTGAAACAAAGTCCCTAGAGATACGGGTGTTTTTCCGCAAATAAAAGCTGCTACTCTTACACGGGGGGGGGGGGAGGGTAGTTTAATCTGCGGCTAGGAGCGTATCAAGCTCTTAAGAATGGCTCGGAAAAAAACTCAATTTAAATTTTTTTTTTACATACGTATCCTTTTAAAACTAGCTTCCTTTTTTCTCATAGATATATTATGGGGTAGGAAGGTTTGGATGATGGGGAAACTAACACTCGGCTTCCGCTGGGCGATTTTCTTTGTGGATATAATTTTTAAAAACAAATGCGGCGGAAATTTCGCTTTAGATATTGCAAGTTTTCACAGGACGACAAAATATACTCGACCGAAATTTACTAAGCCTTGGTATCGTTAAATTAACTTAAGTGATTGACTAAACAAGTTAATAATAAAATAATTATGTATATTTACGTATTCTTTAAAATAATTGAATCCGTATATCATGGCTAATGATTAAGATGGTTAAACAGCTATCGACACCAAATCACGAATTTTAAAAAAATAATAAAAATAGTAAAGTGTTTTTACTTTTCCGCTAAAATATGCGAAAAAAGCTCAAAATTCGCCCAGTGAAAACCGAGTATATGTCAGTGCACGAGTGTATAAAGGTTATAAAAACGTAGAGTACCTCTTTCATAAAGTTATTATAATTTTCTTGGAAAGTAGTTCTAAAAAAAAAAAAATCGATAAAAAATAATAGGTTCTCGCGAGTATCCTATCTTCTTTTTATTTTTGACGAGTGTTTTTATAGCGAGAAGCAGCTTCCCTTTTCAGGGAGGAGGGATTAGCGAGGATTTATCTCAATATAAAAATAAAAGAGAGAAAGAGAGACGTACGAGCTTCAAAAAGTAAACATTTCGGGTAAAGTATATAGAAAATAAGAAGAACCATGGAAAGGCGGATGACCCGTCTCTAGAAAAGAGAAGGGCGGCTTATTGGAACTTCTCGAAGTGCTCCATCCTCTTCTATTTCTCAACATTATTATTATTATAGCGTCTGTTCGTAGGGGTACCCATCTATCTCGCGGACCACGGACCTACGGCGCCTACCAAGACGTTTTCCTAATTTATCTCAGTTACTGACCGATGTAGCTAATTCCTTTGTTAGATGAAACTGAAATAACCGTTACCAAATATTTATACGGGCCATTTTTTTCTCATTCTTTTCATAAATTCAACGAAATAGAGTTTCGAAAACATTTTAGATTTGAAGTAGTCCAAAAATGATCTCCCGTTGAAAGATGAATCAAGTAAAACCATTTGCCGCGTATTTCGGTAACGTTCTTTTAGGTCCCCTCTAAGAATGGAAGCAAAATCCTACGTGTATACTTAGAGAGAAAGATTTGGACAATAAGCGCGAAAGGATAAATAAGTGCGCTCAGCCTTCCGCATTATTTCAATAGGTCTCATGCCGAGTGTCCGCTTAAAGGAAGTATATTTTTTTTGCTTCTTTTTCTCACGTACAGTGCCCGCCACAAACATAGTCATCGTCGACGACCACGGGGACGCTCTCTCCGGAGACATCGGCCCTTTTAATGAAGGAAAAGAACTTCGACTGGTCTGCAGAGCATCTGGAGGTGAGAGGCCAAACGCGCTTCCCGCGAACGTGTAACGCCCCACCAGCTAAACTCTATCGCCCTTTTTAAAAAGAAGATAAGAAAGAAAGAGGAAAAAGATTACCTAACGGATCGTCTGGACGTTGAATGGGACAAAAGCGAGTCTTACACCCCATTCGCGTTTAATATTTACTTTTTTCTCCTTCTCTCTCTCTTCTTTACCCCGCGAATGGGTCGATAAATCTTAGAGACCTTTAATAGAATCCGCAGAGATAGTTCTAGCCGTTCCCGGTCACGTAACGTCGTCGGAGTGTATACTCTTTTTCTTTTTTACTTATACGAATCTTTCTATGTTTTTCGTTCGCCCCGTCCCGCCCCTGAAGGTCGACCTCCACCTACCGTCACGTGGAGAAGGATGGGAGAAGCGATAGACGGTACCTACAGGGTGGTGGACGGCAACGGAACGTCGGAAAACGAGTTGATTCTTCAGAACCTGCATCGATCCGACCTGAAGGCCCAACTGACGTGCGAAGCCAACAATAATAACGCCACCAAGTCGTTAACGGCCACCGTGGTTATCGATCTGAACCGTAAGTAATACATTCTTCTTTTTTTCCTTCTTCTTACTCGGCTATTAGACCAATATCTCACCGCATCCCTTCCGCAACTCCGTTTCTTCTATTGTCACGAACATTATGATGTTACAAAAAATCGCCTGGCAGGTTCATTGTGCTCGAGATATAACAAGATTTTGTTGCCCTATATCACGTACAGTCAGTTCGATAACTCGAAGTATAGGAAAGAGTTCGTTATTTAACAGTTAACCCTATGTATTTCCCTCATTCCTCCTACATTATTTCAGCGCTTCAAGTTAGTTACACGATTAGATAGCTGATAAGCGGACGTTAGAGAAACATTTCAATTAATTCGCTTTAGATAAATAGTCAAGAGATTCATGAATGGACGATATAAAATTTAGCAATGAATCAAATGCTACGATTGGTTGACTTAAACAAGCCCATAAATTGCCGCGGACTTATTCTTTCGTAACTATTATTTGGGCGAAGTTAGGAGTGGAATTGACTATACAGTGAGATTGATTATTGACGCGGAAATAGAACAGTTGGAAGAGATGGCTCGGGAACATGGCGAATATACGAGTGACCGTGGTCCAGCGCTAATTGCTCTTCCTATAGAATATAACGTTGCCGTCAAGGAAACGAATGGTACCCGGGGCCCCGATATAAAGTATTCGTCGTTAATGATCGTATTCCGATCTCGTATCTCGATATACTCTTTGGCTCTGACACGTCACTAAATAACCATTGTCTTTTAGCGGCAACCGCCGAAAATGATCTGTTTGACCTCTTTCCATCGTCGTAAAAAACCGAATACCAATTTATATCGAACGAGATACGATGATTATAAATGCCCAGGCGGTATTTGGCTGAAATTGATAATTATCGAAATTCGTTAACAATTTCGACGAGTTTATCCGTCCATTTACATACACCCGTTCCCGCGAACGTTTCCATTTTGAATAATATAATTCAAAATTCAAATCGCGTTATTAATTTCGACGAAAGCTCAAAATTAAACTACATTCGATTCTCTTAATCAATTTGAATTAATAATATCTCGTTCGCTCTTTTTCGCCCTTTTCTCGTTTCCCCTCGAAGGCTCGCTCAAAACCCCGGAAGGTCTCGGAGCGGAGGGAGCCGCCGCGTGTGGGAAGGAAGATATTTACAGCCAAATTGGGGAACTCGCGAAAAGGGAGAAGCTAGGTTAAGGGGAATTCGAGGGGGAATAACTGGAGAGAAACAATGAAAGGTATAAAGCGCGCCTTGCCATAATTTTGAAGTCGGAATAGCCGAGAGGGCGGCGGCGAGGGGCATTTAATTCGTGTTTGACGCCTGGAGAAATCCACGACTAATCCCCGCGAGAGATCGATGATACTGGGATATAACGTTACATTCCGAGCTGGAATGTTGATTTCCGAGAGCGAGAATCCGTCTCAATCAACGCAGCCCGGCCTATTGCGGCCTCGCGAATAATAAAGTCCCTACCTCTGAGTCCCCCTCTCTCGCGTCCTATATAGTTACCATAGCGTTTCGCGAGGAGCGTAAACTCGCCTCCTCTATACCATTCGCGATATCCGTCTAGATATATATCTTAGGTGATGCTTATAAGGTGAGCTAGAGAAAAGGGAGAAAGACCGGACCGGTTTAGTGGAAAAGCCTTTAGCCCATTCCCTAAAGATGGCGTCTTCTAAAACGCGAAGGCCACGCGATACCAAAACGTCGAGGTCAGCGAATCCGATTCCTGGCGTAAATGTATATAGGAGCTTCCGAATTTAATTTTCGATTCATACAGTGTTCCATTTCAGAGTTGTTTACTCGCGTAGAAAGGAATGTAATTAGCTTTATGCAAATCCTTCGTTAGGATGGAAACAAATGAATAGGCCGGCCTTTTCAAAAGAGGGGAGCGAGTTGGAGATCTATAGATAAGCTGTCCTTGCGCGCGAGGGTATAAAGTATTCCTTACCTCGCGGGAAGGACGTTTTACAACGATGTCGAGGTGCGTGGTCCGACTTATACGGCTCGGTTTCTCCCCAAAAACTCGGCGCGCTTTTCATAGGACATCGATAATAGGATGGAAATTATGAGCCGGAGTGCGAGGATATATAGAGCTCTAGTTATTATGGAAATAAGATATTTCGCGCTTGACTCCCATTCGGAAAATTTCTCTTTCACGGACAAGAATTTCGCAAGATGCGCGGAATTTAAGTCGGCTTTTTTATTTTTTTCTTTCTTTTTCGATCTTTCGTTACGCACCCGAGAGTTTACATAGAAGAATCTTTAGGAATTTTAAGGAAAAAAATCCACCCACCAGATTAAATATTTAACTAAGAGAAACACCTCTCCAATTTAAATATTATAAATGGTTTGGAGACAAATTTGATAAAAAAATATTATGCCCTCGGGAATGATGAAAAAGAACTCGGAAATATCTCGTTACGTATAAGGTAAAAAGTCTCCGGCACTTGAACAAATTAAATTAAACAAGAGGGGATTCCAGGAAAGATGGGAAGGGATATAGTTAATAAAAAGGGTACACCGTTAATATCGGTGAACGGTGTTCAATTTAGCTTCTGTTTAATATAATTATCTTTTTTCCAATAATATATGTACATATACCGCTACGAGTAATCGAGTTACGCGTCTTTTCGTGCGCGATCCGCTTCCATCCGGTCGCGTTTTCTTTAAGAAAAAAAAGTCGACTTTTCGAAGAATCCCGCATGCATTATTCCGAAACTAAAAGCGGCAGTTACTGAAGGAAACGCCAAGAAGTTGCGAGAGAAGGGAGGAAGAGGGTGGGTAAGGGAATAAAGTAAAATTCGCCAGGAATATTTCGCGGTCGACCAAGTTCCGCTGACTAGCTAGTAGGAAAAGACGAACCTAAGTTTCCCCAATTCTCTTTAAAGGAAACTTTTTTTATTCCGTACTCTTCCCTACTTTCGAACTCGCGTGGCGAAGAACGTTAATAGAAGTAAAATGCAAATGAAGTAGTGTTCGCCCCCCTTTTCTCGTCCCTCCCCTCGTTTTTTAGCTCTAAGACTTCATCGATTTAAGGAGTACACTATCGAACTATTGGACATCCGGGACTAATAGCCATCCCCGGGTGAGACACTCTTTGAACGTCAAAGAAAAAGTAGAAAAATAAGAAAATGGGAGAAAACTCTAAATCAAGGACATGCCTGATGTTAGTAGAAAGGGTAAAAGGAAATTTCACGCGCTTGTTGGTATGCTAAGAAAGAAAAAGCGGAAAAAAATCAAGTTCTACTACTCGGTATTCTGGAAAAGCTCTTGCGGTTTTTTTTTTTTTTTTTTTGGTTTTTTCTGGCGGAACAACCAGTCTCTGTCTTCAATTTTATGCTCCATAAAATCGCTTTATCGTCCAGAAGTATAAAGGCGACTAGAGAAGTCTTACTCGGTCATAGTGTAAGAGTGAGTAAGGATTGGAAGTGGGTGGGTGTGGAGTAGTACTCGGTGTAGGCGCGGCTTCTGACAGAAAGTGTCAATTGCTTAAATTCTTGGTTTTTTTGTCTCGTTACAACTAAGCGCGATTTGTTTCGCGGGAAATTTCAAACCCTTTCGTCTCTGCCGTTTTTCCTCTCTCTTACTTTCTTCCCTTTCCCGAAACCTCCCTGTTTTACAAGTCACGGATTTTATGGTCGCTACTAAATCAAGCTCGTTTGACGCTGGCAGCCGGACATTTCGCTGGACAGAATAGAAATTCACTGTTAGCGTTTTTTTTTTGTTTTTTTTTTTCCCTATCTCCGCCTTCCCTATTGCCCTTTCTCGCCGACTTTATGGATCTAATATCAATAGGAAGAGAGGAAGCTAGGGGAGGGGTCGCCGCTTTCGGAGTGGAACAGAAGGGAACGACGCGCTTATTTGGATATCAAAAATTCGTATCCTCACCCTTTTTCACCCTTCGCCATTAATAAACGTGGCTCCGGAATTTCCAGGGAGGTTCTAGCAAAATGAGGACGCTAGGAAACCAAAGTCGTTTCAGAGACAATTGCGCGGAACGACTTCTCGTAAATAAAACAGATTTTTTTATTTTTTATTTTATCATTTTTTCCTTTCCTTTCTTTCCGGAGTTACTCATCTGGTTAAATCCAATAAAAATATTTTTATACGTTAGCCGTTGAAAAAATGCTAAAGACTTAATAAAACTAAGCCTCGCCTCGCATTTTTACTACGGCTTCGGTTATTGTAATAAAACACTTTTATAAATTATATTTTATGGGAACGAGCGGTATGGCAGTCATGGATAATTGACCGTACGCGTTGAAGTACCGAAAAGTCATTGCTAAGTTGGCGTACAAATAATAGAATCGTGAAAATAATATTTAAAGGAACCCATCTCCCAAAATTTGAAATTCTAGCTTAATATTTGAAAACCTTTATTTCTCTAGATCTGAGAATATTTATTCTACAGATCCTAGTAGGTTGCTTTGGAAAAGGCATAGTTGTACGACAGTTAAAGTATTTCTACAGGCGTTAGATTGAAAATACATTTCCTAATACGTCCCCGGTAAAGGTCTTCCCTCTGAACACTAAAACTAAGCTGTTGAAACAATTTTACAGGCACGTCCCGAAATAAAATAAAAAAATAAATAATAAGTTAAGATAAATTAAAACATTGTAGGGGACCTTAATTTAATTCAAAGAAACTTCTTTCCGAGGAAAAATTAGCTTACATTTCAGGCTGAAACCCAGTATGGTATAAAGATAATCCCAGGGGGCGATAATCCGCGAGAGTTGGGGAAAGTAGATCAAAAAATAGGTCAAAACTGGCTTTTCGCTGCGGACGCGAATGGGGAATAAATTAATCATCTTTAACTTTAAGGTTGCGCTGGCTAAATTAACGCCGTCTTAAGGGATTTTGATGCTTTTCGTTACGGTTACGGTTACGAAAGGAGATAAGGAATGTTTTAAAATTGGGGAGCCCTAGCTGGCTTTATTCGAAGCGAAGTTTATAAGTTTCGCGCATGGCGCTAAAGGAGTATTTTTAAAGTCTCATACACGTATCTCGAGAGATAGAGAGAGAGAAAATTCGAGACAGTTAACCTACATATTATAGGCGTACCGCTCTGGTAACCATTACAGATTAGACCAAACTTAACGCTCGAATAGAAGCGCGAAGGAACTATTGGAAAACGCGTCTCCGAAACTGGATACGACCTCGGCGCGTTGGAGAATTTTACCGAGAAAATAAAGGATTTAGAATCGAGTTCCGAGAGATCGTTATAAGGAACGAGCCAAAAGGGATCGGGGCCGCGAAGAGAAAGCGACGCGAACGTTAAAACAATTTGAGACATAATTTAGAGCGGGGAAAGGCGTTTTACGATATCTGCCTGACAATTTCCCTCCCAATGACCCAAACCACCGTCCCGTCCCGCTAACTGAACTATATAGTTTAACTCGGGCTTTCAAAAACTTTTCCTTTCCTATATTATGTCGCTGGGAAAAAAAATCCGTAATGTAAAACTAAAAGGAACTTTACGATTTCCCCTTTTGGGGATTCAGTAGCGGGTCATCGTTGTCTTTATACGATCTAAATTGGAAAACTTGAGAATAAAGCTTTTTATCTATTTCCTTATATATATTTCTCGTTTAAACAAATTTATTCTTGGAAGATATTAAGTAGGCGAGCAATTGGTATTTCCATTTAAGTATCTAATAATATTACTACGTTATTAACAATCTTCTATCGAAGGGATTTGAGCCAGATAAGCCTAATTTAATTTACAAAATTATTTATTAATGTCGCGGGTAATCAAAGAGAGGATTATAACATTTCCCGCGCGTCAATCGAACCTTAAAACACGCTCTTTGATTGGCCGCAATTTTCCGACATTAATATTCATGTTTTAATCATATATATATATGCTATCAGGATTTCAAAACGGATTTAGGCTTAATTATTCTCGTTCGCGATTTTGATGATTTCTAAATAACCCCGAAACCTTTTAACTGAATAGCATCGAAGGTATGAAGCTTAGGTACCCGGTATCAATATGATTTATTTACTTAGATCTTAGCTTCGCACGTTGACATGGAATCGATATGGGATCCTTATAAGGTATTTAAGTCAAGAAAAGTTGGCTAAGACTATGTTTGCCACGTTATGGCGATTAAGAATTAGCGTTTACGTACAGGGCATTAATAAACAATTATAATATATTTGAATGGATTTTAAAGTTTCGACATGGAAATTATTTTCTCAAGTTAATAATTTGAATCATTTTCCCAACTTTCATTACGCGTAAAATACGTTTGGTTGGGAAAATATTGTCACGTCTTTAGAATTCAACGTTATCGCACGCACGCCGTTATTCATACTATGCTTTTTAAGGGCCAAAAAAATTGCATACATATTCTCTCGACGATATAGAAGCTCGGAGGAGAGAGCTCATTGCCGCGTAATCGTCTATAATACCGAAAACCCTCGACAGCTGCAACGGTAATTATAGAAAATCGGCTGCTCTTTACGCTATAGGATAAAGCGCCTAACGCCGAGAGTGTGGATAAGGAGCTCCTTGGCTTTCTCGCGCGGCGACCTTCTCAAATAAGACGAACCGAAACTTATGATAACGAAAGGGGGCGGGGGATCTTAAATAGGGCGCCTGAACAACCATTACCCATAGGGGTTATAAGTGAGGGAGGAAGAGGATGAAGTCGACGGTCGCGGGCACCCTACCCAACAATTTGTCAAGGGTTTCCGTTATAGAATTGGTGACGCGTACCTGGCACCCCCCTTGCTAAGTCCAACAGCCGCAAACCAGTAAGAGGGATCCTTCATTAAGGAAATTCTTGTACCAGCCAAAGATTTCAAACCTTTTTATGGTTTAAAGAGTTTGAGATCAACCGTTCGGGGTCCTAATCTTTTCGTGCCTCTTCAATACGTCATGAAAATACGTTCGAATATCTTTAGATCCTAGCCAGATTTCTTAAAAATAATTTACAGTCTCTTCATATCCTTGCCAATTCTCCCAAACCGTAGCAAAGTCTCAAAATAACTATCAAAATCAATAAATTATTGTAAATGAACCCTAAAAAGCCTCGTAATTCTTTACAAAGAACCGCGAACCTCCTTGCAAAAAATCCAAATAATAGCCAACTTCTTCAAATCACTCCAAAACTATTCGGAATCTCTCCTATAATACTTTGGAATTTCTCGAAAAATCTTAAAACCTCTTCAAATTCTTTTGACCTGTTGGGAAAAGATCAATCACGATTAACCTTGAACTTTGCGTTACGTAACGTGTACGCAATTGTTCTAAATATCGTTTCCCTGACTTCGGCGTCGACCATTACGGTAGAGAGGGAGCTCAGTTCGAAGGTTGACGACCGAATTTTCGTCGTCCAATATATTCGGAGCGGGCTAAAGGATCGCCGGTGATAAGGCCGCCTACATTAAGAGTCTCGAATAAGCGACGGCCTTACGTAACCAAAGCCAGGGCTCTATCGGAGTAGAACACGCGCCAAGAGTAAAGGGCCAAATGAGAGTACGCGGACTTATAGAAGCCAAAAATTCTTATATACCTAATGATCTAATATATTTAAGATTAAATCTTTCGCTCGCCTACCCCTGTTAATCGGCCCCAACTGGTCTCCCACTTCATAAATCATTAATTTTCCCCTATCCACTTTCTCTCTTCTTCGCTTTAAAGGCGACTCTTTTACCCCGATATTAAAAGACTATGAAATATTGGAGAACGCCTAGATTGAAACTTGCTTGGGTATACCTTTTATACCGTCCAGGCGCGTACCAAACCCGCGCCTTCTATCCCCTCGCTGTGAACGTCTAACGGACTAACCATCCGTAATGGTGGAATGGTAGTTTTCCCCAACCCCTCCGAAAATGTTACGAAGGAATTTCCCCCGATTTTTACACTAGTCTGAGCAACCAGTCTGACATTTAAAACGTATTTACGTAGGTGTAAAACCAGAAAACCTTTTTTTTCTTTCTATAAAATTGTTCTTTGACATTTTTCTTAGAGAGAACGAACTAATTTAGGCTATAAATCACTCAACTAGGATTTTTTACGAATCACGAAAAAAGTTAAATCGCATTTACAAATACTTAAGCGCGAACTAAAAGGGCCGAAGTAAGGTCAGGGAATATCTGCTGTATTGGGATTGAATGGAAATAAAATATTTGAGATCCTGAAGACTGTAAAATCAGCATCGTCAGGGATTATATTAAAAGAAATTTTATGATTTTGGGCGCCCCAAAATTTGTGTGGCCCGTAAAGCATGGTCACATGCCGCATGTTTCAATACGAAACCAATCTTATTTTTAATAATTGACTTGTTAAAATAAATCAGTTACTTTCCCTTTACCCTCCCTTTAAGAATTTGGTCTATAGTATTTTTGTTATAAGATTTCGTATATTAATTTTGCTTTAAGAACTTGGTTTATGGTATTTTTGTCCCAAGAATTTGGTTTATGGTATTTTTGTCCCAAGAATTTGGTTTATGGTATTTTTGTCCCAAGAATTTGGTTTATGGTATTTTTGTCCCAAGAATTTGGTTTATGGTATTTTTGTCCCAAGAATTTGGTTTATGGTATTTTTTGTGTGGTAATTATGCCATAAGAATTTTTATAATAATTTTGCTGTAAGAATTTGGTCTGGTATTTTTGCTTTTTGAATTTGATTTAGCCTTATCAATTAGGTTTGTGGTATTTTTGACCTAAGAATTTTATCAATGATATTTTTGTCCTAAGAATTTTATCTACGGTATGTTTGTCTTAAGAATTTTATCTATAGTATTTTTGTCCTAAGAATTTTATCTATAGTATTTTTGTCCTAAGAATTTATCTATAGTATTTTTGCTTGATAAATTTGGTCTATGGTATTTTCGCTTGATAAATTTGGTCTATGGTATTTTCGCTTGAAGAATTTTGGTCTATGGTTTTATGTTTGGTCTTTAGATTTTTTGTTACGTCTATATTTACATTTAATATTTGGTCTGAATTATTCAACCAAAAGAATAAGGCCAATAAAAATATAAACTTACCCATTTTATATCCAAAATAAAAATCAAAGTCTCCAATATTTTTATCCTTTTTTGATTTCGTCCTTTTTCCGTGTTCTTATAAATTGAATTTTGTCATTCCGCAAACGTCTGATTTCCAAACCTTTTTTAAAAGAAATAAAGCAAGATAAAGTAAAATTTATGACTTCGCTCTTATATCAGAACCCTAAACTATTTTTAAAATAACATATTCAATTTAATAAGAATTCTTGTAAACTTAAATCCATCTCCTATTAAAGGACGATGTATTTAGATTTTCAGGAAATACTATATATCTTCAGTTTGATTAAATAATAAAATACTTGTTACCGACGGCATATTCAAAAGATTATACTAAAAAGAGAAGAGATTTGTACGAAGAAACTGGTATAAATATTTAGAGAAAGGGTACCTTTTCCTTGTTCTTAGACCAAGAATAGAAATGTTGGTAAATTATTATGTCGAAAAAAGTTGACATTGAAAAAAACCGATCTAACTTGGAGATTTTATATTTTCATCAGAAACTAATAGTTTACAATAAATCAGTTACGTTAGTGTAACGATTATCAAATTCCCTAGCAAACATATCTGATAGTAGAGTGACGAGGGTCGAATATTATTTCAGCCAAATGGAACTGACGCGGGCAAATCTAGAGATCGCATCTTTCCTCATTTATTCTTGGTTTTTTTCAAGTTTCTGGTTCCATTTGTTTTAAATTCGTCTATTATTTTCTATAATTTAAACAAGCAAATAGATTTTATCAAAAGAAAACTCAAAGATCTTATTATTTTTTTTTAAAGAACTCGTACTTCATCAATAATTTCATCTTTTAAGGATCAAATAACAAATTACTACATTTTGATATTTCATTGTAAAGAGAATTTCGGTTCAACTAAAAACGAAAATTATCTATAACAAGAAGTTGAGACGGCAAAAATAAAAAGACAAGCTTGAAAAACTCGAGATCAAATTCTTACTGACACGAGCGAAACCCAAAACAAGGCCAACATAAAGTAGACTCCAGCCACCACTGGACCTTGTAAGCCTGATTTATGGCTTTCCATCGTACTACCACTACACCCCCACCCATAACCCTTCCGTATATTTTTAAACAACCTTTTCCTCCCATAAGCCTTGGCTCCTTAAAGGAAGAGTCTGTCTAATGAAATTGAGAGCTTGAAAAGAGTTTCAAAATGAAACCAAATGCCTCAAAAATAAGAAGTATAATAAATCTTCGAAGAGGATTAATTCATCTTCCGAAAACTTTTATCCTTAAAAGAAAATATCAGAGTCGGCCACAAACTAAATACATTATTCTGAAGTAATTTGAGAGATGTATTTAAAAATTGGGGAAAGACTAATTTCAGAAGGAGATAAAAGAATGGTGCCATTAAATCTAGGTGTTTGAAACAAGAAAATGTTTTGAAAATGTGGAAAAATTAGCGAATCACTGGACATTTAATACATTCCAAAGGGAGGGGAACCTTTTGGTATAGATTCAAGTGATAAATCTGCACTCCTAACTACATTTTAGCACAGTCTTCAGTGAAGCAGACAGTAGGATAACCAACATTATAGTGAATTTAACTGAATATTTTACGAAACTTGTCCTTTAACTTTAACTTCTAACAGGAATATACAAAATAGAGAATGAAAAAAATGTTTCCAGCCAGGCTCCTGGCCTATTAAAACGGGGGCCGACGTAACGTATAAAAAGTTTGCCTTCTGCTCGGGTATTTTATTAAAAAGCAAACATCCATAACATATCTTCCCGCTTTCCTTTCGTTTACTAAAGATACGCCATTGGCTCGTAGCCGAGGGACGCACGACGCGACGCGTTTATGTTTGGGGAGCAATCTAGTTGGGTTTTCTATCCTCCCTGAAAGCGAACTCGCGACCTATCTGCTAATAAAAATTCTCATCGTCGTCGTCGTAGTCTTTACATTTTTTTCGTACTCTCATCTTCATTCCTTTTTTTATCTTTTCCGACAAAACAGTCAAGCCTTTGGACGTTCACATATCAACTTCCACTCGTCCTCTGACAGCGGGTGAACGAGCCGAAATCATTTGCGAAGCCGTGGGAGCTCGTCCTCAAGCTAGGATTATTTGGTTAAAGGACAACAAACCGGTGACGAGCTTAGCCGAAAACTGGGCTAGAGGGAATTTGACCAGTAGTAAACTCGTCATCAAACCGACTAGAGATGACGACGGGAAACATTTGAGTTGTCGAGCCGATAACCACAATATCCCAGACAGTGCCAAGCAAGCCGCTTTACTTTTAAGAGTTTATTGTAAGTATACCACTAATTATCATATCTATAGTGAAGAGCTGATAAGACTCACGCGTGTGCGTAATTAAATGCGCAGTACATATATTTCACCTAAACTATTGTCATTAAAATTTCAGCTAAATAATAAATATAATTTCAATAATACCCAAAAAGTCAATCTGAAATTAATAATTAAAATTTAAAACCATTCGAATAATTATTATTTTGGAATTTAGATGTATATGCCTAGATTTAATTACGCTTCGTTTCTATTTCTTTTGAACTGTTAATGGACTATTAAAACTTAAATTAAACAGGTCACTGAGAATATGTCCCCGTTTAAAAGAATTTGAAATATTGGTTTCTCAATTATGTTATATTGTTTGTAATTTTTATATTCATTATTTAGCTCCCTTAATGCCTTTATTTCCAGCCAGTTTTCCTAAGGGGCAAAAGCCTTTTAACAATAGAGTGTCTTATTTCCATAGTAAAAAAATACTTGGAAGACGTGATTCTCATCCTAAATTTAAAATGTATTCCAAATTTCAAACCTATTTTTATCGCTATCATCATTTAAACTTTTGACGAATCATTTCTAACCAAATACTCGATATACAACTAAACGTGGCTATTAATTTATAACGCAATCTTTCCCTTAAAATTGAGAAAATAGACGGGTATATGTCAATGCCACCGCGCTCTTAAAAATCAAAAATAAAGTAAAGGGTATATAGGCGAAAATATATTTTTCTTCGGGTTAAAAAAAGGGGTGTAAGTTATTGACACCGATAAGAAAGGTTCGACTTTTCACGTAAAGCTCTTCGTTTATAACGATTTCCGTGCCAAGAAGAGGCTCCTTCCTTATATATATACGCCGTATCGAGTTTTAAATAATCCTCACTAAAGTACTTTCAGTCACGCTGCGAAACTCAAAAAGTGTGCAGGCTCGCACCCAAGCTATTTTTTTATATAAAATATATTATGCCCAAAACTTTCCCTTTTTTCCCGCGTCATCCACACCTCCTCTTTGAAAAAAAAAAAAAAATTGCGAGAGAGAAAGAGCGAAAATGACAAAATAGCGTATTCTTACGCTATCAAGAACACGCGGCGCCCCCGGAGAGATTAATATACGATTGTTTTTCAAAGGATATTTATATCTACACCCACTAGCTTCGCAAATGATGATAAATTATATTCGAGCTCTCTTTTCTCCATCCTTTTTGAAAATAAAAAGAAAAAAAAAAAAAAAAAATGATATCAAAAATTGGAAAAAGAAGAGGATGAAAAGATTATAAAAATGTATTATCTTTATGGCTCTATTCCACCCCTTTAAAATTACGACGTAGTACGTTGGGGTGGAACTAAAAGAAGGCACGAATCCGCAACCAAGACGTAGATGGGTATATTTATATATATTAAAAAAGTATTTATAAAACGTTCTCAATAAGAAACTCATCAGTCTCTTTCTCTCTTGTAATATAAGGCGTGAAAAAAATTAAGAAAAAGAACACGGGATCAACTAGCGAGGAAAAACGTGTCTCAATTATCGGGTCCCTAATAAATTTTCGTTGTCATCTTTAAAACGATGATCCGAATCAGCTTACGAGAACGATTTAGATGAGGACGACGTAGAAAAAAAATGAGTGGGTGGTAATGTGGGTGGCCTATCATTAATTTTCAACGCGACGTCGAATTCTTAGACCGTTGATCATAATCAATTCCTTCCTTACATCTCTACGAGATTTTCCATACTTCTCTCCCGTTATCTTACGAGCGAGCGAGAGACAAAGAGAGAAAAAAACACTTAACGATAGCTAAAATAAAAAACGTTTTAAAAGGAAAAGTCTCACGAATATAATCTGTTTCGATAAGTTTAAGGTAATGGAAGTTTCAGAATAAGATGCCAAGTAAATCAGAATAGCTAAAAGAATAAGGTTGGAAATTTTAAGGAGATACTAATCTTCCGATAAACCCTGAACAAAGCCAATTGAAAGTCAGGATTCATAATTTTATATTTCTTTTCCAATCACTGAACAATTTTAGGCGACTCCTCCTTTAAAAGATTTTTTTCTGATATCGTAGCTCCCTCGTTTTCCGGGTATTTCGAATGGGTTGGAAGGTGGTAGAGGAGAAGATAATAATAAGAAGGGATGGTTTCGGTACGGGGTTCGTGCCTTTTCGCTATCCGAGCCTCACTGCCCGCTCGAGAAGGAACCAAAACACACTTGACTTTTTAAAGAAAAGGAGGTTAAGTTTTTTTCTTCTTCTTCTTATTCAAGATCTTCTTCTCGTATCCGCGAAGAAGTAAAAATGCAAAGAAAAGCGTGACAGGGAGCCTAGGAATGATGCATGAGCTTTTTAAAGAAGCGGGATGGCGGGAGACGAGTGATACGCGAGAGTGACTAGCCACCCGCGACTTTGACGCCTCTTCGCGATGGAAAAACTGATCGATTCCGGTTTTGTTCTCGCCACTTGTTTTAAATCATTCGATTTTTCCGGGAGGAAGGAAAAAGACGGTCGGAGAGAGCGAAAGAGAAAAAGAGTAGAAGTTTCTTTCTCTTCGACTGTCATGTCGACGAGGATAAAACGTCCGAAAGAATCGACTCTCGATGCAAATACCGCGTGTAAAAAAAGAGGTAACCTTTCCATCCTTTCCATTTAGATTATTACTTACACCAATAACCTTAAAGTTCTTTTTCTTCTCTAAGAAAAAAATAATATAAAAAAGAAGTAAAATGCCCAAAGAAACGTTTTCGCCCCCCAAAATTCCATTTTACGTTTCTCATCCTATAATCGAGATCGTTTTAAGGAATAAGGATAGAACGGTGTGTTCTATATACAATATTCAGGAAAATTGCTTAAGGCGATTGAAAGGCCGCCTATTATACATGGAGCCGCTGTTTAAATTATAAACAAACTTTGACGGTTAAACCTCTTAGTGGGGATGACTCTCTTTAAGAGACCGAACTCGGTCAACAATATAGAGGCTAGAATATCTTGAACGCTTAAAGCTATCTATATACGCGCGTGTTCGTATTAACTTCGTTAAACCAAACGTACCGGTTTTCGTTCGATCTAGTAAACTCATTTCATTATAACGAGAGACGAAGTAATAAAAAACTTATATCGAGTGGTAATCCGTTTAGGATAGTAACAGTTTTAAAGGTATCGTGTTTGGGGAAAACTTAATCCAATGTTCTGAAGCGTTTCTTCTTTCGTTCTTTCTTTTTCGTAACCGCAGATAAGCCAATCGTCTACGTAAGCATCCCGAAATTGAAACACAAGAACGAGATCTACGAAGACAGTTTAGTGGAGTTAGTGTGCAATATAACCGCAAACCCTTGGGTCTTGGACGTCTCGTGGTACTTCAACGGGAAGCCCTTGCGGCCCAATTTAAAACTAGGCGTAGTGATCAAGAACTTTTCTTTAATACTGCACAATATAAGTCGCGAACAAAGCGGTCATTACCAGTGCTCGGCCACTAACGTGGTCGGGAAAGAGACGAGCCAAGAGGTGACGCTGTCGGTAATGTGTAGGTCATTACGCCGCTGCCCTTACAATACACGGTCTTCCTTTCCAGCGCTCTCGTTTTCCAACAACCCGGATCCTTTATTTTTAACTCCCTTATCGTAAAAAATCTTCTCTTTTTTTGTTCCGACGATTTTATTTTATTTTCGTACTCCAGAAACGCTTATACGAGCGAGACTCCGAATAACCTTTACGCGAAATTATCTCGCTGGGAAACTCGCGCTCGGGTAGAGGAGGAAATCTTGGTAAACCCTAATTGAAAATTTAAGTTAAACAATGCCCCCGGGGAAAAGGGAGAATCGATACTCGAGTATCGTTCTAGATTTAAAAGGAGAGGATTCTCGCTTCGTATCCGCCGACTCGCGCGGTTTTCGTTTTTCCCGGCATGGATGATATACTCGCGTTTCGGTTATCGTGTTTCGCGCGATGCATGTCTCGATGGCGTTGGAAAGGGTAAGTATCGTCCGGCCAAGGTGCTATTATGGGTTTATACAAGTTGGGCGGTCTCCGCTTGCTTCTAGTTTCACCGGTCTGCAAGGAAGGCCAGAAGATAGTGTACGGAATTTCAAAAGGTCGAACTCTGAAAGTGACTTGCGAAGTCGAAGCCGATCCCGAAGACGTCACCTTCTTTTGGGTCTTTAACAACACGTACCACAAGAAGCACATATCCAGTTTCTTCTTAGCCAGTAAACTAAGAAGCGTCGCCAATTACAAGCCCAAGACGAACGAGGATTTCGGCAGTTTGTACTGCTGGGCTAGAAACATCGTCGGGGTCCAAAAGGAACCTTGCATTTTTTCCGTTATACCCGCAGGTAGACCGAGCATGTTAAGAATATCCGTGATTTTTTTTTGTTGTTGTTTTTTTTTTGGACAAAAAAGCCATTAGCTTCTTGAACAAACTATTTAAACGCGAGAAAATATTTTTGATCTCTGACATGGTGCCTGCTTTTTGGATTTTTGCGAAAAGGTCCTTCGCCAATCCTTCTAGTCTTTATTTTTCCCCCTTCATCAACGCGATTTTCCTCGAACCTGGTGAGAATCATTCATTTTTAATGAAGTTGTAATACAAGGCGCCGTTTTCTGAGGGCGGACGGCTCGGGGCTATTAAATAGGTGTTCCTTTTTCAATAACCAAAGCCACCGAGTTAATCCTTAAAACCAGTATTTAGGAAGAGGGAGTAGTTAAGCGAAAGAGCTCTCTCATAATGAAACACACGCGCGTAGAACCTGTTTAAGGAAAAATGGAGGGAAGCTAGTAACTTTAAGACCGTAATTTATTTTCGGAGGGGTGAAATCGGCTTAAAATATCGTTTCCTAGACCCTAAACGAACTTTTGGCCGAATAAATGGTTTTTGAATGGGATTTTTTTGAGAGAGGAAACTAAGCAACATTTTTCGTATTTTGTACCTCGAAAGAAGGACGGGTTTACGGTCGTGTCTAGAAATTTTTCGTCGAATGATTTCTCCATTTTGGGCGGAAAAGGATCAATGCATCACGAAGCGAAAATATTTTTTACCCCCATCATCAATGGACGGAATGGAAATAAGGAGAAGGGACCGCGGCGAAAGACGATGAGATTATGAACGGGCACGCTCCTTCAATTTCGCGATCATCATGCACGATCCGAAACCTCCTGAAGGGTCCTAGCCCAACAATCTTTTTATACAAGACATTAATAAATGTAAATTTTTTAGGGGATAGAACGAAAGGGATTTAACCGTAATCTTCCTATTTACCATTTGTGTTTTGGGGGAATTTGATTAGGTTCATTTTAGGTAAAGCTCCTTGGGTCGTTTACCGTTTAAGTACGGCCAGACTAGGGCGTATATACTCGCTTAGCTAAACGATAGCGCCCTGTTTTTGAGAAAGCATTTTCAACTTAAGGATGTTTTGGGCCGAGAAAATACCTTCATTCAAAAAAAGAGATAAGCGAGTAAAAGCATACGCTTTCCTCCTCCGAGGGAGGAAAGAGACGAGCCAATTTAAGGAAGCCAACCGCTAAAGCTCCCCCGCCTCGCGACTTTTGTTCCGAAATTTGAAGTTTTAGAAAGGACCATCGTCTCGAAGCGATTGAGACGACGATTTCGGATTTTGTTTCTTAGCGTGGGCGCGGAGAACTTCGTTAACTTAACCAGTGTGTCGAAATATTTTTAGGACCTCCGGATCCAGTGAGTAACTGTGCCTTTGATAACGTTACGACGGATAGCGTGACGCTAAACTGTGATGTAGGCCACGGGGAAGGCGACGGTGACACGTATCTCTTGGAAGTCTACAAGCAGGGCAAGTTGGAAGCTAACTTGAGCTCGACGCTACCGAGGTTTGTCGTCGGCGATCTTCCCTCGGCCACGGCGCTCGTATTTGTCGTTTACTCCAGTAACTCATTAGGGAAAAGCGAAAGCATCACCGTCTCGGTTAAAACAAAGGGACATCCCTTGTCTACAATAGGTTAGTTTTCCTCTTTACAGCGCGACAAACAACCGCGATCTGTAACTTAGATTCGATGTCGTTTGGTGATCCTTTTCGTATAATATCCAAAGTGGCAATGTTCAAAAAAGCTCCAATTTCGACTCCCCGTTCGAAAATCGCGAGACCAATATCAGTCAATCACGATAAAACTATTTTATTTTCTACTAGATTCTCTCTAAACAAAACCACGCGTATCCCATGTTACTGTCTTTAGTTCTTGACTGAATTTGATATACAATTTTCCTCAACCATTAGTAGAAGTCTCGTTCATTAATATTATTGTAATAAGTTAACAACCATGGTCAAGAAATCACTTGGTACTTCACTTCCTATTAAAGCAATAAGGTTAACTAAGAAAACCACGCGAAACTGCGTGTCGATTGGTACCATTTGGTCTCGCGGTGTTTGAACTGCAAAGGTCAAAAAGGATGTATATTTTAAACATTGTCCTTAGTATAGTTTTCCCTTTTCGATAAACGTATATTCTTTCATCGATGCTCCAAAAACGGGATATTCCGCCCATCGTCTTTCACTCATCGTGGGTTTTGGGGGGAGGATTCGTGGTTTAATCCTCAGTCACGCGTGAATTGTCTTGGTTACTAACTGGCGCGTTACCCCCAATTAGGTTTATGGCGCCGTCAAATGGAAGCAGCGGGCCCATGTGATATTATAACCTATATACGTAGTCCGCGTGTTTGCCTTCTCAATTCCCTAAAGGCTATAACTGGTACAGCGAGCCCGCGTTACCATCACGCACTATCTACCGATGTTTTGCATACAACCATACAACCGGAACCAATTCTTAACGCAAACACTCGGTCGGGGAACGTATAAGCAAACAAAATCGAAGGGAAAATCGTTTAAGTATCGGAGGACAAGGGATAAAAAATCTAATAAAATATATAATGGCATAACTTTAAACATCTTTATGAGAGTCAGTAATCGTAATACCTTCTGCCCCCAGTCGGTAAGTAATTAACCAAAAATCATATAAGATATGGATAGTATCAGAAATTTATGAAAACCCTTTCTAGTGAAGGTCCTTACATTATGAAAGTCTAATTCTTATTATTTACCCGGGCTTGAAATGATGACGTTAGTACATTTCGCGAGCTACGGAGATTTTTTTGTTGGTAAAGGTGGATGTACACTGACCAAATTTCGGCAGCGCGTATATGAATGTATTTATGTATGTCGCGGACTATGTCAACATTAATTTTAACCATATAAACAAAATTTTAACAATGCTTTTAGCTAGGCAAGTCAAAACTATGTTTTAGATTAGAATTTCTCTCTTTTTTCCCTAGAAGTCTGTTAATACTTTCAAAGCAGCACGCGAGAAGTGGTCAAGAATTAAAATCATATATTGTAAAAAAAATATTGCATTACGATAGAGCACTAAGACCCACAGGAATTCTTTTATCAAAGATCAGTAGCGCGCATCGTCTTCGTCAAAGAATCACCCTCTAAAAACCAATAGTCCAAGACAGCCAAGACAAGTAGGATAGAGTTAAATGATCTATATATATAAGGCTTCGCTAATGGTCGTAGGTGACTTAGATGATGGGGCGAGGATATTTAGCGGGTTTACTATAGGAGATGCAATTGGAAGATTCGATTTTAGGGGCTTTAAATACGCGTTGATGGTTTCGGCGCGCTTAAACAATCCGATGTGAAAATTTTCCTTTCGTTTTGCGAACTTAAAAACCGAATATTTTTTCAATTTTTAACACAATTGTTCAATAGAAAACGGTATGGTTTCAAGGTAGCGATGAACTATATATATACAGAAAGAAATAAGGAGACGAGAAAGAATAAAATAAAAAAACACAAAAGAGCAGCCGGTCGCGCCACGCAACTTCATCCTGATCATATAGCTGAGCGTGCTACTGCGCAGCTACGTGTACGTATATAGAATAAGAGAAGAAATAAGAATTCTCGAGGGGCTAAACGCCGTCGCGCTCTCATACATCTCTTCGTATTCCCTAGAGTTTCGCCACATCTTTTTTTTTTTTTCCAACTCGCGTATACGATGTACGAAAAAAATATATTCCGTATTACGAAAACAAGCCGATTCCCGCCTAAGCAGATAGAAGCCGCGCCTTTACACGCTAAACTACAGATCGTTTCGTTCGTTCGAAACTAACGTACAAGAACCTGGAGAGTAGCGTTTTCTTAAACGCAATCTTCCACCTTTTTCCTCTACTTCCCCCAACAATACTTAGTTGCTTCGCGTTAAGTTAAACGGACTAAGGCGCGGAACCAAATTCGCCCCTTTTTTCCAGGATAAATACCGATTCCTAAGCTAAAAAAGAAACTGGTAAAAAAATAAAACAAAAAAAAAAAAAAAAAATAGAAACCGTATAGGCCTAGCCTCGTTCGCGTGACTTCGTGGCTAGAAATTTAAGAAGAAAGAGAAACGCGAAGGTTATATTATTATTTTTTTTTACGTTCTTTAGAGGGAAGTGGTGGTGGGCTAACTTTTTCATGGTACAAGGGATCAACGTTTCTAAATTTCTTCACACTTTTTATTTCCAGCCTCCTTTTCCTTTAGTCTTAGCGCTTTGTTCCTTAAAAGTAGGCACCATGTACAAAGGGGGCTAAAAAAACGGGGTCAGCTCGTTATGAGCAAAAATTTCGACAAAAATATCGCGTTGGAAAATAATAACCCCAACAAATATATAATATTAGGGTGCTTGCCAGACTTTTACAGAAACGATCCTCGAGTTGTCATTTCTTAATGTGTTTTGACATCTTGGGATTTTCGTTCTAAAATAAAAGGGTGTAGTTGTTTGCGGCAATGAGAGTTTCTTTAATACCGACGACAACGTTTTCAAAATAAAATAAAATATCCCTTAGAAAACGTCGAAAGGAAGAAAATTCGAATCCATCTTCGAAACCCCAAAAAAATATATCTTTTTTTTCTATTTCAATTTTTATTGGGTATATAAAAGGGTTTTGCGGGACATTTATATCCGGTTGTCATAGCTTAAGCCGGAAAAGCACTAAGGTCTAAAAAATACGCCCTTGTTTCCTCTATACAGGAGACTATACCAGTTTCACGCCTTTGGGAACATCTTTAGAGATCACTCTAGGATGCGTTACAGCCCTTTTTCTATTGGCCTGCTCAGGAATTTTGGTACTAAGAAGATCCATGAAGAAGTCTCGAAAATGTGAGTTTCATTTACATATCTTATAGTGTCCCGTGTACGCTGGTTCATTTATATTTTGTCAAAAAACATACGCTTAAAAGAGATACTGCCAGAAAAATATTTTAGTTGAAATATCTTAAAATAGGTGTAGTATAAAATTTCACCTAAAACAGTTTGCAAACAAGAAAATGAACCTCGCGTTCGAGAGACGCTTTTTAAGAAAATCGAGAAAATACGTAAATTTTATTTGATTATGGAGATTTTTAAGACTACTGGAATTCCTTGAAAATACTATAAACTGGCAATTCGCGCGTGTTTAAATCCAAGGTTTTCGCCTTCTGCAAACTCCATAGACATAACATATAAAATATTAACAGACTAATGTTTTGGAAAGCATTGTTTTGGCTTCTCACTTTTGAATTATGCATTAATTTCTTAGTCTGGCGAAAATCTTCGACATTTACTCGAAACTCTCAAACCCATTACGGAGTAGTTTATCTTCCGTCTGAACAATAAACATATTAAGTAAATATCCGACAGTTAGGTAAATTACAAAATATTAATATATCCTATTGTTCCGTATTGCTTTACTCCTTAGAGACCTTTATGTAAAATATTGCAAATAACGGTATAATGTTTCGAAAAACCACCCACTGTAAAACCTTTCAATTTTAAAGTAAACTAAAGCAAAATTTATAAATATATAAATATATAAGGGGTCTATATTTCAATAAATGTTTTCTCCAATACAAGAAACAAATTGAGTTTCCTAGCTATATATTACGTTGAAGAAAGGAAAAGGGGGAGATCTAATATAAACCTTGAACCCTTTCTCCCTCACTTCATGATTTTTGGGGCCATTTTTCTTTTATTATTCTTATTTTTTTTTAAACTAAGATGTAGAAAGAAAGGGAAGATAGGGTTAATATTAAAAGGCAACCCGAAACTTTTTCTTAAAAGATAAATGCGTTCGATTGGGACTCTCCGAATATAAGAAAACCCAGTTGAAAACAGTCGTCGTCGTAGAGTGAGAGAGAAAGAGAAAATGAAAGAAAAAAAGAACTGGGAGAAAAGGAGAGAAAAAAAAGAATAAAAAATCTAAAGCTTTCGAATGGTCGCGAATTGAGCGAGAGATGCGATACTAGAATCGTTGAAAAGTTTCGTCATTAGAGATGATGTTATTGGGTCGCGTTGGCCAGAAGGTTTGATCGTTCCTCTCCAAGGATTTTTTCGCCCAGCGCAACAAAAAAAAAGTACCAAAAAAAAAAATATATATATATATAGAGAGACACGACGAGTCAAGCTCCGCCGGGAAAACAGATCGGACCGGCAAGCTAGATCTTTCCATCCCTTTTAAAACATTTCTTTCTTTCTGAACTGGACGTTCTAAAGAGAGAGAGAGAGAGAGAAAAGGGGAGGAACGATAGGGAGAAAGATTCGTTTTTTTTTGCCGTTTTTGTAGCGAGAAAACGATTTCTCACTCGGAAGCTTCCTTTTTATTTTTGTTTCCAGGCCTTTTTTTCACTCAGTCGCTCGCCAATGGGCCTGTAAGGACTTTTCTTCGCGCTTCGAAACAGTTCCAAAAAGATAGACACGTAGAACGGGCCGTCTAACCAGACCCTAAGCGTCAATCTTGATCAAGCTTCTCTCTCCTCTTTCTCGCTCTCCCCCTCTCTCTCTCTCGGTGATTCTCCTTATACGATAGACAGCAGACAGTATAGATGGGAAAGAGAGAGTGAGAACCAGTAAAAAGAAAAGAAGAAATCTTCGACTTTGACGCGAGCTATACGATATCGTTTCTATTCGGGATAACTGCTGTCTATATACCCGATATGGTATAGATATTTTTCCCTGCTCGGACCATCCTACTATACTTATAATCGATCTCCTATAGGGGCCAAAAATATATAAAATTGAACCTAGGCGCCCTTTCCTCCTTTGAAAAAGTACCCCTGGATTGAATACCCTGGGAAAAAATAAAATTCATAAAACTACCACCGAAAATGTAGCCAAAAACAATATAGATTATTTTTACTTTAAACGAAAAATTTCAACCATATTTCCTGAATAAATTTATTTAACCCAAGATGTGGGTTAACGTCAATTTCACGACTCGGAATATCGGATGAAGTTTATACACAATTTGGTGAAGGCGTAAATTTAAACTGGAAATACGCCAGACGTCACTTCACGTAGTATTAAATTACAGTATTTTTAAGTTGTAGTTTTCCTTTAATCGAGAAAACATTTCTTAGGATCGAGTCAAACAAAGTAAAGACAGATACCAGTTTAAAAAAACTTTAGGGTCTTGCCACTACCAAGAGTTGAAAGTAATAAAAGAAAACCAAAACCCCAAAAAAACCTCTCTCGAGTGTTAGAAAGCTTCGGGTTAGGGTTAAGTTCGTCGATAGCCCTTCTACTCTGGCTACCAAGAACGGAAGAAGTAGAGAAAAAGGGTTAGCGCGAGAGAACGGGCTGCGGGCTCTAAAGTGACGGGCACGTAATTAAAAAGTTCCCTTCGTGTCAAATGACACGTCGAGCTGGAACGAGGACGGTCACGTAATCTATTACCGACGGGAACGTAGGAAAGCTTTCTCCCTACCATTCTCGCCGTTATACGTTTGCCGGGGAAACCCGTGGAAAAAAAGGCGGGAAACAAGGAAGTTGGTGAGAGAAAGAGAAAGGTTTAACACAGCAATTTGACTCCTCAGAGAGAAGGAAAGAGAAAGATAGTTACCAAACAGAAAAACTCTCAAAAAAAGGAAAAAAAGAGAGAAAGAGATCTAACCCGCGGATTCTTCTTAATTGAAGGTTTCAATGAGTCTAAAATGTCGGGGTAATACTGTGATGCCTCGCATCTAACCACGACTTTAAAGGGAAAGTCACATTTATTGTGTCAATATTTTTATAATAAACTAGATGATAATTTGAAACCATTAAGTTTTAGTCATGTGACATCATTAGCGTCATATCATTGTCGTAATTTCCAAAATAAATTAAGGGTAAACCAAAATGATTTCTTGACACGTAAAAACAAAAAGTTATACCGATAAATTACGAGTATACCACCCCTTTAAGGAGATACTAAGAGGCGACAATGTAGAAGTAAAGAGGGAAAAAAAAATCTAAGAAAAAAGTTTTTGGAGACAAGTATATGTTAGAAAAGGAGTGAGAAAAACCTACTTCCTATATAATGCCTTCGTAAATGTTAATGATTTCCGTAAGCCAAAAGACGTGTAACAGGCCGAGTCTTAATTGACTAACTAAGGGAAGAACGTCTCCCCAAGGCCTAACGAGCCATAGGAGCTAAAGACTAACGATGAAATACAATGCCTACTTATTTTCCCTGATTTTTTCTTTCCATCCTCCATCCTCCCAATCCCAGTCTTTTATCTCCCTCATCTTCCCCCTCTCTCTCGCTCTCTTTTACTTTTCTTCTTTCTTCATCATCCAACAACATACCCCAAAAAACAATATTGATTAACCAGGGATGCTCTTCTTGATCAATACCGTGATTTTTAGGAGGGGGTGGTGGAGTATAGAGTTTTTGCAACCCCTCACTATTTTTTCTTGCTCAAAAAACATTTTTTTATACTCTCTCTACTAAACTTTACAATTTTTTTTCAATCGAGGAACGAGCGACTCCGGCTTTAACGTGTTTTCCCGTAATAAAGAGAATTGCGTAATTAGAATTCTAAAAGAATGGTGGTTGAAATATGGTGCCTTTACAAACGCTCGCAAAATATTAAAATATACGCGGGAAACTTTGCTACTCTTTACCTAAACCTAACCTAACCTAACCGAAGAATGGAGGGGCGAAATAACCAAACTAGAAATGCACTACAATTTAATAACTAGTGTTAGGAAATTAAATATAAATTAACATATTTTAAATTAAACTGGCGATAAATATAAGCTGGTAAACATTTCTACAGTTATCGGAATGTATACTTAGAAGATCACAATTTTTTTTAACAATATATTTTGCAACTAAAACAGAGAATGCGTCAAGTGTAGATCAGACAGGCTTTTTAAATTGAGGCTAATAAATCGAATTTAAATCTAGGCCTAGAAGTTACAGTAAGGTGGTCCAAATCAATCAATTTCTTGGTTTACAAGTGAAATAGAGGGTCCATAACTTCGGAAATAGATGAAATATTATTAGACATCGTCGGCCCATAATTGAAACAAATTGTACTGGCGCCATTGACTGTTCTTTCACCTCGCTTGGGTTTTAAGCATTGTAATGGCATCTTTAGGGATATATGGGGGGATACGAAAGAGCGCTACGTGCCTTTATTAATTTGAATTGATCGACAAGAGGGGTTTATTGAAAAATTAAAATATATTTCTGAGAGATGTTTTTAGAAGAGCTAGAAACTAAATTAAGCGAACCGTGAATAATCGATAGCAATTTAAAGATTAAAGAGAATTTCCCTCCACGTTTTCATTTTCCTCTCTCTCTCTCTCTCTCTCTCTATACCTCCCAATCCTAGTTATTTCTTGGCAAAAGTCAGTTAATTATCGGAATGGATATTGGGGGCGTATTAATTATCCGCTCGTACGTGCGTGCATGTTTTGATGTTACCAAAATGTATTTCTAAAGTATATTTTCTTTATTGGCAGCCAAACGAGTCGATGAATCAAAGGGTAAGTTATTTTATTTATATCTCATTAATTATCCACTCGATGGTTTCTAATGCAACTTGAGTGTATTCTATCTCAACTTAAATTTAAAATTTCAAGTGGTTCAACTTTCCATTGATTTAAAATCTCGAATAAAGTAGTAAAATATTATTTTAAACTAAACTTGTAATCTCATTCGATTCGGGTCTCTTTACATTGATATCGCGCCAAGCTCGTGAAATTAAAACTTTAGAAATTGAGCAAATTCGCTAGGTTGTTTTTACAGAGTGTATGACGTCAATTTTACTTTAAATTTCAAGATACTCCCACAGCATAACGAAATGAATCTGCGTATCCAATAAGGAAAAATCTAATTGGTCTAAAATTATCCAAATTGGAAAATTCCATTCTGAATTAGACAAAATAGATCTAATGAAAAATGTAAATTCAAAAGTGAACCAAAAGCATTTTCACAAGCATTTGGACAAGATTTTTTTCTTATAGGCTAAGCCTATTTCTTTCGTAATTATACTTGAACATATATGTCAATGAAGAGTAAAACCGACGTCACACTGAAATACAGCCTCGCGAATTTTTCCAATTTCTTGTGATTAAATTCGCGAGCTTGGCTCGAGATAAACTTGACAAGGCCCGAAACGAGTCAGGTTGTGTTTCGTGTTTACTTTAAATTTCACTAGTAATTTCCAAAAATGAATCCCATACTAATTTACGCCCAAATGACTTCAATCGCTAATTCCCATCGTCTACAAATTATACTTCGATGGCCAAAGAATTTTATTAATTTTGTATATTAAATTTAATGTGGTCTATCAAATGAAGAAACCCTTGATCATTTGCCATTAAATGGTATATGATAGAAATAAGGGGAAGAGTTGGATGACGCTCAACTCTTTTTGGATCTCAATTAGTTCGTGGGAACGATCCGGTTTCTTTTTCCTAACTCACATTTTGAAGCCTATGATCCCCATCACTCGGTTAAGTTCCGTATGTCTAATAGGGCGTGTTCCCTAGATCCGTTGGCGGTCGCTTCGCCGCGACGTTGATCAAGTTGGAGTGTACTCGTAACGCAATTATTGGAAATTGCCCGTCTTAAACAAGCGAAGGCGGCGTAGAACTCATTAAGAAAGTAACGCTACGCGAGAGAGAGACCGAGAGAAAGAGAGAGAAAAACCGAGGTCATTCAGTTGCAAATTAAATTAATCAGTGCGGAACCGAGTGACACGAACCGCGGGGGCGAGAAGAGACTGCGGTTTTCGAACGCGCACCCGCTATAAGAAAAGAGTTCAAAAATAAAGCGGGCTAGCTAGAGTCTGCCTCGGAGTGAGTGAGCGAAAGAGAAACCCCTTCAACAAAAATGACGAGGGGACTTCTATTAACGAGGGCTGCTGGGACGCTCTTCGCTTTAAATGAAAAGAATATAGCTCTCTTCCTTTAATACTCCGTTTTCGTCGAACGTCGACGGCTCGTTCGTTCTTAAAAGCTTCTAGTTATATCCCTCGGCTCGCGACGCGCCAGCCGCCTTATAGTATAGAAAACAAAAGAAAAGGAGGATGCAGTACCGTCCCTAAACTTTCGCCAGCTTCGCGTAATTTGAGAAAATCCAAGATTAGCCCAACCCCTCGCCGTATATTAACTAGTCTTCCTTTTGTCATTTCTCAGAAGAAGAGAAAAAGAGGCCTAATTTCGCCTTCTAAACGATCTCGTACAAGCGCTCTGCGTATATATTTATATAATATATAATGTATTGTGGGAAGTAAATTTGTTACCCGTGGATGCCACGCTTAATTCTCTCCAAGAACCCGAACAAGGTTCTTAATTGAGTGTGGTTTTACAAAAGTCGCGGGGGTTACGAAAATTAACTCTTCAAGACTTCGATTTTTGTTACATTTTCAAAAGAGAAAATATTACTCCCACGCTATCGGAGTCTGTTAGTAATAATGCTAGTGAAATATAAATCTGGTTCTAGGATAATTTGAAACTTCTCTATTATAACTTTGGGCCTGTAAATGTATACGAATTCAACCAATCTTCATAGATTAATATATTGACCAATAATTATTTTAATTACCATATTCTTAACGTTCGGGCAGTTGCTTAAGCAGGAATATGTTTAATTTTTGTCTTTAGTGGTGTAACATGAGCGAATCAATAAGATATCGAGCTAGCTTATACTAAAATGAATATTATTAAAATTAATTCTCTGGGTTTGTAATATTTTAGTTACGCCTCGTTATTAAAGAATTCTAAATCTTTACATACATAAAACATTATTATATAATGAATATCTCGTAACAGCTTGAAGTTTTGTTACATATTTCATTTTAAGGAAAGGTATTAGATTCATTTTTTATTTTATTTTTTTCCCCATTGGTTTTAAAATAAGGCGTATGACTCCGGTCTTTCTATAGTCAATATTTACCCGCGAGGGGAGAACTAAAACTCTTATAGTAAACAGACCGCCGGATTTGTTGATTTATAATGTATGAGAATAGAAAATCTTAGTCTATGATTTATACAGTTTGCTTTATATACTTTCGCCACCCCCCAGGCAACTATAGAAGCCGTACTTGGTTATATAACTCCAGCTTCTCTCTCTCTCCCTCCCTCTTTATATCTCTTCGAAGGTAAACTATCAACTGAAAACTGGGATCATTGCTTTAAATTTATCAAATCAAAAGGGCAAAAAAAAAAAAAAATACTTATTTCAGGATATTTTTAATATCTTTTGACAGATTTGAGGCGTAAAATAATTTAACGCAGTTAAAATCAGACTAATTTGAATATAGCTTAACATTTAATTGTACAAACCATGCCTCTCTAAGCCAACTTTGAACCATTTTCAAACTCTCATACTTTTCACAAAATAAAATAGTAATTATTTTTAGTTTATATTTTTCCTTTAAAAAATTTTTTCTTTTAACGAAATTCGGGAATGAATTTATTCTTGGAGTATTTTCCCAATTCTACAACTATTTCCTTTAAACTATATTGAATTCTAGCCTAGGAATCGTATCTCCTACCAATAAAAGATATTAAAAAAATGAAGAGCTTCCAAGATTGGTACTAAGTATATATCTAACCATGAATCTATACTATCTCAATCCAGAAGGGAATATTTTTTTATGTTTGCCCACGGATCCAAAACTAAATTACAAACCGGGGGAAGGGGGGGGGGGTTAAGGAGCTTTGATAATGCGGGACGAGTTCACCATTTTCGGCGATTTAAAAAGAAACCGCGTAATTTCCCACAGGTATCGGGAACTAAGAGCTCGAAATGAAAAATCGAATTTTTCATTTTTCGTATATAGCAGATAAATCAAAACGAGACGGGATCTTTAATTAAGGAAGAAAACAAACATTTTTTTATAGAAAAGCGTCGCGATCGTTTTCACACCGTAAAAGGGGAGCCTCTCATCTTTACAAAAAAACCCAATTTTTACTTAATTTTTATTTTTATCTTCCCCCGAGGAAGCGATATCATCTATACAGCTAGGAACGTAAATTGAGAATTTTTTTTTTATTTCACCTCTTAGAATAATTCGAGTCGGAGGGTTTTCTCTTAACTAAATGAATAGGATTTGCGTTTCTGGGCCTAGAGTATAAAGTTAGTAAACCCTCCCTATGGGATGAAATAGAAAACTCTGGTAATCCGTGAAAATTAAAGTGTTTTAATGAGGGAAAGAGAGAGTTAGAGAGATAGTACGGAAGTAAAAATTGATTTTCGAGTAAGGAAGGGAAAACTCGCGGCCATCTACTTCGCAAAATTGTCTCTCCCGATCTGGGATTTCTCTGGTGGTTTCTATATAGGCTATCTTGGAGAGTCGGGGGTCGACTAATCTCTTAAACCTTTAAATTAAAAGAGACCTAAAATGGCCAAAAGTTTCTACGATCGTTAAAAAGTTCACTCTTTCCGGCGAAATGACGAAAGAATTAAAATCGAATTCCCCAAGTTTCTAAGGAATTGCTCCTCTAGTATTTTCGCTTTAAAAAGGAAAGGTTAAGCATAGACGGATAATTTGTTTTCTAAACGTAAAAATATTATTTAAAATGAATTGGAACTATACATTTCTCTCTGCCAAAATTAAAGGATATAAGAATAATTATATTAATTAAATTTAAAATATTATACCAAACTTAAAACCTTTAGAAACGTGTTGAGCAGTCACGTGACAAATATCCAACAACAATTATAAAGTTTCAATTCAGTATATCTAAATACCAAAATTTTAGGCTAAACTAACACCTTATAATTATATTAAATTTTAATTTAATTGGGGTTGACGTTTATTTAAATTTTTCTTGGTATAGAACCCGAATGCGTCGACCCTGGTATCGCTGGTCTTCCACCACAGGCCTGCTCAACGGGATCGTCGGTCCCTCAGCCTCTGGACGATCCTCAAGGGAAAGGGATCCCCGGTCCAGACGTCATTCCCTTGGCCATCGAATGGAACGGTATAATATTATCTTTCACTCTAATACCCTTCGCGAGATTTTCTAATAGCCTTAGCGTGTTTCCCATAGCGAGATTAGAACGGTTAAAATTACTCTATATCTTAACGTTTCCTTTAGCTTAAGACTAGTAGTGTAATTATAAGAGCTTTCTAGTTTCGTCCTCGACGGGCGCCACTAATGAAAAGCAATGACCGCTAGTGTAAGAGTATTTAAAAGGCGAGCGAGTGAATATGCTAAACTTTGGTAACGCTCCTGCTTACGTACAGCTCTAATTTCTAAAATCTCAAGAAGCTTAAGATGAGAGCAGTGTGTATAGCAAACTCCATTGTCTCGTCACTTCGCCGAAAATGAAACTTGTACACCTTCACCACGCGACTATAACTCCTGGCCTATTTAGTTAAAGATGGTAATTTGAATCACGAATCCTGGGTATATTTGGTTTAAATGTAACGTGACAAGAAAACCCACGCTAGATAAACTCGAGCCTAATATAGTTAAGGATAAAACAGTAAAGAATTTAACGATACGCTATTATCAATAATTATGCCAAGTTGACAGTTGTATCAGCGGGAGCGTGTTGTTAACGGCAAGGACAATTTGTATCGGACACTTTTGGTGGAGGAGGAGCGATTCAATTTTAGGCGAGATGATGAGAACGACGCATCAACGCAACGCGTGCCACCAAAACCAGCGTAGCGGCTTTATCCGATCCGATCGCGAGCTATCAGTACGGACCGCGTTGGGTTATAACGGCTTGACTTAATTGTTATAAGCCCGATAAGAATCCATCCAATTATCGGTCAGCGACTGTATTGACAGTCAACTTTTACGGGAACTGCTGTTAAACGAGTGGAACGAACGCTCGCCTTTAATTTACGACTCCCCAATGGATAGGAGAATATTGGGGGAATGGTGTAAAGGGGAGGATGTAACCGGTTACGCTAGGTAATTAATAGGCATTAATTAATCAGAAGGGTTGGGAGGATGAGCGATACGCGCCTGGAAATAACGCGCATCGATTGAATTCGAGCGGGGAAGACAGAGGGGCGGAACATTGTTTAGAAGATGAGTGCAAAAATCATTTACCTACTCTAATCATACGCGTAATGAGAGTGATTCCCTCCAGTTTCGAATAATTGTAAATTCTGTCATTTTGACAATTTTATCTCACGGTTTAAAAGTTGCTATTTTTAATTACGCTCGTTTGCAATATGAACTTCAATCTATTAAATTACATGTTTAACCCTAAAAATTTAAAATTTGACCTCATATATATTGAAGTCTCTTGGTAAATTACGCTTTCTTAAACGTTTGAAAAGTACAATTATTCTACAAAACAGTTTTATTAGCTGATAATAAAAATTGAGTTGAATTAAAAATTGCTATGGTGAGGATGGAGCTATATTTGGTTTCTAATTTGATAGGGCGAACGATAGTTTTAAGGTTGCACTGAGCAAAAACACCTTTTTTGAGTCAATTGCATTCGATTTTATTCATATAGATCTGCCGGTTTTTCAAACTGGTTATCCAGGGGAAACCTCGCAATGGGGAGCGTACAATGGGTATCCGGTAGGAGCGGAAACCTACGACGTGACCATACACAATACGTGCGGTACGAGGCGAAAAGTTCCCAATGTCGAGGTAATTGCGGTTTATTTTTAGCATCCTTCCAATATATCTTTCTCAAAAAAAACCTATACCCAACAATATGCTTGTTTATCACGTTATACCAATATTTTCGTTTTCTATTTGAGTTGAAGAACTAGAAATTTTTATAGTGATGAAATATAGTGATGTTTAACAAAAAAATATTAACGCGAAAATTGTATCGATTAATTAGTGAATTTTATTTGTGATATCAATTAAAGGAAGGGTGAAGAGGGAAATCGTGATCTTGTTTCTCGATTCTACTATTAAATTTAAAAATAAGACTTGTTCTGGTATTAAAACATTCAGGAAATGTTTCTGAAGTGCGCCAAAAATCGTAAAAGTATCAGATTTCGCTATGCAATTTAAAGGATAAACTTCCGAATAATCAAAAGACCCTTATAAGGAGTTAGTAAAATATTCGCCACACGCGCTGTAGTAAAAATGAATGTCAAAAACAGGTTTCCATTTTTTTTTTACAATTCAGAAAAACACTTCCTGAATGTTTAACTACAAAAATTGTCTTATTTTTTAAGCAGAATCATTATAAAATAATTTAATTTTCCTATTCACGCTACCTTTAACTCACGTGATAAGAGTCTAAGGTAGTGAAAAAGATATCATATACACCCTTTAGTGACAAAATACCCGCTTTTCCTTCTCTAAGTTTATTTGTATTCGTTTGGCATTGCTTGTTTTATGGATTCCCTGATTTTAAAGATAGTCTTTCTTGAATTAAAATCCCTCAAGGAATATTATATGTTATGTTAATACTCTAAAAACAAATTATTTTTAATCCAGTCTGACTTAAAATATGCCTTAAAACCTTATTACAAACTAGGCAAAGGTTTCGACATTCGCGGCAATAAGTATTAATTATCAAAGCAGCGAAAATAGTAAATGAAGGCCAGAATTTCTGACGAAATTGAGAGTTTTTCTTTGAAACATGATGAAATGGCGAGTGATTTAAATTGGTTCACACGCAATTTCTAAGACGGAGTCTATAGTTGGCATCAGAATGTATAAACTTCACTACTATATGAATTGCTAGAAACGGTTTAGGCTTATCAGAAGTTTATTTTCCAAATTTTCAAAGTTTTGATAATATATTTGGGCATATTTTAATTCTCCCAGACTCCTAATCGATTAAAAATAACTTTTCTTTTAAAATATAATAATTCTTTGTTAATTATAATATAAAAAGAATCTCATTAAACTTTTCCAAATTAGGTTGTACCGGAATATCGTTTGAAATCTACTTTAGTTTAATTATTAAAAAAAAAAAAAAAAGTTTATCCACGTTGTACAGTATATAAACGAAGAATATTTGAATATAAATATATACCAGAGTGTTTATCGAGATTATAGTTATAAGAATAACTTAAAGAAAAAGATATTATTCAAAAAAAAAAAAAAAAACCAAAACTGTAAATTTTAGACGGAAAATGAAATATTCAATGAAATCGCGATAATTATATGTATTCGCGGTGATTTAAAATTCTTTTTACTGATAAAACAATGAGATGAAATACTTTGTGGCCGTATAAAACAAAACAAATCTTAACAAGATGACTGTTAGACGACTATATAGATTTGTCGCGAGGTGCTGAACTAACTTTTCGAGAATTGTGCAGGGAGAAGCCGGCTTCTAGATACTAGGAACCGTCTTTATTAGGAAACGGCTCCAATAAAACGAGCTTTATAAAGCTCTTTCTTCTCCCCCAAAAAACTAAACCATATACGTCACGCGTTCTAACGAGTTGTTTTTTTGTTTTCGCGGGAAAACTCTTCTTTTAAAGTTGATCTCTTAACATATATACATATAACCCCGCTACGCTCGAAATTCCCGGAGTGAACTGGACTTTCGACATTTTTCGGGGCAAAGAGTGCGTGGACTAATTAGCTCTTGGCTGGGAGAGTTTGTTAATTATTTACTGTATTTCCAGCAGCGATAATTACTGGGTTTCTTAATAGAAAAGAACCAGAAAACCAGTCTTGGCGCGCGAGCTCTCTATTATCTATTATACATTATATATATATATATACGTAACAAAAAAGTCTCTTCCTCGAAATGAAATATATATATAAAAGATAAAAATTAATTATAAGAAAACCCGAAACGAAACAAAAACAAACAAAAAAAAAAAAAAAAAATACCCTATTCTAATCTATGTAGACCAGCCGGAGCATAGGATTTGTATGTTGCCCATTATTTGGAATATGTTAAAGTATGTACAGCAATAAAATATATTAGACCAAAAATTTGGAGTTTGTTTCTTTAGTATATGAGAACCATATCTTAGAGTATAGATTTCAGCTACTCGATCTAACATTTCTCGTTTTATTGGGTAAAAAAGGAACTAGGGCCAAGGAGGATCAGAGAAGGAGAGGAAATGTGGGGACGGCGCGGTTCCTACTGCGTCGGCCTAAACTCCCACTCTGGGAGAACGGGGGTAGAGACGTTTCGTGGGAAAATGTTGTCGCGTGGGTAAAACGAATCCTTTATGAGACGCGCTAGCTAGCGACCACGTGACAACAGTTTACCTCGAGAATTTCCTATCCCCCCTTTCCACCCGAGTGGGAGGTTGGCTCTTCTCTCTCTAACTCAACGCAGCCCCACATTTCCTCTCCTTCTCTGATCCTCCTTGCTAGGGCTAATAACCCAAGCTTGGTATTGGCACTATGATCCTTAATGCCTTATTCTTCCCTTCATTCTTCCCTTCTGAGAGGGAAGACATCAAAAATTCAATTTCGGCGATATTTCTCCCACCCAGCCCCACTCGACGCGTTGTTCTACGACGGTGAAGGGTCAGTATATTTAGCGTTATTTACTCATTTACTCTCGAACAAAAAATATGTAATTATATATTTCAATGGCGATTATGTGTTTTTCGTGACATTACACAATTTTTTTATACGAAATGTATATATATTTTGAATCGTTTTTTAGTGATCTTTCCGAAAATGATACACAAATTCCATTTGAAGATGGTAAAAACACCGTGACAGCCTCACTTTAAGAATAAGAAATAGCTTTAATAGTTATTATAGCAACTGTTTCTAGGAAGTCGTGCGCAAATGTACAATTTTCGATCTTAGATATTTCCAGGAGCTGATCGTATACGGGCTTTATCCCAAGGCAAAATGATGTAGGATTTTCTCAGAAGAGATTTAAACAGTGGCCGTTACCCCAGGAAGCTAAACCAGTCATTTTTATAACTTCACTCCAGCTAATCACGGATTTGGGTTTTCGATTTACTGATAAAAATATATCCCTATAAAGCTAGAATATATAGGTGCCGAAAAATACCTTTAACTTGTAAAATAGTTAAAATATCCAAAAAAAAAATATTTGGGACACAATTTTCAAGCCTTAATATCTTCTTAAAATATACGAAAACTTTTAGTAAAAATCAAAATATACATTCCGCGCGAATCAATCCGAAATTTCAATGTATATAAAGCCGCGTACTACATACATATCTAAGAAACCAAATCATAGAGATATCTAGAAGAATATACCATGGGTGTGATACCAAAATCAAAGTGAAATAAACATTTCTTTAGAAAAAGAATCAGAAACTATATTTCCGTTTTTAACTCCCTATATACCTGAAGTATTTTCTACCCTGAGTTTTTATCAGGTAAAAAGTAATACTCTACGTAAGAAGAAGAGTCGAAAGTTCCCGTATATAACGTGCTATAAACTAAACCCTGAAATTGACTCGAATATTTCTCAATCTAAAAATATATTCCGAGTCGAAACGGTCGTTTTATCCGCAGTTTGTTTCTTGCTCTAGAAAAATGATAAGACTTGAGCCAGAGGCGCTATAAGCCGCTTCCTGAACATAAACGTACGTTATAAACCGTGGATGCGTAAGGGTAGAGAAAAATTCGAGAGAGATTGAGACCTTATATATTATAGATTTATATAAAAAGAGTTATCCAAAGTTTCGCGACTTCTAAGTTGTTGAACCGAAGTTATTTTCCCTTTTTTTCCAGTCCATCTCGAGTTATTCGGGTTAAGCCTTGGACGGATTTTACTGACGTGCCATTCGATAGCTTAGTTGGCGCACGATGACGCGAATTAGGAAAAAAAACATTCCAAGAATTTTACGCCATCTTTTTGACGTTTCAAACCTTTCCGAGGTTAAAGATGGCAAACGTTTTTTTTGACACGCTTTAAAAAAAAAAGATAAAATATGGCTATTCTAAATCACGCTCGACACGAGGAATAAAAAATGATTTCCCAATTTAATTTGAAGCCGCTGACTTCGCGTGAAATACGAACTGTATGTCAACGTATTTTTTCTCCCTGTCGTCTCTACATACAAAATTTGAAATTTCTTTTCGCGAGCTTCCAACTCCTAACTTTTCTTAAAATTCGTTCCGCCGCTTTTTATAAACGTCTTCCCCGAATTGTAGTCGAAAAAAAAATCTTTCTCTCCGGAAATAATTTTAAAACTTTTGGGGTCGCGATTTCTATCAATAGATCATAAAAAAGTGTTTATTTCTTTCGCGAATAGCAGCCAAAAATATTAACGGAAGTTCTTATTTATAAAATACGAACCGTTCCTAAAAAAAACTAAAAAACGCGTTTCAAAATATTTAAAAAGATACGGTTTTTATTAATTCGTTCCATCACGCCTAAAATATTCTTCACTGCCACGCGTTACGACTTTTTGGTTAGCCTACATTTAGGGAATTCTAAGCGAGAATAGCAAGAACTTTGTAAGGATGGGATAGATTTTTCACGAGCTTGAAATGGAATTTTAGTAGCATTTTCGCAAACATCATTAGATAAAAAATTTATAAACATATGGCGATGGTAATATTTAATGTTTTATAAATAGCCATCTTCGAAATGTTTGTAAACAAAAATTCAACCTAATACTACGTCATTATTAGGGTCACGTGGATATTATAGTGTCTACATCTCGCCCACTTCATTATTCGTACTATTTGGAAATACGCAGAATTTTTCACAGGAACTAGACCCTTCCAAAACAATAATAAAGAAAAATGATTCACTTACCGTTTGTATTGCCCATGGTGTTTTGATTAAAGAGCTTTACACAAATCTGACATGAGTCCGTAAAAAGGTATAGTTCAGCCCATGGTTAAGGAATGTTCATATCGCGCTCGATTCATAGTTGAAACCTTTATCCTAAATTTGGCACTTTAACTTCATTGTAATTCGTTTGTCGGCCTCCATATGTATAAATATAACCGCTACATCGAGGTCGGCCACTAGAGGGCCCGTTCTAGTTGTTATATGACAAATATTAATCCATTATCTGAAATGAAAAAAAATATATATATTTAATTATAATATGAACGGAACTCCATGTCTTGAAATTTTATATTCTAGTACATGTATAAGTAATGTTTATTGGACGACCCCTCGCTATGAGTGGGTAATGGTTCTCACTTCTATTTTGCATAGAAAAAGAAGACACCCCTAACTTTAGTTAACTAAATAACAGATCATGGAAAATAAGAAGGACGGAGAGAAAAATGAAAAGTTAAATTTATAATAAGGATTCATAAATTTGTAAACAAATTTACACTGAAAAGAAGCCTTTATCTAGATTTAACTCTGTGTAATAATTCACCGCAAATTTAACAAGTTTGCAAACTAATTTTGGTTTAGATTTATTTCACCACTTAGGGACAGCCCACTTTTAGGGGCTTAAGCTTTTAAGCCTTGGATTTCTTTATATTGCTATTAAAAAATATCAATAATAAATGAAACGCTCTTAAAGGTATAAAATCAAATACATTTGAGGCTGACTAATTTACGAATGCCCGTAAAAGCAAAGTATCACACATTTTCGAAAAGGGATAAAAAAAAAACCTTGTAGAATGAAAATTGGTGGAAATAAACTTAAATTGAATCTATATAACCTAGTACATGGGAGTTTCCAACTAAAATTGCTGACACGTGTTCGGCCAACCGAAAAAAAAGAGAAAAGCTTTTGTGGAAGGGTGATGGGAGTTTCTTCGGAAATTCTTTTCTTTCTTGCCGGAGAATTATATTTCACGATGCGCGAGATCAAAGAAAAAGAAGAAAAAAACCTCATCGGAGATCAGCAATAAAGAAAATGAAACCGCGCTTTTTTGTTTCGAAACCGACGTGTTTTTAAGCCGATACTTCGATGTACTTTAAATCCCTCGACTACAAAAAAGGAAAAAAAAAGACACCCAAGACCAATATAGTTACTTCTTTCTAGAACTAAAACAAGGCGATGCCGTATGAATTGATATTATCCTAATCAGAAGCCGATGAAATTCTCCTTTGAAGTCTATTACTCCCTGGTCTTGTCTACCCCTCTCTGTATGGGTTAGTTTCGAAAAGCGCGATTCGTACGCCTCCTAACGGTAGATATTTTCGGAGCGGGAGTTCGTCGAGCGAATATCTCTAGCAGCCTCGGAGTTCGTCAAAAAAACGTCGTCGTTTGTGGAGAGAGAGAATTTCCAATTTTGCGTAGACAGGGGGGTATGAAGTAGGACCCCTCCGATCTCGTAAAATTGTGAATTTTACCCATACAGAGAGGAGCGTTATATGGAACACTAGAGTAGTAGACTTCAAAGGAGGGTTTCATCTACTTCTGTCCTAATTTATTCAACGGATAAGAATTAAGAGGGTTGGAGCTGCCCAAACAAAGTTAATATAGAGCTTAGATCACGTTCGCGATGGTTTAACATCTTTTTTAAAATCTGTTCACCGATTAAATTAATTGGTAATGTTAAATACGTATTCAGTTACGTAATCAGATTAGGTGCAGTGAAAGTAACATGGTTGTAGGCTAATTACGTGGAATGATCAGCCTTAGTCTTTTAAAAATGGGCTCCTATCTTAATAGATAAAGATGATTACCTCGTCTTTAAAATATTAAATTTTAAACTATGAATAACAAAACCTGGCGTTCATAAGCGACCTTTAACGGCAAACAGTGGTAAGTACAAGAAGCTTACATCAACTTAATCGCTTCTCTGTGACTTGAAGCCTGTTAGTGTGGGTTAAACAAAGCTTCATTTAAGCTCAATTCTTTGCCAAAAAATCTCGATTGAAAATGCTTGTTAAGATTGGATAAAAAATAATAAAATTAGTATTACTATCCTAATACCTTAACTACTACTACAACTATAATACTTCGAAATAATTAGGGGAAGAAAAGACCGCTACTACAACCGTATTTTATTACAACCATAAAAAGATAGTTAAGAGTATATAAAAAAATAGAAACCCTAGAAAAAAATAGAGAATTCATTTCGGGAGTCGAAACACGATTCGCCAACATCGCTTGTTGTTTTATAACGATCAATTTGGCTTCTTTTCCGGAGACAAAATCGGGCCAAATTCTATATTAGGCTTACTCTTAGTGATAGCTTTATGTTTAGAGGAAGTGGGAGATATTTTTTTACAATTAAAATAACGCGCACTTTTTCAATAATTTTTACTCCCTGACTTTTCCCGTACTTTTTGGGTTCATTTGTAAATTCGAAAACTTCCCCCTAACATTAAGGGCCCATTTTTAAATTCCCTGACATGTGCAGGTTTTACAGGTCGTGTACGAAGCCTGTAAAAGCACTGTAAAAGAGTCCCAATTGATTTTGTGATTTTAGAACAGCATTTACAAAATGTTTTACTGATCATCGTGATCAATAATTTATGTAGAAGCTTTTAGTTTATACTTAAGTTATTACGTAACTGAGTATGTTTTAGCACTACGAAAAGGCTCTAATCAGTTATGTAATCGCAGAATCGGTGGATTAACCACGCCGATTTCGTAATCAATTTAGTACAGATTTCGTGAAGTGATCCAGCCCTTAGGGAACTGATATACTTTTATGTCTCTGTCAATTTCTTGTCTATTGAAACATAAATTCCATTTTTACCTCCACTATTACGAAATTTAACATTATCACTGGTTTTGGTACAAGCTAAACCTCGAAAAACCTATTTTCCTAATAAAGATATACGAAGGCGGAGAATCGTATAAAAAAAAAGAGACAATTGTGTTATATAAAAGAGGCAGACAGAATATAGTGTATTTAGGATATATATGTTAGAAGCTTGGTGGGTAAAAAGAGCGAGGACTCATTCACCTTTCGCGGGGGCGAAACCTCCGCCCTCTCATAGAAGTCGGCTTTAATTTATCACCCCGCCGGAGATTGTCAAAACAATAGTAAATTTTTCTATATGTTTTATTGACGGCCCGATGATGGATGAAGAAAAATGCTTTAGCCAGAAAAAGGGCCGACCGTGGCCAACGAAAACAAAAAAAAAAAAAAAAAAAGCCCCAGGATTATCTTTAGAAAGAGTAGCCGAAGCGGAGAAAAAAAATCATAGCATTGATTTTTCTCGGCTAGAATTCGAGCTTAGCTAGAAAAAGGGGGCGAGCAGAGACTTCATGATGGAAAGGCTTTTTTACGGAGTAAATGGTCTGTCTATACAGGGAGCTGACTAAAATGGGTAATTTTAAAGGAATAACGAAACGTCATAAAGGCTAGCTATCATTCTAATCATAATATACTTAATGTAAAGTACGCTTTCCCTATACGTGATAGTGACGTGAGCATTATCGGAAAGCGATCTTCGAAGATTCATATATTAGAGTTCATTGTTTAAATTACAGGACTAAAACGATAGAGATAATGATCTGTTATAAGGCTTCGTTTAAGGGATACTAGACTACAAACCGTATCAAAACTCACCAAAGGTTTCCCGGCATAATTTAAAATTAATTATCAAAGACGCAAAATAGTCTAGCTAAGCCTAAATATGTTTCGAAGAAATTTTAGACTGGAAAAATTGTAGAGAAAACTGATTTGCTGATGGAATATCGTACAAAAATAGCGCGTGGATTAATTTAACTTTAAAAGGTGATTTAACAAACATATAGGCTTATCAGTCAGTTCGCGCGCTATTTCAAAGGCGAACTCTCATTGGCATCAGCAATTAAATCATTTTTAACTAAACCAAAAATTGTTTCAAGCCTAATTTTACAACTTTGATAATTAACAGCGAGTTTTGATAAAGTTTTTGACATATTTAAGTCTAAATCGATTAAAAATAACTAGTTTTCAGTGTCTTTTTAAGGGCTTGTTTTAGATATTTGAATATAATAAATTTAAAGTTTCGACATTTTAGTATACCTTTAAAAACAGAGAAGTACAATGAAAAAAATTAACGAAAAGGATCGTGATCACGAAGCAACCATCGATTACTGTTTTTTTGGGGGGCTTTTTTATTTCTAAATTTGGGACGTCGATAAAGATACATCGATCAACGAAAAAATAGAAATGAGAAGGGGGAAAGAAAAAATTAAGTTAATAATAGAGTCGACCCAGTCGAGAGATTATTATTTTTTTCCTCCTTGTAAATGAAGCTTCTATCTTTTTTTCTTTTTTTTTTTCAGTTATTAATGGCACTTCTTAGTTTTCCAAAATTAAGTGTAGTTATTGATTAAAATTTTCATTCATTCCCGGGTCCTATTTGGTCTCTTTTTAAGGATATTATCCCTCTTATCTTATAAATTTCAAAAGTGGAGCTAAGAGAAAAGTATTTCATAGCGAAGAGAGTTAAAGTTTTCGCAGCTTTAAACTCTGCCGCGGGGTGCGAGAGACAAATCTTGATGGGAATTCAGGGGTGATTCTTTATCAAAAACACGAGTTCCTTACAAGGCCAGATGGGGAGTATTCACTACGTCGTATATTTTTGGGGATGGGGGAGAGTGGAGGTCTTTTCTATACATACAATCATCCCAACCACCTCGCTCTCTTTCCTATATCGTTTCCACTGAAAGAATCGAGCTGAGAAAGCCTAATTTGACGTTTAATCAGAGATTGCATAGTTTTCTCGGACGAAATTATCGCGTTGGGAACGCCTTATTCTCCACTTTCTTCTTCCTTACCGCGAGGTGCCTTCACAAACTCGATAGTGTGAACGAAAAAGCCACAGAACTGACGCGAAGGAGGACTTAAATTTGAAGGAATCAACGCAAGTTTCTTAATTGGTCAACTGCAATATTAAAGTAATTGCAATTAAAAATATTCGTCAAAAGTGATTCGACCTTGGATTAATAAAGAAACATATGCTTTTGCTAATTAATTAATCCAAGGTTCGACAATTTGAAACAAATCTCGTTCCTAGCGTATCACTTTAAGGAGTTTGACGTAACTTTTCCGAGGGAGTTTGTGAGAGCGCCTTTAATTCTTTCTTGTCGACTTCCCTTCCCGTTTCTCTTTCCTCTTATATGCCTCTTTCCGCGGGTAGGGGAGAGCTCTAACAACTCGACGAGGGGGAGAAGCTAACGACGCTTGAAACATTAAAGGAAGGCAAAATAATACGAGTCGCGGCGGGCTCCAGGGGCATCTGTTCTCTGTTGGGTTCTCTTTTCCTCGACCAACGAGCTATAGCTTTTACCGTGCTTTTACCCTCGCGTCTTTAGCCTTAAGCTAAACGGTCTTACAACTACCTTAACTATATATACGAAGCCAAAACCATATAACGTAAACATTACGGTTCTCCATAAATCAATGGTGGACAAACGGCTCGATTATATTACTCTTCACCGAACAGTATACATTCGTGAGTCACGTATATAACAGAAAAACGTATTTCAACAGCTAGAATTATAAAATGGAACAGCTTTTAAATTTATTTTCGGAATCACCGAGAGAAAAAAACGTATTCGAGAATTTTTTCACAATTTTTAGATACGTTTTTGGTAAATCTTGAATAAAAGTAAATGTAAATTCGGCCAATCATATTATTTCAGCCTTCAAAAGCGCTTGTAATGTCCTAACTCCTAAATAATGGCCGAAGTTTGATGCCCAATGTCCTATTTTTAAGACGCTATACGGTTTTAGATATAACTTTATAATTATATTAGAGAAGCTAAAAAATCTAATCCATAGAATAATTTTCGAATGGTGACGGAATCACTTTAAACGAAGGCTTTTAATCAATGTTTCGAGCTTGTAAGGCTACCCTGGGTTGCGTGAAATGGCGCGTCAAATTTCGGGGCGTCTTTCGATTACGGAAGAGTTGAGGATAAGTTTCTCTGGTATTTGCTACTTAATTTAGTGTAGGATACTAGGAAGCTTGCCAACGCCGATAGACCCGAGGCGTGTAATATTTTAAAGGATGGCTTAGAGGGAGGCAATTTTGGGTAATTTAAGATGTTCAATATGACACGGAAGTTTCCTTATTTAGTCAGTCAGGAAGGGATATGGAGCGAGTGAGAAGGATAAAGTATATACCGAGTATAAATCCGGGGAATGAGGACGGGGGTGGAAGGTCGGAGGTGTGTCTTCTTCGGAGCTAATCAGCTCAGTTTGTATATAAAACGATAGCTAAATCTAGGTGAAAGTCTTCCATATTATCAATCGCTACAGGGTGTATACGCGTATAGACAATAATTAATTGGAGTATTAAGATAAGCCTTTGCCTGGCTCTGTTTATTTCATTCCCCCGAATGCTCTTGTTGGTTAAAATGCCTAGTCAGTTTAAAATAAAACATCAGTTTTCATAATTAAGGGAAAGGGATGATAACTACAAAGGTTCCAAAAAGAATCAATGAAGTAACCGAAATCTCAGAGGCAAAAGAAGTATGCGTGGGTATGGCGGGGTGTCTCATGGCCCGACTTGAAATTTGTCTACAGGATTGCTAAAGTTGGATAAAATAGAATATACAAACTAGGGACATATACGGGGGCACAGAGTTACGGGCACAAAATATAAAGGTTGAGGACCTAAAACACTGAACACGTCTACGCGATAAACGTCTTACTCCAACAGTAAAAAATTCACAAACAAATATTAAACTAGAAACAAATTTAAAACTTACCCGAAAAATAGGCTTAGCTGGATTCATGGTGATCCTGAAATTCTTCGCATTGATGAGTCAACGACCAATGAGCAAAGGCCCGTCGTTAAGGCGAGATCTCCACGAGACTTCCAATAACATTCGATTGATCGCTGACCCATAAATCTCCATGAATCCAACTAAGCCTTTTTTCCGGGTGTTGTATATGAACACAATAGGCTAAACGATAAAAAAAACAATATGTCTATTTACAAACATATAAAAGCTGATAACAGAGATAACGCGGGTTCATAAATAAATCGGATACTGACACTGTAACATGGAAGTAATAATAAACTAATAGATAACCTTAAATGATAAGAGTATACTTAATGAACATCTACAACATGGTGCCAGAAGTGGGGTAATCACCAACGATCAAGAAAACTCCGACGTCGACCACCACGAACAGCAACTATGGCTACTTCATTTAAAAGTCCAGATCCTTTCGTACCAGGTTCTAACCCAGCCGAGGCGTGGGCCATGTTCAAGGAGCGTTTCCAACTGTATGCTGCAGCAAGTAAACTAACAGAAGAAGCAGACTCGCATCAACGCAACGTCTTCCTTCATGTACTGGGTACAGAGGGATATCGAATTTACAAAACCTTACCGTTTACGACAGTTGAAGCAACGCGTACGCTTCAAATAATATATGACGCATTCGATGCCTTTTACAAACCCTATCTCAGCGTCAACATGTCTCGCTACAACATGTTTACTTGCAAACAAGCTCCGCAACAAACCTTTGACGCCTATCTCACGCAAATACAGACCATAGCGGGAAATTGTGAATTTGGAACACTGAAAGACTCGCTCATTGCAACACAAATAATAATAGGAACGAATAATCCGGAAGTACGACGCCGCCTGCTGAAAGTATCGGACCTCAAGCTACCCGAAGCAGTCTCCATCGCCCAAGCAGAGGAAACGTCAATGATTCAATCTCAACAAATCAATCCGAACAAACCAGCCTTCACAAGTCAAGAAGCAAATGCTACGTCAGCCATCGATGCCTTATCAGAATATAGAGGAGCGCGACAATATCAAAATCAAAATCGCAATAGGACCACATCACGATATGCCGACACGACGCAACGCAGACGCTCTTCCAGTACGCAATATCAACAACCGCGCAACACCTCGAATCGACACAGGTCCAGATCCACTTCGTACGCAACATCTCGAAGCAACTCCAACGCGCAGTGCCAACGATGTGGACTGACACATAACCAACAACCATGTCCAGCCGCTGGTACCACGTGCCGTGCGTGTGGAGGAACGAATCATTGGGCTTCAGTTTGCCGAACCATTCATTCACTCAATACATACCTACCACAACACCCACTGCGACAGGACGAATCACAGGACAACACGTACGCCACCTACGCGCTAACGGCTGCTGATGAGGGAAGAGCTAATGACGACCAATATTTATATTTAAACTCGCTATCCATTAATGCAACAAGCCCTAACGACAATATCACCACGGAAGAGGATCAGACATGGCAAGCTCCGCTAATGATAGCAAACATGGAAGCCTCATTTAAAATTGACACGGGATCACAAGTTAACGTTATCCCGGCATCAATCTATGCACAACTTCAGAATGTACCACCGCTGCAAAGGCCATCACACAGCATCAAAGCATATTCCGGACATACAGTCGATATAAAGGGGATGGTGAGACTCAAATGCGCTTCTACGATGGCAACAATACAGTCCACATTCTACGTCACCGTCAATGATCACATTCCTATTATCGGTGGAACCGCATCACAGCAATTAGGTCTTATAACACGTCTTCCGCACAACTGGCTCACCCCGAGAATCAATGCCCTAGGAACACACGCACAGCATAGCAATCCAACCGGGAAGTCACCTAGCGACCTACAATCGATGAATACACGCTTTACAACTCAAGGGGATCGAAACTTAAGACCACAAGATATAAACAAACTAACACCACGAGAGCTAATCGAATCCTATGCAGACGTTTTTGACTCAGTCGGCAAGCTACCTGGTCGCTACGAAATGCACCTGAAACCCGGCTACACACCTACAATAGCTTTACCACGAAAAATACCAATTCCACTACAACCCAGGGTTCAAGCCGAACTCCAACGAATGCTAGCTGCTGGGGTAATTGTGCCAGTAACGGGTCACGCGGAGTGGGTACATCCGATGGTAGTAGTTCTGAAACCCAGTAAAGATGGTCAGCCACCAAAAGAAGAAGATTCAATCAGGATCTGTCTAGATCCACGAAATCTGAACAAAGCCCTAAAAAGGGAAAACTATCCGATGCCCACATCACAGGAAATACTTGCAGAGCTTGCTGGAATGAAAATCTTCTCCGTACTGGACGCTAAAAGTGCATTTTGGCAAATAGAACTGACAACAGAAAGTTCACATTTATGCACATTTGCCACTCCATTTGGAAAATATCGATTTACCAGACTACCATACGGAATAGCCACAGCCTCGGAATATTGCCAAAGAGTAATGAACGAGACCTTCGTAGGGATTGAAAACAAACGTATATCCACGGACGACTTCCTAATATATGGAAAAGACAAAGAATCGCACTTAGAGACGCTATACCACCTATTGGAACGTGCGCGCCAAACCGGTTTGAAGTTCAACTCAAAGAAAATGCAACTAGCCGTGCAGAAAATAACATATTTGGGAAACATCATAACATCAAACGGAGTAAACACGGATCCTACCAAAGTGCGGGCGATCAATGAGCTGCCAACACCCCAAGACAAATCCGCACTTTTACGGTTCCTCGGAATGGTAAATTTTCTCTCAAGATTCATACCAGCGTATGCAGAACGATCCGCTCCACTAAGAGCTATTATGAAGCAGGATATTCATTTTCAATGGGATGAAATACGACAAGCAGCGTACGAAGATCTAAAAAGGGCGATCACGACAGCACCAGTTCTATCTTTCTTTGATCCGGCATTACCCAACACAATATCAGTAGATGCAAGCCAGTATGGTATAGGAGCAGTCCTCTTACAAGAAGGAAAACCAGTGGAATATGCGTCCATGACATTTACCCCAACGCAACAAAGATACGCACAAATAGAAAAAGAGCTCTTGGGGATATTGTACGCTTGTGAACATTTCAATTACTATGTCGCAACCGCGCCAATCACAGTCCAAACAGATCACAAGCCATTGCTCACCGTAATAAAGAAACCCTTCCATTTACTATCACCGAGGTTACAACGTCTCACACTTCGACTAGCAAGATATGATCCAGTACTAGTATACGTACCAGGCAGCCAGTTATACATAGCCGACACGCTATCGCGCGCACCAAATCCCCAGTCCACAATGCCCACAGAGTTCATGGAAGGCACCGCTGCAGCAGTCTATAGCCTTGTTAGTCTCTCGGAAGATCGCACCCTACAATTTAAACAGGCTACGAAAGCAGACCATGATTTACAACATGTTAAAGAATACATCAAATATGGATGGCCTTCAAATAGATCGAAGATTCGGTCACAGAACGTACAAGCCTACTGGCCAATACAAGAAGAAATATCGGAACACAACGGTCTACTGTATCGTGGGGATAGATTAATAGTCCCGGCAACACTACGAAGAAGTACAATGGCGAAGATTCACGCCGTACATCAAGGCATCACGGCATGTGTAGCCAAAGCTCGAGTGAATGTTTATTGGCCTGGAATGTCCTTGGATCTAACAGAATACATAAAAACATGCAGTACGTGCCGTGAACGAGACGTATCTAATACCAACACTCCACTACAACCACTCGAGGTCCCGACTCTGCCATGGCACAAACTAGGAACGGACTTGTTTAAATGGAAGTCAAGGAATTATATCCTGCTGATCGACTATTACTCAAAATACGTGGAAGTAAAAGAACTTAAACAGACAAACGCAGAAGCAGTGATACGATTCATGACTGAGCAGTTCACACGCCATGGAATACCAAACAGCATTATATCTGACAATGGTCCACCATTCTCATCCTACATGTTCACAACATTTCTCCGAGAGTGGGGAGTAAAACAAATAACGGCAAGTCCTTATCACCCGCAAACCAATGGCCTGGCAGAACGAATGGTGCAAACATTAAAGAACCTGATGACAAAAGCGTATCTAGACGGAAAAGACATCAATGACGTACTACTGGAGTATAGAGTCACCCCAATAGAAAATCTTCTAACACCTTCGGAAATGCTAATGGGAAGAAAGCTGCGCACCGCAATAACAACAAACAACAAAAGCTTACAACCAAATTTTCCAACGAATGAAATAATGCGGGGATTAAAATTAAGGGAACAGAAGATGGTAGAAACAGCCAACAGGACAGTTCGTAAACAACTTCCGAAGCTACACATTGATGAGCCCGTGTGGTATCAAGCAGACAAAAGAAGATGGTACCCGGCAAGAATTATCAACTATGCCTCTACACCAGATTCATATATAATAAAAACGGACACAGGCAAAACTTACAGGAGAACGAGAATTCATTTACGCCCACGTTACAAGAACGAGCAACGGAAACTAAATACAAACGTCAAGTCAAGTACAAATGCCGAAACAACGTCTACAATCGACAAGCAGAGGAGATACCCATGGGACTCAGTCGAAGACAAGTTTACCAGACAGCGGCCAGCGAAAATCATAACGCGAGGAAATCTTGAACTCAAGAATAAAGCAAATAATGTTTCAGAATCTGACGCTCCTAGTCAACAACGAAAAGAACCGGGTTCGTTACACAGAGAAGAACCAGAAATAAACATAGCGAATAGTGAAGTAACTGAAAATCCATCTCCACGAACGCCGGAAGCACCAGTAAATTATCACGTGCAGACACAAGGTACACATCACAGGGAAGCGGCAACCAGAAGTCCAACAAATCCAGAAGCTATAGAAACCGCTCCACAAAGTTCATATTACAACACAACACTACAACCAAGATCCAGATATGGAAGGCCTCTACGCAAAACGCAAAGATACGACCAGCATGAAAATACTTATAAATATTTCTAATGTTGAAAAAAAAAAAAAAAAAAAAAAAAAAAAAAAGTTGTTGTATATGAACACAATAGGCTAAACGATAAAAAAAACAATATGTCTATTTACAAACATATAAAAGCTGATAACAGAGATAACGCGGGTTCATAAATAAATCGGATACTGACACTGTAACATGGAAGTAATAATAAACTAATAGATAACCTTAAATGATAAGAGTATACTTAATGAACATCTACAACACCGGGTAAGTTTTTTTACAGGAGGATTATCTAAGCCTATTTAAACGATTAGGAATCGAAAAAATTATTCACTTGTTGTTAGGTTGCATTCTCTCTTTAATAAAGATTCATATGGGATCAAGATACGTGGTATCTTTCTCATCACACCCTGTACTATCTCTCTCTAACTCTCTTACGGCGCTTCAGACCCACTCTACGTTTAAATGTCGAGAAGCTCGAGCCAAGGACCTAGCGATGATATTCTATCACTTTGAAATTTCTAAATTAATAAATTCCTAAGAGTAGCGTATAGCGTTAGATGTAGTTTACTAGGAAACGCGGGACCCGCCGTTGGTAGGCTGCGTAGCGGTTCAAAATCCCTCCTAGCCAAATAGTTGGCTCATCTTTAATGTTTCAGAATTTTATACGTACAGGAAGGGCTAGAAATATTTCACTCTCGGCGAAAACGTTATTATATCAAAACACACCGAGAGTTCCCTCGACAATAAATTTTAATATAAATTTGAGTGAGCGAAAGGAGACTGCGTGAGAGACTCAAAGACTCTCGCGCTTTATGACGACCCACTTTATTTATACTCGAGATTTCCCCCCGCAGTTAATTTAGAGCGTTTTAAATTTTGGCCAAATAAATTAAATTTAAACATAAACCCAAGACTTTCGTATTCAAATGAGGATTTAATCAAAATCGTCACACGAAGCTCATCTCCGAAGCCGCCAAACACGTTGTTTACTTTTAACCGAGAGGCAAGACACACCAGTAATTCAATGTATAAACCTTTGGCCAATAAAATCGTGATTAAACTAAATTAAAATTGATATAACTTTCGAATTACAAACTAGATTGATTATCCTTACTAAATCTGATTAAATATAAGCATTATGAAAAGAAATAACCTAGTCACTTATTTTTATTTTAGAATATATGATTAAAGTGATTCTGTTACGGACTTTTCGTTGCTTCCAAGTGAAATTTGAGTAGTATTTTAAGAAAGATCGTTAAAAAAAGTTTCAAAATCAATATACATATGCCTTAGAAAATATTACAGTGACAGTACAAATAAAATTTTGTAGTCTGTACAATACTACGTCATCACTTTGGTAGCATGGCTATTATACATTTGATTCGCCAGCGTTCTGTCTAGGGGTACTTAATCCAGTAAACCCACCTTTTAATAAATATACATTCCAGAATCCTTCTACGCCAGCTAACGCGCCATTTCAGACGTCTAAAACTTTAAATACGAGTTTTTAATAATAATAAAATATTAAAAATATTATGAATAGAATTTTAAAAAAACAATGGTGACAGCCTCACTTTAAAGAAAGAATAGCATGGAGATTAATGAATTAATTTTAAAAATTAAAACCATTAACCGTGCGAGAAAGCTATATATAGTTTACCTAGAATCGTTACTTTTTTTACCTGTGGCTATAATGCGAGTAAATTTTATAATAACAAACGTATTACGAGACAAAGTTAATTTTTTAATATATATTTTAAACAATATAAAGCAAAATTCTATTAAATTTCTGATCATAATCTAAAAAAGATTATATAGGCGAGTCTTTCAATTTTAATAAAACACCTTGAGATACGGATATTATTAAAAAAAAATCATTAAACAAACATTTCCGCTCTGTAGATGATCTCCTGGGATGATATATAATAAAAACACATTTATTATTATGGGGCGCCATTCAGGACAAAATTAAGATTTCGTATTTGAAAAACTAGATATTGAGTTTGAAGCAGATTTCGAATTTGAAAAATTGGATATCGAGTTTGAAAAATTGGATATCGAGTTTGAAAAACTGGATATCGAGTTTGAAACAGATTTCGAATTTGAAAAATTGGATATCGAGTTTGAAAAAGTGGATATCCAATTTGAAAAATTCGATATCCATTTTGAAAAATTCGATATCGAGTTTGAAAAATTGGATATCGAATTTGAGAACTGAATATCGAGTTTGAAAACTGGATATCGAGTTTGAAAACTGGATATCGAGTTTGAAAACTGGATATCGAGTTTGAAAACTGGATATCGAGTTTGAAAACTGGATATCGAGTTTGAAAACTGGATATCGAGTTTGAAAACTGGATATCGAGTTTGAAAACTGGATATCGAGTTTGAAAACTGGATATCGAGTTTGAAAACTGGATATCGAGTTTGAAAACTGGATATCGAGTTTGAATACGGATATCGAGTTTGAAAACGGATATCGAGTTTTAAAACGGATATCGAGTTTTAAAACGGATATCGAGTTTGAAAACTGAATATCGAGTTTGAAAACTGAATATCGAGTTTGAAAACTGATTATCGAGTTTGAAAACTAGATATCGAGTTTGAAAACAGAATATCGAGTTTGAAAACGGATATCGAGTTTGAAAACTGGATATCGAGTTTGAAAATTGAATATCGAGTTTGAAAACAGAATATCGAGTTTGAAAATGGATATCGAGTTTGAAAACTGGATATCGAGTTTGAAACGGAAAAAAAAATCGAGTTTAAAAATATATTTCGAGTTTGAAAATATATTTCGAAGTTAACAAGATATCGAGTTTGAAATGGTCTCAGGAAGACTTTTTTTTCTTAGCGAAACATTTCTCTCTCTCAGATGCTTGACGCCCCGTGGGAAGTTTTTAGGAACCTTGGGAGGAGGGAGGGCCTAGAGCTTCCGTCAATATAACCTCAACCTGGGGAATGTATGGTGAAGGGAAAAATCGTACCCTTTGTAAAGCTAAGGAGTTTTCTTTCTCTCTACGTGGCCTAACTTGAGGTCTATATGACTGTCTTGAACCACAACGTTGTTGTCAGTTTCAATTGGGGCATTGACAAAATCTTCAGAACCGTATTGAGCAGGATTCGCCGTGTACTCTTGGTCTTGAGCTTGTACGTCAAAGGAATTCATTCGAGAAATGGCCCATAGTTGATTGGGTGAATGGAAGTTTTCTGTGCTCAAGGAGCAATGGTTCCAAGCATTCATAAGGCTTTCACAGGATTGGGATATTCGTGGGAGAAATGTATAATGCAAACTAAATATATGTTGCTCATTGTCCGGGTGAAGGAGTTGCTCTTGTTGCATGAAAGTGAACACGTTTCTATAGTATGCCGAAACCAATCTATTGACCTCTCTTCAAAGTCGCTCAATTCTTTGGTTATGCACTGACAACCCAGCAATGAAACTACCCCTGTTTAGTCCCCTATGTTCAAGCATAAATCTAGCTACATCAATATTTTCTGTCCCTTTATCTCCTCTGACACGCGATGGAAGCCCGTAATTACGAACCCCGGCACTAAAAAGTTCCAAGACACTGTTTGCCCTATTGTTGGTTAAACAAGCCAGATAAATCAAACAACGGCTGTATCCATCCACACACCCGTGAAAAACAAATCTCCAGGCTATTAATTTGTGATTGCTGTCGATGTGCCTAAAATTTAAAACAGACTCGTAAAAACCAGAGGTATGTTGTCACGAGTCTTGTAAGGTCGACAAGGTGGCAAAAGAATGCAGGCTAAAGTGGTAATTAATGAACCCACAAGCGTGCTTACTATTTACGGCAACCACGCACGAGGTTTTGTTAGTTACTGCTTAGACCGTACAGTTTGCCGCTAGACGACGCTTGTAAACGTCAGATTCAGTTTTTTTCTAGTTATATTGAGATTGTCCATTGTTAAGACAAGGATCCTGTATGTTTAGAAGGATGAGAAACGAGAGAAAAAACGCGCCTGAGATAGCGGCCGCGCAAGCGCAGTAGACTCTATCTAGATTGATATCGTCAACGCCAAATACTACATTTGTAATCTGCTTACTCGTTGCTGGTTGGTCGAAAATAAATTATTTGTCCTTGACGATATCAAAACAAGTTGGCCAACCCTATGACTCTCTCTTAAAATCGACGCCGTTACCGCCGCTTTTAAAATACAAGCTCTATGGGTCGTTTCTCATCATTCTAAACATACAGGATCCTTGGTTAAGAGCAGTGGGAATGAACAGTGGAATTAATCGTCGCAGTTTATGTTTACTTTTCGTTTAGTACCTCTCTAGTACAAAATTCATTTTCAATCTCATCTTGCTCAAGAGTAGAGAAATGTGACATCACCTCCTCTAAATACTCTAGGAAGGAGATGACAATATACTAAGGAATATTTCCGTTTTATGCAGGTTTTCCGTTCGTCCCAGATCGTAAATTCACCTTAAAGGCCCTATCTGCTCTAGAATTTACCCCTTTAAAATCATCTTTCCTTACGCGCACAGACTATAGCTTTGACTGTACAGTTTGAAATTGTCTGAGAACAGAAGGCGACTTTTTGAAGGGGCTCTACAAATCCGCTTAAAAATAGTCCGTTTAAGAAATACACATACCATAAAGCGTTTGCCCCGCGAACACTATATCTTCGTCGTATGATGAGATTTCGGCGTCTTAGTGCTCTTCCAATAGGGTCAAGTTCATTCAGTCGCTCTCTTATACGCCATCTCTGTACCCTCACACCAATACTTCGCAGTCCACCAATCACGTAAGTTTCGCCAATGTTTGGATTCCGTGACAATAGGTTTGAAATATGATGATCCAACTGCTCATTAGTCATCTCTCCATTTTCATCGTCGTTGCCTATTTCCAAATATTGTCTATGTCGATATAAGGTTCGGACTGGTACTCCTATATAAGCAGCGGATCTGACCCAGTTCAACCCAAGTTGGTTTCGGCACAACTCGATTTGCTCTCTGGTTATATCAAACCTGGGTCTTCCAACAGCGCCCGTTTGTAGTAGTGGGCAGACATATGGGTCATCAGTGACATCGTCGTTGGAAAGAGCTTCTTCTAGCTCGTTCGCGAGTCTAGCCAAGTTCGAATAAACATTGGTAATAAGGAAACTGAGAGTAAGAAAATCGTTTTCCACTCTCCCCGGATCTGACAAGGCGTTGCTTTCCAAAGTTGTTATAATTGCCGACAATACACGGCAATGACCTTGCAGTCTTCTATGACTAATCTCCAAAAAATTTATATCGGAAGTATACCGATTTCTAGCTGCCTCTTCGAAACAATGGCGTAGTTCTTGAAGATAGTCATCTACATCATTGCAATTGGTATAAACTACTGTAAGTGCGACAACAAACAGAGCTTTAAGCTTGAAAATATTCATGTCTGCTCGAAAAAAACACCAGCGTCCAGTGATGTTTATAGCAGAGTGGTTTAAAACGCAAATGTTTTTACTTTCTAAAATCTGTTACTATATAGGTCGATCGCGAGGGATTAGCCACTTCAGATTGTCACCAAAATACGTCCTAAGCGCGTGTCAGAGAGAAATAACCTAAGCAAGCTAGCCCATGAAAAGAGAGAGAGAAAACTCCTTAGCTTTACAGGGTACGATTTTGAGGTTGAGGTTATATTGACGGAAGTGGTTTGACTCATTTTGTTATTGTTACTCCAATACTCTTGGTCCGATTTCTATCGTTAGATTTTATATTTATTATTAATATGAACGCGAATTACGTATGTAATCATAAGCCCGAGGTATTTTCGGTAGTTTACGACAAGTTTAGTCAAGAGACACGTTAAGCATAAAAGACTCGTGTCTGTTACCTAGACGCAAGTTAGGCCACGTAGAGAGAGAGAAAACTCCTTAGCTTTACAAAGGGTACGATTTTTCCCTTCACTATACATTCCCCAGGTTGAGGTTATATTGACGGAAGCTCTAGGCCCTCCCTCCTCCCAAGGTTCCTAAAAACTTCCCACGGGGCGTCAAGCATCTGAGAGAGAGAAATGTTTCGCTAAGAAAAAAAAGTCTTCCTGAGACTATTTCAAACTCGATATCTTGTTATCTTCGAAATATATTTTTAAACTCGAAATATATTTTTAAACTCGATTTTTTTTTTTCGTTTCAAACTCGATATCCTTTTTCAAACTCGATATCCGTTTTCAAACTCGATATTCTGTTTTCAAACTCGATATTTTGTTTCCAAACTCGATATTCAATTTTCAAACTCGATATCCAGTTTTCAAACTCGATATCCAGTTTTCAAACTCGATAATCAGTTTTCAAACTCGATATTCAGTTTTCAAACTCCATATCCGTTTTCAAACTCGATATCCAGTTTTCAAACTCGATATCCGTTTTCACACTCGATATCCAGTTTTCAAACTCGATATCCATTTTCAAACTCGATATCCAGTTTTCAAACTCGATATTCAGTTCTCAAATTCGATATCCAATTTTTCAAAATCGATATTCAATTTTTCAAAATCGATATCGAATTTTTCAAATTGGATATCGAATTTTTCAAATTGGATATCGAATTTTTCTTACTCGATATCGAATTTTTCAAATTCGAAATCTGTTTCAAACTCGATATCCAGTTTTTCAAACTCGATATCCAATTTTTCAAACTCGATATCCAATTTTTCAAATTCGAAATCTGCTTCAAACTCAATATCTAGTTTTTCAAATTCGAAATCTTAATTTTGTCCTGAATGGCGCCCCATATATTATAGCCTCGAAATTTATAGATTGGGTTTCGGTTATTTTTTAGGACGAGAAATAATTACTATTATTAAATAAATATTTGCGTAAACTAAACATATTTCATAAATTATTATCAATAAAAACTTAAACCACCTTATTTTAAACCAAAAATAGCTTTAAACAAACGTATTGTGTTAAAATTACACCTTAAAAAACTTGGCAAGTTGTCCTGGCTCGCTCTCGCTTCACTCATGCCGCCTTTCTCCCCCCAACCTTCCCCGCTGTCTATCAGGGGTCGGTCGCTAAGCCTAACGTTCTACCCACCCAGCCCCACGCTACGCTTTAGCGTCGCCTGACTTTTATCAATCACAGCGGCACTAAAAACATCAAAATAATAAACTCACCGGAATTGTACAAGAAATATGATAGTCCATCCTTAATCTCCATTAAATTAGGTGACAATTAATCACTAATTCAACATATAAACACTACTTTAAATGCGAATTAAAACGGTTTAATATTAAAAGATTACCGACATGTGTCTACGACTTAGCGGCCATTGTTTCACTGATTTATTCTAATCGGTGAAGAAGGCGGGATGTACGCATGCGCGCCTCGGGGGTAGAAACGAGGGAAATAAGCGGAACGCAAATGGCGGGAAAATTGGTTTTAAGCGCGAGGTTTTGACGAAAAATAAAATATTAAAGAAGGGAAAGGCGACAAAATAAAAATTTAGTTTCAAATATAGTTGTAAGTAATATTTTAGGATTGATAAATAAATTTGATTGTTTTTATTGACGCCTGTATATATATTTCTGCTAAAGATCAAACGGAATATCCCCAATTTTGGATTTTTAACCTACAACATACCACTAAACAGCGTAAAAATTCGCAGAGACGAAGTACAGGATGACAAAAATTGAAATCCGTTGTGGATCACACAAAAGGTGAGAAGTTATACCCTGTTTATATCCAAAATATTTGCATACCACACATGTTTTTTTACACTTACGCCCTTGCACCGAATTGCCGGAAGTAGTGGCTTACCACTCTACCACTAGTCCCGTTCCCCTAGAGAGTTGCGGATGGTTCTTTCTTTTTAAACCCGTTGTGAGGGCGATCCCTCAATAGTCACATAGCTGGATTAAAGCTTATTCTCTCTGCGGGTGGGCCTAGAAGTCTGCTAAAACTTGGACCTCCCCAAATTTTATGGACGAAGGAGTGAGTGAGTGAATGAATGAATGAATTATAAGTCTGCTGTACAAGTCCAACTACAATTACCACCCCCCCCCCCCGCGCCATAATATAAAACTTCCAAAACACGTAAATGGAAACAGTTGTTTCGAATATATAAGTATATGCAATTACATAAATTAAATACACCCATAAATATTTTACTCGGTATCCATTCATAGAGAGAAAAAATCCAAACTGTAAAAATACTTCCACCATTTGAAAATTCCGAGAGGGTAAAAGCCCTAGGGGACAATATGGTGTAGATTATATTTTAGAACAGTAGCCAAATCTCTAGTAAATCCATACGTATTGAAAAAATATCTTACAAGGAAACGTACTTTTTGGATAAAAAGAGTCGAGTGTATAGCGATTCTCATCGGTACAATTTTCCTCGAACCACCGCGTGTCTCGGGGACTTTTCCATCATAGCCAAAAAAAATTCTCTCTTTATAGCTGGCTCTCTTTTGTTAAAGTAAAGAGGGATATTAGTACCGGTACAAATAATACCGAGAAAAGGAAAAAAAAAAAAAAAAGGTATTTAAAGGAAAAAGGATGTAAGGTGAATTTTTGTCTAAAACTGAGAAAGATGGTTACTTTTTCTTATCCGTTTATTCTTCCTCGGAACGGGCGGTAAACTCGGTGGTATTTTACGCTATATATCCCCTCCTTATTCCCACGGTCAGACGTTTTTATTAGTCTCCTCTCTTTTCCCAAAAGGCTAAGGACTTTTATATAGAGGGCACTGGCCCGCCGAGCCCCGGCCTATAATGCCACATGCCGCGAACCATACGTAACGCAACGCCACATTAAAGATGCAATAAGTTAGAAGACCATTCGGCAAACGGAGGTGTAGGAGGGGAAAGAAGTTCTCTCTTTCTGTCAGACAGAGAAGAAGTATAAAGGATAAGAAAAGAAAAGAAGTAGAAAAAAAAAAGGCTCTGGATATACGATTCGCGCCTATTATTCGGAGCATGCTTCGCTGGGTTATTCAATATATTATTCTCTGAACGCGTATACCCGCCCACCCACCGTTCTTTTCTAAAGCGAACGAGCCCTACATCAAGCCCACTTTCTTCGTAATTGGAAAATACAACGATATTATTCGTTCGGAATTTGAATTATTTCAAAGACATATAATGGATGTTTCAGCCAAACTATTTATAAAAATCAACAATATATATATAAACCAGAGAATCATATAGGCGTAAGAGAGAAAGTTAAAGTTTACTTTCGTATCAGAGCTAGGATTCCCTAAGCCTTGTACTCTTTAAAATTGTCACAGTAAGGAAAGAGAAAAACCAAAATTGACGTTCAAAAGCGTCATCTATAGGTGCGGGATGTAAAACAGTGTCGTGTCTATAGCAGTAACTAACCAAACCACACGAACCTCTGCCGAGTCTTAAGTACACCTGTAACCCGATTTGATTTAAGCCTTGTCAAATTTATCTCGAGTCAAGCTCGCGAATTTAATCTTCAGAAATTGAAAGCTTCCCGAGGTTTTAATTTACACAGGCGTAACGCCTTTACTGAGTACGTTAGAAAGTTGACCTCTCCCACAAGTAGAAGTTTAACAGATAACGACTCAAATATTCTCTCTTATGACTACGAGTCCCTGACATTATTAATGTATATACTATTTCAGATGGAACCATGTTTTATGTATTAACCGGTCGTGTTTACGTCTTTTAAGTGTAAGCGTATAAGAGGAGTGGAGAAGACTCTAATATTGGTTGTGGATTATTTTCGAGCTGCTATTTATGTCCAGAAGGAAACTATGGTCAATTCTACCTAGAATTCGAAGCGCGGACAAAGCGAGACTATATTTATTTGCTACTTTACTTGGAGATAAAGAAACCAGTTAACTTGTACGCGTGTTGTTAAACCAAGGTGAAATCGATTATAAGAACCTGTATTCTCAACCTTTGAAAATCGATTTATATTATAAATATATTAAAAGAAAAGAAAGGTTAAAGGCAGAAACAAAATTATATTTATTTCACCTGGTCAGTTAAGTCTTTGGAATTTTTCTTCAGTCTACGACATTTACTTAGCATTTATTCGCGTATACCTTTGATAGGTATACTTGCACGTCACTGCCTCAAAACACAATTAAGAGCTCTCCAAAAAACGACACCAAATTGCTTCAAGTAGGACCGTTATGGCCAGCCTGCCCTGAGAAACACGTGTTTACCCTTTCCCTTTTCTGGTTAGAGTAAATATACCTTTCGTCCCAAAATGATTCGAAGTTTTCGACGAAACTGATGATAATGCTTAACGAAAATAAGTTCTATCGTATTTTATCCCCCCGTCCCTAGGGTGATTCGGTCGCTTTCGCTCGACTCGAATTAAAGCTCTTAATATTATTTTGGTTTGGCGCCAATTTAATTGAAGCCATTTGGGTCCGATATCAAATTAGAAATAACTCTGAATGTGTTGAGGAAACTATCCGCGGATCGTCCGAGCGTCGATTAAAGTTCACAGGAATACGGCGCGGTCTATCTGATCTAGGATTAACGGATGTTAATCGAGATAACCGAGTTAAGATTCTCTCGCCGGCGGCAGGACGTTTCGAGATCCGGGCAACGCGGGACAAGAACGAGAAAGCTTTAAAGGGAAAATGAAACTTCAACGCGAGATATATTACTTCGTCTACAATTCTTTATTTGTTTAAATTGAATTGGTTATTCACTAGAGACCGGCTGCTTATATATTTTAATTGCAAACAATACACATTACCAATTTTACAGCAAGGAAACGTGATTTCTTAGTCTAAAAAGGTCATTCGTTATTCATTTTAGGTGAATTGGTTAGTTACTAGAGACTTTTGTCTTCTACTTATATATTTTAATTGCAGGCATTTTACCAATTTTACAGCAAGGAAACGTGACTTCATATTTAACAATCCCCGCAGAATAAAATCTCCGAGGCGTGTTAATTAACCATCTTAGTTAATTTTTGATTAATGAAATATTTTTGCAATAAAATGTATCGATGCTAGTTTCATTCTCCTTTTAAAATCTCACGCGATCCTTATACGAATTTTCCGGCTCCAAATTCTACATCGCTTAATAATTAGTTCTAATCTCGGATGACACGAGCGCTTTTAAGTCACTAGTTCCTTAAACCTGTAGAACGGAGAAATTACAATTTATAGTCAAAATCACATTTAGAATTTAAGCGCTTTCCCGAGTTAGATTTGCCTCTATCTCTTAACGAATTAATCTCTTAGCGATACGGGTGACGTTATCGTTGTACGCGCTGAATACCAAAAGTGATATTGACTTTAACCGAAGGAAGAGTCAGCTTGGTTGTTCCGCCAAATCAAGCCTCATTATGCGATTTCGCCCAAAGTTTCAAACGCGATCGAATATAAAGCGGGAATGGTGATGGGAGTGGCAAGAATTCGGGTCCAATTCATTCCATGCGGATTGGAATCGAGACAATGGATGCGGCTGCATCGCCTGGAGGGAGGGAGCGAGTTCACTCTTCGGTTCGTCAAACACAAAAGGCCCGGAGCCAACTGGTTGACTATAGTTAAATCCGATGGAAATTATATATAACCACGTTTTTGGCTTTTTACGCCACATTGTCAAGAGAAGATGACAGACCAAGGAGATTAATTCCAACTTCGAATTACGTGCCAAACACCGAACCAGAAAAAAAATATACTTTAAAGTAGTTTTAATGTATGTTAAAGAGAGGCAACACCAAATATTATCAGAAGGAGATAATAGGATGAGACACACTATTTTCTATCAACTTCCCTATATTGTTTGCTTCCTATTGTATGGGTCTCTTTTCAATAAAAGTAGTTAACTTAATTTGGAGGTGTTATGAACGATAACAAAGCCTACAACTTGGATAACGTGTAGAATCGGCGAACAATATACAAATGTCAAAATTAACATTCGGCGGAATTTAATGATGTCAAGATGATGATTTGGTTTATTGCAACTTGTCGCTAATTTTCTCGCCTATTCTGAGTCGTATTACAATTGCGTAGTTGCGTCTCCTTTCTTTCCTAATCTCATTCGACAATTACCTAATTAACATTAATAAAACTGATTTGGTAGTTTCTATAAAAAACGATATTTTTAAAAGAAATATTGGTTGAAACGTTTAAGTATCCATTTAAACAAACATTCCAGATTTTTCCGTTTCAGCCGACATTTCAAATTAAAACTTTATTTACTGTGGAAAACTACGCGAGGAAATAATGATTTCGTTTCTAACAAGAATAATCTTGTTATTACAGAAACGGGGTTCCATATCAAAGCGATTAAAGTTCTAACAAAATATTACAACTCTTATACATTATACTATATACCAGCAGGAAAAATTAAAAGTATATTTCCCTTATGGTTTCAAAAAGGAAGAATTTAAAAATATACGCGTTTCTCGTTTTCATAACATTCCGAGAGATTTCTAAAATTAAATTTACGAGATTCAAAGAGCTAGTTCTCTCCACCCTTCACCCTTAGAAATTTTTGAAACTCTTCTTACTCCTCCGTCTATCTCTCGCGCTCCTTATATGACAAATAATCCTGGCTAGACCTTGTTCGCGCAAAAGCAAAGTCCTCGGACTAGAGATAGGTAGATAAATAATTTTTCGGTCGTCGTCACAACGCTAAGAGGTCCCAGGATGATTACCGGGAGTAAATTCAGAAATTGGTCTAACTTTAAAGGGATAATGAAGAAGGAAAAAATATAATTCAACAGATAATTTTGATTTTTAATTAATTTAGATTGCTGTTGAGTATAAACCTGAAATAAAGCTTGAGATCTAAGCTAGTTTTGAATAGGTTTAATTTCAAAAGCTATATCGAGATCCAAATTACTTAAGCTTAAGTCAACTTATCAAATATATTTAAATTTAACTGAATATTTGGGCAAGAAATTCATTTTAGGCCGAAAAAAGTTTTTAAAAAATCAAAATCGTTGTCAAATAATTGATATCAAAATAAATTACTAAAATATTTGAAAAATTTCCCTTCCAAAACCTCAACCCCAGTATCTAGCTCGCTTCCCTCATTAGCCCACAAATAGAGGGCTAATGAACGAAGTCAAACCAACACCGAAATGGGGAGAGTCTCGTCCGGCCGATAAAAAATATTAAGAATGATATTTCCTCCGACTTCAGTACCCCTTTAAGGTTTCAACTTGGTTTTACAAGTTCTCCGAGCTATTCGTTGCGGAACCTTTTAGCCCGCGGTAGAGTAGTTTTGCAGCACCACTCTTAGTTTTGGCGAATTAGTAGGCGCCGAAGCGAACTACGACGCGGGCGGCTCCTTCTATCAAAAATATTTCTTCGCCGTCATATTCGCTCGGGGGACGAATTCCTTCTCCGGTCGGAATTCCGTAAAAGAGGAACTTGTTGACTTTTAAAAGTTCCCGGAAATCCATACTCTACGCCTCATCGCCGCTTTTCGTTCTACGTTTCGCCTCCCACGCCCACGACATACCGTATATCTAAACGACAAATTCCAGCGAGATTTCTGCCACGGCATTCAATTTTTAGACGCCAAGTTTCGTTTCTCTACCAACCAGGGCTATAAACGTTTAGGTCAGCCAGAATCCTTTGTTTTATATTAAAGTTCAAAGGACTCTCGTTCGAGTTTCAACTCGGTGTCGCTTCAAACAAGCCGATTATTAAATTAAACGCTATAGTTAGTCGGACATCAACTAACGAGCGCGAGCTACATTTTCCCCAATTTAGGCCTTGGACTTAAAGGACCACTTTTCCTAATTTAAAATATCCTTTAAAGGGAGAGTGAAGAGTAAAATTAAGTCTGTTTTCAATGATTTAATTATTAAAAATGTGATTTGTTCGAGTATTAAAAAAATTTCGAAGTTTCTGAACTGCGCAAAAAAAATCGGAAAAGATTCAAATTTTGGCATAAAATTAAAAGGAGAACCTCCGACTAAACAAAAAGACTCCCCACCTTTGACTTCAGAAAATATCCGCGATAAATGCTGTTTTATTCAAAGAGTGTGCCGTAGCCAGTGCCACAGTGATTTGTGGGGGCGTCTTTTGATTAGTAGGAGGCTCTCTTTTTAATAATATGACAAAATCAGAAAGTTTCAGGTTTTTGTACAATTTACAGACGCAAACATTATATTTAGAAGCAGAATCTTTATTTTCCCCTTCATCCTCCCTTTAACTCAATAATAACCAGACATACGAGGCTAGTATAATTTTAACCGGCTTTAATTTGGGAATTTAAAATTTATTTTATAAAACTGTCTAAATTCCTTACGCTCCTACACTCTAGCGAGGGAGAAACAAACAAAACCAGCGTGGAAATTTCAACGCACCTGCGCTTCAACTTCGTACAGAAATCAGACATATAAGAGAATATATATAAGGTTTGTAGGTTTATTGTTGTAGCAGCGCAAAGTGCCATCCTTTTAAACAAGTCGAATATATCAGAAACTTTGAAAATTTACTTAACTTCGCCAAATAGTGACAAAATACCAATTTATAAGACCGAAAATTTTACAAGAAACAAATAGGAATCAAATAGACGCCTGCGCAAGTGTTCCAACCACCGTACACCCGTGTTCAGAGAAAAGATCGCTTACAGGGGACAGTGAATTTCGGTAAATTACCGGAAAACAGTGAATTACCGCGTAATTTACTGATTTCCAAAATTACGGTAATTTTAGAATTGTAGTTAAATACTTCACTGTAGCGGCAATCTATCATTTTAGGTATTCGAGTTTTGTCGTGGAATTTACGAGGGTGAAACAATTCCAACCACGCCTTTAAAGAAATTTTCGAAAAGAAAAAAAGAAAATAAGAAGGAGAAGAAGAATGGATGGAGAAAAAGAGAAAAGCAATTTTTCGAAAGCGGGTGCCCTTTTTTTTGATGGGAGGGAGGGGGCTTCGTAGCTATATAGGAAGAGAAAGGCGGATTAAGCCTATGGGAAAAGGGCTCACGCAATTTCCACAATCTTGACATCGTTCTTGGGAACCTAATAAGAGAAACGTGAACGGTTTTCAATTGTTCGACTCGACCCGTCCTTCTCTTTTTTATCGGGGTTGAAGAGAGAAAGAGAGAGAAAGAAAGATAGTCGGCGCTAAATGTTCCCTCGATGCTTTTGCTAAAATACTTCCCGTTATTATTGTTTTTCTCGTTCTTACCCCCCATTTTCGTTTAAAACTAGAGCTTAGGGTCCCCGCTAGCCATAAACAAAGGCCCTCTAGAGTTCTTCCAAGCGGAAAACGGGGCCTTTTCTTCTCCCGTCGTTTTCTTTAAGACGTTTAAACGCTGTTTCTCCAAAAAAATCCATTTCAGGGAGCAATATACCTTTTTTTACACTCGAACAACGATTTTAGTTTTTACTACTTATTTTTTTTTTTTTTTAAAGAAAACAAGATCTTATTCTTAAAGCTACAGTGAAAGGATTTTTTTCTAGAATTTAATTACATATATGAAAAACTTATATCGGCCTCCAAAATGAGGTAATAAAAGTTTATGGTCGTGAAAACTTGAAAAGAGGAAATAGAAAATTAGAGACTAATTTTCACAATTAATTCAACCGTAAGTCAGAAACATTTCGAACCAAAACCGGATTTCATGGACTAAAGCCACGTTCACACTTAAAGACTAATTAATAACGTTAACTTATTGAAATGGTCAAATTGGAATATTTTAGCAATAAATTTAGAGTTGCCTATAGTCGAAAAACAGAAATTATTAGCTTTAAAAGATGATTTGAATATTCGAAACTATTTGAAAAATGTTTCGAAGTGCCTAGTTTGAAGGTATACCTTCATCATGCGGCTTTCAAGGCTAGGAAAAACCAACTAGAGGTTTATGTTTGTCGTAAACAATTCTCACGGTTTTCGCACGTGTTAATTATATTTATAAACTAGAATTATACGAACATCTCGTGCATGATCTTAACTACTTAATGGCGTTTTCCATTATTATTTAATGTTGTCCGGAAACTTCGATCTCAATTTTTTATTATTCCCATATGTGCGCCAACAATTTTCCATTTAGAGCGTGACCGTCTCGTTTTGAATGCTTCCCAAGACCTCAGAGAAGAACCCATAAACGGAGATCCTCACGAAGCCTTCGCCTTTAGTATCGAGCTAATACATTTTAAGTTAAAATCCGAGCGTGTTTTGAACGTCGCAGAAAATTGATTTTAAAATTGCATCTACTGTTCGTTCTTATTTTTACTCTTTTAACTATAATTTTCAGAGCTAAGTGAACTTTCGGAGAAGTTTAACTTAAGTTCCACGTTCGTCGCCTTCTAGTGAATTGAAGGTAAGGATAAGTGGTAAATTTTATTAACGCGAGAACAGGCTAGGAATAAACCTACACACCTACGAATCCCCACAATCCCAATATAACGTGGGTGACTCAAATAGTTCAACCTGAGGAGAGTGGTTGTTTCGTTCGTGCCCAGGCTTAGTAAATTCAAAATAGACAAAACTAAAATCCGAGCAAAGTAGCTCTAATACCAAATTTCGATCTGAGCACGCGCTTTTAAAGTGAGGATGAAATAGAAAATTGTTGATTAGAACTAAACACACGCAAAATGTGTCGTTCTAAATCTATATAGGGTGCTTCAGGAAACCCAGGAAATCATCGAATACTGCCATAATTAAGCTGGGCATGGTTAATTCGAAAATACGACACTACTTAGGACAGTTAAAGGCCGTATTTAATTTCGAAGGGTCCTAAAATCTGCGATTCGGAGCAGATTAAATCAGGTCTTTGGTTTCTTATTATCTCTTGGCATTGTTAAACCAATTTAAGTACAGACCTTATTCTTGAAAACTAATAGACGCGCCTATTATTTGATAGAAAGGTAAAGTTATCGTTCCTATATATACGCCATTAAATACCTAATTAATTCAAATCAAAAAATAAAAAAGATAAACACGTGTCAATTTGATAACTTTAAACTCCGACAAAGATAACTGTCGACGTAAGAATTTAGATTTCTCGATTCGCTCATTATTTATCGGGTTAATTGATTAAATTTGCCCTTTTCACACTCCCTTTCAGAGAATCGGTAAGAATTTTCGTCTCGTAACGATTCATTAGCGTAAAATCTGGAAAACACGAACCTTGACGATATACGCGGTGGTCATGGCTGGCGGGGTTCGCTAGTACGTTTGACTAGTCGAACGAACACCTAATGCCAATGGGAAATTTTGTATTATTATTATTATTATTATATAAAGGAACCTTTTCGGCCTTTTGGGAAAGAGGGAGAGATAGGGCGAAAGAGAACGAGAGAAAGAGGGATGAGATGAAAAGATTTGGAAGGAGAATTTTGGGCGAGAGGTTCGTTTTGAGGAATCGAAATGGAATTTTCACCCAAAGTAGGAGGTGAGGGATAGAGTGAGAGAGAACGAGAGAGAGAGAAAGAGATTGTTAACTCGAAGGACGGAGTCAAATGTCCTTATTATTCTTGAAGAATTCTCCTCGAATATCTTTGGATGGTTGAACGGGGTAATGAGTTACTCTTCTCTGAAAAGATACCGAGAGCAATTTCAAACTCTAGAGAGATTTTCCGAATATATACCAATAGAAAAAGAAACTCTCGCTCGGATCCTCCTCTTCTAAGCTTCAGTAAGGACGTAATTGCAACGTTTTATAATGATTCCATTTTGTAAAACGTATTATTCGGAGAACAGGGGTACAAATTACGCCCTCAAAACTCCATTCCATTCCGAACACGACGGTTTAAATTAATTTTCTAACATCCTCAAGGCAAAACGAAAAAATTTGGATAGAATGAAGGATTTATACACGAAATGTCCTATTTTCTGGAAGGGGTTTCAACGAAATTTATCTCGAATAAAGTCTAGGTGACACTGAATTTAAAAATATAAAAAACAACAAAAATATTGAGAAACTTCAACAGAAATATAACCAAACAAACTAACCACTTCAAGTACAAGTACTCGTAATATACAGAATGTTTTCTCAAAAATAACCGCATTTGAGTGAATAAAACTGAAATTAAAGTATCCCTGACATTGCAATATTTCAATTAATTTCAGATGTGTCGCCCTTACAGTTAAATATCTGAAAAGTGCCACAAACCCTTCAATTTTATACTCAAGGTTCCCTAACGAGAAAAAGAGATCAAATCTCGTTTACTAGTCTTATTTTTCTATGTTCACGATCATATCGTAATAAGACGTGGGATTATGCAACGATAACCTACGGCTAACTTGATATCTCATTAAAAATTTTGAACGCGTCGGTAGCTAAACATAGATAAAAATTTCTCTCCACGACTCAATGTTGAACAAAACTCCAAGCAGCGTACCGGTGTTAAAAAAAAAGATATTATCTAGAGGCTCATCTATCCAATTAACGTTTTTTTTTTTAATTATATATGAATAAAATATCTATAGGGCGCGGGCTTTTGAATTTTACGTACGATAGAAAGAAAAACGGGATCAATAGCTCAAGAATAGAGTAACTGAGGATTTTATGTTTGCCTTTCCGTCAGTATTTTTTATTTTTTTATTTTTTATTTTTTTTATTTTTTCTTCTTACATGTCCAACCCTAAATCCGTTCCTTTGTCTCCATTAAGCTTACGGAGCCAATTTTTTTAGGCGGGATCTCCGGTTCGGAAGGGCTTTAAACGAGGGACGGTCGGAAGCGACGAGCTTTAGCCAGAGAAACGATACCTAACTATAGCGTCGCGAGTATAGTGGGATTATTCGGTATTAATTAATGTGTCAGCTTCGTGACAGGCTCTCGTGTTTGGCCTCCATCGAAAGCCGAGCGCCGCGGGTTCGCTATATACGATGGAAACTTTAGACGTACCATAAACCGTATACAACGCTAGATGGTCGAACTAAAAGGGGTTAGAGTAGGGTTACGCTTAAGACGTTAAGCCTTTTCCCACAGGTAGCTTTTATTTATGGCGATAAATTACGTATTCCAACAAAACTGTTTTACATAATAGAAACGGGTCTAGTTCGCTAAGGGTGCGTTATATCGTGTTATAAAGCTCATAGTCGACGCCACCGCGGCGGTAATTCTTCGTCACCGCCAGTAATAAGGGTGTGTACCAGCGCCGCAACGTGTATCGATAATATATTGTAGTAAAAGTCTTTGGTATTCGCTCTACGTTCTTCATTCTCGCGTAAAGTCTAGAAGATCGATTTTTTTTTTAGACTGGTTCCCCTTGGAAGAAAGGGAAGAGACAGGAGGCTGAAAAGCCTAGGGTTTACAAGCGGGTGAAATCAACTGGTAAATGCGTGGTTCCGTCGCGCCTCGCTCACAGTTTGCTTCGCCCGTTAAAGAACAAAAATTTATATCTCGCCTAGTCAACTGCAACCTCCTTCCTCGTTTTGGAGTAAAGGCAAAGGATAGCCGCCACTGAGTAAACGCGAAAATAAATTTCAGCCCGCTAATAGAAATTTGCGGTCTTTTAATAGGTTGTTAAGAGGCGAAGTTTTCGAGGCAACACGTGCGTGTGAAAAGAAGACGTGAAAAATTGACCAAGGAACGTGTCCATTCGGGTGGAACGCGACATCAATCCAATCCCCCCCAACTACGATAGCATTTTTAAAGTAAAAGCCTGATAGAAAACCAGCGCTTGATTAAGATTCTTTAAATTATAAAGAACTTTTAATGGTTTTTCTTCTCACGCGTTTTTTAAAATTAAATTTATAAGAAATTGATGTGACTGTTGGGTCTGGTCTTAACAAATATTGATTTTACTGAAATAGAACGTTTTAATCTGGGGCACACGCCAAATTTCTTGAAGAACTCAGGAATTGTAGAAAAAAAGATAGAAAAATATATTTAAAGGATAAATTTTTGCCACAGAATGAAAAGTATCGTTAATTTCCAGAAGTAAACTACGTCACATATCGAAAAAAATAAACATTATTTGCATATATTTACATTTTCAATTAAAAGTTTCTTACGAACGCGTCAACCCATACGTATAAAATTTATTTTATGTCGTTTTAATAGTCTGATGAAAGTAGAAATATGTTCCAGCTTCACTTTAAATATATCACGATGTTATTAAATCTAATACTCATCTAATACGCATCTTTCTTAAGATTGACTAATTACTCGTCAATCCATGTGATGCTTTAGATAAACAAGGGTTTTATAACTTAAATATATACATGTCATACAGTCTAGACAATGATTATCCGTTACGTCAAAAAACTCGCATCTTTTTGGAAAAATCGTTGAAATATAGACCAGGTGTTCCGAACTAAAATATGTATAATGGCGTAAGGTGTGCCCTATTTTCCGAAACTAGTCCATCCCAATTCGAGTATTAAATATGTACGAAATGTAGCCCTATTTTGGTCAATTCCAAGGTATATTTTGAAATATTATAAACAAGATGGTACTATATCGTGGATTGAGAGTGATACGAACTTGTAGAGTTGTACAAAATAGCTTTTCGAGATCGAGAATTCAAAATTGGAAATATGGCAAGAACGCGCCTACTTATTTCCGTGGAGATATTGCAATCAAAATACGAGATTCAACGAGTAAAAAACTTGAATCTTCGAGTATGGCCAACAAACTAAAGTACGGAAAAGAGCCTCGAAATACTTTCAATCACGATGAAATCTTAAAATGATTTCTAGTATGGAGGAAAAGAAGAGGGATTGAAATGTAGGCGAGCTCAATAAACGTAATCGGGAACGGCATCAAATATACATGGTTGATTTTTGTTCGAAAAGAAGGCGTCAAATTCACGGGCTCTGCAATATTTACGTATATATTTGCCCTTTCTGAATGTTTTCGAGGGAGTCGGGATACCGGGAATGTATTCAAACGCTGATGCTATATTCTTTCGTTCGAATCTAAAAGTCAACATCGCGGATTACTCGAAATACAAAGTTGCCAGGCCAACATAACGCGAGACACGTATATATTTTCCCTCGAAATCCCCAAAACTCGAATTTATTCAAGAGTTTCGCTCGAAAACTAGTTTTTGCCATAGAACCTATCCAGTGATAATGCTAAATTTTGAGTAAATTTGAACTTTGGAACAACTCATAAGAATTGAAAGATTTAATACACCATGGTTAATAGAAATGTGATTAATGTAGAAACTATTATTGTCCGTGAATTTTAGAGTGCATTTCGATCAGATGAAGAGATACTAGCTCTGTTTTAAAAACCACAAACTGAATGTTGTCGAAATTCTGACCTTTTGAAAATATTGTATATTTCGATAAATTTAATCAATATGCACGGAAGAAATAACTACTCCGTTTTAGACGATTCTACGCTTGACTTCCTTAAACGAGAATTACAAATAACAGGGTAAAATAAGCTACGATAAAAAAAGGTGGCTCAAAAATTTTTGTTTTGGCTCGAAATTTAATGTTTTAAAGATTATAATTATCCCTTATGAGTGGTGCTTCTATAAAATTTCATTTTCGCTAAATAATCTTCATACATTTTAATCAGGATGTATAATTTTCCCTAAGGATTGGATTTCAGAAGAGAAAACCTTAAACAAATATACGAACTTTGCCAAAATTTAGCATTACCATTTGTTCGTTTAATACAATAGCTAGTATTAAGACCCAGCGGGTCTGATATAAAAAATGTAAGACTACCACCAATCGATCGTTTCTGTACGCTTGTTATTCTTAAGAAACGGAAAAGTACGATATATATTTCATCTTTCATCCGGACGAATTCCTTTTTCAAGTTTTATTTGGCTTTTTCGTCGATCCGGAGAGAAGCTTAACCTCCTATCCCAAAACCTAAAAATTCCATCTATCCGTTTGAAATTTCTACAAAGCTATATCAAACGTTCATAAATATTCGAGAGAAGTAATTAAAGCTGTTCAACGAAACTCTAAGTAAACTTAACTTTTTAATGTCTTTCTCCACATTAAATGTTAAAAGGTTAAAGATTAAATTCACGCCAAGGAAATTCAAATTTTCGTGGGCATAAAGTGGCAAATAATATTAATATAAAGATGATATTATAAGCGTATAAACGCGTGGGTAATAATTCATTTTTATTTTCGACGCCAAAGGCGCGAAAGATTTCGTAGAATCTCTCTTCCTTAGTTAATATTGAAATCCTTAGATGCCCTATAGTGAAACGCTTCGGGAAAAATGAAGCGGTAAGAGAAAGCTTTTCTATCGTCGTTATATTTGCCTGATAAGTTATCGCTCTTCAATTTCCGGTTTTTACCGTAATAAATTGTTCATTTGACCATTATTAAAATAGCTAGATAAAAATATTCTTCTTTCTCTCATCTTCTTTTATCTCATCCTCGTATAGAAAAACACATTGGGGACAACTTCCGCCTAGAAAAAGATATAAACAGAGAGCTCGTCGAGAGAAAGAGAGAGGGCGACAATAAAGAAAACCCCGGGTATAAATTTATAACTTTCAGAAGCTCGCCGAAGTAGACGCGCGTGGGGAATAACTTTTTTTTTAAATATACGACCTTTCTAAAAGAAATAACCTTGCTATTGAACTAGGCCGGAAAAATCGCTAAAATTGCAATTGGTTTTTAACGTTATTTTTAAAAAGTAGAAGAAGAAGAAGGCGAAGAAGAAGAGAAAAAGGAAATGGGCATATTTTCCGGTTTAGAGCTTTTACCCCTTTTCCTCTTCGATATAAGGGAGTAAGTTAAGGGGGGTTAAAAGGGAGTAGCTGTATAGGAAAAGTTGAGTGGTTTACTCGGACGGGGCGATCGAGAATTTATGACGACATCACCGGTCCGCCGAGTAAAATTTGGGTTCCGAATTTTGGACATAAATAAAGCATTCGTTATCAATGGAAGTGTATCGCCGCGGTACCCGGACGTAATGGAGCGCGAACCTCATTCGAGCTCCATTAAACTTTTATTTAGAACTTCCACTTCGGAGAAATCATTCTATTCGTTAAAACGGGGCGGCAGCGACCGGGGATCATAATAGACAGTCGTATAACTATACCAGAGAGGAAGAGGTCCCGGGAGTCGCGAGCGTCGCTATATAGACGAGTCTTTTTGAAATGTATCGCGCGTATACTCGTACAAAATATACGTGTTCGAAGTATTCTAGCGAATGGGTACAATCATACGGAGGCGATGGATTTTCGCGTCCCAACCTCCTATATTCTCTTTATATCTTATTCCACATAAAGCGAAGTTGGATGAAAGGAGTCGAACGGACTCACCAACTCCGCGGGCGCCTCTCCTAAATACGCTTAGAAAGGAAGTAGCGATGGCGAGCGCCGCGGCTCAGCTCGCCGTATCAAATTTCCGCTTTTACTCTTTCAATGGAGCGAGTGAGCGGGGCTGGACAGACTCGAATGAAAGTAGAAAACTCAGCGGGACGTTTTTCGTAAAGATGTCCAACGTATACGCGTGTAGGATTTAGGCGGTCGAGAGGCCAAAAGCGAGCGCTTCCGTTTCGCCGGAACCCCAGAAAGTAAAGCCAACTTGACACGAATCTTATTCGATATACTGTAGCATTCGGAGTCTAGACAAGGTCCATTCCGTTACGAGAGGGTGGAAACGAATCCGAAAGGGTTGAGATTCGAGAAAAGAATCGCGTGGGAACGCGGACCCTTTTCGTCGCTTGAATAGACTCGGAGGATTTCCTATCAAACTCGAGACTAAGCCCAAAAACTAGGATTCGAGTAAAAGCCGGCCCTATATTGCCGCTTCGTCTATATTTGGAGTTTCTGGAGAGACGCGCCCGTGATAAATGTTCTTAGTTTCTCGGCCAGTTTAAGTCTGAGTTGCCTAACATTAATTCCCCGTCTTCTGACAGCCGGAAACGAAGGCGGCTAGCTTCGTCAGGAAAACGTAGATAGCATCATCAAAATCAGATTTATTATGCAAAATCGTATATACGAAGATTGGAAAGAGACAGAGAGAAGTATATATATACAGCCGGGCCGAGAAATCTTTACAACGATCGTTCTCGGCGCGCCAATTCGATTTACGATTTCTCGCGCGTGCCTTCCATATAATTTAAAACGCCGTCAGTTAAAAAGGGAAAAAGAATGGGGAAATATATTTAAACAACTGGTTAGCGGAGGCGGGAAAGTCGACCCCGCGATTTATAGGAAAGATTATAATACAAAGTTCTAAAATCCATACGGTAAACGAACGATACGTGAAATGTAATTAAGCGAATGTCCTTAAAGCAACAGTCTCTCGAAAGCGAGCGTAAATGAAAGGCTTAACCGCTAGTAATGATTCCCCCTAAGGCCAGGATCGCTAGGAGATCGCGTTTGTTTCGTTTTCATTTTTTATTCCCGAGTCGGTATGTCACAATGTTCATTACCGCACGCTTTTTTAACCGCGCCATCATTTTCTCTCAAACGCAGCCCGGTGATAAATTTATATTCTTTATTTTTCGCCGAACGCGATCCTATACTATAGTTGTTGGTCAAGGCGAACGCCGAACAGTTCGGTTTCGCGAGGGAAGTATCGGGGGACGAAAGGGGTGGGCGAAAGTTTCGCTTGTCAGACGCCATTCCGCGTTTCCGATCTCGCATTTATTTTCGGTTATTTACAGTCGCTAATTGCAGACGACTCCGCAATCATTTGCTTTGAAACTAACATCGATCAAGGACGGGTGGAAAGCGGTATAGCCTACGCGGAGAGAGAAGAGAGAGCGCATTTTCTCTTAATAACAACCAAAGAGTTCTCTCCGCCTGTCTATCTCTCAGCGTATTCCCCGTTCATCCCTAAATTTATCCCTCTACCCCGTTGCAACCCCTGGCGACCATTCTACTGGCTTAACTCCTCTTTTCCCCTTATCCGCGCAATTAGCCGACATTTTCTCGATTTGCCCGTTTGATACCGGGGTTATAGTATACGGCGTACTAGCGACCTCGTAACGCCACGCTGTCCCCGAACTATTCCCGGTAAAACTTTCAACGGAACGAAGAGAAATTCAAAAGAGAGACGACCAGAAGAAAAAAAAAAAGAAAGGAAAATGGAATAGTTGGCTGGGAGAGGAGGTTTAACGACGCTTCGACTATGGTGAAAGAGCTAGCCCAAGTTCCGTGGGCGAAAGAATGCGATTGAATTCCGAAAGTTTTTTCGGTTCCAACCCTTTTACCGTCCCATCCCGTCCTTTCACCCTCGTGTTATAAGGCTTGAGATGGAAAATGTATACGACAAAAGCGTAGGACTATACAGTACTGTACGGCGCGTATCTTCCATATAACCTTCCACCATCCTCTTCCCTAAAAAACGTGCCAATAACGCTCTTTCGACTCCTTCGACCAGGGTGGTTTTTTTATTAGTATTTTTTTAAACGTTATCTCGCATTCCAAATGCGGGGAACTGATAGGTATTCGACTCATTCCTATTTTCTTTTCATTTTTTAAATGTATTTTTTTTTTTTTCTGTGGTTTGGGCCTTGGTCTCAATATTCTTCCTATCAACGGGGCCCGGAGCAAAAGGAATATTGGCATTTTTTACTGATGGAAGAGAACCTAGTTTTTTCAACGGGCTATTTTTGTTCTCACGACAAACATTCCACCACTGGGATGTCCTTGCATTCGTTCAATAGACCAACAAATAAAAAAAAGAAGTCTACCACCGTCTACGAAAGAAAAATACGACCGTTGACTTTGGCATATCTCACCTATATGTTTTAAGATACCTAAACTTACGGGTATAAGTTTGGATTGTATAAATATAGAAAGTTATAAGTCCGAGTAGTAATAAAAGTTGCTTTTAGTTGATAATGTATGCTAAAAAAAAGCTAAAACGATCAATAAAACTTACAAGCTAGTTAATTCAACGAATCTCTATTACGTACACGGTATCTAACATACTTTCAAGAGCGCTGGTGATTCGTAAAGCACGTGATGAAGCCAATTTCGTAAGAAATAAGGTAAAACAGTTATTTTCTTTTCGGTCCAAAACTTTTTGATTGGAAAAGGGACTTTTCGTAAATATTAATTTCAGGCATCATATTGTTTCAAGAACATACAAGTGCTAAATTAAAGGGTATAGGGGAAGGGTAAATTGGGTAAAACGATCTTCTCTAATTATCCGCATAAAGTTTGGGGGACTAAGGCGATACAGGGAGGTCAGGGTATAATCTCTACGACGGTGCATCAAAGCCAAAAGCGACAGACATATAATCCGATTTCCCACCAATGACGTTTTCGCCGGGGGTTAATGAACCGTATAAACCCTAATTAACTATCATTCCGTAAGTCTAACCCTTGATCCTTACGTGGAAAAGGAAAAAATACCAAAGCATCAAAGACGGTAACAGAACTAGCCACAAAAAGTCCAGCAAGGGTTAATTCTTATAACTTGAATAAGAGCAATATTATCCTAACATTCTCAACTCTGATGCGAGATAACCAATCAAATTTTTCATATTGCATTAATATGAATTTAGATTAAACTTGTCCATATTTTCATGGACAACGAAAAATTACAATAAAAGGCTAAATATAAATAGCGTATTCTTATACTAAATTATATTTAATAAATTGGACTTACTTGATCGGTAATGTGATTATTTATCCCTTAGGTCAGTGTTTTCGAGGTCTTCATTTATTTTTGGACACAGTAACAGAATTTTGAACCTGGAATAAAACAAGCAACTTAATTTTAATTATTTTTAAAATAAATTTAAAAGTGAAAAAACAAAACTTATAATCTCAAACCAATATCAGTTAATGTAGATTAATATCTACAAGCTAATGTGTAATAATTAATTATTTTAATCAATATTTAATCATTTTTATATTATTTAACATGTTTAAGCAACGAGATAATGAAAGTGTACTTTCTATAATCTATACTATAAATTAAAGATTAGGTCAATTAAAATTCTGGGCTCAATCTTATGTGATAAAACATTAATGGCTTTAAAACATTTGACTTCTTAACTATTACCCCTTCCCTTCGAATATTTTCCCCTAGGACCATCTTAATCCTTCTTACTAGAAATAATCGACTTAACAAAACTAAATCAAACGAGATAAAATAAAAAAATCTAAATTTGAATCAAACAAGCCGAATTTTAAATTTTCGAGTAAAAATAATAAAATGAAAAAAGTCACAAAAATTTTCCAAGAATTAGGGATAGTAGAGATATTTTTCCTTTTAAATTCGTTTATTCACGAGATATCAGGCAAAAGAAGGGTTGTCGCCCCTACGATGAGAGGGAGAGGAAGTGGGTACGGTAAAAATAGCAAACAATAAAAAAAAACTCAAAAGAACCAGAGTCGTTAGCGTAATGAGCAAAAACGAAATTCCATTTGCGCGCTAGTCGTGTTTTTAAATACCCCCTCTCCCTCAATGTATCGAGAAAATAGCGAAACAAGTAGAGCAAGATCTAAATAGATCTTCCATAAACAAGTTAGCCATAAATTTACCCACTCGTATATCTAACAAAAAGGGGTATATAGGCGATTTGACGTCATACCCGAGTTCACATGAGTTCAGCTTTGACGTTGATAAGCGTCCTCTAACGGCAAACAATGGGAAAAATAACTATCAAAACCTCGTGTGTTAAGGATAAAGAACGCCAGATTTTGTTCTCCATATTTATTTTATATTTAAGATAGGGGTCCATCGTTAATAGTCCTAGCTCAAATACATCTAATTCATCTGTTATATTACAACGACCTCAGATAGGATGAAACTACTACTCTCCACAAAAATAAAAATTAAAGGACCCACATAAAAAGTAAAAAAAAGGATAAGAATAGCGAATGAAAGAATGAGAGAAACTCCGTGAGCGACTATCTCTCGGGGCGATAGCAGACTCGTAGCTTGCTCTATTAAGCGCTTTAAAAAAGTGACTGCGTGAGAGAAGCGATTCACCTCTTGCCTAATCTCTCTCTCTCTCTCTTGGTATAACGGTATCAAAACTTTACGTGTTGGGGCAATTGTCGCCTGACGAAAGAAAGATTCAACGCGTGGAACCTTACGCTAACTTTCTGTCGTCGAAGCAATATACTATAGCTCGTCATCTTTTCGCTAGTTTCCGCTACCGAAAGTTAGATCTTCGATAAGACTAGCAGTCTCTCCTCGATCGTTAATGATTTCCATATCCGAACAATGGTTAGTTAGAAAGTCAGGCAGGGCTTTCTAGAATGTCGGACGGGACTGGGGAAAAGGAGGCCGACAAATGGTGATGGCAGAAAGAAAAGTCACATTCTACATATATATATCTCTACAAGTGAGAAAAACCTCCGAAATTTCATCGTGTACAAAACTAGACAAGGGTCATTCTTTAAATAATCTTATACGAAATTTACCAGGTTTTAGATTTAAACGTAGTGAAATTTCAGATTGATTTGAATTATATACGTTTGTTTACGATCAGATTGCAAACTAGGTAAAACTGAGGCGAATTCGTACAAAATGATAAATCTATTATGGAATTAAAATAGTACTGAAAATTAACAGCGATTCTTTTCCTTTTTTGTCGACTGCTAGTATACCCTCAGTCTATCGCCTTTAATGGCAATTGTAATCAGACCGGTAATGAAGCAAATGGGACCACCGGTAAAAAAAGAAAAAATATTTTATCTCTAAACTCTTTTAAAACTTAAAAAAAAAAAAGTGGCTCTAGAGGGGGAAAACTATTTTTACTTTGGATCTCTATCTTTACGGACTACATTTTCGAGGAATCAGTGTTCCTTTCTCTTCTTTTTCTTGAGTTAGGAACAATTTGTTCGATATCTAGAGAATTCCGGTCGTCAATTAGAGTTAAAAGTATTTATTTCTTCTTGTTTAAACCGACCTGTTAGCTAGGGAAAAGCTAGAATCCCTAATTATCATCAGAAACGTTAGATTTTAGATGAATATTTGATTACAATCGTATAGAAATTGTTTCGCACTTTTAAATAGCATCGTTATACGTGGTATATTTACTATAGTCCGTGTCATCTTAATTTTCCAGCGCGTACGGAGCTACTCTACTAGTTAACTAGATCGCATAGAGATAAAGGAGGCCTAACTTTTCGCGCATGCTGACATCTCAAAATGGTACCTTAACAATGCTTATCCGTATAGATACTACGTTGTTTATTTGGCGAGACGAACGACAGACTTTGAAAGCGTATAATACTTCCCGCTGCCGAAACTTCTTCATTAATTACGAGAGACATTTGATATTTGCAAGACTATAGGTTAAATTAGACGCGTGAGCGGAATGGCGCGGTGTCGGCGTCAGCGGCGGGCTGGGAATCGCGAATAAACATAGGAGCCGATTAATTTGATACGTCGGAATTAACGTTACCGAAACAGAATTAATCACGAACCTTAGGCACTCGAAATTGATGAATCACCGCGTTGCTGACGTTAACCCGTTTAATATACGAAGTAATGTGCTGCGCAATGCTATATTCTACAATTTGACGTTCAAAGAGAGAAGAAAACACCGTACTAAAGGCTGTTGCACACTGGCCAATTTTCGCGCGACTCACTATAATTGCGCAAACACGTGAAACTTACGAAAAACGATCAGTAAAGACAAATGAGCGCTAACAAAGCGACATTACATGAGGGTTAGAAGAGAGCTTTATAAGAAAGCGTTTTCCGATGTTCATAATATCTTTAAAATATATAAACCCATGGAAACCAATATCTTACAAATACCTTAAGTGAAATTTCGCCATTATAGTGCTGTTATATATAATATAAATACAATATTAAGTCTCTATACGAATTCGAATATTTCTAAGAGTATACGAGTGGATTATCTCATAGGGTCTCACTCCGGCGGCTTCGTGAAAAGGAAAAGAAAAATAAGGTATACATTCTTAAATAGAGCCCTTGATTCCCGGGCAGCCGGTTAATACGTTCCAGCGGCGGCGGAGCGTAAGATTTCTCAGTTACACGTCATCTATTACAACGTCAAAAGCAAAGGCATATTTCTCACGGTCCGCCGCTTCGAAAAATGAGATCCATTCAAATCATCTCCCCCGTAGGATAGAAAAACATCTCTCCGAGGACCGCGCTCGAGCCAAAGACGAAGGCAAAAGTGAAGAAAAACTTACGCACAAAAGGAAGAGAGGGTCACTAAGAAAACCTTCTTTACCGAGGTATATTTTAAAAAGGGGTTTTCTCGGGGAGAGGTCGTTACACCGACGAAATGATTCTCGTTCACCCGATATAGCTCGCGTTGAGCCACGCGGGATAGCCCAGCGACACGAGATACGCCATACTTTAGTTCCAAATACAAGCTTCTTGGTGCTTACACCAGAGCCCTTTACAAGTGCGGACGAAAGAAAGCTTTTATGAGTGGGCGAGATAGATGTGCACTGTTCATTTTGGGAGAAGTGGATAGTTTACTATATTTAAAAACCGGTTTTCTAAATATAACGAAGAAGCCCCGAACTTATTTTAAACGTTCGTAAAAAAACTAAAAAAAAAATGCAATAATCTGTTTCAATTTATTTGAAATTCTTTGTTAGATTTGATTCAGAGTCAATATTTCAAAGGTTAATTTAGGATATATAAAATAAGTGGTTTAAAACTTATGTTATTCGTGAAGTTTATTTTTTAATTTTCCCTTAGTGTTTCATGGATTAAATTAACTATTTTAGTGGAGTGATTTCTCATGATGAAAAACTACCAAATAATAATAATATAAGATACTTCGCTAAAGGTGAACATGATCAAAATGTTCGGCCGAATCCATCTAGAGAGCCTATCCTAGAACGACCGACATCGTTCTGGCTAAGCTTTTAATTATAATCAAGTCATTAAACTTTCTCGGATGAGCGGAAGGAAGAAAAAAAAACAAAAAACCCTGGCCTATCGTTACCCGGGCCAAGAACGTTTATAAAGAAGGTAAGCGAGAAAATTCTTAAAACAAGCGACTGTTACTAACCTAAACGAGTTTTTCATATTTACAACAAATATTTCTTTTGTCTTTTCTCCATGGCGCGTAAGAAATTAATAAGATTACCGGTATACAGTGTAAATATTAATTTAGAAACGCACCTTTTGTTAATACGGTTATGAGCTTAACCAATTAAAGTTACGTGGCATCTTTAATACGAGAGCGAAGAGAAAAATGTTAATATAATTAAATAATGTAGAAAAATTCTGGGAAGTGCATACCTTTAATTTATAAGTAAGGGGAAGTTGTGAACAATCGAGCTATGATTGGAGAAAACTTCAATATTATATGGATTTCGAAATAAAATTTAGTTTTATCGAATACTATCTTATACTAAAAGAAGCTAGTTCTTTGTTACGAAATAATATGACGAAAGAGCAGTCTTTTCTTGAGCTTCGTCTCACCAATCACTGCCTAAATTGTCAAAGAGAGAAAAACACTGCAAGGGGTAAACTAATAAACTCCAGGATAAGAATATTACTAAGGTTTCTGTTGTATGTATATTTATATATTTGTTATTGAATGAAAGGGGAAATAAAGCTTTGGATATAAGAGCCTTCAAGGAGTGGTATACAACGTCTTTCTATCTGGGAAACCGATAAGTCTCTTTCGAAATCGACAGGCTTTACAATTGATCATCTATTAACGGGATGGATAGGCCGAGCGGAAACCCCGCTACAGAATAAAGGCGAGACAATAAGTTCGAGCTTGGTTTCTTATATAACAAACTTCGCGAAAGTTTCTGAGACCGCCAGTTACGGGACGGTGGAGGAGAGAAGGGGTACACAAATCTCAGAGGGCTAAAGTCAGAAAGGTTCTCTATCAAGGTGCCTTGAAATAAAGATAATGCAAATTAAATATGGATAAAAATTAATGTATTACGAGCTTAAGTAATGAGTATATCCGTTACGAAAATATTATGTTAACGAGAGAGAAAATCGTCATTACGAAAATTATTTTCATCCCTATGAATTAAAGGTATTCTAATTCCCCGAAAGTTTCGGCAGCAGCGTGTGAAGGCCCCTTAAACCACGAAGATTCTCGCCAACGAAACTCTTTTACTGGCCAGCGTCATAACTAAAAGTCGGACGGACAGGGTGCGGGAGTAGGAAGGTGGATGGACTCGTGGGAGGAGGAGAGTTGATTCCTAACGTTATTGATTTCGGGGAAGATCGGATTGCGGGCAACGAGGAGAAGACTAACCGCGGAGGGAAAATCTAACACGCGAGAAAATCTTACAAGAAGTAGGCGGCGCCGAGAGCTCCGGGGTTCTAACCCCGAGGCCCCCCCCCTTCTCTCTTTCTCTTTCATATATACCCTTTCGAATTGTTTCTCCAACCTTTTTCCCTTTTCTTTTCCCTTAACCTTCGCCTCCTCAATCAAGACCTCGGAACGACTCTTTATACGCGATAGGCTTTTCTTATAAGATCTCCTATATAGTCCCCTTTACGAAGAAGAATTCCCGCTTTCGATCTCTTACAAAAGAAAATAATACGGCATCCTCTCCTGACAGAGAAGTCCGCGAGTCAGGGTTAGGAAACGGTTCCCCTCGATTTCCGAATCGACGAATGGGCGGAGGACCTCAGTCGCTAAACATTCTTTTCTCGCGCTCGGCGTATATATTTAGCTCGATAGGATTTAGGGGGTCGTGGATCAGTCGGTTGCCTTTAGCCTCGTTCGATAAAAGAGTTTATAGCGAGCCCAAACAGCCTAATTAGAGCGTCCTTCTTCGCCGCTTCCTCTAATTAGTTTAAATTACTCGACTAATTATACCTTTTTGATAAGAGCGGAGAGCTATAGCGTCTATATAAACTGGGAACATTCTTTCTCGCGAATGGAGAGTAAATACGAGACTCAACTCGATAAATTTCCCCCCAATACTTTAAGTTATAATAAACTTCTCCTCGAGGAAGAACCAAAATAAATACGCCGTATTTAATTGGGGGATATTATATTCAATTTACGATCGATACGACTTACAGCGTAAGAATCGAGCTAATTAAAATCAAAATTGGAGCTCCTATAAGATTATTAAAGCTATTTAAACAGAAACATTTTCGTATAAATCGTTACATTATAGGGTTGGAATTTCAAGATTTGGAACATTAAATTGGAGAGTTTTCCATAAACCAGATATATTTATTTTGAAATGTTACGATATATTCTTTTTAGAGGCCATCACCCTATCACAAATTTCTCTTGGAAACTAAATGGGAGTTTGAGTAATATTTAATAAAGTTTAACACGGGATAATATATTGGCAAGTATGGAGCAATAACAACGAGAGGTTAAAGTTTCTAAATAATAATCTTCAATGAAGTGAAAACCTTATAGTCTCGGGTTTAATTGCTATAGATAGAAATACAATTTTCACGGCGGAAAAAAGTAGCAAGACTTTATACGTCATCAAAAATGATATATATTTAACATTTGATATTGGAGTTTGTATGGACTACTTTTTCCAAAGCTATTTGCTTCATCTTTTTTCAGCGTGTAAACTTTAGACGAAAAGAATTAGATAATTAGATAAAAATAGACTTTTTCAATCCCTTGATATAATCCTCTATGACACTAGAAACAACTGGTGTACAAAACAACTTAATATGTACAAATATCGAGTGAGCCAATTCAAAATAGTAAATTGGTAGACTTTGCATCCATAACTTCCATTAAAATCTAATTAAATCCTAAACCAATCACTTTTAATCGAATCCTTCCATAAAGAACTCGTGTACGGGTATCATTACTAAGCATCTCCGTCCTTAAATCCAATAACTGGAGAATTCGAGTATGTTTTTGGGTTGATATATATTTACGTATGTCTAGCACCGAATTGCTAAAGGGCCAATATTTATCGAGGATACGGGTGGGGGTGGTGATGGTAGTTAAAAGGGATTGGATGTAAATTACCGGGTAACTAGTCACTGGAATTGGAAGTGGGGCCAACTGTCGCTAACTTGAGCGATGGTAGTTGGAATGAAAATTGATTCGGCCAGAACTGAGCTCCACCGATATATCCCACCCCCAAAACCTAGCGCGTTCAATACCGACTCGTATAAACGTATACATAGACGCGCCGATCTAGATAACGAGTTTATATTAGTGATTAATGCTTTAATTCCGCTTTAATTAGGCTTGAAGCGTAAAGGAGGGATTCGAAACACGAATATCTCGGGCTCTCGCTCTACCAAGGAACGCTCAAAGAATAATTATAAAGGGCAGTCATCCCCCTCTCACTCCTTGTATATATATGTATATAGGTTGCCTTTATTTTGTGCAGAACTTAAGAAATATAACGAGGAACTTGTATATAGCTTTTACACTTGACAGAGCAAATTGAATCACGTGACTATATAATGCAAAGTAGCAAATACATGCATAAACTGTTCGTCCGATTTTTGAAACTTTTGAGATTTAAATTATTATAATCAAAGCGAAGAGTCGCGAATGCGTTGATGTAGATAAACTGGTATTTGAATATTTTAATTTGTTATGGGAATTGAATATAGTATATCAAACGTATAGGTTAAATTAGCTTTTTTTTATCATGGTAGATTTATTTATATATGCTAAATTAATAGCAGGGAAACACTATGGTATATATTTAAAAGTTAACTATCATTAAGATTAATTATCATTACGATGGTTTGAATAATAAATTGAACAATGCAATACACTAAATATTGTTACTTAAAGGTGTTCATTTTAAATTTAATAAAATCATTAATGCAATCCTGCAACCGTCGTTTAAATTTCCATTATAAATCGTATTGATTTCTATTTTTACCTTTCTCTTTATACAAAATCACTGAAAGGGGAGGTATGATTTTATTAAACTTCTAGTAGTATGAATTAAAGAACTATAGAATTCCCTACGGCGGGAATATTTAAAATCGTGTTCGTGTCCGGAAAACATTTCCTTTAGTTCTAGAAGTCATATAGGTTGACTCCCAAAACATTTGAATACCCAAAATCGCCCCGGAGATTTTAATCAGAAAACGTACCAACATTTCCTAACGACGCGACTTCACTTTAGAGAAAGACATTGTAGGAATAAGATAAGGGATTCAAAGGCTGCTTCAGTCTTTGGTATAAGTTGGCGGACAATATGTACCCATAATTAAAAATCACAGAGAGGATATATTTCCCCTAACTTTCAACCAAATTAAGGTTTTATTTTTAAGATACGCGTCATTTTAAATTAATTCAAAATTAGTGAAATTTCATCAATATGGCTATTGTAGAGCTAATAGTTGGATTCTCGAGCGTTATACCCTCTTCAGACGAGGCTGATTAGCCATGGTTTCATCAGATTTAACCGAAGTTTACATAACCTTAAATAACTGTGATTAAACCATGGTTAAATCTGATTAAACAGGCTAGTTACACCTCGCTTGAAAAGGGTATTATGGCAAGTGATAGGTACTTAATAATCCACATTTGAAGGAGGGCAACTGTTAAAATGGAAACACTAACGTTTGAGGCTCTATAAGCGTCTCGATGTGAAAACTGTTAGTTGGCGAATCCATTAACTCATTCCTCCAAGGGAAAGCGATGAAAAGAGGGGACGAGATATATAGAGAGCCGTCCGAAAAGGAGTAAACTTTATAAATACCATTAAGGTACGAGGACTTTCAATTCGTAATTTTGTATATATTTTCGAATTTGCGATACAGACCGCGGGCCAAAAATGAGTTCAATGACTACTCCACATTTTAGTTTCGTTCAATCCATTGTATCCTTTCTTTGGGAAAATTGACGAGGGAAATTCGTTTAAAAGTTGGAAATAAATAACTCCAACCACAAATGCACCCCTTCCTTTCGTGGATAATAATCTATTCCGTATAATATCGACCGCGTCATTCACTATAAAAGACCACCGACCACATTAACAGCGTTCACACTATAGAGACATTTTCAAACCCTTTCCAAAAATTAAATTTCAATTTTTTTTTTTAGAGAGAAAATATTTTAAAAGAGTAAATTAACGTAAACTGGGCATTATATCTAATGGTATAAAATGAAAACTGGACATTTTATCTCATGCCCAAACTGGACATTTTAGATGATTTGTTTTATTTAGCTTATTTTTGTTTTATTTAGCTTATTCATTTTAGTAAATTCATTCTGACAATAGTAGATAGGTTAAATATTATTTTCTCTTCTATAAAAATTATGCAAATAATTACGTTACTATTATTTGTTCTCTGGGTTCATTTCACAGATATCGAATATTTTAAAGGCCCTTCATACACATTCACAAGTTTCAAAGTGATTAAAATTCCCATTATAAACCGTTTTTTGTATGGTAATTTAGATTATTTTCAAGTTTGCGACCGATTATAATGTGAACGAGGCTATACGGGTACGAGAACCGTTAAATAATATACGCGAAAATGCTTTTAAGGACGAAACCTCGATATTTTATATTTTATTTACATAAAGAGGGATTTTGGGACGAAAGGGGTGGAAATATTTTTGGGATACAATTGTTAATAGAAAGCTCGGTCGCTTGAAAAGAGGAATAGAGCGCCAAGGAAACCCTGTATATCACGAAACCGAATTTACTCTAGTGGCAGGCGGAGCCAAATGAGAGAGTAAACAAGGAATTAATCGAGGCCTATAGATTAAGGACCACGGTATACGATGAATGATGAGGGAAGAGTGACGTTCAAGTTTAGTCATCCCCGTAAATAAGTCCTCCGCGGCGCGTGGCTCGCGTCTTTTCCCTTTCCCCGGTTATAATCCCGGTATTAAAGCTCGAGAGAACTATTTCTAATTAGGTAAACAATACCTAATTAACCCGACTGAGAACCCCGAACAACCGTCCACCACTCTGGATTCATCCGAAAGTGAGAGGGGAGTTCTTTTAGGATGGAAAACGGACGGGGTAACAGGGGGTAAAGATTTGTATCTATATAACTTAGGGTGGGCTCCATCCACGCGTCAGTTCGTCCTAGAATTTAGCGGGAATCTATACGGGATTATTTCTCCCCGGTGTTCCCGCTGGAATATTATAAGCTTTCCTAAGTTATATAAGGGAGAGGAAAGGAAAAGAGGGAAGAGAGAGAGAGAGAGGGTCTCTTTTCATCCCCTCATCTTGCCCTCCCTAAATGAAATCGATCGAAAGAACTGTTCTCCAACGCGCCAGTTAGTTCTCTCCGTCCGTCTAAACCCTGTCCAGCTTTATGTAAAGCGACTAGGAGGGTTCATTTAAGCTTTGTTCACACTAAATACACACTTCGAAACCTTTTTCCAAACGATTTGTATCTTAAAATCCACTTTGCAAGCCAATAATTACATTTTGTCAAAGGTTCTCTTCGGATGATCCCAAAAAAATTACAATTTGACCTTTTCAAAACGGTTTTAAAGTGTCTAGTGTGAACGTAGCTATTTATAAACGTTCGACGCGGTAGAAACGAGGGGGTTTGATGTTTCCGAGCACAGTTCAACTAATTCGAACCAACGCGTATAGTAACGTCGCGAAAGGCGCGTTTTCTTTCTTTTTCTCCTTTCCCCCCCAAGATCACTTCATTATTTGGAATAAATTGGACTTATATAAGATATACTCTAATAGTGAAGTCGCCTTGACAACGCTGGGATTGAGCTAGAGGGCGAAACCAAAACGGGGGCGGATAAAGTTTAAAACGCGAGACGGGTGTGGATTTCGGAAGTAGGGAACGGAGGTGTCCGGGAATTCATCAAATATGCGCATGAGTTAACCGCCGCTTAAATCCTTTAATTCAGTCAGTTTGGAATAAACCCCACGCCGAAAACTGTCAAGATATAGGAGATTCGGTTGAGTATGCGCCATTTAAGATTTTGCACAAACAACCACGATGGGGCCGAATTTAAAAGAAGCCGCCTTTTGTATAAGACAGAAGACCCCAATTTCCTAAGCTATACGCTATACGAGATAAATATATATCGCGTTTCTTCTCTAAATGAACAAATCCCCGGTTTTATTCGAAATTTCTATAGTTCGAGGAGAAATAAAAGATAGAAGTTCTTTTTTCCCCCTAGTACCTTTTATTTGAATTTTTCTCATGCCTAAATTAAATTTAAAAATAAAACTTTAAACAACGGAAACGCGACTTTTTTTTACTCTTTCGAGAAAAAATATCTCAATTGATTACGCTACTCCGTAAAGGAATTGAAATTTTTCTAAGAAGTGATAAATTGGATTTAAGAAAATTCGCGAAAAAGATAGAGCTGAAGTTTTTATTTGAGAGAGCTAAACAAATTTTCTTTTTCGTATTAGATTAGAGTATATTAAATTGTAATTTAAGAATGACATTTTAGAACTTTAACGTGACCTCATTTAGAAGATATTACGGTCGTAAAACAAAGTTTATCCCTCATTATTGAATATCGACGAGCTCGAAATTTGATACTAGGGACCGATGATATCGAAAATCAATACAGGCAGTCCGTTTCTAAGTTAGTATAAGCCACCTATACGATGCTATAACAAGCCCTCTATAGACGAGAAAACCAGGTCAAACGCCTGTGGAAATGTTACAACAGTTTCTGTTTCAAAGTTATAGGAGGAACGTGTATTTCAGGGCTACGCCTGTAGAAATGTTTTTGTCTCTAGGCTTTGGTGTGCAGAGAGAAGCTAGCCTATAGGGTGAACCTTTCAATGTATTTTCAGTATAACGCCTGTAGAAGTGTTCTTCTAGCCATCTAAACAAATAGGTGTACGAGAAAAAGGTTCCTTTTATGATAATAATAATTAATTCTAATCTTTAGGGATGACTCCGCGCCGTATTAAGATCCGTTTAGCGGGAAGGGAAAATTGGGGTGAAAAAAATAAACTGGGCGCTTCTCTTAGCTTTAATTGGAATGATTCTTTACAGCTCTGTGGAAAGTTTCAAATCTGAGTCGCACCCAATTGTCGGCTAGAAATGACTCAAAAAATTAGCTATTTTACATTGTTCGCTCTAAATTGCCTCCATTAAATAATATATGTTACAAAATCCATGGAAAATTAGAAATTATCGTGAAAATATTTCGAATATTTAGTCAAAAACAAGATTTTTTATCGACTTTTTTTTTCTACAGAACAAGTACCTTTGTAGGTGTTGAAACTTAAACCTGACCGATTCTAAAGTTAAATTTAAAGAAAACTAGTAAAACTTTTATACGCAACACGCCAACAAGCTACATAGTCGTTAAGAGTGTTGACACTCGCTCGTTATTTATGAATGTAAATTTTAACTTCAGGCTTTACAAAAATAACTTAACGCGTCAAAAATAATTATGTATAATATGGTAGGGCCCGGAAATCTTGAAGGGTAAACTTTCCCGCACGGTATATTAACAATAAATAAACACTAATTGCGTTTTAGGCAACAGCCGGTTCGTTTCTCGGTAAATTCGGCCTTGGTTTAAAAGAGGGGTCGGACGACCGGAAATGGCTAGTTATATAACTAAATATTTTGGCCAAACAAGATTGTAGACAGTAAAGGGATATTTAAACGACTCAACAAGTATTTCTCATAATTATCAAGCCCTTGAAAAAATACCAAAATTTGAAAATTTCCATCAAATCTACTTTAATTTTGAATTTTCACTTGAAGCGAAGTAATTACTAAAGTCACTCGCTTGTTGAAGAAAATCGTGGAGAGTCGTGATTGAAATGTATGTTCAATACGTCACGCTCCATGATATTATTCTCCTAATGATCGTAATATCAAACAAAACTTCAATTGTTCATTGGATTTTATTTAAAATTACCATCATCATGGAAATGTGATTTGCTGTTTTTAATGCATTTGTGGGTAGTTTCTAGGAATAGTAAAAAAATTCTTGCCAGAACGTTTAGGGATCCCTTTCTTTAACAGCCTAAATACAAGTTAGCGCCGCTAAATTTAACGACCGAGGAAAATAGGCGAGCGAATTTATGTAAATATACGATTATACGAATTCGCCGCTTTTAAACGAGAAAGAGCCGTTCACATAACTTCACATACCCTCAAGCGTCGTTCTCAAAATTCGTTCAAAGATGGAGCTAAACTCGTTCACCCCCTACCCCCGAGAAAAGCGAAAATAAATGAGATTTGGGGTGGCCGTGGAAGGACTGTACAATGATCGTTTTCCTTTTCTATACCGTATATAAATTCCTATAACAAAATCACGGGACCCTAATGCGGTACGCGATGCGATAATCGGCCGAGCTGTTTGTTATGAAGTATGAATTTCGCCGAGGGTTAACGGGAAAGCACCCCAGCCCCCCTCGTATTTTGCCTCTATATTAATTTGAAACAATGAGAATGAAGCTGAATGTATCAAGAATTTCTCTCTTAATTTCTTGTTTCAAAGACTACAATAAGTTTCGACGCTCGAATTAGCCCAGGGAGATTCGCATATATATATAATATTAAATATATAGGGAAAAGGGTCGCCCTCTTGCGTATTATATTACGAAATGGCGTCGAGCCCGTGTTAATGACGAAATTCGTGGTCCGGAAAGATAATTAGCGAATGCATATTTATAGGATAAATCCCTACTCTACCTCCCACCTCCACACAAACTCTACATTTTAAAACTCATAAGGGTTGAAATCTGAAAGAGAAAGAGCTACTCTTTAAAATTAATATTAAAGGAGAAGTCTTACGAAATGACACGGTTAAATTTTACTTATATCTTAAATATCTAGCTTCTAGTAGATTAAATTAGAGCTCAATTATTTCATTAAAATGCATGGAATAAGTGTGGCATAATTCCTTAAGAGATAGAGACGTCACAAATTGTGACGTAGGAATAATTATTTGTCATAAATTCCTAAAAATGGGTGTGACATCATTTATTGACGACTCATGAAATCTAAAAATATGTATTATTATTTTATTCACCGATCTAGCCCAACCGAAATAAAATCTGATCTAGACTTTCAATTAAAATATAGATATTACCTTTTCTAATGTCATTTTATCTTTTCAAAAAATTTTAATTTCTTAGAACGAGAATATTTGTGAGGGTTGCCATTTAAAAGAATCCCCTCTTTCTGTCTCTAAATTCGCGTTATCCACTCTCCCATTCCAACAAATTAGGGTTATTGGAATGAGAAAGAGCGTTTTATGACCCGGCATAATCGAATTTTTGGCAACTTTTCGAGATATTTAAACGCCATAATTATAAAATGCTTTTGCCCCCGTCGTTCCCCATATTTATATATAGGAGGGCAACTCGGCGTAATCTCGGACCCAACTTTAAAATTTCAATCCTTAGAAGGCGGGGCGAATTCTCGCGTCAAAACTGTCTATATTTAAATTATGCCCCGAGCGGGCGCTGGTTGACTCGATGATACCCTATTTAAACGTAAATGGGGTAGCTTAGATTGGCGCGGAACATTTTATATATATATACAAAACGATAAACGGATAAAGAGGAATGGAGGGGGTCGATCAAATCGGTGTCTGTTTGTCTGAAAGTTAATTTCACGTGCTGTTACGAGCATACGAGATGAGTATCCGCTTTTCGATTTCGTATATGGGAATAGAGATGAGAGCGAACTTTGGCCCGTTATGGGAACCAATGGCAACCCCCAAAAAGGGGAAAAAAGAAAAGAAAAAAAAACAAAGAATAGATTAAGATGGAAATGGGCGCGTGGGATGTATAAAGTAGATACTATACTATAGTTACAGTTGATTTCATTCTATATTGCAGCCCACCATAAAGTAAAGACCCAGTTTAAGACTGTCAATGAATGTTATTGATATAACGGCTAGACTAGGTTTATACGCGTTGCAAAATGAAAGTGAGATATACTATAGGGAAAGAGAAGGGGCGAACTTGGTTCAGAATCAGGTTGAGTTTCCAGTGAGAATAAAACTAGGGGGTCTCTAATTCTAGTATACATTGAGATATCGAAGGATTTAGTTTATTTCAACGCTGTAGATTGAAGATGAATATCATAATAATAGTGTTCAAAATAAGTTTGAAAGAACTACTTTTTCGCTATGATGATTGACATTGTATATTAATCCGCATGTATTTTGTTGTAGTTCAAAAACAAGTTTGAAGAACTCGTATGTATAAAGAAGAAAGAGAGGATAGGATGGAGTCATATATTGTTCGAGCCAATGATCCGTTTTTATCGCTAGTTTCTTCCAGCCGCATCAGTGAGAGAAAGGAGTGTACGAAAAAGGGGGATGTTTCGAGAGATTGGAAGAGGCTGGGGGTTAACGTCGATCCCTTATAGTACCTTCTTTTTCATTATTGACCCAGACGATTTCTTTATGGACCTTAAAAAGAGAGCGAGGGTCTACTGTACGAGTGAGAGAGACTCGACGAAAAACTGAAGTCTCCGGATTAGTTACTATAGCAGGGCGCCACGTAGCTTCAATTTGTAATCTTCGACAAAGCAAGCTAAATACATTTCGGTAAATACGTCAGTTTTCTTTCGCAGCCCTAGAGGGCTTTTCTTTTATTTTTTTTATAGTTGGTTAGGAGTAGTCAAAATTAAATATTTAAACAATCTATCCAGTAAATTATTTTGCGCTTTCTGCTAATGAGTTCTTTGAATCATTATGTAATTTCGTTTATGTACGAAAAGTAAAAACGATTTTTATATGATCGATAAATTTAAACTGGGGAATTTAAAACCAATTAACAAAACGAAATCGTATTTACCTGGATTAATAATTTAAAAGTAAAACCACACGCGATATATAATTTATTTTGTCGAAATTAAGTCATTAAAAGCCCAATTAATTATACAAGAAGAATGAGACGAAAACCTCTCTTAAAAACAAATGACTAAGCTACGTTCACACTTAAGACTTTTAAATGGCGGTTGAAGAGGAAAATTAAGTGATTATTTTATTAATTATGCTTTAAAAAAAAGACGTTTGCCTAGAAAAACATTAAGAATTGTGCAAAAAGTAGGAAACCTAATTTTGGCATTTAATTAAAAATAGAATCTCCGACTAATTAAAAGACGCACCACTCTTTGACTCGCTCCAAATCTCGTTTGCTTATTTTCACGCGCACAATCGTGCGTATAACAGCGCGGATATTTTATTAGTCGGAGGTTATCCTTTTAATTGATTTACAAAATCGGAATCCGTTTCAATTTTGTTTCGTAATTCGGAGACACTTCCCGAAAGTTTTAATTGAAAAACCTCATAAAAAAGTCAAATAATTTTCCTCTTCACCTTCCCTTCACAGTTTTTAACTGTTTATTAAGGGTTTAACTGCGTAATTCATTAGTCAAGAAATTAAATTATCTGAAAAAGTGTATTTGAACATTCAAAAAGCAGGTGTGAACGCGGCTTACGCCTTCCACGTGACGTTACATTTGAAAATGCGCATCTTCCGTCTTTCCCTCGGGAATTCTAGCCCCCCAAATTCTCGATAGAAGGTGTCTTTTCATTTGTATGTATAAAGAGACGGTAAGAGTTGAATTTATATACGGGAAGTATATCTCTTAGCTCGCTTGGTCTAAAAGATCGAATCTTCAAAAGAAAGAGCTACTATAGAGAGCGAGAGAGCGTTGGAAGAAATTTTTTCGTCAATCTAATTAGTATCACGCGGGGCATATACCCTCGTAGCATCGAGGCTCTCCTTCGCAAAGTCGAAAAGTCCCGCTATGTAGGATATAGTAAGAGATCATAGGGAGGGCGGAAGAGAAAAAGAAAGAGAAAAAGAGGGATCGACTAAAACGTGTGCCAAAGAGAATATAAAGGAGGAGAAGAAGGTATTAAAAATGTATAAATCCCTAAAAATAGCAACGTAATTGCTCGCTCTAGCTGTCTAATGTAATTTTCTGGTACGTTGGTAACTCGTGGTCCAATCTAATTAACGTCAGCAATTATTTATTCAATTATTCATGGATAACTTGTATGCCTTAAACAAGCGTGGTAAATATACTTAGGGATTATTTACTTTTAATTAAAGGAGATGCCTAATTTAAAATAACTATTTTGGTTAAAATATGGAGCTCAAAGAGACCTTCAAAATAAAATAAATTAGGTTAAAATCGGACAATTAATAAGGCCAGTATTATGTTCACTAAATCATCTTCCAAAAACTAAGGAACTGTCACAAGCGCCATTTTTTCACTTCTAAGTAATTTTAATGGCATATATTAAAACCGGCGTGTGACCTTAATTGATTGAAAGTGTTGGCTTGGATCAATGAGCTCATTGAAATTTATTTAGAGATAAAAATATTTTGAGCGGGGCGAAACATTCTTAAAAATTTGGGACAGACGCGCATCTTTATTAGTTTAATTCAGTCTAACTGTCATCCTCCAACTTAATCATTGCGAGCGGCATATTTTACTTATTATATTTACTGTACAGTGATAACTGAGTAAACCTGAAAACGAAAAAAATATAATTCCAACTCATAGAAGTTAACGGTAATAGCATAGGGACCATCCTATACAGCGCAGTTAAATGAGACACTCTTTTAAATCAGCCAATTAGCGGAAGAGGATATAACTTCACTTTCTCGAGAACTTTTCGAATCGGATTTAGGCTTAGCGAGTCCAGCTCGCGACTGTGGTAATTAACTGTAAATTACTAGGACCCCTTTAGTGATTTTATATACGGTTTTACGACTATTTTAAGATTCCAGATAGATTAAAAATAAATTATCAGAGTCTAGTATCACTTTAAGATGTGTTATGGACATTTCAACTACTTTAGAAGGTCTAATTATCTACTAGATGGCAGTTCCTAAATCGCAACTTATATAATTTCCATCTTAAAACAATATTTTTAAATTCGAATCTTTCTCTGACAATTTTAACTAACCAAACAAGAGTGAAACTTTCGTGCAGTAATTTCTACTCCTTTAACGTATTATTTCTGGAAACACAGTCACAATGTATATACCGGTAAAGAAAGAATCTTCAATAAGAAAAAGGGACGAAGTAGAGAGGAGAAGCTGGGGGCGAATCAGGGGATCGGATTCTATCGTCGATATATCGATTCCCAATTTAGGGGTCTCTCGGATATATATAGAGAAAAAGTTGAGCTAGCGTTAGGGTGCGGGTGACTGTGTGTGTTTGCGTGCCGGATAGTGATGGCGCTCCCGAAAAGGGAGTAAAGAGCGAAGGAGGAGAAGGGGTTTATAGTCTATGGAAGAGGATCGCGTTGTCGCTCCTTAAAGCGACTCTTACATACATTTACAGAGGGCTATCTCAATGACAAAGTTCACGGGATAGCCAAGGTGACATCCTCGAGCCTCTAAGATGATTTCCGGAGCAAAAGTTAGACGGAGTGCGAGAGAGGAACGAAGGGATGGATGAAGAGAAATTTGGGCTTTGACCCGATGATTCTGCCTTAAAGTTCACTTTCGAAGAGAAAGGAAAACTATAAGACAAAAGAAGAAAATCTATAGATAGGAAAGTCATCCCCCCCTCTAAGTCTAATTTTAAACGTCATCGAAAACGTCGCGCGCATACCAAATTCAATTTCTATATATTTTATACAGGGTGTATCACTACGGACCAAACACCGATTTGCGTATCATTTAAGATGATGCTGACCAACTAAATATAGGACTATAAATAGTATTAAGTGATAAATTACGATCAAAATATATTACATATAGTATCCTGAGAATTGGGACTATTCGAGACGATTCCACGGTCTTGTTAAGCTTCGAGATAAGAGCTACCTTTAAAAAAATGTATTGAGAGATTCTATTCGATAGAAATTTAAGCTTCGGATTTCAGAAAAAGCCCCGATTGAAAGGGATCTAATTATATGGGGAATTGAAAATATTAAGACCAATACTCGTGGCAAAGATATTTAACTTTAAGGACGAACATCTACTCAAGAAGATAACTCATCGCCTCGGAGTTCATACTAGGCCTTGGAATCGATTTAAACCCTTTCAATCTTGCGAACGGGAATCGATTTGTGCTTCGGAAACCAGTTTCGTATCAATTCGGTTTCAATGAAGCTACAATAAATCTATTTATACAGATAATGCGTGACCACGTGACGCTTAAAACGATTCCTGGCGATTTGAATATCGGTTTAATTTTACCGTTACAAATCGATTAAGAAATGCTACGGGAAATAAGGTTCATTTCAAGATAGTAACCGAGTATACAATATTAAAATTTCGTTACACCCTGTACCGGGAGCTAGATATTCGATAAAATCGCTCTTTGTTTTTCGGTTACCGATAAGAAGAGGGAAGAGCCAAAAAAGTTGGGGAATTGAAAATAGAAACGTTAGGATATCTCTTTTCAATTCCAAGTAGCAGTCGTTACGAAACCCCTGCAGATCGGTATAAAATGACCCGAAATATAAATTTGGTATATATATATTTACTAGTATGTTCTTATATTCGTACCACATCAGAAGACACGCGTTTTCCCCATCTCCACTCCGTCTCTACACTCCCTGAAATGTTCCATCTTTTTGTCACTGGCAGACCAGAGGCTCAAGACGCGGGATTTTAGAGTCCCATAAAATTATTCGTCAAATTTTTCATTCGTAGATCGAGTTGGAAGAAACGTAACCCTCCCTTTTTCCATAAACAGAGCAAAGAAGAAGCGGCGGAAGTATGGAAATAGGACCCATACTAAGCGAGGACGAGGGAAGCGAAAAATCTCGGGCAAATCCCTTGTTGTTCAAACACAGATTTCCGAGTGCGAGAGGGAATCAGAGATTGGTCAGTCGAAAGCTTATATGGAGCTTCCCGAAAAAGATTGCCAGGACCCTTTTTTCTACTAGAGAGATATGGAGGATAGAAAGTACACATCATGAGGACACGTTTTCATGATCTAGGCTAAAGTACCAAAAGCGGCCTTAGCCATTGAGTTGGTAATATTTAGATTAAACATTTGCTTACAAGTTGAAATTTGAACTAGCGTTTAATCAGGTTCGAGCCTGATAATTACATATATAAAAACAAAATTCTAAATGTAGTTTTTTGATTAACAATAAAATATATTAGCTAATCGAATAAATTATATTTGAAAATCAAACTCCACAATAGAAATTATTTTTACAAGTAATAAAGTAGCTAAAATAACGGGTATTCTAATTTTGTATAAATTTAAATAGTACTATTGTATCATCTCGTTGCATTTGAATATAACCATTTTCAAATTGACTGCAAAATTTGATAACGATTAAGTTAACATTAAAATTCGTTGTTTTAAACAATTAACAAATCCAATAAATGGAACTATACTTTCATAGTTTTGTTTAGCACATAATTTTAAGTCAAAATTCCACGTACGAGAGATATAATTTCACACTGAATATACGAAAAGCGTGAAAACTCGCCATAAAGGCGTCCCCTGATGTCGAAGGCTTACGGGGTACTTTGGTTACGGCTCTTTTCAAGAGTATATAGTAGAAAAAAATATATTTTTACATTCGTAGCCATCGTTTACGTCATTCGAGAAGCGATTTTCTAAAAAAGGAATCGATGAGAAATTTCCAATTCAAATTTTTTCCTACCTCTTCCAATCTCTCACGCTCTCTCTCTCCTTCTTTCTCTCTCTCACCCTGAAAATTTTCAACATCTCTCATATTTTAAAATCACTCTTTCCATTTTCTATAAGCCCCGGCCGGCCGAGTACGCGGAAGTTTATGGCTTTAAAACGCGTATAACACCGGCCTACCCTAGATTTAAACCCCACCTCACGAAATAGAAGAAATATACCACCGCCTAAACGGAATTTCAATATTACACACGGGCTTTAAAATCTCCCCCACCAAAATAAATTCTCTCTATACAGTCCACGGATTATTTCACGTTTCTCTAAAGGATATATGCAACTGCAAAGACTTAATTGAGAATATTAATTGGGATAATAGTTATTAAACTAACGTCCTCGCTGCTAGTACGGATGTTGTTCACAGGACTCGCGAAGAACAGATAGATGACAGAAGTCATCTCCGAGCGGAAGGACATATCAGAAACAAAATGATAGAAACCTTTCAAGGGTCTATATAATTTTGACATTATTCATTGTAGCTAAAGATTTATAAAAATATTTGAAGAAATATTTGCCAGATTTTATTGAGAGCGCGTCAAAGCTCACGAGCCTCTTTTATGGGAGGGGGATAGAAAAGAGAAGCCGTTATAGTTTTCCGTTGGTTAAAAGCAGGGTCGTAACCAATCAAATATGTCTTTTTGCCACTCACGCGAGCAACGTCAATTCAAGAGAACCAATAAGAGTTTTCTAAGTTTTTATATGGGTTGAGGAATGGGCCACGAGTCGGAATCGGAAAAAAAGGGTAATAAATCCAATCTTCTCTGTTTATTTTTATAATTCTGATCGCACCCCTCAACATTACAGCGCAGGCGCGAATAAGCGAGATTGAAGCCAAAGTTTTATCCCAGTGCTTTTCCCTCTGAGCTAGGTCAATCGAGGTTAATCGAAAAAGAGTGTTGGCCAATTGGAAACCTTATTTTCCCCGATATTTAAAATAAAAATACGTTTATATCTAAAAGTTTAATGTTTGGGGTTATCCCTTTAAAAATAATGTTACTATACCTGCAGAACCCAAAGGGACCAAAAATAGTATTTCCCAGGACTAATAGGGAGTTTATACGCGTCTATCCCATATAATATGAGAGTGGAGGCATAATCCGTTAGGTGAACCCTAATAGGGTCATAAGAGCTGGGGAAGGAATTGATATTACCCTAACGACGGAAGGAAATTTTACTTTTTTTTACTCGTTTTCCTACTTTCAAAATGGGGAAACGGTGAAGGCGAAAAAAAAAAAAAAAAAAAAAAAAATAGGTAAATTTTTAACTTTGTCCAATATATAATTTTGGGGAAAGTAGTGTTTTAATGCCTTCTTTCGTATATGTGGTTCCTAGAGTGGCTATTCGTTCACGTGATTTGTTAAAAAAAAAAAATGTCACCTATCAGCGTTTAGTACAAAGGGTTAAAGACAGTATTTTAAGAGAAGTAAATATAGTACTTTTCATCTTGTTTTTTGGGTCAAAAACTCAGTTTCATTTTGACGGTCATTTACACCTAAGTTTATAGGAAATTTTTACCAACAGTCCTTTAACTAATCTAACTTTTCAAGAGTAAAAAAAAATATAGGAGGCGCGCGCACCTGTTTCCTAAAAGGGTCAATTTAAGACGCGGCCCGAGTATTCGACGAATAACGCGGTTTGTTAGAATTAAGAGAGGGAGAGGGCGATTAAGTGGCGGATGAGAAATGGGCTCGTTTTAAGACTAATGATGAAAATTGTCAGCCGAGTAATAAACACTTCCTTATAATCTATTAGAAGAGACGAATGGAATATTCTAACACCTGAGACACGCGCACTCCATTAAGTAATCCACTCATTATCCTAGACGTCGCCTCCCTTTAATACCGAATCAAAAGTTATTTACGGTCGAGAAGGAAACTAGGCGGTATAAGCTTCCGATAGTAGCTACTCTGTGGATACCGAGATTGCGTTAATTTTAATTGGTTCCACCTTAACCGTTCTTTTATTCGGGTATTAGTGTGAAATGTCATTCCGTTTTAAGTGCTTGAAGTGTTCTAAAATTACCGTTATTTGGCAAAATTTACAACATAAATATAATACAGTAAATTCCGAAACTATTGGCGTTAAACTGCGTTAAGGAATTCACCTCAAACTCTAGGGTGCGCTCTAAAACTCTTAACAAGGCTGAGCAAGCGAATTGCAGGCGAATTTCAGCTACAAAGTATGCGAGGATGGTATAAGAGCTAATACGTGGTTTTTCCAACCAACTGAATTGTACAAAAGCATACCATTTATTTTAAAATTAATTTACAGGCAAGAGAAAATATATATTTTTTTTTCCTGGTGACGTCGATATTTCATAAATTTTTGGATTTTTAAATTATTTTCGAGGATGTTATCTATAGGAACTTTCTTAACTGTTTAACTTAAAGGGTTATGTTACGTTAAATAAGGTGTAATAAGTTAAATTTTGATAATACTGTCCCTTTATCTTTGATCCTCGTATTTCTCGGGCTTCTCGCGGTGTCCCCGGTGGATTTTAAAGTCAGTTCTAAACCATACTTTCGGGGAGAAATGGACCGTACTCTTTTTTTTCCCTTCTTTCGTTTTGATAATAGCCATATGAAAAGATAACGCTCTTAATGCTCTTCGACCTCATTTTTTTACGTTCTTGGAGATTTTTTACGAGCTTCTCGCGATAAGCTTGGCCGTCGCTATCGTAAAAATAGCGACCTTATATAGCCACGCGCGCGAGATTCCTTCTCCTTTTACATCCAAAACTGCGCTACGAAAGAGAGAATTTCTCGGGCCGAAAAAAAAGAGAGGAAAATTCAAAGTCTAGAGATGCCCGAAGCGAATTCTTTTTCGGTGGTTATAGGGTAGAACTACATTGTACCGTGGGGAGACGTTCGACGGAGCCATAAGGAAGAAGAGAACTCTGGAGTCAGTTAAGAAAAACGTCCGAGTTCCGGTATAATGCGTGGAAAAGAGATGGGGAGAGTTAGGGTTAACTGGCACGCGTATAGTCAGGCACTGGCAGTGAACTTTCTCCTAGAGAAATTTGCGTTGGGGAACCTGTAGCAGGCGCTAGGAAACTAATTACCGAGCGAGAAGAAAGCTATATAAATCAGCATCAAATATAGATAAAGGAAATTGAGGTTAAGAAAATAAGACGCGTTACTTTTATTTCTATTTTCCTGAAATAAAACTTAACGTTCCTTATACTTAATGTTCTATAAGAGAAATATGAAGATGAGAAAATTTCCATCAAATTGACTCACGCATTTCGCGTATCTCTTTTGGAAGGCAAAATCCTCTCCAACTTTCTATTTTCTTATAATACTAGATTAAGCGACAGGTGGTATATATACGGTTCCTTTCCCGTCAGACACGGTCAGAATAAAGGGAATTTAAGCGCGCGAATGGGGGCGAAATAGACATATGGTCAATTTTGAGAAAAGGAAGCCCAAAAAGCTCTCGACCGATGAAGGAACCGTCTTTTCTATTAACGACCCTCGATGATATAGATGGTAAATATTATTCTTTCGAACGAGATATACCGGGCCAATGGTATACGAGAACATTTTTATATATACGACGCAAAGTTTACTTTCTCTCTGACAAGTGACAAAAGTTAAGGAGAATCTTGGCAGCAACGACTACGACGAACGCGAGCCAAAACGAAACCAATAGCGGAAGTCGTTGGCGTATTTCTCGAGGCGAAAAATTTCATCGTCGGAGCCATTGCCCGAGATATACCGGATGGAGACTTCATCCAGTTCGCAGAGTCTATATTTTTACGCCGTTCGTCAAGATCCATCCCAAACCCCGTAACCTAACAGAGAGGGATACACCTATGGGTTTTATACCGCAACTCGCCCGCGCCCATAAAGTATATTACTATACTTTCTCGACATTTCTACGAATGTCTGGGATTTCTCTTTCTCATTGTAGTATCTATGGAATATAACGGCGATGTTCGTATAGCCAACACCCTAAAACTCGTTCCCATAGGTCTCTTTCCTTTCTTCCATAAAGGGAGAGTGTAAAGGAGAATCGAAGATATACTTATTGGCTCTTTTATTACAGTTTGCCCATCAATTTTAAATATAAATGAGGTCAGTTATATGAGGGTTCGAAGGCATTTTCTGATAAAGCACTAGCTTCGCTGTCACGTAACCTCTTTAAAAGCGCTATCGCAGGTGTTACATGAGTACGAAGAGCGCTCTTCGAGCCTCCATGGAATGACGCTCATTTATAACTAAAAACTCGAGCGCGTTTCGTGTACCAACACCTGAATGTGAACTTTCTTCGAAGACAAATTAGTCAAAAAGTTATCACCCATAGATAAATATCAACAGTATATTGTTTTTCCACACAACAACAACTGCAGGAATCTCTTCCATTGATATTCATTCACGGAAATGCGTTTTTAATGAATGGGCGCTTAGATGAGCTGAGAAACTGTTCATCACTGTCTAAGTATGGCTATAATTATTCTCCAACTGCGCCACCTCTAATAATCCTCCGTGCCTATCGCGTACGAGAGTAGAGTTCATTACCAAAAGATCCGACTATAATTAACGGAGGTTTTAAGAATCAATTCGGGCCACCACTTTTGAGGGTGTGAAATTGAGTAGATGCCTATAACTAACAAATATATATATATTGTTCCTTCGAGTCTCCCTTTAAAGGGCTAAGCCGTCACTCGCTTAGAAAATGGGGGTGTTGGGAAGGATATATTAAGGACACGGGGCAAGAGTGAGCGGTAAAGCGTTTCATCCACGCCTAGAGCTAGAAGCATTAATTTTAAAGATAAGTCGGTGGGGGTTCTTCGTCCGTCTTATCTCTTTTCCAAAAGGACAGGCCGAACCTCGGCCCAGTGATGACTCTCTTTTCCCCAGGCCGACCGAGAATATAATTCCCTTACTTTTCCTTCCGTGGTCTATAAGGATGCCTTTCCACAAACGAGCGTGAAATGACCAAAATCTCGAAAACCGACTCTCGCTATTATAGCCAATTCCACTGGGGGCTCTGGAACAAGAGATATCACTCTAGTTTAATATTCTACTGGGAGAATCAGATCATTGTCGAGCAACGTTTTTCTGTACCGATGGGAAAAATCGAGCGCTCGAGGGAAACGTTTTTACAACGTCTTTTCCGCGTGAGCAGCCGAGGAAGGGCACTTTTTAAACTGATCTGATTGGGGGATAAAATCTCAAACATTTCGTTCCCCTACTCGATGCTCGAAACAGAGAGCAAGATATATTACGTTTTAAGCGAAATTCGGAGGCTCTGAACACTCCACGAGTAGCCCATTGGAATTAGCTATTAAATTTAAAAATTGTTATCTATAATTCAAATGATTTAATAATACTAAAAATTGAATCGCCTTGAAATTTATATTTTTTAGCTTCTCGCTTTTTTAATGACGGCACCTTTAAATCCGTCGTATATATCTCGCGTGACGCCAAACCATTACGGAATTTTACGCCTAAAGTTATAACCTTCCAGCTAGAATTATTAAACGCGTCGTAATAGGAGGGAAAAACGGTGGCTTCTCACACCAGGCGCGCGATGAAACACAGTTAAACCCTACGCTTTTAAAACAAACATTTAAAGTTCAAATATAGCGAAGTGCGCGAGGAAAGTTTGTATCCTTCTACGTATCGGGCCAAAAACCGGGCGGGCCAGTGAGCCCTAATTGAAGTTTTAATCAAACAACCACGACGGTTTGAAATAGGATTCTCGCGAATCCGTAATGGACCCCGCTCTTTATTTATACTATATATAGATTTAACCATATATATATACTCTTGTCCATCCCTCTCACACTTTCGGCTAAAGGATTAGGCTTATAGTCGGAGACCCTTCTTCGTCTCGTCAGAATCAAGCGGCACCCGAAGCTTAATCTAGTTGTTCCGTATTTACACAGCGCGTTATAAGCTCTTAACACTCCCGAGAGGGTCGCGTGATGGGCTCGCGGCGCCACTCTTTTCTAGGCTAACTTCCCTTTCCATAACGTCAGAGTACGACGTACCAGCTTCTTTTACTTAAGCCTAACTTATATACGGAACCACCCCCTTTTAACATTCAACGCTGTTGCGTTTTTAGGCTACCTAATCCATCACTCTCGATACAGTTTGCAACAGAAAAAACAACTCCGCTTTCAATAGAAAAGTAGTTACGGGTCAACATTTTTTGATGCCAAAGTTTGAAGTAAAAAGAAGAATTTTCTTGGTCAAGCGTGTAAAGGATTTTGGATTTTTATACAATGAGGTTATTCGAGCTTAAAGGGTGAAGGCAATCTAATAACAAGTAATTTTTTTATCGATTCCTTATCGTTTAAATAGAGGCCTAAAAATATGAAATGGTCAACATATTATTACACCCCAATGAAAATAGAAAATACGTATAATGAAATGCTATAGAACATTCGGCCACCATAAACTTTCAATATTTAAAGAGGGTCAGAGATACAGTATAACAAACGTATTCCATTAAAGATTTACCAAAGTGGTTATATATATATATACAAAAGTAAAACTATGTACGTAAAAATATATACACGGTTAACACATCCTCGGGCTTTGCAAAAGAGGGGAAAATGTTTCGGGGTTGGATTTTTTTTCTTTGCACACTCTTATCGCTTACCATATAGGCTACATTTTGCCTTGGATTCCTTTTAAAAGGACATTCGCATGCGAAAAGCGCGCTATTAGGTCTTTTTAGCGCGCTACCGTCGTGGTATCGATCGGGGTTTGGAGTTTCAGCGCAGGGAATCCTTTGGTATAGCGTGGGGAAAGAGAGAACAGAGAGAGAGAGGGGAGTGGGTATTGAGCTTTCCCTTCGCTATGAGAAGAACAAAGGGTGAAAACAAAAGCACTTGTAGAACGTACACTTATCGCGAAAACCCCGCTAAGCCGACCGGATATTCTTATAGGCTTCTAGCATCAGGGCGTTCGAGCCTACCCGAAGAAGTAATTCACCCTGCGCCACCGTTCGTCCATATTACGGGGGGAGGGGGTGGAACAAAACCTTGTTTTGACCCGCGAACCCCGGGAAAACATCCCCAGTTCCCTTTTGTTCCTGCCTACACCACTTTTCCGAACGGGTCGACTCAAAATCCCGATGATAAAACCGAAAACTAAAACACCATCCTTATTTCCTCCTATATATCTTATAGCGTTATAAATTTCCGTAAGCGCAAACCGTTTGCGAAACTACTTTTATCCGCAATAAAGTTTATCATTGAGTATTAATCCGCTTCAGCTTAAACAATATTGTTTTTCCGAAAGTATTCACGATCAAAAGCATTGTTGAACCTTACACTTAAATTGGTTATAAAACATTCTCTAAATAGCAATATACTGAGAAACGTAAAATACTCCTATCAAGTTCGTAAAACCGTAAGAAATAATTTTTATAAGCTTTATTACGTTTAATTTAATCAAGTTCTCGCGTATAAATATGAAATAGCTGATGTTTACCGCCAGATTATAAAATTAACATAAAGGTATAGTTTTAAATTTAACTCCGAATTATAGTTAAAATATTCTCAAGTGGGATTCAATAACTTTTCTAGTTTTCCCTTAACCGTTTCGAAACAAATTATCTTCAGGACCAATAATTAATATTTTACAAGACTATACTCATATTTGCAAGCTGATGGAATAAGTAATTAAAATATTAATTAATTACAATTAAAAGGTTAACGACCTGAACTGAAATATTTTATTTCCCTGACCAATTGAACAAATTTTTTCAATTCACTGACTTTGCCAGGTTTTCTACGTCGTGTACGAACTCTTTAGTAATTAAGGTACTTCCTGGATATTTTGGGATGTACACTTCCATCCTACAAACTACTGACTTTAATTCTCTTAAACCGAGGGACTTAAAATATGCGGTGTATCGGTTTAACCAATATTTATAACCTTGTTACCACTGCGGGGTCGTTAATACGAAGCTGCCGAACGAAAAGGCTTTCAAAATATCGATACTCAAGTTACGCGCCTTAGGTTTTGAAAGTATACCTGACTGCAATTGTCTAATTTAACGAATTTTACGAGGCTCTTTAATACTTGTCGTAAAAAAGTCAGCTCAAAAAGGAAACTATAGGAACTCAATTAAATTTTTAAAGGCAACATCACCAGTCCAGCCCGACAATAGGAAATTCTATATTCCCCTCTCGAAAGAGCCCTTAATTTTAGTTTCATACTACTGTCTAGACTCGTAGGGTTATACTTAAAAGTGGCGCGGCTGCAGCAAACGCCGTGGAGCCTTTTAATAACGTTAAATCACCAGACCACTCTGGTTTCTGTCTTTTCCACCTTTTCGCGGATACCGGGCATCTAAAGTGTAGTTGTCAGCTTAATGCGCTTTTAAGGTAGAAGAATGATAAAATATGAATGGGAATTTAGAAATTCTAAAAGGATATACGTTTATTTTGAATGAATTAATTATTAAAGGGATCCTTTTTGGGAAGAAATATCCACAAAAGACATTTTAAATATTAAACCAGATAATCCGAATGGTAAGGTAATTTCTACAAGACTGACGAAGGTTAAAATTTGTAATGAATTAAATTTCATTTGAGGTATCTTCATAAAAGGTACCAATTTTCAAAAAGTGATTCGAAATATCGAATAATTCCCAAAATAAATCAATTCGGTTATCTTTGTGAAATTAACATCTCTTAAATATCCTAATATCTACTCAAAAATGGCAAGCCCTTTTTTGTTCAATGGGAATAGGTGTAGTAGAAGAAAGAGGAGGATTAATACGACAAATTAACCCTCATAGAGAAGAAAGGAGTGTAAAATAACTAATTTTGAATACAAGTATAGTGTAACTTAAAGGGAGAATGAAACCCACACGTTTTTTTATTTCGACTATTTTTGTTAAATAGCCCATAATTATTTGGGAAAAAATAAAAAATAATTTTCAGCTAGAAATCAATTTTAAATTAATCGGAAAGTAATCTTAACAAAGGATTAACACGAAGAGTTTGAAATAAATCCTTGTTAAACCTACTTTAAGAGTGAGTTAAAAATTTATAGTTAAATATATTGTGTTATTATTCCCATTTTATAGAATTTGGCTTAATGAATGATTTATACATTTTTTTTAAATTAGCCAGTAATAAATCTAATTATTATAAAAAATACGCAACTAATTAGAGTCCTCAATAAATAAATATTACGAGACTGGCACTAATTAAGATGCAAAGCCCATATAATTAAAACTATTTCTTTTCTTAATTCAGTCGCCATTAAAAGCACTTTATGGTCGCTTTGTATTATTAGTTTAAGCTACAGAAGAAGAGCATAGAACGCAGCGAACTATATACGTAATCATTATATTTCTTATCGTAATCCCAGGTTGAAGTTAGATAAAAAAAAGACAGTAAAGATTTTTTTCTAGTGTGGTCTAATTAAGGAAAATCCCGTACACGATAGAGTTAAGCCAAAGTTTTCAAGGTATTGAGCTGGAAAAACACCAATCTTATTTTTATTTCTACCCCCCATCCCTTATAGCGTTAGAAGTGAAAAAAGGCCTCATCTGGAAGGTGAAGACAATAAGTTTATTAACACACCAGCGCGCAAAGTGGTTATCAACGAAAAAAAAATCTAATAAGATTTGGTGGGTGTTTTTACGGCCAGTAGCCACAAAACAAGCCTATCGTTCGACATAGATTTACTTCCTTAAGGAGATACTTAAAGGTTCCAAATCATTTTTCTTTTAAAGAATTGTAAGTTTATAAATATTTTAATTAAAATAAAACTTTTTAATATAGGATACTGAAAGGGAAAAGGTTTCGCAGTTATTGGACTATTGGACAAGTTTTTAAGACTAGCGTAAATTAGTTTATAACGTTTCAATGTAAAATCGAACCAACGGTTCCAGGTTCCCCCATAGAACAGCATAGATTTCACTCACTCCAACTGGAGGGGATTATGAAACGCAATCGCGATATATGGGCGTGGTGTTGTATCTAAAAATTCATAGTTTAAATATATCGGTGTATTGTATAACTAGGCCTATATAAGTACTTTTTGTATCATTTCAGCATCCCTTTATCCAAGTAAGACGAGGGAGTTAGGCTGGAAAAGAATAAGTATAGCCATATCGGATAAAAATGTGTCTCCCAGAGTGGCTGTTTTTTTTTTTTTGTTTTTTTTTAACTATCCTCCAGCTCCTTATCCAATGTACTTGAGGGCGAATTGCCGTTTTAAGTGGAACGAACGTACGGCTGGTTGGTTGGTAGGGCCAAAAAATCTTTTTTTTTCTTCTTCTTTAATTAGGAAATGGGGTGGAGTAAGTCGTCTGTGGGGGTATAAGGTTAGCGCTGAAGAGGAAGGATAAGGTGGAGTTAAGGAGTGGTCCGCTTTATATATATATATATATATATCGTCGCTAACTGCCGCCTTCTCGATTAAGAAACTTCTAATGCTTTACGACTTTCTCCGTCAACGAGCAGCCGGGGAATAAAACCGAGTTTCCCCGAACGTTTTCCTTTTTCTTTAAGTACAAATTACGAGTCGAGCAAAAACTTTTGTCACCTTGGAATTCGTCGTGCCCATTTACATGCGTGCGGATAGAAAGAGAGAGAGAGAACAAAAGAAAAACATATTTGGGCTAAGCAGATCCCGTTTCCTATATATAAATACCCCTAGTCCCCAAATACGTTCCTAACTACGACTAAATCTCGTTAGATTCCACCAAGGGGAAGGGTTTTCCCAGCCATCGTTCTACTCGGGCGAATTAATACGCAACAAGCTTTAGCGAGTTAATTTTTCTAAACGCCCGTAATCCTCCTTTCCCTTAAGTTACTTCGTTAATTTAATTAAGATGAACGCGACTCCGTTCTTCGGAATAATTTCCAGCGGTATTATGAAGCCGAGCTAAGAAAGGTTTGGGATAAAAAGATGAAAATGTTCGGGTGTATCTATTGGTTTAGAACCAATAGGGAGAGATGCGTTTGGAATAAGAGGTATAACGTACGGTATCTCTACCGCTCTGAATTTTACCGCATCGCGTCTAAGAAACTGGACGGACAAAAGCCACGCTGAAATAGAATTCTGAACGTCGAAAAAGAGTTACTACTACTAATACATCCCGTTCGACATTCATGAGACAACGAAGTGATCTTTAAGGGAAGGAGAGAACCCAGTATCCTTGTCATATCTATTCTAACACATCTGCATATTGGTTCAATGATACTGACGCGAGAGGCAACCGATGCGAAAGAGAAGATGGTCGACGACCACGGGAAAACTTTCGCCATTCTTTCACGGTGTTCATAATTAATTTGGGAACAGGATTTTAATCCCAGAACGGAGGAAAAGAGAGGGCGCGAAAAATCTAGCGAGAGGGCCCGAAACAAAAACTAATGAATGGGTACGCGTGGAAAGCAATCACGCGAAACTTCGTATAATATCTATAGAGAATTAACTTCACGTACGGCGAAAGTTGGTTTCGAAAGGCTTAAACAAGCATGAAAGAAATGTAAGAAGATTCGTTCATGACTTTTAGACATAATACGCGACAGCTGAGATTTAAATATAAAACCTCAAATGGTTAGAGAATTTTTACTAACAAAAACCCGTTTATATTTCGTATTACCGGTAATAAAAAAAATACATGAAACAATGCTGATCTTATGAGGAAATCGTTCTACATTGAGCATAATAAGGGCACATTTTATAATTAATAAGAATTAAACTACGTCCATTTTCGCATCCCCAAACCTGATTTACGGAGTAGTATAGTTTGCTTATTATTTCTCTGATTATATTAGTTTAAGATATTATCCTAAAATCAGTATCCAACTTGCGAATTGCCAATTAATGCATTTTGAACCCAATATGAATTACAAAGAGTTGTGAGAAAACACCCCATATGGAATCTAATATTTTATAATTTGGATATTACACAGAAAAACTGCAAAGGGGCACGCCATCATACTGGGTAAAAAAATAAATGTAAAAATGTAATTCAAGGCTGTGCCATAAACCTCTAGCTTGGCAGAAACTAGGGGTTTAAATCCCGATCCATCTAGAATGGTGTGTTGGCATTAATTTCTGGATGAAGTACTTTCACGAAAAACATAGCTCGAAAGCAACCGTATAACGTCCTAGGACATAATACGTTCTATATTAGCGGGATATTTCAGTTTTAAAAAAAATCGAAGATGACGATTGTTAAAATATGATTTTTACTACCCCGGTAATTTTTGATGTCATAAATATTTTGAATCGGTTTTAACGATCTTTCAGAAAATGATACTCAAATTCAATTTGTAACTCATGAAAAATTCGTGAGTCCCCTCAATTTAAGAGTGGTTAAATCATATTAGCGACGGAAACGTGCTTTCTATCGAATATAAATTTGATGAAACTAGTACTTACATGTCTCTATAAAGGTTAGTTCCCCATCTTCCTCGGAGCAAAGAGAGAAGAATCCTTAGAGGCTAATTCATATATATTTTGTCGGCAAGATATCACGTAGCCGCAGTTCACCGGTATACAAGGACCGATTCCATCTCTTTTCAGTACATTTCCTTTCAGGAATCTAAAAGGAAGGAAAAAGAGAGAAAAAAAAGGTTTTCAATGAACGGGCAGAAAAAGGAAGAATGGATAACGTCGTTATTTCTTCAAATATCCAAGTACTAAACGAGAAAATCTTACAAAACTACTATCTTACATTATATACATTCCATTCAACTTGAAGTTGGAAACGTAAGATTGTTAAGGGAAGTAGTGATACAATAATCCCGCGAGATTGCACATATTACCTATATTTACAGAGTTCATGAAAAAAAAACTATCTGGGGAGGTTCCTATACTCGCGACTTTTAATGAATTATCAGAGATTCGTTTACGGCGATATTTTTAGTCCGAGCTGCATTCACATTCACTGTTCGTATACTCGGCTTTTGCGAGAGAACTTTGAATTTTTAGAGAATATCAAGATCACGCCTGTAGCGAAATATTTGTGTCGTATCGAATAATAGGAAAATATTTGGGTTATTCCAAGTAAAACGATTTCCAGGTATTCTCTTGTGCTATCAAAAAGCCATTAAGTTGAATATGGGTCAGGAGCACCCAATTATAATATTTTCAAAAGGGCAACCTTTAGAAAATAAACTTTTGGCGGCATAGCGACTTTAAGTCGCCTATCTTCCCTTTGTTAGATCTCCCCAACTTCTTTTTATCTTATCTACAAAACTCATTGCCATACCCAAGAAAGCCATTAAGTCAACCCCTTCCTTTAAATGAAAAATAAAGGTTGTAAATAAATATGCAGGTGAATAGGAATTAAACTGTCAAATATTATATGTTTTATTGTGTGCATGTTCCTAATGGCATGGACGACTCGAACCAGGCCCATTTATCAAAGCTCGACCAATGCCGAGAATTTCTAAGAAGTGCGTGTAAAGCGCGTGAGAACGCGTCGGTAACGAACCCTACGCGTTCTAAAGATACTGAACTAAGTGATAAAAGATAAGGTGATGGCTTCCCAGGAGTCACTGATGGGGTATCCGATGGATCCCGGTATTTCCCCAATCATGTGACCGACCTGAAAACTAGGATAGAGAGAGAGAGTAAAATCAGAACAGCTAGATGTCCGAAGCAGAGAAGAGCTGACCAACCTAACCAGAGAAGTGGAACCAACATCCATAAAGGAGTCAGGACTTTAAAATAAAAGTTCTGATAGGGACTTAGCCATTTTCCCGAGATGATGTCACCACTCGAAGGAGATGTAGGATGGTTCGAGAACTGACGGAACCCTTTGCGCTGGCCGCGAATCTACCTGACTAATCCGGACCACCCGCCGATCTCCGACGGCGTCGTCGACTCTCTCCAATAGTAGATGTGGTCATCGTCTCTCTCTCTCCCGCTCGTTCATCCGCTCATGGCCACTTTCCCGATGGGATACAGAAGCCCGACTCTTCGTGAAAGAACTTAGTGATGAGTACAATAAACTTAGCGCGCTCGCGTGTTTATATAGTTGTAAATAATTTGTAGAACATTTTTAGTTTAATTGTAGTAGTTAGGGCATTGGTCGAGTCCGCATGTCGCATGTTATTATTTAAGGGGGTTTTTATATTTAAGTGTCATTATTATAGTAGTGTTGTATATTGATTTAGTAGTAGTTTGTGTTTAATTTAATAGTAGTTATAGTTGCTTGTTTTAGTAGTAGCAATTAATTACTGCTAATTAAATTATGTTTAGTAGTAGAACATTAAATGACGATCTTTGGTATGGCAATCTTGACTCTTAATTAAACTTATATCCCTTACTTCTGATTTAATCGTTTCGATAGTAGTAGTAGTTAATGCTTAACACTTGGCATCGCTAGGCCGCTAATAGTAGTAGCAAAAAGTGTTACATTTTGGGGGCCTTCCGCCGGGATTAGTCTTTCTATGCCAGTTAAACTAGTACGAAGACTTCCTTTGAACTCGCTAGTCTTTAGGACTAAATTGGAATGAAAATAGAAAACTTATGAGGAGTATGGTTGGATAATTTATGAAGGAATATCGGGTAGATCATTATTTTTGTAAACCACAAGCAGGTACATATTCGAGTTGTTCTGATTGCATTAAATCGTATAAAGATTCTCAGGCTATAGATAGAGCTTTGAGAGCACAGAATAGAAATAGTAGAAATAGTAGAAACTCGAATATGGATCCTAACGCTTTAGCCGGAAGTAGTGGAGCTTTGGGAGGTAGTCTTAGCCCAGGTGCGATAGGAAACACCGGGGCTGGGGGTCCAGTATATAGTAGATTGGCCCCTCCAAATCTCTCTACTTCACCGATAGTAGTAACCCCAACTAGATCTAGTGCCGCTAATTTTGTAAAGACTACTAGTCTTAATCAGGCAACCCCGATTTCTCCCATAAATAACAACGCAACTCCCATAGTACCAATAATTTCAACTCAAATGTTATTAGATATGCAGACACAAATGGCGGCTTTGACAGCTCAATTACAAATGATAATTCAAGTTCAGGCGCAACAGACCGCTGCCCAACATGGCACGGCGACCTTGGGGGTAGCTAATCAACCGCCCACTAGTCAAACGTCGGCTTCTAATCAAGCTAGTCAAAATTGTCCGTTAGTACTTTCGCCATCTAATAGTCAAAATATAGTAGTCCCATCGAGTAGTAATAATTTAGTAGTCCCAAGTAGTCAGAATGTAATAATCCCATCTAGTAGTCAGAATTTAGTAGTCCCATCGAATACTCAGATAGTAGTAAATTCAAATAGTAGTAATAATAGTATTTCGGGAAATCTTAATTCACCAAATAGCACACCTTCGGGATTAACCACTTCTAGCACGCATCACTTTAGAATGCCAAAAATAAGCATGCCCGTATTTTCTGGGAAACCAAGAGATATGAGCACGAAAGATTTTTTAGTAAAAATTAGACAGATTAGGGAAACCCTTGGAATGACTGATGCGCTTTTTATTCAGTCGTGGGTACCGCAGATGTTTATTGGTCCTGCATTAGATTGGTGGCAGTCACTCCCAGCAAAACCAACAGAATTTGCTGAATTACAATCAAAAATTAAAAGGGAATTTGCCTATCAAGTGAACGACTCGGTATTAAACGAGCAATTGATAAATAGAAGGCAAAATCATACTGAGGGAGTTAGGGACTATGTCAATGCAATGAGAGAAATCCTCCTTCAAATGGAAAACCCCCTTCCCCATGATCGACAGGTAGATTCGGTATATCGAAATATGCGTTCGGATCTTAAGCCTTATTTAGCGACTCAAACGTTCGCTACGATAGGCGATCTCTTAGAAAGCGCCGTTCGTATCGAACTTTCTCGTGGGCACAGCGGGGGTCACCGTGAAAACGGGAGAGATAGGGATTATAGCAGTAGGGGAAATGACAAAAGCTATAGTAGTAGAGACCATTTTCAAAACAAAAATTTTAACGGTCCCTCGCGATACGAGGCTAGGCCCAGCTACGGGGGAGACCGTCGTTTCGAGGTTCGGTGTTTTGCTTGTGATAAAGTGGGTCACAAGACTCCAGAATGCCCGAATATAACTTGCTCGAATTGTAAAGGAAAGGGTCACGTTCAAAGATACTGTCCCAAATTAAATTCGGGAAACGAAAAAAGGGGTGGACCCAGAGACGGTGCGCCCCAAAGAAAATAGAAATTAGCCCCTTCGCCGTAGATTGTCATCATGTGTCAGACGATAGTTGTAGAAAAAGATGTTTAATCGATATTAGGGTAGCCGGAATTCCTACCATAGCATTAGTAGATTCGGGGAGTTCCGCTACTCTAATTGATTCAACGCTTAATAGTAATTTAAAACATTTAGGATATAAAAATAAAACCGTAGATCTTAAACTTAGAGTAGTAAATAGAAAATTAATTAATGCTAAAGAAATGATTAAAATTGATCTGGAATTGCCAGGATTAAAAACTTTGACACATGATGCAATCGTACTCGATGACCTAGCGTATCCCTGTATTTTAGGCTTAGATTTCCTAAAGAGTTCAGGCATGACAGTAAGCTATGGCCAGTTAAGTTGGTGTTGGGATTCGAACCCTACCGCTTGGTATGATTTCCATAATAGTGGAATTAATTATAATTTAACCGAATGTCATCTATTCGAAGATGAAGACTTTGATTCGGAAACTATAAACCAAGCGATAGATGAGGCACCAATAGATGCCGATAAAAAGGAAAAATTAAGAGATTTAGTTTATCGCTATAAAGTAGTATTTTCAACCAAACCTGGCCTGTCTAGATCCGCTGAACATTTCGTTGACACGGGCGATAGTATGCCAATAGCGTGTCCCCCTTATAGATTTTCTCCCCATAAAAAGGAAATAATAGAAGGGATTGTTCAAGAAATGTTAGAGCTAGGGTTAATAGAACCTTGTAACAGTCCATGGTCCGCACCAACATTAGTAGTAGGAAAGAGTGACGGAACGTCTCGTTTAGTGGTTGATTATCGCAAGCTTAATAGTGTAACGCGCAAGGATACCTATCCTTTGCATAGAATAGAGGATATTTTAGAATCCATAAGGGAGCCGGAGTATATCACAGTTTTGGATATGAGGTCGGGATTTTGGCAGGTTCCTCTTAATGAGAGAAGTCGCGACACTTGCGCTTTCGTGACGCATAGTGGTATTTATAGGCCAAAGGTCATGTTATTTGGGCTTTGTAATTCTCCCCCAAGCTTTCAAAGATTGGTCAACAATTTATTCGGGAGTCTAGCTAAAGAAGGAATTTTTGATTATTTCGACGATTTATATATTGTGTCAGATACTTTCGAAGAACACTTAGTCAGTTTAGAAAAGGTTTTCGCCGTTTTGAAAGACGACGGCTTGACAATAAAATCGTCGAAAACTCAATTTTGCCGAAAGAAAGCGACGATTTTAGGTCATGTTGTATCTAAACAGGGAATAGAAGTAAACCCCGAGAAGGTTAGTTCAATTAAAGAATATCCTATTCCCCGTACAGTGAGACAGCTCAGACGATTTTTGGGAATGGCGGGTTTCTATAGACGGTTCATCGCTAAATTCGCCGAAATAGCTACCCCTTTGCATTATTTGACACACGACAACGTAAGTTGGAAGTGGGGTTTAGAGCAACAACGAGCTTTTGAAACTTTGAAAGAAAAATTGACGACTGCCCCTATAATTGCCTCTCCAAACTTTAAGCTCCCATTCACAATTCACACTGACGCCTCGAACGTTGGAATCGGCGCGGTGTTAACGCAAAAAGATAAAGAAGGGAAGAGTAGAGTCATTCAGTTTGCTAGTAAAACGTTAGACGCCACGCAGCGTAAGTTATCAGTAACAGAACGAGAATGTTACGCAATAGTTTGGGCAATCACCGAAAAATTTCGTGTCTACCTCGAGGGCGCACCTTTTGAGGTGATTACGGATCATAAGTCGCTCGAATGGTTAAAAAACGCGAGAGATCCTACCGGTAAATTCACCAGGTGGAGTACTAGACTCCAACCTTTCGATTTTAAAATAGTTTATATACCCGGTAAGGATAACATAGTAGCGGACGCCCTTTCTCGAATACCCGAGTCTAATGAGACCGAAAATATAGTAGTAGCAACGGTGGAATTAGATACCACCGAATCCGAAGTGATAGTTTTAGATAGAGAACGGATAATCGAAGAGCAGCGATTGGATAGTAAAGTTGGCAGTTTATTGACCTTTCTGGAGGGAGGTTCAATGGATGTTAATAACGCTAATACAAAAGTAGGAAATTGGGTTAAGCGAGTAGCACCCTCCTGTACATTAATTGACGGAATAGTTTATAGAAACATAAATCCAATAAGTCAGTCAGGAGAAGTAAATAGTAGTAGAAACAATAGCACGTGCGCAAATAATAGTAGTAGTAGTACCCCTAAAGACGAAAATAGTAGAAAAAGTCAAGGGTTAGTTGCCTCGTTTTATATAGTAGTCCCCAAAAACCTTATTAAAGTAGTAGTATCCGCTTGCCACGATATCCCATCTTCCGGTCATCAGGGTAAATCCAAAACATTAGAAAGAGTTCGTAAATATTACACATGGGAGGGAATGACAAAAGATATTAGTAATTTTGTCAAATCCTGCAAAATTTGCCAAGAGCATAAATCCCCGCCGATGAAGCCAGCTGGTTTTATGAAATCAGCGGAGCCATCCCAACCTTGGGAAGTTATAGGAATAGATTTAAAGGGGGAATACCCTCGAAGTAAAAAAGGAAATTCGCAAATTTTAGTAGTACTAGATTATTCAACTAAATGGGTTGAGGCTTTTCCTTTAAAGAAGGCAACTGCCAAAAATATCGCCACTCTTTTGGTCAATCAGGTATTTTCTCGTTTTGGCGTACCTAAGAGAATTGTGAGTGACAATGGTCCCCAATTTGTCTCAAATCTCATGCAGGAGGTTTGCAAGCTGTTCAATATCAAACAGCGCTTCACCTCCTTCTATTCGCCTCAATCCAATCAAACGGAAAGAGCGAATAGAAATCTAGGCATGATGATCAAATGCTACGTAAAGGAGAGCCACCAATATTGGGACGAGGGATTGCAACAGTTCGTTATGGCTCTGCGTTCTTCTAAAAACGAATCTACCGGCTTTACGCCATCGTTTTTGAATTTTGGTAGAGAAATTAGAGAAGCACCCATAATGAACGTAGACAATCACCAAATCTCAAAGGCCTGCGAGGCTATAGAGCCCCTCCGCAGAGCTGAAATTATTAACAGCGCTATATCGAAGGCTCAAGCTAACTTAGTAGTAGCTCAAGAGAAAAACGCCGCTTTGTATGACCAAAAGAAGCGAGATTTTGAATTTAATCAGGGAGACATAGTCCTAAAGAAAACGCACTATCAATCGTCAGCCGGTGATAGGTTTTCGGCGAAGCTGGCCAAAACATGGGAAGGCCCCTTCGTTATTGTTAGAAAGTTCTCGCCATACACTTACAAACTAGGTAATATAGATAGTAGTCGGCAATTAAAGGGTACTTTTAATCTACGTGAACTCAAGCTCTATACGGAGCGTACACTAGAAAACGGAGCATCCCCTCAGATAGAAATCCCTGAGAAAAATTCTCAGGCCAAGACCCCTGAGAAAAAACGTAAACCTCGCCCAGAAATTGTACGGCCTCCAGCGGACAGTGGGTTTCATATGAATTTGCGTTCCCGCAAATAAATTTGATAGCTTGAATATATTCTAAGTGAGAAGAGATTTGATCTCGTGCTTTTTGCGTGCTGGGAAAGGTACACTCCCGGTCTTTGTAAATTATAGCCGTAGCCTAGTCTTATTTCAAGCCCTTGTATATATATTTCAATCCTTTTACTGTATTTATGTTAGTGTTTAATTTTTTTAGTTATTAATTTTTTTGGGAGGTTGGATAGCCCTCACGAGGTCGCTCGGAGTCTTAGCGGGGGGGAGTGTAGCGAAATATTTGTGTCGTATCGAATAATAGGAAAATATTTGGGTTATTCCAAGTAAAACGATTTCCAGGTATTCTCTTGTGCTATCAAAAAGCCATTAAGTTGAATATGGGTCAGGAGCACCCAATTATAATATTTTCAAAAGGGCAACCTTTAGAAAATAAACTTTTGGCGGCATAGCGACTTTAAGTCGCCTATCTTCCCTTTGTTAGATCTCCCCAACTTCTTTTTATCTTATCTACAAAACTCATTGCCATACCCAAGAAAGCCATTAAGTCAACCCCTTCCTTTAAATGAAAAATAAAGGTTGTAAATAAATATGCAGGTGAATAGGAATTAAACTGTCAAATATTATATGTTTTATTGTGTGCATGTTCCTAATGGCATGGACGACTCGAACCAGGCCCATTTATCAAAGCTCGACCAATGCCGAGAATTTCTAAGAAGTGCGTGTAAAGCGCGTGAGAACGCGTCGGTAACGAACCCTACGCGTTCTAAAGATACTGAACTAAGTGATAAAAGATAAGGTGATGGCTTCCCAGGAGTCACTGATGGGGTATCCGATGGATCCCGGTATTTCCCCAATCATGTGACCGACCTGAAAACTAGGATAGAGAGAGAGAGTAAAATCAGAACAGCTAGATGTCCGAAGCAGAGAAGAGCTGACCAACCTAACCAGAGAAGTGGAACCAACATCCATAAAGGAGTCAGGACTTTAAAATAAAAGTTCTGATAGGGACTTAGCCATTTTCCCGAGATGATGTCACCACTCGAAGGAGATGTAGGATGGTTCGAGAACTGACGGAACCCTTTGCGCTGGCCGCGAATCTACCTGACTAATCCGGACCACCCGCCGATCTCCGACGGCGTCGTCGACTCTCTCCAATAGTAGATGTGGTCATCGTCTCTCTCTCTCCCGCTCGTTCATCCGCTCATGGCCACTTTCCCGATGGGATACAGAAGCCCGACTCTTCGTGAAAGAACTTAGTGATGAGTACAATAAACTTAGCGCGCTCGCGTGTTTATATAGTTGTAAATAATTTGTAGAACATTTTTAGTTTAATTGTAGTAGTTAGGGCATTGGTCGAGTCCGCATGTCGCATGTTATTATTTAAGGGGGTTTTTATATTTAAGTGTCATTATTATAGTAGTGTTGTATATTGATTTAGTAGTAGTTTGTGTTTAATTTAATAGTAGTTATAGTTGCTTGTTTTAGTAGTAGCAATTAATTACTGCTAATTAAATTATGTTTAGTAGTAGAACATTAAATGACGATCTTTGGTATGGCAATCTTGACTCTTAATTAAACTTATATCCCTTACTTCTGATTTAATCGTTTCGATAGTAGTAGTAGTTAATGCTTAACACTTGGCATCGCTAGGCCGCTAATAGTAGTAGCAAAAAGTGTTACACGCCGGAATTGTTGCTATCTAACGAGCAAAGCGCGTAATTTCTGCAGGCCAATCTTTTCTTTAATTTTTTTTAACTATAGAACGCCAAGTTTCTATTTTTTTTCCCACACAGTGCACGAAACAAGTGTTATACCCTCTTCAGACGAGGCATAATACACCGAGGTTTAATCAGATTTAACTGAGAAGGCAATGAAAACCTCCCTTAAATCTGGTTAAACCGGCCAATTACACCTCGTCTTAAGATGGTATTAGGGGTTTATTTAAATTTAACCCCACATAATTTCACGCAATATTTTGATTTTTGCATTTAAAGGAAAAAAACTTAAATATTATTGTATGAGTTTTCCTTTTCTATAAATAAAGTTTTTAAAAAATATTTTCATGTATTATAATACTAGTTATATGTGATAATTAAGCAGAACTTTTAAATACAATGATTGTTATATTCCTTCGTATTCTACATTTCTTTTAAATCATTGAAGTGAAATAAAAAAATGTTTTATATTGTTATAAATGGAAATACGTCATCCTCTTTTACGCAATGGGTCGAATTCATATATAAATTTATATAATATATATAAAAATAAGAAGCCGGAACCGATATTCAATAGGATTATGCTAAACAATAAAAAAACCATCTTTCTTATTCCTTATTTACCGCCTGGAGAATTTTCAAATAATATTCAAATGCTTTCGACGAGCGCTCTCTCTCTTCTCTTTCTCAAACTCCCGATTGGCTCTCTTTACTTACCCTCATCTTTCCCCTCCTCTATCCTATTTTGTTTCCCCCAATGAATTCCTTTTACTGAGGATGCTCCTTCAAAAATAGTATACGATCCAGTTCGCATTGATCGAAACCTACTTCTCATTCGGATAAATCCTTCAAACAAAAATAAATATAAATAAAAGCGAATGAAAAATTTCGTGAAAAGATTAAATTTCAGTAAACAAATTTGGCAACCGACCCGAATAAATATTTACGAATTAATTCGATCGCGAATTAGGGTAGTATCGATTCTAAAAGCTATACAAATTCATAAAAGGATTAAGATTTAGGGAAAAAAATGAAGTTTTTTGTTTAGACTTTGTTTGTACTCGAAATTCGATTGAAATTGAGATTACGAAGGATTTAAAAAATATTCAGTATACCGAATGCCGCTGATTTTAAAAAGGTTTTTGTTTCAGGCGACAAAAGAGGGTTGCTTTTTCAAACAAACACACAAAAAACGTGCTTTGTATTGTGAGAAGCTACAAACAACTTTTTTTTTAACTATATTTCTCTCTTCTTTGGAAGAAAATGTATCAAGCGAAAAAGAAAAAGAAAATTCAGTAGGAAAAAATAAAGTTTTGATGCCATGAAATCTTTTTTTTTTTTTTTTATTTCTTTTTTGGAGCATCGTCTTCTCGAGATTTAAAGAGTCTTTGATGTCTCCAATGGACTAGCTGTTGAACGTGTTTGAACGTGTAAACACGGCTTGGGAATAAGTCGCCGTAACGAGGGAAAGACGAACGGAGACGAAAAATAAGATGGAGACTAAAAGAAGAAGAGAAATTCCGAGTAAACATCTACGCGCGTATTTTGTTTGACTTCCACTTTAGCAAGTTTGAGAAGTATTTTTTATATACATTCTAATATTGCCTACACCGCGGTAACGTGTAGAACGAAAGAGCGCTCAAGGGGAGCCAAAAATCCCTCTTTCTCGCGGCGTCTAGGACCAGTAATGGTCACGCTCGGAAAAATCCTCAATGGGCAAATACGTATCATCTAAAAATATATCCTTTTTCCTTCCTCTTCGCTACAAACTTTCCGTCTTCAAAAAACTCCCGTTTACGCGAGAAATATTATGAGAAATGATCCGACGTAATAAAAAAACTTGCAAAATTCGGAACGCCAGAGGTAGGGGTAACTTTGAATATCTCTACTATATTCTTAGTTGCCCCAATGGTCCGTATTACCTCGAATGACATAATTTTAACTTCTCTTATTTCGTAATTTCGCATATACGATAAAAATATCTCTAGATTCCACCGCACCGTTAATATGAAAAATTGCGAAATCTGAATCCAACGCTCGTTATTTTCCTTTTACATATAAATTAAGAAATTTGAAACCATTTTTTTCATCCCATTTTTTATAAAAACGAGTTTTTTTTTCCTATCTCGTATACAGAAAGAATATAAGGTCAAATATTAGCTTGTGTGTTCATTTTTCCTAGATATAGAGTGGTAGAGTCAAGGAGGATCAGAGAAGGAGAGGAAATGTGGGGACGGCGCGGTTCCTACTGCGTCGGCCTAAACTCCCACTCTGGGAGAACGGGGGTAGAGACGTTTCGTGGTAAAATGTTGTCGCGTGGGTAAAACGAATCCTTTATGAGACGCGCTAGCTAGCGACGACGTGACAACAGTTTACCTCGAGAATTTCCTATCCCCCCTTTCCACCCGAGTGGGAGGTTGGCTCTTCTCTCTCTAACTCAACGCAGCCCCACATTTCCTCTCCTTCTCTGATCCTCCTTGGTAGAGTTTTATGGTCATTGGGGAAAAGAGAGTCGTTTTCAGAGACATCTGTTGTCTAAATCATTTAAGAAAAGCATCACTATTAGACTTAAGTTTTAAACAAAATTTTTAGCTATATAAACTTATACCAAGTACGTTATCGGTTACTGCAAAATATTTTTTTTTTTTTAAATACGGTATATAAATAATTATCAATTTCACAAAACAATCGATAAACTTGGGTTAAATCAAATTTTCACTTGGCTTAGGTGAACAATCCTTTGTGCTAGAATTTATCGACATATGGAGCAGACTTTAATAACATAAAAAGTTTATTGTTTTAGGTTTAAATATTTAAATAAACATTGTGATAATTACGATGTTTAGTTAAAAAAAAGAAAACCTTAAAGGCGCCACCATGTTAGTTAAAGTAACATGAATCAATAAAATTGATTTTTCCCAGAATCCGACTCGAAGTGCATCTAGCGATGGCTTAAAACTAAAGCACATTTTATCCGATTCACTAAATAATTATGCTAATAAAAATTAATTATAATATGTAATGTATAGTTTAATTAAGAGCGAAAGTTACTTTTTACGGTTATAAGAATGAATTTCGTTATAAAAGTGTAAATGGATGGCATTCACAATTCCGTATCAAACCAATAATCGTTATATAGATTAAAATTAAGATTTGACTTGTATACTTCGTGAATTTAAGAATAACTGAGGTTGCGTGTTAATCTTTTAACGCACTACTATTAGAATTAAATAAAACTATAGCTTAAGATATTAAGCCAAATTTTGTGGTTAAAATAATATAGACGTAAAAAGGTAATAAAGGATGGCGTACACAATTCCTAATCAAACAAAAAATCATTATATTCTTCGTAGATTTTAAGTAACGGTGGTGGCAAGTTAATCGTTTTTTGGACACTACACAGTTCCGCTTGTTTTGTCTCTCCAAAACTCCATTGTTACATTTTAATCCACAAATAATTAAAAGAAGAAAATGGTGGCTCTTAACGGGGACTACGCCTCAAACAGTGGTTTCGCCTAATTCTTTAGAAAGATCAAAGTAACCAAAAAAATAAGGCTATAAAGTCAAAATTAAAATTCAGCCCGTACAAAGAAGGACTATTCTCTAACATCTATGGAATTTAACTTAGAAATAAAGTGGATTTTTACTTGGTACGTGCTGAAACATGATTTTGACACCCACACGATCTCGGGGTGAAATTTATTTTTGGCTACATTAGCAGTTAATTACATTTGCATACCAAAACTATCTGAAAAAAAAAAAAAAAAAAAAAAAAAAAAAAAAAAAAAAAAGGAGACCGTAAAACTTAGTATTTTATTTCTAAGGCAAACCGCGCCAGGGACGCTTTTATTATACATCCAATTTTGGCGGCTTAGTAGCCACCGTGCCTTACTAATGAGCCGATATAAACCTTTTTACATTGATTATATACTTTCGCCTCTCAGAGACGGAATAAAGCTTGGACTTTGACGGGGGATTTTACACAGTCAAGCGAATAATCCTCCGACCATAATCCATATTTTCGTCCTTCCCCCAAAAATATGCTCCAAAAAATGGTTTATAGAAAAATTTACCCCTTTTATGGTTCGTATGGTCAAATAAAATGTTTTTTATTCGTATAAATAGAGCTATAATCGGGTCAAAATTTTAACTGGCATTATTTCACTACTAATTAACCAATAATTGAAATAGAGGGTAGCCTTTTATGTAGCTGCAATCAACTCCAGGTAAACATTACTATAAAATTTGGTTTATCACCATTAATTATTAAGGAAAATCTTTTTGAGGGCAGAATAAATGAAAAATTAAAGTAGCAGAGGTTAAAAGTGATTTTTTTCACCAAAATTTTAAGTACTTTTTAAGTGCAACGTAGATATCGATTTCGAATTACAAAACTCGACGTGCATTTGACACGATTCCTTCATTTTGGGATTATTATTATTATTATTATTACGGGAGCTGAATGTTTTGGGGAACTTTGATTTAATTAGGGAAGGGAAAATTTCCAATTTCGATAAACATTAAGTTTTGTTTTAAAAATAAATTGAATATGAAAAGCAATCGCGTTCAGACTATATTAAAATAAACTTATTTTTCTAAAGATGCCTTTTACCAACTAAAATTTTAATTAACCATTATTATTAAGGAGGCCTCTCTGATTAATTTCGTAGAAGATAGACGAAAAAAATAGACGCCCCAATAATAAAAACATAAATAAATTAAGCCCTAATTACTCTAGAGATTGGGCAAAAATAATGGTTCAGCTTTTAAACTTTCGTAAATTAAGTTTATTATTTATATAGCGTGATTTATTACGCGATAGAAATCGAATTAAGTATTATATGGTTAAAGCTTAAAATGAAAATTCTGCAAAATTATATTATCATATTTTAATTTAATTTAAATTAACGGAAATAAATATTTTTCAGGGGGGCATACCGTCATCGCGCCAAGGGGGAAGAAAATAGAAGCTTCTATTTAACGGTAATTAATTTGATTAAATTTAACTTCAAAGCTGGTAAAAACATTTTAGATTCTTAAGAAATATAACAGAAATATAAAAGATTATTATTTAAATAGTTTTATAAATTTTTATAAGCGATTAAAATTAATAGCTGACCACTTTGGCCAAGGCCAAACTGTTGAAATTGATTCAGCTTTAAAGCCAGAAAAAACAAAATTAACTTTCCCTTTCTACTGAAAAGGGGAAGTTTCTTTTGAACTAACGTTTCCCCTACAATCGGTTTATGCCTAGCTAGGAGTCGTAGAGAAAGGTTACGGCCATTTGCATTTTAATAAAGGGCGAATTTTCGGACTTTTCATCGATTTCTATCGAGTGGCGAAACATAATTTTATGATCTTAAAATAATTTAGGGAATGTCTACTTTCTAATGGTGTAATAGGTTTATGCCTAGGAGATTGTAGAGAAAAGTTACGGCCATTTTAAGATATGGGTCATTTTTGGAAATTTCGCTCGATTTCTATTAGTGGTGAGGCATCTTTTTCGAGCGGCGAGGCAGGATTTTATTGTTTTATAATAATCTAGGTAATGTCTTCTTTCTAATGGTGCAATCGGTTTATACCTAAGAGGTCGCGGAGAAAAGTTGCGGCCATTCGGATTTTAATATAGGGCTCATTTTTGGACTTTTGCTCGATTGATATATCACTTGAAACCCACAAGAATTATTATCATTTAAATAAATAACGTAGTTAATTTTCCTAATTCTGAATATAGTAACTTTTAGTGGAAATAGTAAGTTAGTATCAGCCCTGGAATTATTTAAATAATCATTAAAACATAATAATATAATAATTTACTTAATAAGTAAATATGCAAAACTACAGACGTCGGAAATGAGCTTAAATTAACATTTATAAAACAAAAATGGTACGCGCAACTTACTCTAATCAAAAAGCAAGTAAATAATTTCGTTTTTGTAATAATGACGATATTACACGAATTTTTTTAACCGAACAAAAAATTTCAAGATACGATATTTATTTAATAAAGAAAACGAGACATTTCGCGAATCGGTCTAGAAATTAAGTCCCCGCGTTTAGCGATTAAGCTGACAATTATTTTTGGGTTATGGTTCCTCGAGGAAACGACTCAGAAAGAGAAGATGATCCTCATCTCCTACGGTTCGCGAGATAACCTCGCGAAATTATTATAGCCCCTACCACCCCTCGCTTTTCTCGGAACCAACCGAGCCCACACCCGCTGCGCAGTATACTTTTCTCTACGTATAAGAGGAAGTATATAGTCGTCATAGAGGATATGTGAATTAAAATCGCCACTGGCAAATAACGCGTATGAAAAGTCAGCCTCCTTTAATTGACTTAGGATTCCGCGGGGAGTAAAATAAGAGGCGAAACCACGCGTACATGGGGCTAAGAGTTTCCCCAAATTCGTATATCTCCCAAAATATGTATAATATTTATATAGTTACGAACCTTCGCTAATAGGAATATTTTTAAAAGCTAATTTAATTTGCAGGATTTATTTTGCTAATAGCTAAAGGGCGAACGATATTGTTGTTGAATTAACGTCGGTGTATTTTAATTTCAACGCTCTGGTTCACGAGTTGGATGCAAAATCGCGAAAGGATTTGAATTTGTTTTGTTAAAAATACTGATAAATCTTAATCTTGATTTTAGGTCTTTCCAAATCTACTTTATCGAAAACCTAAAAAAAAAAAAACTCTTATTTTTAAGCATCTCCTAATTATGAATAGGTGCCAATATTTGGAACAAAGAAAACCAGAGATAAATTTTTAATTCCCTAATCATGATACGCAGCCAATAAGCACTGTTTAGAGCGAGTTTAAATTTTCTACTTTAGTTCGACACTGTTCGTATGATCCAAATTACACTCTAAGGTTATAATTATATAAAATTATACTTTGATTAAGAAGATGAAAGCTAAACTATCTAAATTGTAAGTTATATAATTCAGAATTATATAATTGGAATAAATAATTAAAAATTAGTTCTGGAATCGGTACTCATTGCAGTTTTAATTAATGACTCGTCATGTTTAAGATTTTGACTCGGGAATAAATATTTATATATGGTTTGAATATAATTTTAAAAGTTTACGTCTGCATAAAATTTTTAAACTTTCTTCAAATAACGTCCGAAAACTTCGCCATTATAAACCAAAACTTTCCCAAAGAATTAAATTCAATATTAAAATTACGCTAGATTATTTGGGTTTCTCCATACGATACTTTAGGGAATTTATAAATTCAACCGTTTTCTCTCCCTCGTCTATATTTCCCCTCAGTCAGCCGTTTCCTTCGTAAAGTTAAGCCTTTTTCAGTCCTAGCTTTTCTCCTCCCACGTTCACTCCGTATAAAGTGAGCCTCGAAATAAGTCAATAAGAGCGCGTTTCTCTCTCTCTCTCGTAGAAAAGGCTGCAGCATATATTGTCGAAATATAGCCGCGAGTCTCAGCGCGATCTTATACAATCTTTACGAGGACGAACGCGAATGAGAAAGAGAGAGGGAGATATAGATATCTATATTTCCAGAGTCGATGAAAAGAACGAGATGGTGCATGCTTGGTGAATGCGTATGGACACCAACGAGAAATGAGAGAACTCCGCGGGAAAAGGCGGCGTATGATAATTCAGCCACGCGGAGACAATTGAACAAAAGACGCCCTAGAAGCGCGGAGAAATGAGACCGTAGATCGGATATATTCCTTAATATTCACCTTAAAGGTATCATCACAAACGAGGGAAAAAGGGACAAACCTAATCTGGATAACGTCGGTATATATATAATCCGCCAGAATGAAAGCTGTACGTTAATAGATACAAGATTATAGAGTTCTAAAAATAACTTCATTTTCGAAATTGGTAAATTACGCGGTATAATTTAACGGTATCACAAAATTATATTTCAATTTATATGCTTCAAAATTATTATCACTGCTATTTTTTTCATAATGCGGTTGACCATTTGACTTTTCATTGATAACGGCAAAGTGACTCAGACATGAAAAAATACATGAACATATCCTTTTCGAATTATCAAAAACTTGCAGACAATTTAAAATTAATTTGTTCATTTACTAATTTTAATCTTGACATAAAATCAGGGAAACTTAAAAATTTAGAACATGATCATAAACTAGAACATGATCATAAACTTCAATGACACTAAGTTGATTGGTAATTATTTTAAATTCCTAGTTATTTTTAGTGTTTATCAAAACATTCGGTGCACCTGGCAATATGAGGAAAAAATTCAAAAGTAAAACCTGGGAAAAATCTTAGACATTGATTAAATCCCTTAAGAAACCTTTAATCTGGCGAACCCTTTGAAGGCACCTTTATCCTTCATCTCCCTAACCACCTACTGGTTTCCTTCGATAAAATAAGTCGGACGCGGAATTTTGAAAAGCGACGCTCGAAAAGTTAAAGGGGTTGACGATTTTAAACCGCGCTCTAAATAACCACCCTATATAAGTTTTCCATTCGCGTTTAGATATTGAATAACTCGTAAGGCTAAAAGGGGTAAATTTCTAAGCAACGTGATATGACGTTCGCTTCTTATCCTCCTTCGTTCAAAAGGATTTGCGAATGGAATATACAAAAGCACCTTATTTTTCCACATACGCTAGCGTCTCCGGCAGTTCTATCAAAAGATCTTCCTTTTTAGAAAAAGGTAAAAATGAAGGGCCGTATAAGAGGAACGGACGTAAATTATCCCGGTTTTCCTCTCTCTCTCTCTCAAAAGACGCGCGGCGGAGGTGGTATGAAGTTTTAATATATCTAAGCGTTTCTTTCCCCAAAAATATCTCCGACGCTTTATAACAAAGGCAAATTTTCAGCCCATCCACCCTTCACGCTTTCCATAAACGCGTGGAATTGAATTTTTTAAAAAGTCTCGCGCGTTATCTTGGGCACGGGGAAAACGGAGCGAGTTTTGAGAGAGAGAGAAAAAGAGAGTGAGTGAGAGGAGGCGGAATAGAAAAGTTAGCAGAGATTCTCAGGCGCGCGAGCCCGCGTTATCTGATTCCATAATGCGTTTCCAATTTTTCCTCCCCACCGCGGCAGGGCTTATATAACGCATTAATCAGCCAAGGACTCAAGGTAGAAATCCACGCACCTTAGTCGGTTTACCTCCGCGAAGAGTTAACCTTCCTTCTTAAGGCGCGTTGTCATATTTTTAGAATCCTAATTCATCTGAATAATTTTTTTTTAATTGAAAATCTCATAATTTTAAAGTGTCACTCGCTGTCGAGAATTTAGTAAATCTTAGATTTTAATCGCTGCTTTAATATAATTATAAAAATAAAAGGACGAAAAAACTCTACGACCGGGTCATTAAGGTGGAACGTAATAGTCTCCAGATGCGCTCACAAAGTTCGTGTCTACGAGCGCGGAGAGAAGAGAGATTTTTTCCTCGCTTTGCCTTCAGATTCGAGATAGTCCCAGAGAAAGATTACCTCATCGATATTGATTTTTATTGGCTGGTTATATCACGTGTATTTAAGAACGTGCTATCTACAAGAAGAGGTGTGACAGCTGGTCTAGTCATATACTTTAAGTTAATTAATTTTTGATAATTAAATATATATATATAGAGAGAATTTAAATCACATGGGGTTGACAAGTGAAATTTACATATAGGCCAACCAGCAGTCGTGCTGTCCGAATAAAATTGTTTTTAGCACGCTTCCGCTATCGTTAAGAGTTAATGCACCTTTATTGAAAATATCATATCAAGTGCACAAGCAGATGTTGATAATATATTTCATTCGAAGTATATAAATCGATAGCCTACAATTATTCCCTATACCAGGACTATAAACAAGGATCTATACTCGCCACTTTGCCCCATTTTGACATCTGTACTAGCTCCCGTTTATAACCTGATTTTTCCGGGAATTTTTAAAGGTTATAAGCAAGGGTTTACCAACCTATAACCAATTTTCAGGTATACGTATACCATAATAACTATAAAAAGAAACGCTTTAGATTCGATCAAAATAAACTTACGACGCTATATATAAAGGTAGACAAGGTTAAATCAGTACGTTACTCGAAATATTTTTTATAGAACAGATAGAATTGCTAAAGGGTAAGTCTCACTTTAAGTAAATATGTAGGCTATATCTCTGATATGCGTCGCTACATTTAGATAGCCAGTAAATTATCACACGTTTACATATATCAAGAATCCATTCAGGTTCTATAAGAATATGGGAGGGCCGCGATTCAATAACCATCCTCCCAAACTTTGTAGCAAAAGTTCGTCCGCTTCTAATCGGTTTTTCATGTAAATCGTTCCTGACATTATATTATTAACCCGCGCCACTAACGACCTTGACATAATATTTTGGGTAATAAAAATGGAGCCGACCGAAAAAAGATCTAAGCGTACAAATGTTGCGAAAATTGCAGACGAACTTTTGTTACAAAGTTTGGGAGGATGGTACCAGAGGCTAAAGCTATGCTCCCATATTCTTATGGAACCTGAATGGATTCTTGCATATATATAAACAAATATGATAATTATATTGAACATGATATATTCATGGCCTGCAATATTCAACTAAATACGCTTCCAATACATAATTTATTTAGGTTAGCAGCCTCAAACATGTCCATAACTAAAGTACGTTAATTTACACAGAAATTAGTAAATTTTATTACTCGTTTTATATATTTATTTGTTGCAATAATTATCTAACCGAATCTTAACGAAATTTCTCGGTGAGACTATTACTTTAAAAATATGTCTAAATTTATTGAATCGACAAAAGAGTAGATTGGGTACAGAAGGGTGTCTTCAAAGAGATTGAAGGAAGAAGGGAAGGAGATCGAATAGAGAACGGGGGAGTGAAACATCTTCGGAAGCGTTGATCCGAGATGATAAGTCTACTAGGACGAAGGAGTACAGGGCGTCGCGGGGTAAAAAAAAAAAGGGAGACACGAACCACGGACACCCCGCTAATAGAAACCCTTTGTAAAAGGAGGAAGTTCCCTATATCCCCCACCACCTCTCTCCTATCTTTGATAAACAAGATGTAAAGGCTAACGATGTTTTGATATCGCCGTCAACGAGATTAGACGCCTTCCATTTATACAAGAGAATCGAAAAGAGAGAGAGAAGAAAAAAAATTATCGGGAGAAAAATAAACCGTCAAGTGTTATTTTGCCAGATCGACAAAAGTCGAAAAACTCTTAGGAGGGATGTATAGAAAGAAAATCAGGCCGTTTTAAGCCTCGCTTTAGACGTTTTCTAGCTCTAAATCTAACTTGCAAACAAATTGTTTTTTACAATTTAAGGGGTATAAAAGCGATATACAAATTCGAATAGAGGATATGTAGTTATAAAATAATACATTTTAGAATCCATTATACAAGACGGCATATTGGTTTCATTTTGCTATAAGAAATTCTTCATTTAATCCTATATGAGAGCTACCCAGTACACAACCGAGCGCTACAGTTAAAACACTTCTACAGGCGCAGCGCTGAAAATGCATTGAATATTTTACCCTGTAGGGGAGCTTCACTTAAATATATTTGTTGTTTCTAATAGATAAAAGTAAAATTCTGGAAGCTTTAAATTTTGGTACTTTGAACTATGTATGCTCCTAGTTTGTGTTATAAAATGGATTCATTATTTGAATGGTAAATAAATGTTCATTCATTCATATATTATCTGGGCGTTTATGGTCAATTATATCGGCTGTGTAATTTAGTTGTTTCAATAGATATCACTATTATTATCAACATAAACCATAGAATGAATAACCTAAATTCCCATAGAAAAATGATTTACCAAGTAACAATGAAATGTATAAGGGTCAACGTATAAAAATAATTCTCAAGCCATCGGGAGCAAAATGGGTACAAATACTCTTTGGAAAATAAGTTTTTTATTTTTTTATAGTAAAGACTCAATATTGTGTAACTAAAAAGAGAAAGTCTTAAGGCGAATTAGTGACCATACCCGTGAAACTTTTTTTTTTTTTTCCTTTTAAGTACCTAAAAAGTAGCGCAACGAAATGAAAAAACATAAACCGCAAAAAAGTTCTAAGGAAAAGTTGGCCGATCCTTAGTTTAGCCAGGTCCCCGCTACACCTAAGTTTCTTTCTCAAGCATTTTCTTAAAAGGTCGCTAATTAAGAGAAGGCATTGTTCTCTTTTTTCCCCCCCGCTAGCAAACCCCTCGTGACGTCACCAATAATGCCTCTTTAAAAGCCAAGTCACGTGATTACTTTTTTTCTTCTTTCACCTTAATGAAATTATCGATCGACGGTGGAGACGAACTATTTTAAATTTAGTTACACAGTAAAACGTTTAAACCTGACTAGGCCCGACTAACCTTTCGTATCACTCCGCAATACCTTGCCCGTAATATCACAGACCTCTCTAGCCCGTTCAATATAGTTCAGTAGATCCACCTCTAAGCCCTAATTCTAATCGTTATCAGTATAATTTTAATTGATTACATAAAGCATTTCGTCTCATCCGCATTTAACTGTAAATACCTCTTCGCTTAGATAAGAATCCTGTTTCTATGTTGAAGCATAAATTTAGTTTTTTTTTTAATCTTCGCATCCCTCTCACCTTTAACTCCATATTTTAATATAACCGTTAAGCGAAAACATAACTATGTATAGCAGAAAACGAGAGGCACGCGTAGATACTCAATTGACCATTAATCACGTTGTCGAGTAAGCTATATCTCGTTCCCCCTTTTTCCTATAGCAATTTCTTAGGAACGTGATAAGACCTCTCGACTCTTCCTTCTTCGCCACCTTTTTTTGCCCCCTTCTTCTACGAATGCCGACTGTTGGCGAATATTATATCCGATATTTTCTCTCCCTTACACCCTAAATCGTGGGGGCTTTGCCCGCTGAACCCCGACGAGGGTTTATAGGGTGTCTGGCCCCTGCATCCCTGGAAAAGGGTATAAATATCGACTGGGATAAGTCTCATCCAGCATCCCCCGTGTCACCTGGCTTTCATAGGGACGGTAACTGCTATTTGATAGAGATGCAGAGAATGGTATCTTATTTTAGCGACCTATATGCCCTACTTTCAGCCAACCAAAGTGTTAAGGGCTCCTTTAAAAGGTCGAATGGAGCTCACTTCGGAATTTTTTTAGACAAGAGTTTTGACGTAAAAATCTATAGTTTTAATTTCTTCTTTTATCGTAAACTTTGCTCTATTTACCGTAATAAATTCGTCTTCGTGACCCCAAAAATTATTAAGAGCTAGAAACTGTATAAAAAATAGCAATAAAAGAAGGCTTTTCGATTTACCATTGTTGTAAAAATAAATTCCGACAAACATTCCGCGTTTGTGACATTTCAAAAAATATTTCTCGAAAACTACTTTAAATTCGTTTTGTAATATTCTTTCTCTCTCTCCGGTATTAGGTGTCGGCAACAGCCGCTCCTCCACCAACAGAAAATATAATCTCCAAGCTTTATTTCTTTTCATTTTCTATAACTTCTTATTACTTCTAAGAAGAAGAAGAAGAAGACTAAGAAAAAGAGATGAAAATATCCATTTCCTTCGCGCAAGGTGATGGGAAATAAAAATCCCACACACTCCCCGTCGTAAAGTTTAGAAGTTAATCAAATAACAAAGCTGGATTGGTTATTTAGAAGGCGAAATTTTGGGCCAAAGCTCGACTTTGTATACGCCTGAACCTACGAGTTTACATTAGTAATCTTCCTAAATTGAAATTCACGTTTTTGCCCGAAGGAACGAAATATTAAAAAAAAAAAAAAAAAAAAGGCGGAGGGAGCTAAGAGGAGAGAAACTTAGCTAGAAAGAGAAATTTGTTGTTTTTTTATGAAAGAAAAAACATAAAAAGCAAAGAAAGAAACCTGAATAATTTTCTTGTGTTTTCGCTCGTAGTTTGGTATTATGCTAAACGTTTGCCGCTCCAACGTAATACGAAATTCGAGCCCTAAGGCCAAAAATAACTTTCGTCGGCTCTTATATATATTTCTTCAAGGTATATATATTAGCGACTCGACTAGAGGTGAAAATTGTTTCGTGTTTCGGTTGTAAAATAAGGTATGAAATACAGCCGCATCGCTTCCGCCTTTGTGCCCAGCGCCACCAAACAACCTTAACGTTGAGTTTAAACGAATAAATTTATTCGGAAAAAGAGGAGAAAAAAAAAATAATACCGAATACAATAAGACTCGGCTGCCGCGTGCGGTTATATTGAAAGAAATAAAATAAAATCTACTCGTATAATATAAAAAAAAGTTTAAAGTCAACTTTTGGATGAAGTAATACACGGTGGAAAATTCCGTTACACGCGTTAGTTAAATATTTACGTCTAACCGATAGAACCAATCTACCACACATCGAAAAAAAAAAAAACCCCAACTGCAGAGGGGCGAGATTTCGCGGTTTTCTGGAAAAGGAATAAAAATGTTGGATATATATGTAACAGACGAACGAGTAATAAAGTGAATTTAGGAGAAGTGCTCGGCAAAAAGTAGATAACATTAACAAAAACAAATGCCATCCTTGTAATAAGTTCAGCTTTTAAAAAGTTGATTCAAGTACGCGTCATTGGTACTGAAGATTCGACTTCATACCATTTTTAAAAGATGAAATATATTCTTTTCTATTCAAAAAATTCCCAATTAAACAATTCCAAATTATAATTTCAGAGGAGCTTGCGTATTTAAAATATACTTCAATATTCTTACACCAAGACCAAGATGGATGTAAAATTTTCACTAAGGGGCTAATTTTATAATTGTTTAAAAAATTAACTTAAGATTAAGATATTTGAGACATATCAATTGCAAAAGGTTATATATTATTTAAATAATATTTCTTATCAGATTAAAATTACATCATATCAGCAATATATTGTCACTCGGGTAAAATTTGCCATAAACACCAGTTCGCCTTGTTAAGGATGTAGAAAATCCATGGTATGGTGAAATATGACTTATAGGGTCGTGAAATATAACGAAATCGGCCAAAGAGGCTATTTCTTTTCGGGGGAGATTCTGGGATATACGAAGAAGATTTCGAACGAAGGAGAAAAAGGCGCGTGAGAGATGGATCTCGCTAAACGCGTATGGATGCGTTACGATTTACAAAAACGAGTGGAGAAAATGGGAAAGACGCCAAAGCTGGGTTCGAGATGGTTTGTATACGGCACTTGGTTTAACATTTTCAGAGGTACAGACTCCCCTTATATAAGAACAAAAAAATACGTATATATACAATTGGAAACGTTTACAAAAGAAGAGACGTATATAGACATTTTCCTTCTTAGAAAGAATCAAAACATACGATAAAAAATACTATTCTATACCTTTTTAATCAAGGAATTTTCAATTCAATTAATGAAATCCTTATAATTAAATTTAAAATTTGAATTTGTTCTATGGCATCAAACAAATTATAGTCAAGCGATTATTATTTAAGATTAATCTTATCGACTTTTTCAATCCTTCTAAGAATGTCCGTAACTATATATGGAAAAGACTTCGTGAGAGCGGGAGGAAAAATGAGGTGCATGGATGGAAGGATGGATATAAGAGGGGAGAGAGAGAATAAAAAAGGGCAAGCCATATAGCGATTTACGGCACTCGTGTTTTTGATGCTCCAATAATGGTACATCCCATAGCGTCTGAGACGTCCAACGAGGGAACTATAAGCCATTGTGAGACATTGACTGCGAAGCGAGAGAGCGAGAGGGAGAATACATAGAAAAGCGGGGGTGGGAAAACCTCCTTATACTCCCGAAAGAAAAAAAATGTAGGAGCGGGAGTCCCTTAGAAGGAAGCGTCCGAAATGGCTTGCCCTCCCGCGCATCCTTAGTTCAAAGGAAGAAAAGAAGAGAGGGTAAGGGGGGGGGGGGGTAGTGAGAGAGAGAGAAATAAAACATTTCTCGCTCTACTCACCGGGTTTATCTGGTGGCACCCATTGGAAAGAAAAGACGCTTAGGAGGTTTTTGGGCCGGGGTCTGCGGGTGTTTTAACGGCTATAGGAAGAGGATAGAGAAGACTTAAGGATGTGAGAACTAGTGATGAGGGAGAACGGACGGCGATGGGAAGGGGGAACTTGGTATATAAGACGTATAAGGAGAGCGGCCTATAGAGAGAGACAGAAGGGGAATTCTTATAAGAAACTACAAAATCGCGAGCGTCCAAGAAGAAAGAGAGAAGACTATAGGAAATGTATATAGGATAGGGCATGGGGTATAGTACCGTATACGATTCTATATACGTCAATGGAAAAGATTGGCCCAGACCAAATTTATGACCCAAAAAGTAGCCAGGAGGTCCATCGGTACTAGCCCCTCACTATCTTAGACTATAGTTTCGATATATATAGAGCGACGGAGACAGAAAGAATGCGCGGGCATTGCAAAAAGAATATAAAGTCGGCAGCAACGTTAAGTCTCCCCAGCCTATATAGCTCTCCCTAACGCTAAAAGCACGACAAGGGCATGAGACAAAAACAAAATAAAAATACAGTAAAAAGTAAATATATACAAAAAGCTAAATGACCTCTAGTGCATGCGTATATATATAAAGACACCTTCACAAACCAGACAGAAAACAACAATTGTACCATCGTTATTTTTATCAGATAATACAACGATAAAGTATTCCGCTATTAGATCATTTCCACAATAATTAGGCCTACACCTTTAAGCCTACTTTTATCAACGTAATAAAACTACTTTGATTGTACTACAGTGTGGCCGAGACTTAAAATATATTGCATTCAGCTTTTTAGCCAAAATTCTCGGATATCGATTTGAGGCCTTGTTTATACTATGGCGAACTACTCCCATCCCTATATTGCGACCGTCGTGTCATCTCCTACAGAATTTTATTTCACCGTGATTAAAATTCTAAGGCGGCTGCAATTTTATTGTCTATGCTAGAAACAATTATTTTTATTTTAACAATTTAGTACGACTCATCTTTAACAACTTCGTAAATTCGTTTTGTACAAAAAAGTAAAGAATAATTTGAAAATAAATAATTTTCGAAAAGTCAGCTATACGCGTTTTGTGAAGGTGCTTAAAGTGAGGATGAAGAGGGAAATGAAGTGATTTTTTTATCGATTACTAAAACAATCGAGAAATTTCTTCGAATTGTACCAAAAATCAATTAAAGGAAGCTCTCCGATATTTAGTACAATTCAAAGACACTTCCTGAATGTTTTACTACTCAAACATATCTAAAATTTAGAAGCAGAATCAATAATAAAAATCAATTTATTTCCCTCTTTACGCTCCCTAAAACAGTGGGAAGATGTCGGAAGAAAATATAGATATAAAGAAAAAGGCGAGAAAAAATCTAAAGGTATAAAAGACTTATATAGTCTTTATTTCGTTATAAGATATATAGTATATTATATAGATTTTCGAAATAGGTATACTGAAGAATACAAGGAGGCCCGTAATGGAGAGAAAATACGAACGAAGAACATTTAGTCAAGCGGAGACGTTCGGTCCAAGAGGTACGACTACTAGCGAAAGAAAAAAAAAGGGGGACCGGTTGGAAATAATGTCCCATATAGTCCTGGTACTAAGAAGGACCTCGGCTTAAAAAGAGACTTTATTCGGCTCTATAAAATAACCCCCCTTAAATTGACCGTATGACCTTTTCTTTTTCTTCTTTTTTTTTGTGGACGATTCTTTAAGCCTTTTTCTCTAACGGCGGAAGAAGAAAGGGTGGATCACAAGTTTTACGTCGGCCTTAGGATTTTTTTTTAATCTTCTTATATATATATATATAAAGCGCATATAGTGGCTATGTCTTTGCGGCTAGTAGCTAAGACCAACTGGTATTGTTATATCATTTAGTTTTCTGAGAAAAAAAAAAGGTTTAAATTTCTTAGAAAGAAAAAAACAAAAAGCTTTAAAAGCGGATACGATTTAATTCCCGGCTTTTTAAAAAGTCAGAGTATATTGGCGTAGGCGGGAACGAATAGCGTTTAAAAGTTATTTCCTAAAAGCGACATTCCGAAACGCCACAAATTAGACGATCCCCTTTTCTTTATTCTCCACTTATACGCATACTTAAAGAAATACAAAGTATCTCTATTAAAACATAAGATTATAACAAAGATTATAAGTCTGACAGTTTAAATTATTCCAAACAAAATAGTTATTAAGTATATGACCTGGATCTAAAATTCAGCCAATGAAAGCCGTACGTGGTGGAGAAGGAAATAAATTAGGATAACTAAAACGGGAAGATAATACTATTAAAATTGTCTTGGTTTTATATAATATCTATGCTGAAAACCTTTGCTAATTGAAGAATGCAATAATAATATTTAAAATTAGCATGTTTTGAATATTAGTGATTAAACTAATAAAATCGAGGTTATATAGACTATTTTCAATAGAATAGGCAGCGCGTATAATGTTCGGTTAAGCCTTAACTCCATTATTTGTTTATTTTTACAAAAGGAAGCCTAGCTGACAAATAAAGACGAATATACGTTAGAGTTCGCGACGTCATTAAAAGCAAATGAACCGAGTCAGTTCTATTTTTCGCTTAAAACTTTTATATCTACGTCAGCTCTTTGTTTCGCTTATAATGGTGTTAATAACGTCGAAACATTGTAGTGTAAAACTAGTTTTCTACCACCTAACCCTCAAAAAGAGGTATACGGGCCGGGGGTGGTGTGGGTACGAGTGAGAAGCTTAATTTCGCTAATGGATAGATCTATAATATTAAGAAGCCGAAAATATATACGTTTCTCGATCGGCGGCCCGCTAAACTAAAACCACCCCAATTCTCGAGCTAGCCAAAGAGCTGCCTATGTCGTATACGTATATATTAAATAGCTTTATCGCGTGCTAAAACAGAGTTTAATCTCTTTGGAAATTTTTGCCCCAAGATCTAGCCCTAAAATATATTTTTTTCTTCATTATTTGGTCATTTTTCCACCCGAGAAAATGGACCCACCATACTGCTCCGAAAGGGGTAAATTTAGTAGCTTATAGTAATAATCTCGGCAAATTTCTCACGTGATGGAGAGAGGCCGAAATTTTTGCCCCCACGCCCCCTTTAAGGGCTTATGCTATTGAATAATAGAACGAAAACAATTTCCCCCTAAGTTTTTTTCTTTTTCGGGGAGGGGGATTATTTCTCTTAACGATAAAGAAGAAATGTTACGAAAGAAAGAGAAAAATAGGGTAAAGTATGGTTTTTTGAAATACATACGAGAATTCTCATTTATACAGGAAGAACAATCATTCTTTTAAGCTTAATCTATTGGTCAGAATAAATTTTGGGCAGGTGCACATCGAATATATAACGTTTTATATCTTTCACGTTCAATATATCTTAGATAAATGGAGGATAGATTAGATTTGTAATTAAATAACAAATTAAAGACTCCATTAATTTAAAAAACAGCATTGCCAACCCGACCTCATAACACATACATAGAAGCCTAGATAATATTGCTGCTGGGTGTACGATGCGTGGCAACTTTGAGAGATATAAGATTGAAATATAATCATATCGGTATTCTTGTTCAAGTATATACGGTACTCATAAAACTAATTTTATTCTTATCTTTTAAAATTGTGTATTAATCCGCCCAAGCTATAACTTAATCCTGTAAACTGCTCTTGACGAAAGTGCAGAGTAAATTCAATATGCCGGTATACGAGATTTATTTCGCGGTTTAATTAATATATAACTAAACACATAATAAACATATTGGAAGGAGAAATATATTTTGAAATATTTTCAAGCGAAAATAATAGATAAACTTATATAATATGCAACCAAATATTATCCTACTAGACTTTGATGTTACTTATATCCCGCTAAAGAAGAATACAGCGAAATAATGTTGAGGGAAGTTGTAATAGAGGCTAATGGGTGGTAAAATGTCGGCGAGAAAACCACCCATTCACTCTCTAAATAAGCAAGTGCCATCTTCTATCAATGTTGAATGGAATATAGTTTAAATATTTAAGCTCGTAAAGGTTTAAGAGCTAACAGAGATAGCGATTGTTTATTTAGAGCCTGTGTCAATAAAGTATGAAGATGGATAGGACAACACTATGAATAAACTGTATAATGGATTTAAACCCGTCACCTTTTTTTTTCATTAAAAATATTTTAAGACTTCTAATAAAACTAAAGCATCGTTCATCTATTCTAAGCTACGGTCACACTCGTATTTCTTAATCGGTTTGAAACGGTAAAATCAAACCAATATTTAAATCGCCAGGAATCGTTTTAAGCGTCACGTGTTCACGCATTATCTTTATAAATCGATTTATTGTAGATTCATCTATCGGTTGTTCAAACCGAATAGGTATGAAACTGGTTCCCGAAGCAGTTTCAAGAAATCGAATCAAATTAATTCCAGAAAAGACGGTTTTTCGTTCACACGACTCTAGCGAAAAGTTTTGAAACGATCTAGTATGAACGCAGCTTAAATATGTATGTACAAACGAGGCCTATTTGATAAGAGAGAAAATTTCTAGTGATTCAAACCAAAATAAAAATATTTATAATTAGGTAAAGGCAAAAGGATAAATATTTCAAGTCTCCAATCTTGGAAGAACACTAAACTCCAATGATAATTTAGGTTGCTTCGAAGATTGCAACCGTGAATAAAACAATTACGTTATACATATTCTTGAATAAGATCTAAATGAAAGATAGTTCGGGATGTTTCAAAATATTTTGTAATAAAGGATTAATTTTTCCTCCTAAAGTCCAATTAGATTTAAGAAATATATATCGTCCTAGTTTTATAGAAATTATATTTGCTGATAAGTAGTTTAGTTATAAATATAATAAATATTCATCATTCGCTAATGCATCACACTCTAAATATAAACCTAAGTTTTATTTAAGTCACGAATTGAAATATTTCAAAATATCAAAACGTATCAGCAGGTGATAATAGGAGAAGGAAGGCACTGTGTATATCATTAATGTGTATATTGAAACGACTACTTTGTAGTTGTAATAGTTTATTGGTGGAAGCAAGGATTACAGGTCTTTATAATTGATGCGCGTTCGGGGTCGTAGCGAGTACGGTCGTCTGGGTACGGTTGGACGGGGTTCGGCGCTATCCAGTTCTGCGGGATCGGTGGCTGTTCGGGAGCCGGGATCGGTGGCTGGTCGGGAGCCGGGATCGTTGGCTGGTCGGGAGCCGGGATCGTTGGCTGGTCGGGAGCCGGGATCGTTGGCTGGTCGGGAGCCGGGATCGTCAGCTGGTCGGGAGCCGGGATCGTCAGCTGGTCGGGAGCCGGGATCGTCGTCTGGTCTCGAGTCGGGATCGGCGTCTGGTCGTGGAGTAGTTCTTCGGTGAGAGAGGCAGGAGCGAGTGTGTCTGTTAGTGAGGCTACAGCCCCTTTTTATAGGGGCTGCGCGGGCCTCTGATTGGCGCGCGGTTTCGTTGCCAACAGGTGCAACTTGCGGCATGACATTGTGAGAGGACTGTACAGGGGAAGGCTGTACAATGTCAGAGGACCGTGTAGTAGAAGGCGGGGTACGTGTGGTTGGGGTCGTGACAATATCATTAATCTATCCAACTTCCCTGCACTATTGGAATTCCTTCTTTACGGACTTAAGTCCTAGTTAAGCCGGAAGAAAGGTGAAAGAAAGCAAGAAGGATCAGATAAGGAGAGGAAAAGTGGGAACGGCGCGGCTCCTACTGCGTCGGCCTAAACTCCCACTCTGGGAGAACGGGGGACAGACGGGGGTAGAGATGCTTCGTGGTAAATTGTTGTCACGTGGGTAAAACGAATCCTTTATGAGACGCGCTAGCTAGCGACCAAGTGACAACAGTTTACCTCGAGAATTTCCTATCCCCCCTTTCCACCCGAGTGGGAGGTTGGCTCTTCTCTCTCTAACTCAACGCAGCCCCACTTTTCCTCTCCTTATCTGATCCTTCTTGAAGAAAGTAAAGACGCGTTTTCAATCGAGCTTTTGCGTCAAATCGAAACTGAAGCTTTTAGTTTAACCCACGTTATCAGGCTTCAAGTGACAGAAAAGCATAAAAATGTGATTGTAAACGGGCCTTAGCTCCTTAATTCGAAGATGTTATGAATGATAATAAAGCCAACGTTTTGAATAAAGTTATAGGAATGGCGGGAAACTCTAAGCAAGTCTAATTAACTACATGAAATGGGCGTTGATTCGATTATTAGTAATCGGACGTTAAAGATCCCGCTTTTTTGCGGTTGGCCAGATGCATTAGTGTGTCACTTCCCCTATCATATTCTTCTAGTATTATTGAATGAGAAGATATACCGAGAAAATAAAATTCCAATTTTTCTAAGAACTATTAGATTTATAGAGTATATAGATTTGTTAGAAATTATATTCCCTAAATAACTGCGTAATTAATAGTAGCATATACCGTAAATGGTTTACTCATTAACGAGCCTAATGGATCTAAGTTGAAATTTCGTGTAAATCTAAATTGGAAAACGTCAAAACATTAACTCGTATTCAATGACGATTTCATTTACGTATATACAGCGTAAATTCTGAGGTTATTTTTATATTTTAAAATCAATATTTATATATAAAGCGCTTCCTTCGGTCCATCCTACGCGCGAAATAATATTATTTTTATTTTCGAGCAGACCCGATAATGACGAATGGATCGAGCAGATTTAAATAATTGACCTCGATGGTAATTATTGATTTGCGCGGGAACAATTTCTCGATACGAATGCGGCGAAGTATGATTTCGGATATATATATATAATAGCGTATATACCGGTACATAAATTTTGAGCTAAGAGAAAACCCTGAACTTATATATACTACTATAGAGAAGAGGGGTCAAAATACAGACTGTATATACGATTGGGGGGTTCCGTATAGTAGCGCCATCTTTATCGAGCGGCGGAGAAATTCGTAATAACGGCGAGGTCGCTGGCAAAGAGCTCGTGACTCTTTCCCGCATTGCTCGTTCAGCAGTCCTTGGGTAAGGATCTTTCCGCGCTACGTTGCTTCTAAAGAACATACATTCGGGGTTTGCCGGAAAAAAAACCTGGAATCCTCGTCACGCGATCGCATTTTCTTCCCCCTTTTCCTTATCGCCATCTAAATTTCATCCCAGAGAGAAATTATCGATATAAAATTTCTTCACCATCTAATTATCTTTCGAGTCTAGACAAATATCTTCAACTAAATATCTTCCAATATATAAATATTATTAATAATCGTCAGAAGTTGGCGCTATAAAAGCGCTTGCCCAATCGTTCGCGATTAAAACAACCGTTCGTTTAATATAATCATATACTAAAAAAAGAATTGATAAAAACGTGAAATGAAAGATCGTGTTTTCCGTATAAGTGCATTTTAAAGATATACAGGAACTTCGGATTACGGGTTAGATAAGAAAAACAACTAAAATAAGTGTTATTTGACGTATATATATATTTATCCGGCCAATATCACCAGCTGCCAAACTCCCAAAAACATTCGTGGCAGGATATTGTTTAGAATGAAGAGCCAAGAAGAAAATAAACAGAAGTTTCTCCTATCGATTTGCACGTGAAAATAAGATAAATATATATTAAAAGAAAAAAATTCGCCTTTTCTTCTCGCGTCTACCAGGAAACTGATATTGGGTAAGATAAACGACTATTTCTAAACCTTAAAGTAACCTATTTTATCCAATATCAATGGAACAAAAAAATTGTGTTATCTTTATCCTTTTTTTTAGGTTTAAAGTATATACCCCTTTGGTTGGGCTGGCCTAAAAGTCCCGATGTTAAGCGGTAAAGCAAACCTAAATCCCACTTGATTTTTTAGAGAGTATTTTTTACGTTGATAAATTGAAATTATTTGGTTCAAGACTATTTTATATTTTATACGAATAAGTACGTATTGCTAAATAATAGGATCAACAAAATTATGTTTTAAATAATAAACTACTCTCTTACAAGTATTATTTAAAGTCAAAGCTATTTAAAAAATGATTTCGGTGATGTATGAACGATCACTAGTTAGTCAAGTTAAAATCAATTAATAGAAGTGTGTGTATAATTCTATATCCGCTTTAGTAAACCTTGATTTAATTAGGAAAAAGTTTCGAAAGCGCGTGGAAGTGTTCTTTCACGCGACTTTTTTCGCGCCAATCGTGGGCGATGACAATACGATTGAGGTCCGCAGAATGGCGCAACGGAAGTTTAATTTTCACGCTGAGGAATAGTGAATCATAGCCTTGGGCTTTTGAAAGATGTCTCACTCTAAGAATAAATGGAACGATATATAGGATAAAGGAAGGAAAGGAGGTGAGAGTGACGGTGGAGCGTGTTGGAAAGGTCTTTCCGGAAAGAGAAAGAGAGAAAGAAGGCGCGCGAGAATACTGAGAAGAAAAAAATCAAAAAGAAAATAGGTTGGCGTGACTCGCGAGAGAGAAGGACCCCCTAGCTTTCATAGAAAAGAGGTTTCGTAGAAAAAAAACCTTAACGGTCAAAACTCTAAGGTCATTCGAGTGAGGAATATAAAACGCCTCGCCAAAAAAACCTCTTCTTATCCTTTTTTTTTTTTTCGTCTTTTTCTTCGAGTAACATACGCTTCATATTTCAAGCGCTTTCGGCCACCGTTTCACATTCAACGCAGTTATCCCGATATAATTTTATCAATACATTCCATTTGCTCGGTTTTCTTTCTCCCTCTCTCTCGCTTTCCCCTAACGGGTTTAACTCTTTCTAGTTTTGTTGAAACAAAAGTAGTAGACGCCGTAGTGTATATGGAGGGAAGAGAGAACTAGCGCTTGCTGAATAATGCATTCCTCTAGATCTTACTTTACATTTATTTACGCTTCCACCGTCTCGGACAAAGTCTTATTTGTTTTTCATCCCTAGCATGCGCTATAAGGAACGAAATAAAAAGTAAAAAGAAAATAACACGGGTGTTTATACGCTTAAATTCAATTACTTCGCCACTCGCATATATATATATATAAATATATTTCGCTTCTAAACCAATCGTCTTTCGTGAAGCTACGTTTCGACCTTCGTAAAGAAATATATTTCTTTAGAGGGTAATTTTAAGGGCTTCTAAGTTTTAAGTCCCAAGAGACGAAAGAGAGGAAAATAAATAATTTCTAATGTACTATTCTTCTCTAAAAACCTCCTATTTATTTTAAGTAGGCGGCAGGCATAGAACGTGATCTATCTTCATCCATATATAGATCCTAAATTGTAAAAAAAAAAAAGGTGAAATGTCCCAAATATATAAAGGCCGATTGGCGTCTAGATAGGAGAATAAGAATATTTCCACGCGTTTGTTTTGATCGATACGACCAGCGGTTCGAGAAGATTTGTCCCAAAGTTATTTCATATATACAACCAGTTTTATCTTTTATCTTAAGAGGGTATTTACCCAGAGACTATTCTACAGTGAAAAACGTTTTCTATATTTTTGGGAGACTATGGTCTATATTAATAGATACAGATACAATTTTTGGGGGGATTTCCTGGAATTACTTCGCGCGTTCCTATTTATACAAAAAGCGGGGGACCATCGTGTCGTTTTACATTCATGGCGAGAAACGTTTGTCTTCCGCGCCGAGCACCGTCTCCACCTCGAATCAGATTTAAGCTAACTTCACACAAACACGGGATGATAAGAGGACCAAATTATTAATAATTCGATTTTACAATTTTAAGAATAAAATAAGCTGAAACTGGATGTTTTATCTCATCTTAAATTTAACTTTTTGGAGGAAACCTTTCGTTATGGCGCGAAACATGTTTAAAAGAGATCACGTCAGCAAAGCAGTGTAAAGTTAGCTTCATATTTATAAACTATTTCTCAGCCCGTCTATCTAACCTATATAACCAGAACCTCACTTTTATTACGGGAAAAACTATAGAAGTACTGAATATTCAAACTTAAAGCTCATAAAACCTAGGTTTATATTCGAACAACGTTGTGAAAGTGTCTTTTAAGTTACATATTTTACTTCGTAGCGCGGAAAGAAGCCAAGCTGGCAATAACAAATCCGGCGTACACGACGTGTCTTCCATTCTCTAAACATTCCGGCGTATTTCTAGACGCGTTTCCGCCCGATTCCTCCATAGAGTAACGGAAGGAGGCGTACGTACGGAGGGCCGATCTTTCCCCCAGTATATACGTGACAATCGCTATAGTAGGGGTCGCCGACGCCGTTCAGAAACCGATAATTCCGGAGTTGACCGGGGCTAGTTCCCCGTGAAAAAAGGAAACGGACTCTCTATATTTCGGATAGAACTATATATATATAGTTATAAGCCTTCACGGGCCGTCTCGTTTACGAGAGGTTATTTTTCGAGCCTTTCTCAATCTGTATGGGTGACGGGTCACGCCGAGCCACGTTAGCTTTTTCTAGCGGCGCGCTCTGAATCCCGACGGTACCTCACTTCGTCCCCATTACGGCGAACCCCGGGCAACCCCGTCGCGCTCTGAGCAAAACCAATCCCACGGGCGCACTCGGAATGCGGCTCCAGCCTCGGACGCTACCCCGCATTGCGCAACGGGGGAAAATGAGAGACTATAGAGGACACAGTCTGAGAGACCCGAGAGAAGAGAAGCGAAGAGAGAGGGATAGATGGAGGGAAGAAAGATAGAATAAGAATAGAAACCCGGCGCAAAATGTGGCCAGGAAACTCTTGATTTCCGCTACGATTCGATTACGAACGTTATCTTCATCTTACTCGTTTTAGCTTCCAACAACTTTCCCGTTAAGGAGTAGAGACTTTTTAATTCTTTTTCTTTTTGCGGGAGGTTTCGCTATATCATTCGCTTCTCTTTCGTTGCCTATAGGCGGAAAACGTTCAAGACCAATTTATTCTAGGCTTTATTCAATTTTGAGTCAACAATTCACGCTGGCCTTTTGATTCAACCCCTCCGCGAGTTCAAAATTGACCCGATACTCTTTTTATTAGATTTTGAACATTTTGACAACCTTTATTTTATTTATTCGAAGCTCATCAAAGTGATAAAAAGGGGGTAAAAGAAACATCTTAATGCAAGATGGAATCTAATAAACACAACCTTGCTAGAAATAAGAATTTTTCCCCCTCTGACGAATATTCTGTAGCTCCTTCACTTACATATATATTTTAAATTCAATAGGGAACTAATATATACTTATAAAAACATATTTCATTCGTCTTTCACTTCTAAACTAGATCAATAACGTTGTTAAAATGAGAAGATCAAAACTAGTCGTTTATTTATGTAAAATACGAAGTTCTTATATTTCTACGCAAACCAACTAGAAACATATCTATACGCGTGTTGAAAACTGGGATTGCAAACTACATCAGTTTCGAAAAGCTGACGATAAACGAAACTATATATATAGTCAGTTTGGCTTAATTGAGACAACGTGAAACACGCTGGTCTGCGTGGACCCATCTTCCCCATAATTCCTCCTTCGAGGAACCTCACCATGTAATCTTAAATTGGGTAAACATCGTCTAATAAACCAAAACATTTTCCCTCTCACCGTCGAAGTCGCCACGGTATCGTGATTTACAACCCATTGCAATTAAAACTGGGGAGAGAAAGTATCTCATCGTGATATTAAAAAGATTTTTAGAAACTTTGTATAAATATAAATATAAATATATATGAAATAAATTCTGTTGAAAAGTATCTAAAAACAAAGACAAGAAGGAAAAGAGCAAAAGTGGTTCCTCCCATTTAATCCCATCCTAGATAGCAAATTACGGCGTTCGAGCCTAAGAGGCAGTTTGCCAATGATTCAATTGGGAATTTCGATCGCCCAATTGTTCGACATAAATCCGCCGGATCGTCACGGCATAAGAAAGAGAATTATCTCGCTACGTCAGCGAGAGGATGAGCGGCTACTAACGGTTCTTCGCGCGTTAAACTTGAGCTAAAGCCAACAAAGCCGCGAAACGAGTGGATTGTTAAAAGGGAGTTTTACTCTTTTCCGTAGAGTACTTTCTACTTGCTTCGAATAAGTAGAACGGACTGCAGAAAGACTAGGAAAGACGGAGAGGTTGAGGGAAAAGAGTGGCGCCTTCATCATAGTCTTTCTGTCGGTACGCGTCCCTGGTAAAACACGTACGCTTATCATAGGCCGCCTTCCAAGGTTTTTTTTTTTTTTCCACCCTTTTTTTGCTTTTTTCCACCCAACATCCTTTTCATCGAGCTCGGTAATGGAGTTATCTTTAGCCTTACAGCAACCCTATATTCCTACATATATAAGCTCGCGGTACATTTTTCGTTTCCAGGATTTTTATTACGCGTAAAATTTTTTCAAACTCAGCGATAAATTCGGTTTGCCAAAAATTTATCATTATTAAATTATATTTAGTATACGGAATATTTGTATCGCGATATATATACATGTATAATTAAATTAAAAGACCCGCGAGGAAACATTTAAACATGGTAATTATTTTTAATTAAATTCTCTCGCTTCGCCGACGGATCGAAACTAGCCAGAAACTTATTCCATTTTACTAAGATTCTCTTTATTTCGTTTCGTCTTAACCTCTACCGCCTTTAAATATTAATTGGCCTATAACAATCAAGAAAGGTTTGAGGATGGAGGAGTCGGGGAGAATTTAAATAGAGAAAAGGCTTAAGTTTGAAAGAGCGTTTTACCTCGATTCTTTTAAACCATCTGGAAAAGGAGAAGGATAAAGGAGAGGATAAAGATGGGTGTATGGAAGGTCGAAATGGTTCCTACCGCGCCCTATTCCTTCCTTAGCTATTTCTCCAAAATCTTTTATTAGCCCGAGGATAAATTAAATTAAAGCCACTTTGATTTAAGTACGAGCGCGCGGGGGTCGCTTTAATTTCCGTTCTCTGCCGTTTTACGGGGTAATAACGAAGGCTTAGGAACCTGGGGACCGCAACATCTCGGACGCCTAGGCCCCCCCCCCGTTTATTAGCCAAAAGGTTCCCTCCTTCTCCCTCTTCCTTCTCTCTTTCCTTTATTTCTTTCCGTACACCTCCTTTCCGCGAGCCCTCGATTTAGTGGAAAGATAGCGAGGCCTCGGATCGCGTACATACATCGCGTGACGATTAAAACCCTAAGGTTTTTAATTTTATTCGAGGTTGGAGTACTACGGCTTCGCTTAATCACTGTTTATCTCTGTGGGGGATAAGAAAGGTAAACACGTCGAGTACATTACGCCATAGTCCACTATAGCGCGTCAGTGACCAGTGTCAAACCTTTCAAAAGTTAAATACTGAGTTTGAAAGCGAGCTCTAAACGTTTTATAAATACCAGCAAACTCTTCGAACTCTTCTATTTATTCGCTCCGTCATTATAAAAAGATAATTGACGATTTTTAATTAATTATTCCTAAACTTAAAAATTTAAACATTAAATCATTAAAATTCTTTTAGATCTTTGTTAAGCTATATTTTTAATTTCAATTTGTAGGAATCAAAGTGCAGCTTATTAGCACATCGTAATAAATGTTCAATTAATAAGCAATGTATAATTGGATTGAAAAGGGACTACCATATCCTTAAGCTCTTCTAAAACAATTATTTAACAAACCATGAAGTAGAACTCTCGTAATTTAATCAAATTCAAAGGTATTCTATAATTAGCGTGAAGAATTAAAGACTAGTGGTGCCAACGTAGTATTGTTCTTTATCAGGGCTTTTAAACTTATTTTATTCCCTTGACAAATTTAAAGGAAGAATGAAGTCACACTAGTCGATTTTTTGTTAAAATACGCCTTATTCGTTAGTAAAAAATTTAAAATAAATTGTTAAATTATAAGTCATTTTTAATTTAATCTGAGTTTGTTCCGCTTATTTAATCTGGCATTATATTGATACAAAAAACAACAAATAGAAGACTTATAAATTAGGCAAAAGCTTAAGACTACAGTCTGATATTTAACGCCTTAAGCTCAATAGAAGGCCATATCAAATAAACAAGAAGACCAGCAATAGAGTTACAGTCCATATCCAATAAGCAGACCTTGTCTGCGGTATTACTAATACCGTTAATTACGCGCGTGTCACGTCACATTCCAATTATTTATAAAAATCTATAACCGTCCGATCCTGACGATCTCGAGATAGCGCGACGAGTACGAATTTAGTTTTGCCACGGATAATATTTAACTCGATCGTTTCTCATTTGTATGTCTGCCGGGTGATATATATAATAATAATAGGCCTTATTAAAGCGTATAGCTATTTAGTTCGAGCGCTCGCGTACGCAACCGCCCGAGGCGTTTCGTCTTCGCTAATTAAGCTTAGATTAGGAATGGATGGAGGAAGGATGGCGAAAGGGGAAACTGGGTCAGTTTGCAGAGACCAAGCGATTCGGGTACAGCGTCGGGTAAACCGACTGCTCTTTTCAGAGTCTGAGATCAATCAGCCCGTGAAATTATGGAAAATGTTAGACTCTGCATGGGCGCGGGTTTCCCTGGAAGCAAAGACCCGGAAACAAAGATACTACATCGAGGGCAAATGGGAACTTCAGTATATATAAAACGTTTATGTCACATTCGATTGGTATTGAACTTTTCTCTGGAAAAATTCATTTTTTCCAGTCGCTTTCAAGCTTGTAACTCAACGTGACATTAAAGACAAGTCTTAAAGTGTTAAGGAAGACGAAAGAAGTGTTATTTTTAAAGGTTTAGGAGTAGAAAAACCAATAGGAATTGAGTAACCGCTAAGACGTAAGCGAATTCCATTCTCATAAAGTTTGAAAACAATCATGACAACCAATTGAACCTTAAAGACGGATGCAAACTGATGCCGCTATATAAGTTCGGGCGTGCGCAGAAGTTTGGCCGGATTTCTCAAAAAGTTCAAAAGAAACTGGCTAGTTTTTAAAATGTTACTAAGGAAGATTTTTAATTTTAACCTAATTTTAAACTATCAATGAATGTTAGTCACTACCAAATTGGTCAGTTTAAAAAGTTGGATAGTGGAGAACGGCTTACAGGCTGACATACACGAGCGTGGAAGTACGATCGCCAGCTTATCCAAACACTGAAGCAGTCGGTATCTCCTCTACCTCCCACTCCCCCCTACAAGCTTCGTCCTTTGTTACTAGAAAGATATAGATGGAGAGAGAAAACGGTTGTATTCAATCGGTCCGAAATGAATCTTGTCGAGGAAACTAGGCCTAATTCGTTTCGTATGTAAGAGCGAGTCGCGACAAAAGATTCTAAAAGGATTGAAGACGCTTTACATCGTTTCGAGATATTAAACCGACTTAGCGGAAGTGTTAAGTCTTACGTAGTATATTGTTCCTCGAAAAGGCGGAAACTCTAAGTGAGACATTTCCACCGCCTTATAACTAGTTTGCCTATTGAAAAGGAGCTGAAATAGCTTATAAGAGAATAAACGAAGGATACATAATTTACGCCTGGAAGCGCGTATAAAGTTCTCCCTTAAAACAAATGAATTTTAAAAGCGAAATTTTGTAAAGACTTTTAACAAACGCGGTGTAGCGGAATTTTCAACGATTTTCTCGCTTTTTTTACATTACGTATCAAATGTTAATGGAAATGACTTTGTATTTTGTTTAGCTATGTCTGACAACGTCAATATTGTTCAAAAATAATGGAAGCAAATGCGGGAAAAATGGAGCAGAAAGTTTAACGTATAAATTTAAAAGTGATGTTTTGAAACACGAAATAAGACACTTAACGTATGCATGGAGTTAATCAATAAATCGACATGAAAACTATACCAGCATATTGCAAAATAATTCTGTACATTTTCCAATCTACCCACATTACTTCGGGTGTATGGACTTTTGGCATCACCACTTTAAAATTTAAACTCTAAAACTATTCAAAATAAATGTAAAAACCCTATCCTCTCTTTGCTTCTGCATCTCGGGCGGGAAACGACCCAACAATAGAAGCCCGGCGCTGGTGGTCTCTCTCCTGGTCCCACGGAAAAACCTCCGGTGACCGGGAGCAGACTGCTGGCGCCAAAGGTTTCCGGTCAGTTCCCCCCCGCAAGAGGTGAGAAGCGACGATACGAGAGAGGACAGGGTTAGATTCAAATTCAACGTGAACCTCGGCGGGCCAAAATCAGTGCCACTCTCGCTAAAGCGACAAAATAAATAAAACTTTGAAACTCGTTCTAAAGAACATAGTCGTTTGTGTTTCATTTCAAAACCTCAAGTACGCGGGACTTAGAGAATTTCCCATAATATCAAGATAGAGAAACTACGCGAATGTTTCAGTCCGTTCGCGGTAGTTAAAACTACAAACAAGACTCTCCCAGTCAGTCAAATTAAGAGCTAGAACATAAAGAACTAGGGTTCGGTTTAAAATAACCGTATAGAAGATAGTCACCTTAACCAAATATTCTTCATGGTGCCGAAACCCGGGAGCGCGAACTACTAATTAATAATTAGTTACAAAGAAAAATAATAATCAAAATAAAAACCGAGAACAATTTCGCGATAAAATGAGCGAAGTAGCGGAGCCCGGTAGGATTTTACGAAGTCACGTGCCAAAAAATCCAAACCTCACTTTAGAGGATCAACTGCTCCTAGCCTTAACAGTTCAAAAAGGTCTTAGGAAATCAACGTATAAACGAATTGAAGAAATCAAAGGTATCCTAAAAAAGAAGGAGCCAGATGTAGACGATTTGGAAGACGCCTTAGCGGTATTAATTCAAAAAGAAGAAGAATTATCATCAATCGACGACCGAGTGGAAGCCCTAACGGAGGACCCGAATGAACTACTTCAAACAACGGAGGAAGCGAGCGAGATCCGTGATCAACTCACCGCCCTCAAATCAAAGGCAACACGGACCATCAATAAAGCTCGCGGACCGGGATCATCCTCAGCGTCAACTTACGGAGGCTCCACGGTATTGAATACAGACACTGCCGCCGAACTAGCATCCCGACTCGCCGAGAATTCTCACCGAACAGAAGTTAAATTACCCGCTCTTACGATCAGCTCATTCAACGGGGATGTCACCAAATGGAGCAACTTCTGGGGTCGTTTCGCGGCGACGGTTGACAAAAATCCAAGGCTATCACAGGTAGAAAAATTCATTTATCTCGGTTCGTACCTAGAAGGAGAAGCTTTTAAAACAATAGAAGGCATAGTTCATTCGGAGGATGCCTATGGTCAAGCTGTAGAACTTTTAAAAAATAGATTCGATAAGGCAGATTTAGCAATTCATTTCCACAGAGCCAAACTAGCAGAAATTCAGCCCGTTTCAAACTCTAACGATTTGAAAGCCTTGCGTAATTTGTTAAACACTTACGAAATTAATATGAGAAGTTTAAAAGCTCTAAAAGTAGACGAAAACCTAGAAGCTATTTACGCTTGCCCTAATCTACTAAGGTGTATTCCAAATGATTTAAGAACCTTGTTTTGCTCCACTCATAAAAAGAAAGAGGGAAATTGGGTCGCCTCAGCTGTAATTGAATTCGTTAAAAACCAAATCGAAAGTAGGGAGCTCTCTGAAATGTATGGAGGGGGTACCAGTTCAAAGTGTGGGAAAGAGCATAACTATTCTCAAGAAAAATCTGATAGTTATGAAAAACGAAACAAAAAATATAGGGATGAAAAAAAACAATCCACAGCGATGTTAGCGATAGGATCCAGAAACTCGGGTGAAAATACCTACTGTGTCTTTTGCGCTACTTCCGATCATAAGAGCATAAATTGTAGAAATTATGATTTAGAGCAAAAACGACAGATAATGAAAGATAGTGGTCGATGCTTCATCTGCACGCGCCTAAACCATAGCGTTGGCAGTTGTAGATCGCGATTTAAAAATTGCTTGAAATGCCATAAAAATCATAATTTCGCCGTGTGTGAATTTAATGAAGTAAACAAGAAGCCTACCCAAAATTCCCTAGAAAACCGAGAAACGATAACGGAGACTAAGGTCTGTGCCTCTAGCGTGTCTCAAGTAGGGGGCGGAGCCAGCGTCGTTCTCTTACAAACCGCACTAGCCACAACAAAAAATCCGTCTAAAACTCAAAACTGTGAGATCGCTAGGTGCCTTTTCGATGGGGGGAGCCAACAAAGCTTTATTAAGGAGAGTTTATCGAGAAAACTAAACTTGCCAATAGTGGGAGAACAAGCTTTAGAACTACATAGCTTTGGAAATAAGAACCCAGTTACTCAAAAATGCAAAAGGGTTAAGGTTATTCTAGAAAATAGAGAATTTCCAGAGAAGTCGGTAGAAATTACGCTGACCGAAATACCCTTTTTGTGCGACGCGGTAACGTCAATTAAAAATTCGGAGATCAAACAGGTCATGATAGAAAAAGGCCTACAATTAGCGGACGATTCCCAGAGCTGGAAAAACCACAGCTCTGAAATTGAAATATTAATCGGGGGTGACCTATATTGGTTAATTTGTACAACTAATCTTAACAGATTAAGCCCCACGGTAGTGGCCATGGAAACTATTTTAGGGTGGGCTTTACACGGGCCCATTAGCGGACAATTAAATGCCCTCAATACTGGTATTATGATGTTCGCTGGAGTCAAACAAGTGGATAAGGCTTTGCGAAATTTCTTTGAACTCGAAGGCTTAGGAATTAATAGCCAGGAGATTTCGGAAAACCACGACGAACAAACAATAGGAAATCTGTTCAATGATATAGAGTTCAAGGAGGGGAGGTACGAGGTTAAATTCCCGTGGAGGGTTAGCCGAGATAAACTACCAAACAATTTGCCCCAAGCTACTAAGAGATTCCAGGGATTAATTAAAAAGTTTGAAAAAGATCCCATGTATTTTCATGATTACAAAAAGGTGATTGAAGATCAAATAGAAAACAAAATAGTGGAAGTAGTACCCAAAAACGAGGTTGAAAACATACAACCAGGTATTTATTATATGCCTCATCAGGGGGTGGTTAGAAAAGACGCGTCAACTACGAAACTTAGAGTTGTCCTTGATGGTTCCTCTCATGGATTTAATTGCCCCTCCCTTAATGAGTGCTTAGATCAAGGGCCTAATTTGAATCCCGACCTACTCAAATTATTGCTTAGATTCAGAAAATATGAAATTGCCATCGTAGCCGATATAAAACAGGCGTATTTACAAGTGGGAATCAGTGAAGCCGACAGAGACGCGGTGAGGTTTCTTTGGGTTAAAGAAAACAACGGAGTAATCGAACAAAACGATTATGTGGTTCTGCGAATGGCGAGGGTACCTTTTGGGGTAACCAGCTCTCCCTTTCTATTGGCAGGGACAATCAAACACCACTTACAACAAAACCCTCAGGCCGATAAAAAAACGGTAGAAAAATTAAACCGAGATTTATATGTCGACGATTTTACCACGGGGGTAGAAAACGTACGGGAAGGATTCAAAATAACGGTGGAGGCCGCGAAATTAATGAAAACAGCGGGAATGGAATTCCGGAAGTGGGGGACAAATTCCGAAAAACTTAGGCAATTATGGAGGGATCATGATAAAAAAGGGGACGAAAACGTGTTTGAAATGAGAGACCACGAAACAGAGTCTAAAGTGTTGGGTAAAAGTTGGGACCCCAAAACGGACACCTTTTCCTATGATTTAAAAAATTTAATGGAATTTGCTAACAAAACTGAAAAAACAAAAAGACACGTCTTGAGTTTGGTGTCTCAAATATTTGACCCAATCGGATTATTAGGGCCATTCACAATTCGCGCCAAAATTTTATTCCAAAAAATATGGGAGGCGAAAGTAGATTGGGATGGAAAATTACCCTTCGAAATAGAGAGAGAATTTCAAACATGGATTTTAGAGTTGCCCCATCTGCACAAAATTAAGGTGGACCGATACTATTTTTCAAAGGCAACCGACAAAGTAGAAATGATTGAACTACATTGTTTTTGCGACGCCTCAATAAAAGCGTACGCAACGGCTATATACGTAAGATATCAGACACAAACAAAACAAATAGGCTCAAACTTGGTGACCGCAAAAACTCGCGTGGCACCTTTAAAACTAGGCCTATCTAAAAGGAGTAAGAAAAGTTCAGTTTTCGAGATAATCACGGAGAAAACTACGAAGGCGCCAGAAGAACTCACTCTTCCAAAATTAGAGTTGATGGGCTGCTTACTGGCCGCCAGATTAGCTAACTGCATTAAAAATACGTTCGAACCAATACACAAAATATATTACTGGACGGACTCAACGGTAGCTCTAAGTTGGATTAAAGGTGACCCTAAACTCTGGAAACCGTTCGTATCGAACAGAGTTCGGGATATTCAAGGACTCTCAGACATAAACTCGTGGCGACACTGCCCCGGCGCTAACAACCCAGCAGACCTCCCAACAAGAGGGATGGGGGCGGAAAATTTAGTAAACAGCGAGTTTTGGTGGGAAGGCCCGAAATGGTTGTCAGAGCCAAAAGAAAATTGGCCTAATCACCCGCAACCAAATGCAAAGTTAGAGGTGGTGGAAAACGAGAAAAGGAAAATTACATTAGCAGTTAGCGTGAAAGAAAAACAAATAGTGAAGGTGCAAGAAATAATAGATATCACCAAACACAATTATATAGGTAAAACATTGAGAATCACTTCCTACGTACTGAGATTTATAGAAATGGTTAAGGAGAAAATCAAAATAACCGGCCCTATCACGGCGGAAGAATTAGAAAAGGCCGAAATAATTTGGGTGAAATCAATTCAAGGAAAAATATATGAAAAGGAATTGGACGAGTTGAAAACCGGAGAGCTATCTAAAACTTCAAAACTTCTCACCCTAAATCCCGTTATTAATGACGCAGGCCTATTGTGCGTGGGGGGTAGACTCGAGGAGTCTTCTCTTACCTATTACGAAAAGCACCCGATCTTATTAAATAAAAACGAAAATTTAACTCATTTATTGATGAAGAGAAGCCACGAAAAATCAAAGCATGGCGGAATCAATGACACTATTGTTCAAATGAGAGAACGCTACTGGATTCCAGCGGGAAGGCAGTTAGCGAGATCTGTTGTGAAAAGTTGCTTGATTTGCAAAAAATTAACTGTGAAACCTTTAGACACCCCCACAGCGGCGCTGCCAAAAGACAGGGTAGACGAAACACCCGCATTTTCAAAAATAGGAATAGATTTTGGGGGCCCACTCTTGATTAAAAGTGGGAAAAATACGGAAAAGGCGTATTTTTGTATCATAACCTGCGCAGTAACTCGCGCGGTACACCTTGAACTGGTCCCTTCTCTAAGCACAGATAATTTTCTACTAGCATTCACGCGCATGTTTTGTAGAAGGGGGACGCCACAAATAATATACAGTGATAATGCCAAAACATTTAAGGCCGCGGATCAACACTTACAACGGATTTGGAAAAACATAGACCAATCAAAATTTCAGGAATTTTTCGCCAAAGAAGGGATTAAATGGAAATACATTGTAGAAAGAGCAGCGTGGTATGGGGGTTTTTGGGAAGTATTGGTCAAGTCAACTAAACTTGCGCTAAAAAAGAATCTCGGCAACGCTTTCCTAAACTATGTTGAAATGGAAACGGCTTTAATTGCAGCGGAAGCGATGATTAATTCTCGCCCGATCACTTACTGCTACAATGATTTAAATGAGCCAACACCTTTGTCCCCGGCTGAATTTCTGATAGGTAGAAGGGTGACCTCTCTCCCCCCTTTAGAAAACGAGAGGGAAAATGAAAACACAAATGTGCCAGCTACCAGATTAGCTTTAATAAAAAGATTACAGCACAGAGAAAACGTTTTAGACAAATTATGGAAACGTTTTCACCACGAGTATGTGATGGAGCTGCGCACTGCTCATTACGGAAAAAATCCGAAAAATAAAAATGAAATTAAAAAGGGTGACGTCGTAATAATAATAGACGATCAACGCCCTAGGCACATGTGGAAATTAGGTGTAGTATTAGAAATAATAGAAGGCAGAGATGGGAAAATTAGATCGTGCTTGCTGAAAACTACCAACGGCACAACAATTAGGCGGTCTGTGCAACATGTATGCAATTTAGAAATTCAAGTGTAATGTTTATGTGTATTATAAAATTAATCTGTATAAAAAAAAAAAAAAACAAAAAAAAAAAAAAAAAAAAACGCGTGTATGTAAAAAAAAAAAAAAAAAATGTGTAACAAACTCTTTGAAAATGTCAATTTGAGGAAAAATCTGTATAAAATCGATACTTGAAAAATGTAATCTAGGTAATACCTCGGAATGCTCCTCCAGTATTACCGAGGGGAGTGCAAAATAATTCTGTACATTTTCCAATCTACCCACATTACTTCGGGTGTATGGACTTTTGGCATCACCACTTTAAAATTTAAACTCTAAAACTATTCAAAATAAATGTAAAAACCCTATCCTCTCTTTGCTTCTGCATCTCGGGCGGGAAACGACCCAACAATAGAAGCCCGGCGCTGGTGGTCTCTCTCCTGGTCCCACGGAAAAACCTCCGGTGACCGGGAGCAGACTGCTGGCGCCAAAGGTTTCCGGTCAGTTCCCCCCCGCAAGAGGTGAGAAGCGACGATACGAGAGAGGACAGGGTTAGATTCAAATTCAACGTGAACCTCGGCGGGCCAAAATCAGTGCCACTCTCGCTAAAGCGACAAAATAAATAAAACTTTGAAACTCGTTCTAAAGAACATAGTCGTTTGTGTTTCATTTCAAAACCTCAAGTACGCGGGACTTAGAGAATTTCCCATAATATCAAGATAGAGAAACTACGCGAATGTTTCAGTCCGTTCGCGGTAGTTAAAACTACAAACAAGACTCTCCCAGTCAGTCAAATTAAGAGCTAGAACATAAAGAACTAGGGTTCGGTTTAAAATAACCGTATAGAAGATAGTCACCTTAACCAAATATTCTTCACATATAATGAAAAATGTTAAAACGTACGTCAGAAAGAACTACATATTTTACTAGAGGCGCAATAAATAATATAGTCGTATATTCTGACGTTGAAAATGAACAAATTCGTGTTTAGAAATTTAAATCAGTTGAGCTTTCCGAGGTGGATATAATAATATATTTAGATATCAGAATAATCGAGGCAGCCGCATGACGAAACGCGCATATTATTACGCCCGCGTCCGTATCGCTCGGTAGAATACTATATATGAATACATATGTATATAAATATCTCCCTTAAGGACAACATTATACCGTGCAGGAATAACCGAAGCTTAGTAAAGATTACGAAAAGACCGAGATAAACAAAACCTACTTTCCCGCTTACAAGCTTCATTTAAATAATATCCTCTATATATATATATATATATATATATATATATATATGGTATCATAATTAAGATATGTTTAACCTTTTCAAGGCGCTACTCTCTATATGTTATTTATATACGTATATATTAGCTCGACGAGTTTTCTTAAAGAGAGAATTGAGTGATAAATCAATAACTCGCATATATTTAGCAAGTCATTAGCAGTATAAATTAAAGATGTAGAATTAATAATCTTCATATTCATGGAGCAAGAAATTTTGTAACCATACATTACATATCTAAAGAGAGTTTTCAGTTTTCAACACCCTATACTCTTTCATTTTCTGTTATAAATGTGGATATAAGCCGAGATTTTCAACAAACGTTAGGAGGGAACAGGGCTAAAGAACCATTAAGGAGACAGAAAAACGTGTAGTCCGTTTAGCCTCTAGTGCTGATGCGCGCCATAGCTAGGAAAATCTTAGCTAACATCCAAATTAAGCTAGGTGTAATCGATATTAGAGAATAACTTATGAATTTTTAAAAATATTTCAGAAAAAGATTTTAAAAGAATTTTTTCCGGCGTTTTTTGAATATACAGTTTATCCAATTCCATTACAAATTTAAATTCATTATCCCTTTAAAAGCTCGAGGCGATAAGAAGGAACCACAAAACAACGGTAATTTTCTCCCGATCTCGTTGTTGCACGCGGGCTTTAGCCATAAAATAACAAAGCTTAGGAAAACAAAGTGATTATGTTTGTCCCACATCAGCGAACGGCCGCCTCTTTCGTTTAATATTAACAAAAACATCGAAGCTTATTTCGCGCCCGGATAAAAAAATTAGGAAAGAGAGAAGAGATGGGAAAGAAAACGAGACTTACTCAGTATACGAAAAAAAACCAATGTCTAGTAATGATTAGAGAGGGAACGCGATGAAGAAGGAGAGACCGGTGATTGGGGGTATATACGAGTGTTGTATGAACGGCAAAGCAAATAAAACAGCCAAATCGATTAGGCGGATGAGGGTTATGATGTATAATAAGTACTACAACGCGTATAGCGCAATCAAAGGCGCGAGAAGCGGCCTCAATTGCCAATCCTTCCGCGATTAAGGATCATTCGAATACGGGTTGGCGCAACCTTTTTCCTACATTGTTTGCCGAGAAAATACAGTGTCAGCAATTTGATTCGTAGTGTATGTCAAATTACTAAGAAGGAAATCTAATCTTCAGAAGATTACTACGGAGGAATTGAAGTACTTAAATTACGGATTAAGAAAGCCTGAAGAAAAAAAAGCCTATTTTGTTGAAGATTAAATAATGATTATTGTTGTTCTTCGTAATACTTAATAAGCGAATTTTAATTTTAATCTATTTGCTAAAAATGGTTCATTATTTTACGGTTCAATGGGGACTTGGAATAAGCCGTCTGATTGGTTGGATAATTAAAAATGGATATCAACCTGAAAGTGTGAAATAAACGCTCTTTTTCTCTAGAATTGTAATTAAACAACCGAAAAACCTCATTAGTCATAATAACTAAGCGCCTAAAACGATGTCGAAAACCCTCTATACTTAAGAGTAATTGTATAATCGCCAACTTGGGGAATGACCATGCGACACGAGCTATTTCGGACATAAAGAAGGACTACTAAAGTGAACTGAACTCTTGAAAGAAATAAAAAAAGCCTTCAAAAAATCGTAAGAAGAAAACTTAATGAGAAGAGCTAGTACCAAAAAGTTGAGATAACAACGAAAAGACTTAAAGGAAAAAGAAGTATTTCGCCCGCTAGAAAAACATTTTCTCTTATTTAATTATGTCGATCGTTAGATAGAGCCGAAAAAAAAAAGAGTATGGGTCGCAAGAAAAAACCCTAGCCTCATCTCGAAATGAGTCTATTGATCCATCGTTTTAATTAAATTGACCAAAAGCTCTCACGCAGTTAGGAACGTTTAAGTCCTTTTACCCGGCAATAACTTTATTTTTATAGGACTAACTAGAAGATTGAATAAGAATATCTTTTAGCGTTTTTTTATTTCTCCTAAAATACCCTTATTCACTATAAAAATTAATGAATTCAGAACACAATTATAATTAAGGTGGTACTTTTTTAGCCCCTATTTCCGCTTAAATCATAGAGTACTTGTTTTCATTCTAAACTAGTAAGATATACAAATACTAATTATCAAATTTATGAAGAATAATTAAGATAGAAAATAGTATAATATACACTATACTGGCTTAATGATTTATAGGTTATAATTGTTCTTTCCAATGTTTAACAAGCGTTTTTAAGTTAAATTAGTTTCGTGAGTTAAATTATCTTTTAAGTGAAGCAAACCATCGTTTAGAACAGCTGCGATTCCCTATCAAAGGTATTTTTATAAAAAACTGAAACGAAGTAAAAGGAATTTCAGTAATTTATGTATATTAAGTATATGATTATGCATTCATATTTTAGAGTCCGTAATTTTTGACGTTATATATAATTTAGATATATCATCATATTAAAAATATTTAAATATAACCCTTCAAGAATAATATGGTATATTGGAATTAAAAAGACTTTCGTAATTTTCCAAGAACTAAAAAAAATCGTACGAACTTAATTAACCATAAATATTAAGAAAAGTTTTCCTTTTCCCACCCAAAATAATAAAAAAATTCTAATTTTGCAAATTCTTTCAGACTAATATCATTTTCTTTTTCAAGAATAAGGTTTTATTTTTTAGGCGAACTAGAATAATTGGGAAAGATATAGTGAGCAGCGCTGAAATAATAAGGAGGATAAAACTCGGGGGAAAAGCAATTATGATTTTGGCGGTTTAATTAAAAAATAATATTTTGGTTTCAGAAATATTAATTAGCCGAAATCGAAGGAAACGTTTATATAACCATCTACAGCCCTACCAACGCGGTAAGGCAAAAATCGATAACTAATTAAACTAGGCGCTCGACGTACACGGAAAATGAGAATGATGTTTACGGAAGAATAAAATAATATCATTCTTTAATTAGTTCATCAAGATTCGGATTTACTACCGAAATTAATTTAGAAACGCAATATAAATATATAATGTTCTTGTAAAGAGAAAAATGACTTGGCTAAATAAGATAAATGATAAAAATGGCCTATAAATAGCTGTAATTTAAAAAACTACTGTTTTGAATTCCAGTCTTAAATGAATTAGTTATTTTTAAGTCCTATTGTCTTGCATATTAAAAGCCAATTTCTTCAAATGAGCAAAAAAATTACCTTTTTTATAACGTTCGCAGCTGTTTTCCTTCGCTTAATTAAATTTAATTTAATTTAAACGCTTGTTGCACATAAAATAATAATCTCTCTTAAAACGCTAAACCTAAATCGAGTCTAATTACAAATGAATGAAATTGAAACTAGCGCTTCGAGCTCAATTAAGAGTTCCGCGTTTACAATAAAATGCATCGACTCTTTTGTAACCAAAGAAGTTCAACATTGTGTATCAATTGGCTTCAGCTTTTCTAGTTTCGGCAACTCATGTGATACCATTAGCGAGGTCACACAGAGTTCTACGTAGAGTAATTTACCCTGGGAATTTATGGTTTACATATGGCTCATTTTTGGACTTTTGCTCGATTTTTATCGAGTGGCGAAACAATATTTTATGAGTGGCGAAACAATATTTTATGATCTTCAAATAATAAACGGTATGTCTACTTTCTAAAGGTGCAATCGGTATTTGCCTAGTAGGTTGCAAAGAAAAGTTACGGCCTTTTGCATTTTAATATTAGGCTCATGTATTATTATTTATTAAAAAATAAAAATATAATCCAAAGCCCTTAGAAAAAATGGTGAAAGTCTTACTTTAAAGCTAGGATTCGATTAAACTATGTATATTTCTTCTTCTGCCTCGTTTTAGGCGTGTACCGGAAAGGGAGGGATAAGGCTAACGGAATGCATATATAGTGAAATGTCTAAATACAACCGTATAACGTATTAACAGAAAACAAAAAAAGTTTTCCTATTCGCAAAAATTAGACGTTCCAATCCGAACCATATGCCGCGTTCCTGTCAATACTTTCTCTCTTGGGCCAATATTTTTTTTTACGCCTTTCACTCCTTCTATATAAGTTTATTTCCTATTGTTGACGGAAAATATAGATTATCCCACAGTCAGGCTATATATACGAAACGTATATTATATATAAAAACGTTAAGGAGCCCTACCGCAACTCCTTAAAACTTAAGACAGGTGTCGCTGAAGGCGAAAGATAAACACTATATAGACGGCGGTGGCGGCTTCCTGATTCTTCATTTTTTTTTTTTTTAGTTTTCTTCCTATGCCTATAAAGGTCTATAATTTTATATTGAAGCTTAACTCTCTCTTGCGCGTTGTCAAGCCATCCATGGAAGCAGCTAGGGAACGATAGGGTGTCTTAAAGTAAAGTTATATAGAGTTGAATTTTAAGGTACGTAAGCTAAACTTCATTATTTCTAAAGATAATTTCGTTAAGTTCAAAGAGGTATTATTGGAAATAACTTACGCATATACGTTCTGAAAATCAAATATATATTTAATATATAGAAAAACTAAGAAAGATTGAATCCCCAAGGTTTTTTTCCCTGTTCCACGCTGGACCGTTTAAATATTTGAAGATCCTAAATTATATATTTATACCCTTTGGATACATGCCTAAGAGTAAATGTAATTTATTCAATACATAAAGTTTCACCCCGGGGACGAAGGAAACGTTAAAAGACAGTATTCTATTATTTAAGAGCTCTTTAAGGAAGGGTGAACGAATAGGCGTAAAATAATGGTCTGGTAAAAAAGGCAAAATCTTATTAATTTTCGAGTTAGATTTTTTAGAAGAGTTAATATTTTGTGGAAGTTTATTTTAAGATAGAATAAAGCCTTAATATTAAGGATTAATTATTGTTAAAATAGGCATAATTCTTTGATAAAAAACTACTAGAAAGAAGCTACAAACAAGATATCTTAACTAACTCTGAATGTTGGTTTAAAATAAGAGTTCTAAAGCTCACCGAAACTGTGTCCTAAACCATTAAGCAAAATGCGCATCTTAAATTGTATTCCTTATATAGATGCGCTATACGGCATGCATATCGAAAGGCGCATCCAACGAGATCGCGCGGCGATCTAACTTTGCTCGATCTAAAATTGAAACCAACTTAGTTCGACGCAGCGTGAGTTAATTGCCATTAATATTTTAAAATAAATTAAAGGAATCGACTAAATTAAAGGAATTCTCAATTTAAAGCAAAAACAAAGGCAAAATTAACAAAAAATAATAATAAATCAACTAGCGTTTAATTTTACTTCAAATGTAACTACTTGAATTTCTTTATTTTTATGTTATATATTTATTTTAAAAGTTCTCGACATGTTTAAGGAAAATGCGGGAAGCAAAGATAAAGAAACCCAAGTAAAGGAACTTAATTAGAAATTCTAGTAAATAGAGAACGTCTTTTAGTTTTCGTCAAAGTACATTTTGTTTCGTGTAGATATAAAACTAGAGAACACCTGAGTCGTTGTAACGCGCAAGGTCTCAAGCATCCCCCCACCCCCGAAAGAACGAAGAAAAGTAATGGTTTCGTAATTTAAAAGTCAACCCAGACATATAAAAGGGGTTGAAAAGGCTCTCACGGGTATTCTACAAGGGCCACCAAAGAGAGGCGGAGAGGTAGGATGGTTAGGCTCCTCCGTAAGAGCATTTCTATCTTTCCATCCCCACTTATCCTATACGCCGAGTTCGCTCATTACAGTCAACGTCATGAAGGCTAGATTAGATTATCTATGTACTCTTCTAATTTGATTTTCCAGAGAGCCGCCCTTTAAGCTATTGATTACTCCCGAGGATTTCCCTGGGTTATTTTCCCTTCGTACCCGAGAAGAGGGGTCAGGGGTGTGGCGACCGATAGCGCTATTTCTAAACAAGTTTCGAGTTTGCGCTATAAACGTATTGAACAGATTGGGGGGGTGGCGAAAACCTTACGTTAACAAACCTATACCTTGCTGTTTTAAAAGCCACATCCAAAAGTTTGCGCGCTCCCCCGTTGAGAGCTAACGTCTCGTACCGAGAGAAAACAATAAATAATTCAATAAGATCGGCTGTAACACCAATAGAGAGAGAGGAGTACATAATTTGTCGTAAAATAAAGAGGAGTTAAAATAACGAGAGAAAACCCCTAAATTTTATCCTTAAACCTTTCAAAAAGATAAAATTTTAACGCTTCTAAAAGAGCGCCGTTTTAAGCTAATTTTCGAAAGAGGTCAACTAAAGTCAATATTCAAAATGGGCTCATATCAGCCAAATAGGGGTTAACTATAGCCCAATAAGGTCTCGAGAGAAGGTTGAGAAGCTTCCAGACATATGATGTTTGAGAAGACTTTGGGCCTTCATCTTCTCGTATCCATTCCGAATGGTATACGAGATCGAAACCCTACAAGACGGCAATCCACGCGCAGAGACGAGAGAGAGAGAGAGAGAGAGAGAGAGAGAGTTGCGAATTCAAATTCGACGCAACGCGTATGTTTGACGCGAGCTACGCAGTAAAGCGGAATGTCAGAAACTTGACAAGGAGGGAATGGCAAATTTCCGAACATTCAGAATTCCCAGCGTACTTCGCGTCAATATATATTCGTATATTAGCTCCTTTCACACCAATTCAATCACCTATATCCCTTTCTCTTTACCGATCGTCGATATCGACTGCATCAATTAATAGACAATGCTTATCGTTAAATATAAGACTGGGCGTTAAATAAACTTAAACAGACTGTACCATTTATACCAAGGGCTTAAATGCAATAGATTTGTAAGACGGCGAGAAAAAAAATCGTATATTTTTCTCCAGCGAACTATTTCCGTTTAAACTTAGAGACTTTAAAAGCATTTCATACCTAAATTATTAGCTTTAAACTTGACACGCAACCTGACTTGAATCTAAAGATTAAATTCGACTAATTTAAAAGATGATTTTAGTTTATAAAACGATATCGAATAAAGGTTCTCATAATGATCTTTATATGTTCAGCTTCGATTCAAACAAATATGATGAAACTAAACATATAATGAAATAACAAATTTAATATTTGTCATGTACAGAAGCGTTTAATAATAATATTAAAGAGATATGGATGGGGATTAGAAATTTGCCTCCGATACAATAAAGTAAATTTAAAGTAGATTTATCAAAGAACGTAATAGTAATTCTTAGCGATGGGGCCGCGCGGAATGAGGGGCTATATAATGATACCCGTGTTGATGAGGGTATATTTCCCGGGAAAAAGACATAGGGCTGAATTCGGGAGCGAAAGCTAACGAGAATGGGTGGGCGATACGCGGAAGGCAGACTGAGTAGTCATATTCATTGTTTTCACTATGTACAAGCCTAAACCAGCACGAACCAAACAAAGCAAGAATGACCCTAAACAAATGCGTACTTGTTGAATTATCAAACTGTCTCCGATTACAGTTGGTATTCGTTTTGACTTTTCAACATCAACCCCGCTATAAAACGACCTCTATCTCTAAGAGTCTCAAACAGAGAAGTGGAATGGACTTAGCCTTCTAAGTATAACGAATGCTCAAGGGGTTATTGAGCGGGAGGAAAACATAGCTAACACCCATTCGGGGATGGAAGAACATAGAGGGGAGAGATGAGCCTGAAGAAGCGAAATAATTACCATGAAAAGCATACGGCCGAGTCATCTTTCTAGCCCGGGCGCTTTTCTAAAATGTTCATCCACGCGAGAGAAATAAATATTTCATTAGTAGTTTTCGTAGGTTTTCCCTTCCTCACAAATAATCAAGCGGCGATACGTGCCCTGGATATAGAAAATGAAAACGACCCGACTCTATATCTCGTTTTCTTTTCGCCACGAAAGCGTCTTTCCCGAAAAAGAGAAGACGTTAAGCGGCATAATCCGCGCCAAAATACTTAAATTGATTCATCGTGAAAACGCGACGTCCGCGAGGAAAAAGTCAAACCAACCACAAAATGATTTTTTCCTACAACCTTAATGATATAAAGTATATTCCCATATATTCCACACCGTAATTTAATTCCTACCTTCAATGGCAAGTTAAGATAACTCAGTAAAATTAGTTTAAATATTTAAATAGAGGGTAAAGTTTCAACATTGGTTCATCTTCAATGAGAAAATTATTTGATATTAAACGGAATTTTTAACGACTAAGCTGTAAACTGAATTATCGATTTCATGTATTTAATTTAATCTAAATTTCGTCGGCTCTGTTAAGTTGGCCTCCGATTTTGAATAATTAAATATTTTGCCCTAAGTAAAGCACTCTAACTGCTTTCTCCAACGCGATACTCAAAAGTGTCTCGCTCGAGTTCTGTAACAGCGCTGTTTTCAAGTTTTTTCTTAAGAAGCATATATCAAATTAATTAAGCTTGATTTTTCTCCCAAAATTCTTTCTTTAGAAAGGGAACAAATCTGTATAATCACGATGGACTAATCAAATATTGAAAACTTTATTAAATTTTTAATTATTCAATATCGGGACCGTAAACCTTAAAACTCTTAACCCTAAAGGTATAACTTCCTCATCTTTAGTATTAAAATTGTAACTTATCTTGTTCTAAATATGTAAAATGTGCTTGGGAGCTCGACGCTGGTTTGGGTTTCTATCCGATTTAAAAGGGATCTGAATTGCTGCAGAAAGTAAATAAATACGCATTCATACCGCCTGGAACGTTTCTACTGGCGTTGGGTAAAAATACTATAAGGAATTTCATCCTAAAAGGTAGCTTTTCTCTGAACACCAAAGCGGTATGGTTGGAACACTTTTACAGGCGCCTGTCATTTAAACTTTAATACAAAATATTTTTAGAAATAAAGTTGAGAAATATTTAATTACACTATAAGAAATTATGCTAAGTTCTTAAAGTGTATAAGATTGAAAAACCCTTTCAACCAAACGCGCTTTAAAAATCACGCGTTCATTATTAATAATCGGCAAAGTAAGAAAATTATAAAAATTAAATTCATTATCGCTTTTACAATCTCTTTAATGAAAAGAGTAAATGTCAAATTTTTAATCCGCTTCGTTTTATGAAAGCTAAACTATTCCTCTTATGGGAAAACGACTTCTCTTTAGAAAAGTGAAGGGGAGCTAGCAAAAGCGAGGTGGATATAAGTTTTACTTTCAGAGGGTTGGCGCCCGAGAAGGTTTTAATATTCGAAAAAGAGAAGAAAACTTTCGTTAGGTATGGAAAGAGTGAGAGGCAAATCTTTCCCCGGTATAAAGGGTGGGGGGAGGGTTGAATATTCCCGAAAAGGGAGAAAAGAGGAGACGAACCTGGAACGGAAAAGTACGGAATATTGGAGTCTCGATGAGGTCGCGAGCCCTTTCCGTCCCGACTACTCAACCTCCGGGCACCGCGTGGATAAGCCCCTATATGTCTGGCCTTTGGGCAAACAGAAATCCTTCCTGGGCCATCCTTATTCAAAACCCCCCGTGGTTCTATAGGCACCGAGCTATCGGGATTCGTTCAATGTTTATTCTAACGGAATTTCTTCGTATATAGAAATATGCTTAAATATTTTATTTACCAAACCCGAGTGAATATTTTTACGGTTCGCCGGCTACTATTTTCGCTTCCTTATTTTAAAAACTTTTCGTCACTATCATATATCCGTCCCCGTTCGAGATTTCAACGCGTACCAATCGTACGCTCGCGTTTATCTCCAAGAAACGAAATCACGGAGTTGTATAAGAATTAGGTATATATACTGGAATTTTCAAACTTATTCCGACAAGATATAAGAGTAAGATTATATAGCGACTAGTTTTACGTTACGCAACGTCGATTTTAGTTCAATACCTACTATACTATTCCTGTTCCGGTTCTGTAACTTTTTTGAAAACGAATCGACTAATTCGAGATACCGTGAGGGAATATCTTGATAAAAATCTAAATTTAAAATTACTTCCATATGTCTATTTTATTTATCAAGGGATTAGAATCTCGCTCGCCCGGATAAATCTTTTTGTTAACGCCAAACTGTGAAGAACCAACTTTCCCTAGCCCTGTGGGCAATATGGTCTGCTTGTAACACCAAATAGATCGTAACTCTAGTTACAGTAATTAAGTACGAATATGAATGCTACAATTAATTATTTCTAAATAATAAATAAATACCAAAATTTACCAGGACTATGTATAGTGAAATTAAATTCATAGACTGGTAACGATTTAAAACCAGTCTGCATTTATAAGTGCGTGTAGTAATTTCGACTGAAACGGTTTCTACCGTTTTGTTTGAATCGACATGCGTAAATATGAAACCATTCCCTCCAAAAGTTTGAAGTAAAATATTTTAAAAACTTACGGTTTCAAATGAATCCTGAAGGTCAAATTTATATCCACTTTTATTCCTTGTTTTATAACTAGGCATTCTGAAAAACAAAATATCTAATGTTAATAAAATTACAATTAATACCGATTTAATCGAATGAGAGGGTTGTAATATACATAAAAACCTTATTATAACTCTTTAAATGTTAATTTACAGCCACTTGAGTTTTACGTTTATTTTATCTCTTTTAAGAGAATAAGAGAAGAAACACGGTGGTTGGGGAAATAGATTGAAAGAAAGATATATAGTGTAATTTGAGACCTTTCTTAATTTCTAAAGGAGCCTTTTTAAAAAGCACAGTATTTCCCCCAAAGTCTCAAAAGTGAAAGCAAAATTACACCTTAAAACATTTAAAAAGGCTTAATTCTAGTCATTAAAAACGAGAGACAAGTGAGTGATAAAAATTAACTTGTTGTTTCCATTATCCCTTTAACATAAATTATAAACATAATAAATACGTATTTAAGTATGAATTTAAGAATGAAAACGAAACCCACAAGTTAATTGCATCCATTTTCCTAAACTATAACAATAAAATTGAATTCAGAGAGAGCAAAAAAAACAAGTAATTTGAAACGCTGTTGATTATGGTCAAACAGAAAATTCCTTTTTCGCTGATTACACAAAAATGGGTTTTGAATTCGTAATAAAAATTAGATTTATATCGGAAGCCTATATTTAGATAAAAAAGTGAGTGAGAGATAAAGCTTATTTTTATGAGCCAGGAGAAATATTCCTTTATAGAGTAGCTACAAAAATAAAAGCAAATTTATATAAAGAAGAAATGAGATTCTTCGGTATTAAAATCCCCAGTTTTTATCAGTGTTCAAAGACTCTATATAAAACTATTTTTATTCGCTATTATATTTAACAATGCGTATTAATTCGCTTCTTCTTTGGCTAGATTGCCAACTGATCTTGTAACAAGAGAAAAAAATAGATATACGCGTATCCCCTTGGACGGAAAGAAGAAAAATTGCGTTAAATCTTTACAGAAGAAAAAAAGTAAATTAAATTTTGCGAGAGCGTTATTCGATCCGGGAGAAAATTATATCTGGATGGCGAAGGCCTTTCAAAAGAATTTTTATTAAATTGAATACAATATTGGAGACTGAAAATTGCGAGCCAAAAAAAAAAAAAAAAAATGGAAAAAGGGAAGCCTAGCGTTAATATTAATGCCACCTTCTTTACCCGTATCAAAATTTCGGGCTATAAAAATTTAAAAATAAAGATTAGAAAGCGCGGAATTCTCCAAATAAACTCGTAAAAAAATACCCATTTGAATAACACGCGCTTTTATAAGCTGACTAGGAGTAAACTGACCCTAAAATAAACGAATTTAAAAGGCTTTTATAGACTATAATTTGAAATTTATGTAAAAGTAAAGATAATCTAATATTTAGTCCCATTTTTTTCAATTCTAATACATACTATTATTTCTCTAATTGATACTAAAATCAAGTTTTTAGAATAGTAAATCTGAATCTATTTGTACTTTGTCACAGAATGTAAACAATATATTAATTAATGACTACTAAAAAGGGGATCATAATGCAAAAACAACAAGTGATTTTCTATAGGTTCACAGCTTAAATAGGACTATTTATCCCATGTCCGAATAAAAATACATACCACGAATAATCTAGAAATATATTTTTAAGTTAAATAGGCTTAACAAGGATTGTAGAATTCCATATCTCGTAGTTAACAGGTCACCAACGAATCATGAGAGGCCGCGCATTATTACGAAAATTAAAACGTTTTTAAATAATATTTGGAAGCGCCCGCTCGTTGGCCTGAGACTCGTTATCAACGAGATATCCAACTCCAAACGGATCCTACTTCTTTCGCAGTTCAGACGATGTAAATTTTTTCGCACTCTTTGGGGGCCAATGTGTCTTTCTGAGGTACATGCCTGAGACTCATTACGCCTTACAGAAATATTAGAGTCGTTCCAGGAGTGATATACCATCGTATTAAAGGTGGATTCGCGTACGAATTGGGACATGAAACAATAACTACGGGAGATCTAGATATCCACATTGTTGAAGATTGTGTTTTTAGAAGCCAAATCCCCTATAGTTATTTCTCCACGTTTCACTCCGTTGCTTCTTTACAACGGCTATATATGAATCTACCTTACACGAAGATCTGAAAATGACTATCTTGTCGGCGGCTGGGATAAAATTAAATGGGGATAGAGAAATTTTGTTTCTTGCAAATCACCTCATTATCTCGCGTCTGTATCTCCTTTACAACCTTAACCCCATTTCAAGGTCTATTTTGGTTTAAAATATAAACATGATTAATACGAGTGACTTAATTGCGTATTAAATATATTCCGGCATTCAGAGCTCTAATATATTATTCTAAAACGTCCTTAATAAAATAATCATAAATTAAGCAAGGTTATATATATATAGAGAGAGAGACGATAGGTATTAATTATGTAGCTGTTTTCATGACGGGATTGTTTATAAAGCCTTACTAAGGATCAAGCTATAGTAAGGGATATTTCAATGCAGCGTTAAACAATTTCCTACCTAGCAAGGTTGTAAAAAATATATTTTATAGAGTAAATATTATCTTAGAAACTGCATGTATATTTACCACGGAATATAATTAGGTGACGAATAGGAACCATTCAAAACAGCACGAGGACCACGTAAACATAACATGCAAATACAGCGGAAAATAAACATTGGAAAATACGTAGGAGATAAAAGTTATAGTTTTAGAAACGACCAATTTTCCCATTCAAAAACCGGTTTATATATGAAACTTCGAGGCAATTCTAAGACTAGAAAGGATTATAGAGAAGATATTTGGAGGATAAATAAAGAGAAAGAGGGAATCCGTTTCCGATTTCGGCTACAGCGCATTCGATATCAAAATCATTTTCACTTAGGTATTTTCTTTCCGACCACGCGAACCGATATTTCTTTTTATCGCGATTACGCTTAAGGGTTTTGGGCTTCCGAAAAAGGGAAAAAAAATGGGAGGAGGAGGCTTTCGTCAAAATCTGTTTGGTGCAGCCAGTGGTTATGACTGGAATCAGCGTTTCGCCTCATTACCCTTACGTTGGAAATTATAGACGCGCTTTGATCCGTAGAATGCGGGCGGGATCTTAGAAAAAGAACGAGAGAGCGAGAAAGAGAAGTATAGAAAGAAGCTAAGGAAGAAGTAAAAATAGAAAAAGAGAAGGAATAGAAAGAGGAAAAAAATCATCTCGAAGGAACGAAAGAAGGAAGCGAATGGTATCCATATAGGAGGAAGAAAACGAATTCTAGCTAGGAGGAAAAAGAATCTTAGATGTACCGCGTAAGCCAAAAATTCTTTCGGGGATATAACCCCCATCTTTCAACTAAGGAAAAGGTAAAGGTTTTTCCACTTTGAGTCACCCAATCCTACTCAAACTTTTTTAAAAGGCGACTGGTTACGAAAAGCTCGTTAAAACTTATTAAGCAGTCCGTTTTATAACTCAGTTACCGACAGTAAAGGGGACTTCAAAAACATTTCTGCGGAGTCGAATTTAAAGTTTAAACTTTTACAGGGCGTGCATTTTTAACGTGTTTAACTAATAATGACGAGCTTATCCCACTAAAACCAGCACCGCGTCTTAGTACGTACTTAATTTACATACTCAGTAAAATCTAAATATAATATTTAAAGCTCGCGTGATATTAAAATTTAAACAATACTCGAGCTTCTATATTAGTTAAGTAACACCATGTCGTTAGGGTTTATACAAATTTACAATGAAACTACAGAGATAAACAACGATTAAACTTTCAAAATTTAGATATATTTGACAGGTGAGGAACCGAATATATCATACAATAATAACCTTCTTGTTATCCTTATTCCTAAATATTTAGAGGGAAAACTCGAGGCTTACGAACGGGTTTATCGCGAGCGTAGACGTCGTTATACGAAACCGTAATAATATTTCAAAAGGTATCCACAGCCAATGGGGATTAGGGCTAGCTCTTTTGATGCCAAACCGAGAAAGGAGGATAAAATATATATCTACACGCTTCGTTCAACATATTTGATCCAACAAAGTGATCTTGGGGTTACGAAATAGATGCCTAGATACGAGTTAAGGAAAAACGCAACTGATATAGAATCGTACAGCTTGCCTCTAAGAGGTTGGAAATACTAAGAACGAGAGCTTTGTTCCATATCCACTATTTCTCGTAGCCGGAAGCGTGGTTCCAATGACGTACCCTTAAGACCCGTTCACACTTCTTGAACAACTTAGAGATTGTAACACTACTATCGACGTGAGAATTAAGATTGTGTTCATCGTTAAATAGGAGTGAAGAAGAAAAATACTTAAATTAACCTAACTAAGATAGTGTGCCTTCTATAGTTATTTCCACCTCGAACTGACAGCGTTATTTATTTAATTAGGGTACCCTAGCTTTTTTCACGTTACCAATTGAACTACAGTCCGAAAGAAAAACGTCTAGAGCTTGCCTTAAGATAGTTCCCAGGTTTGTAAACAGGATGGGCAGTTTATACCCAGTTTGTTTCCGGAGTAGTTAAATAAACCAACGTAGACTAAAATTCGACATAACATCTTAAAACAGTCAAACCAAGTTTAACTTGTCCAGTGTGAACGAGATTCCCTATATATTCTACTCTATACTTGAACCTCTCAATTTCTTCGTACATTTTCCTTGCCAAAGAATAACACGAAGGAAGGGAAAAGCAACTACTATAGGGCCGAGACGAACCAAAAGCAAACGATGGAAGGGAAAAAGAGAAGAAAAAAAATTAGAGGAGCCTCTTAGATATCGAGATAATTCCTCCTTATCCTTGGCGAACAAAAAAGACCGGAGGCAAATTGCATGTAATAGTAGCTAAGGACGAAGAGAAGGGACGAAAAAAAAATGCTGTACCTTTTTCCTTTTCCTATCAACTTCTATATAGCGACACAAAGACTGTACAAGCCCCATAAGAGCGAAACAATGATTAAACGAGGAGCTGGGGATAAAGAAATGGCCAGAGGTATTAGAAACGCGGATACGTAAACGTTGGGACATAGAATGGTGTGGCTGCGCTAATTAGAGAAAGAGAGAAAGACAGACCATACGCTTTTAGATGGATAGGTTTGTAGAAAGGAAAAAAAACTGGGATTTTCTTACAAATTGACACCCACACACCTGGGAATGAGAATACAATCAAAGAATATCGCTTAACTACATGCACAGGGTGTAATACGAGCTTGCCACATCCACAAATACATCGACCCAGAAAATTACAGTAAACAAGAAATCTATCAAAACTGTATTTTGATGGAACACGTATCAGAATAAATTCCGTTGGCGTTAGAGGAAATTACTACACTTTGAAAGTTTCCACACTTGTTTTCATTCGTATACTACTACCACTTAAAAAATTAAGTGACTACCACAGAATTTCAATTAAATTGATTATTGGTTAAAGAGAGGATCTTTGACGGATTTTTTGTTTATGATCAGTTTCCGATGTACTGAAAATTAACTGAAGTTGCCCAGCTAATGATTTTGTTACCTGTTAGCTCGGTTCATATATTCGCTGTTATTACACCCTGTACATACTTCGCAGCGAATAAATTGGATATAGAAATGTTATACGCTATTTCGCCCATGAAGCCATCAAATCAAGAATGACTGCGAGAGATATCTAGCTATTCTTTCTTAGCATCACCTAAAAGAGTTTTCCAAGGTATAAAAATCGACGAGGGCCATAAAAAGAGTCGATTTGGGATGAATAGAGAACCGAAACGGTCCCGATAGCCCGCGGCGCGGCTACCAAACCAGTTTAGGAGCCTATTTACGAGGGCGTCAGTTAATACGCAAAACTGCGGCGTAGACAATCTAAGGAATAGACCGTTCACATTTTTTCCATGGTTGTCTTCTACCGCGTATTCTTAGTTTTCTAAGAAATAAAAAATAATACAAGCTCAAACCTCTTCCGAGAGTGGCTTTTCGGATGTTTCAATCGCGTGATAAATATGTCATGTAGAAATGACGTCCCATTAAATTAAGAAGACGACAGAAGGTGGCCAATAACAGATGGGATCGGTCTATCGCGAATTTTCTCGTTAACTAATATAGGGGTAACTTTCCTCCAAACACGACGATCCTGATTTTAAGTTTAAAATACGCAAATTGGTTTTTAATAAAAATTATACGTCACCCATTCGGGTTCTCTATATTTTTGACAGATATTGGAAAATTGGCTTGGCCGAGTTACCAAGATAGTTCAGTAAAGGGGTATATGGAAGGGATCGAAAATGTCGAGGGGGGGTTCTAGTTTACCGAATAAATCCCGCTTCGTTACTCGAGACTACGGGCGCTTTCGTTAATTAGATTTAATTAAAACGCTCCTATAAACTGTCAACGGGAATACGCTAGTGGAATTGATCCTCATTGTTAAAGACGAGCGTACCATTTCCGCGCCAGCCGACTTAATTTTGGAGAGGAGAAAATGGGAAAACGCGTTTAGGAAAACTGACTACCTATTAGGCGTATATAGAAAGCTAAGAAATATTTTCGCGACACGGACTTTCGACTCGAAACGAAGAGTTATTAAAGGCCGGTTGGTAGCCGAGACGAGCCAAACTTTTAAAATATTTCTTTAAGTTAACTTTTGGAGAAGGGGAATTGAGCTATACGAAATTTAATATACAGGTAACGCGGGAGGCAAAGAAAAGGATCAATATACGGCCCGACACACACCAAGAATTTTAAGTTTGGATTCTGATTAAATAGAACACGGAAATCGATTACGAATTTTCAAGAGGTAGAAAAAATTCACGTTCTCTCCATAGTTCAAATTAAGTCAATTGGCGACATGTTTTCAACCAGTCAGGAAACCATCTAACGTTACCCGCAACGCCGCCTTTATCTGATAAGAGTGATAACGTTCGATTGACGGAGTAATCGCAATGAGCTCCATTACACGAAGATATCGTGTTGAGTGTTATACGAGGGCAAGAATAGAGCTTTACGCCAAAGAAAACTTCGTTCCTCCTTGTAATCGAGACTAATGTGGCGTTTCCAGACTTGCGCAAAGGGGCGTTCATCGAACACCAATTTAATCTTGGGATTAACTTTGAATACGGGGTAAATTTGATCTTTGCATTCAAAAATAAATATTAAAAGTTGCTGGTATTCATTTAAGACTTAATAAAAGAGAGATAGATAATTCGTATTAAGAACGGATTACGGATAGAGATATTTCGTGACAAACTCTCGGTGTGTAGTGGGCCTATCGCGATCGATAGGGAAAGGTGGTGGATAGTGAAACTAAGAATAGGGTTTTAGGAAAAAGATAATGTAGCTCTTTACACTGCAACGAGCACCGATTTAAGGAAAAGAGCGAAAGAGAGAAGACGTACGGGTCTTAACGAACCCCTCTTTAATGAGATTTGGCTCGACCATATTTTGTCCTCGTGTCGAGAAGAACTTTTGTTCGAGCTTAATACGCCTCGTTGAGACGGCCGGGTACATAAGAATATAACGCTATATATTTCACCCAAGCCCAATTTGCAAGGCTACAACGGGCGACCCTTCATCTTTAAGAAACCAAATGAACCTTATTTTCGCTACCATATCAAAGCCCTTCAAGACTCGCGAACTATTCTATAGGGACTACCTATATGAAACCAAGAAATATTATCGCGTCGTGGGAGAGAGACGCGGAGAACAGGAGTGCGTGAATGGAAAACCGGTCGACTTAGAACAACCGACAAATTAATTGGGACGTCTATACTTTGGAGCTAGTTCAACGAAAAGTGGAGGGTAGGGAGAGATAATTAAACTGGATGTAATTTCTAGCTAAAACCACGAGGAGAAGGTGGACCCCTTATAAGATAAACTTCCGTTTCCTTAATGATACTAATAACGGAGCGCAAATTGTTTCAAGGTCCACTGATCTTATAAAGAAAGCGTTTATCTTTTGGACGAAATTTTTCCTCTTTAACTGTTCATGCTCTACCATCTTTGAACTTACGTTCCGAGCTAAAATGGGACCATCAAAAAAAGGTCGCTGGAAGCGTGGAGCAATAAAACCGAATCCACAGCGCGAGAAACTCATCGCATTTCAATCTTAACGCCTCTATAGTTTGCCCCTTCGAAACTATCTCGGTTTGATCTGATTGTGGCGCCTCACTGTTTGTCTCTTTGTACTACGATTTGCCGCGATTTCTAAGGATCCTTAGATTTTTAGTAGATCCTTCTAGAGTATTATACCTCCACGTTAGAATTGAAAGGAGCGCGAAAAAGGATGGGAAGAGAGTAGAGCGATTATCTGAATACCCTCGATTCTAGTTCGACGTATTCGATTAAGGTCAGATTGGACATTTCGCGAGAAAAAGGTCAAAAATCGGCGGGACAACAAACTCTTCGGGCCTGACTGGTTCGAAAGCCTTCTCGTTCGTTTTAAGAATAGGGAGAGAGAGAGAGAGAAAGCTCGTTCTAGTTGGGATGTTGGAGGATGCTTTTGACTTAAACTCTCGTTAAGAGAAAATATGAAGGGAGAATCGTATTCATTACGCGCGATTTAGTTAGAAATTTCATTAGAGCGTCCCGGGTCTTTGTCTCTTGACACGGACAGCTAGCTAAGAGTCCTAAATTGATTTCAGAATAACGATCGTTTGAAGAATTTAGTAAAACGAGTGCTGGAGCCCTGAAAACTAACTTTAATCCGGGGCATTGAGGATTAATTAGGCGTGCTATCGTTAGGAGGAACATCGAGACTCTAGTCTTACTTATCAGAAACGATAAATTATACGTAAATATATATACGTAAGAATGGCTAATCTTATTATTTTCTTAATTCCTAGCTTTGTCAATTGTACGTGATATTCCAAGTTCATTTAAGATATAGGATCGGTACTCGTTCAAATGGTTTAAGAGGCTAAATTAGCCGGTGGACGCGCCCGAAAGGGGGCGTACGGTTTGTAGTTGCCGAAGAGGAGATGAAACCATTTCGAACGATCTTATCCCCTGGGATACTACGAGTATTATATGGACTCTTTGATATATCAAACGCAATATTATATTTCGCCGTATAAGCCACTATGTCGCTTTCGATACGTAAGATTAGAATTCATAATACTACACAGCATGAAAGGATTTATTTCTCCTGCTCTTTTAGTCCAGCTCTTCTAGTTCTGAACAAGGATATCGAGTGCTTCTACAATTTACTACATTTGTTACTAAACCCGATCTCGAGACATTCCAAATAAAAATACTTTAAAGGGACCAGGAAACCCGCGTTCGATAATTTCGATATAAAACTGTTAATAAATATAATAAAATGAGTTATCGAAGCTATTACTCATAAAATTGTTCACTTTTACACTCGGAAAAGCTCTTGATTTCACGCTAAGCCTAATTTGGTAGCCTGGACTAAAAATCAATATTGTACGTTGACGTTAAAAACGGATTATGTATCTATGGGTTTAATCAGCAAGAGATTATATGTGGCGCAAATAATTAAAAAAAAAAAAAAAGTAATTGGTTATGGAATGTCATCTCATATTTCCCAAAAAAAAAAAAGATGAAACTTAATATCTTCCTTAGAAAAAGCAATTTAATCAAAATTTCAAGGGATTTTATAATTTCTAGATAAAAAGCTCGAAAGGTTCTCGTTGGAACGTTTAAGTATCCCTTTAATATATTTCGCCCTAAATATATTCTATTATAAGTTTTAGACAGTTCTATCTTCCCCACGAGCGTTAAGAAAATGTTTAACCTTATGACAAGAATAATTAAAGTTCAACAACACCCACGAGATATTCTTAATTGCCAAGAGTAATTTTAAACTCGCGAAAGAAAAGAAAAACTCAAGTAGAAGTAAAAGAAAAATGTATCGCGAAACGAATCGATAAAGCATCGGTATCTTCTTTTCTAAATGAGCCGTCACATCTCATTTTTGAGCGACTTTATTTTGGAACGACGCGAAAGGATATTAGCAAGGACGCAATTTATCACAACCCGGGCCTCCACTTTTTTTTCTATACTTTTTAACTTTTTTTTCTATCTCCCTCTCTCTTTTCCTTTCTTCTCCTAGAGCCACCAACATTGTTATACATTAGGGAGTTCTATAAGAAGATAACTAACTCGCCTTTCAAACAACGCCAAGGGAAAGAAAGAAAAAAAAAATTCATTCAACGATATTTACGGCTAAAATTTGCTCCGGGTAAAGAAAAATAACAAGCAACAATGTTAAGACTTATTTGAATCAACGAAGTGATATTAAGGGAAGGAGTAATTTAATGTAGACGGGTGGTAGGATATCCATTATCATTATACTTTGGCGTACATTGTCTTAAATATACTGAATTATTATAGTTAGTTCACTAATTAAGAAACAATAGAGGGAAAGGCGGTGAAAAATTAAATAAAAGGAAGAATGAAGCTTCAGATCGAGTAAACTTTTTATCGATTCCTTACGCAAGTTAAAATATTTAAAACTTATTAATTTAAAATCAATTATTAACTAGGAGAATATTTTTAATGAATATCTATGGGCAGTCTGATATCTCGACAATTAACAGACTCCAATCAATCGCGAGAGCCGCGCCCTTCATTTCAACAAATAGTATCAAATTAGGTTTAAAATGTGCGCTTTTTCGATTGGCTAGAGGCAAGAATCCATTCAGGTTCCATAAGAATATGGGAGCATAGCTTTAGCCTCTGGTACCATCCTCCCAAACTTTGTAACAAAAGTTCGTCAGCTATTTTCGCAACATTTGTACTCTTAGATCTTTTTTCGGTCGACTCCATTTTTATTACCCAAAATATTATGTCATGGTCGTTAGTGGCGCGGGTTAATAATAGATGGCAGGAGCGATTTACTTGAAAAATCGATTCGAAGCAGACGAACTTTTGCTACAAAGTTTGGGAGGATGGTTATTGAATCGCGGCCCTCCCATATTCTTATGGAACCTGAATGAATTCTTGCTAGAGGTTGGTCATCGGTGAGATATGTAACTCTACATAACTGACTATGTTAAACTATACACACCTTGATTTCAAGCTTATTATTTATTTTAAATTTTAATTTATACTGAATTAGGCCTATTTTCCCCAATAATGAATCGATAAAAACTAGACTTCATTCTCCCTTCACATTAGGCAACAGAGTCTAAACACAAAGGCCTAAGTTTCGTGGTGTGTATATATGCAACCAGCGCCACCTTGTATCAGGTCGGCATGAGAAGTAACACCTCTAGCTTTTAGCGTGTTGATTCGAATAAGTCGAACGGATTTAAAGAGATTTAAGAAAGAAAGAAGTGGGGCGCTCTTTGCTAATCGCGAACAAAAGACGCTAGCTCGATTAAAAAAATGCTAATTAGAGATAAAAATAACATTGTACTCACGATTGGGCTATCGATCAAGTTTGAACGAGAGGCGCTTCTTTTCTGGAGAAAATCTAGCTTCTATTCTTCGGACATCAAACGCAGATGTTCCTCCAATTCGCTTGAAAGGAGCTAGGGAAAAAAGGAAAATTTCGTTGTAATTCAATTCTCATTTGTGTTTAAAGAATAAGCGAACATAAGTTCGAAAAGTTCATATAATATAGAAGTTATAAGATGACCTCCATTAGTTATATTTATATACGAACAAGAGTTGAAGGATTCAATAACACCAAATTTTGAATTGAAGTTATGGTGCACCACAACCTTTCTTAAAGCGACCATTAAACCTGGGTGCTAGAATTTCGAGTTAACAGATTTTTAGGATAGAAAACATCATATGACATAGATAAAACACCAATTTTGGTCATTAAATTGACCTATTTGGTGTCCAAACAAAGGTAGTTTTTATGATTTTGAAATACACTTCAATACTAGCCAATCACGAACCTTAACGATTTATCCAAAGGTCACTAATTTCTAGATATTTAATTATAAATAAACAAAAACTATAATAAAATGACTCACCAAAGCGAAAACGATATTATTCTACCTATTGGAAAAGATCTTTCTTGTTGATTTTACGCTAAGCCTAACTCGGGAGTAAATACGTTTGAAGAACGGAGTAAAATTGAAGGCGCGCGTTTTTGGCGCGAACGTTGCCATGGTTACACTCCGATGGAGTGCGCCTCGAGGGCGCCGGAATTTTTGTCTTCAAACGCAATTTTATTGGTGATTTGCCATGAAATTGTTTAAAATTGAATATTAATTGTTTTATTCAAAATAAATTAAAAATTATTAGTTTTGCAGCCCGTGCGGGGACGTCATAAAGCTTATTTCATACCTACTATAGGTTTACCTCTAAAATTCCGCGAAAAAGTAGGAATTTTATGATAAATTTATAAAGTATAGGGATTATAAAACGCCTCTTAAGAGCCATGTACATTTTTTTTCATGGTACGCGTTACCCAAATTAGTGTCACTCATTATATTAAATTTCTGGAGTTAATTAGAACGCGAAAGATTTTGAAAAATAAATTAATAATAATATTACCATGTTATTTTTTCGAGTCTCTCTTAATTAAATAGAGACATGTCTAGTAAAACCTTTCCCGTTTATTGTTTCGATCAATTAACTTAGCTCAAAGAAACTATTCAACCCTTTTCTGAATTGGAAAAACTAAGTCGGTGAGACGGCTGCGATATAGACGGAATAGAAAACAAAACAATTGGGAGATTTAGGAGTTTAAGCTATTCCTTTCTTAGTTCAAATACAGCCTTAGAACCGGTAGATTTTAACGTTAAAAAATCTGGTTCTCATATGGCTAAATTATCCTTTTTAAAGTTGGATTATAATATACTTCGTAATCAAATAAATTACTATAAATAATATAAGCTAATACGCCAATTATTATACATTACATAAAAATGTAAATAGACGAAGAACATCATTTCGTCTTAATTAGATTAAGTCCGTAACTTCAAGTTCATATTAGAATAGTATCTTTTAAAAAGTTAATTTAAATGGCTAAATAGTTTATTATTTAAACCTGCCGAAATCGGCGAAACACTTGGTACTGTCTTGGGCAAAAAAATTGACGCTTTTTTCGAACCGTTTTCGTATTTTTTGGCGGCAACCTTTCACTAAGAGTGAATAATATAAAGAATAAACCGCCAGACAAGATAAACACTCAAAGGATCGAAAAGCCTTAAGTCTTTTTGTTTTTCACGTCGTTTAGTTATAAAAGTTCTATGCGGAAATGAAGTTAAGAAAATTAAGTCTGAAGGCCTGTTCAGACTATAAATTTTTTTTGACTAATCTTGTTAACTCAACTCCAGTTTAGTCATGTAGCGTATAGTGCGAATATAATCGGAGAAATCACCAAAATCGTTGATTTAAAGAAAAAAATGGATTGTAGACCACTACTTTAGTCAAGAGATTTAACGTCTGAACAATCCTTTGCTATATTAGATTCCTTACATAGAAAGAATTTCCTCCTGGGAAATTAAAATAAACTTTTACTGTTACCCAAAAGACGGACTTAATTGTACTTCAGCATATATACTTAAAAGTATTTTACAATTCGTGATCTAATATGCTTCTTGGTTAGAATGGGTATTTTCTGTTTGGACACTAAGCTACTTCAGCGCCAAAATGAAGAACTTAGTCCTAACATATTACAGTTACAACAGCGCCGAAACCGAGTGGAAAAGTGAAGGGCCCGGTGTTGACGATAGCCTCACTATGGTAGATGTAATATGGGGTTAAATTCGACGTTTTGTCGTTGAAATAGAGAGGACATTTTTCAAGTTCTGTTACAACATATTAGTTTTCTCGGTTTAACCAAAACATTTCCGCTTGGTTTTCAAATGTGCGAGTTGCGGGTAAATTCATTTTTACACGCTACCTTTGAAAACTCAACTTTATATGGATGGATGATTGGAGTTATAGGAAGTTTGGGTTCAGCTTCCTCATCGATGTTAATCTTAGAAAATTATCATTTAAAATTAATTCTAATAATCCGTTTGTTTTGTCATTGCAGTTCAACTAGAAGTGGATTCACCAGCGGCTATGCACGTAGCCACACGAACATGGAGGATTCAATATATATTACGCAGTATTTCTTACATGGTCTTGTTATTTCCAACCACCATCACGGCCTTAGCTGGTGAGTATATATACGACCCTAAAAAGGGAACTTATATACAACCCGGTAGTTTCCTATCAGCGTCAACCTTACCCTCCAACCCCGGCTCTATATAATAATATCGACTGTTGGGTCTACTTTCGACTATCTCCATCCAACGCCCCCGTCTTTCCCTGGTGCTTCTATAAAGACTAGCCTCGTATCGCGAAAGACGTAACGGCTAGTATTAAGGCGGAGTGTTACCCTATGTTAAATAACATACGGAAGGGAAGTAGTTAGCGTTTTTTGGGAGCAGCGTCGAGTACATCGCGGCTCCTTCTCTCATTTTTATTTCGATCGGTCGACATAGATTCACGTCGTTATATTCAAACCGCGAAACGCGACTTATAAGCCCTCCCGCGGCCTCCTAAAACCTCTAACTATAAAAATAGAAATTGCTGCTAGAAGCGGAAAAACCGAAGAACGTCGACAATCTTTCTCCCATCCACAACCCGTCCGACCGGTCGACCTCTCTTTCGGCCTCGTCAATAGTTTTTAATACTTTTTCGCTTCACAAAAAAGGTATAAAAACTCTCGGTTCCGAGGGATCGTCCCTCTAGCTTCATTTACGTTAGTAATTGTAAGGGTGTCGATTAGTTTTCAAACCGTACTAGTACCTTCAATCTGGACAGTCTAGGAGTTAACTCATAGTTATAAGGACTGAGCAACTTCCTCTAAAATTGGGCATACACTTTAACCTTGGGGACAAAAGGGACAATGGTGGGGGAGACCAGAATTAAATTGTAGCGCCTTTGGCTCAAAACTCTGGTGTTAGGTTATCGCCTAAAAGTATGAGTGAAAACTGAAGAACTTGGGGCCTTCAGTTAACTCGGCCTTGAAAGAAAATTACACTATAGTCTCTATTGCAACTTTCGGGATCATTTTAATCTGGTTGGGGTAGGAGGAAATTCCAAAATATTCCATCTATTTCAGCGCCAAAACACCACATCCTCGCCTACAGAAAGCCCAAAACGGAGGAGCAGGTTATGAAGTTATGGCCAACGTAACGGGGATCTTCCGAAGCTCCTCCTCCTTTTTAAACATGATTACTTTTAAGAATAGATCTAGCAATAATTGGATAGCATCGTTAGCTGTTTTCATGTTTAGGGTTTCATCCTATAACAGTCGAATTTTCAAATACTGTACACCACCTTTCAGGGAGTTGCTCAATTTTTCCAATATGAGATTATTTCGGGCTAAACAGCCTAAAGTAAGGCTATCGACTAGTCCTAGTTTCGTTTCGGGCTTTAGTTTCCCTAGCCTGAACGGGTCGATCGTCGCAGTGACACTATATTACCGGGCGGAACTAACGTCTTGCTCCCCCGGAATATTTCCTCTTCAAGAATATTTTTAGATAAAAAACTTATTTCTTTTTCATAGCACTATAGGGAGGGACGTTGATAAACAGATTTTCAATTACCTCTTACGCTCCCCCCTATACCTTATCCTTCCTTCCTTCAGTGTATATACGGATCAATGTAGCCTTGAGAAGCGTTCCCCGACTCTGCCACCATAACGTTCTCTTAAATTAAAATATTCCTCGTTTAATATTTTATTCACCAGCAGGGGAAAAAATGAGAAGGGGGTGAGGGGAAGATAAAGGGGGAACTATACTCGCCCCCTATTTCAACCACTATCAAAAGCTGATTACTTTCGCTTCTACCGCCTGATCCCCAATCTTTCTCGCTTTTGGACCCTTCCAACTCATGTTTCTACATAATTTGAAGGCCTTAATACTGAATATTTTATTAAAGCTTCCGTACTCGGGGTTAAAAGCCCCACGAATAAACATACGAGTAAAGGTCAGAAAATTGAGCAATGACGAAAATATTCATTTTCTTTCGCAAAAGTACTTACATAATCTTTACTACATGGCTCTTCGTACTTTTATTTCCTCGTATTATTTACGGAATCCCTATCCTTATATAATTCACGACCGAAATTTATCACCGCGCCACCGGTCGCTGTCGAAAACCCCGAGAGGTTGAGTTTAAAACATACTGGGAGTCTGAGACCAACAACTTAGCAGACAACAATAGCATCAGAGCCACCTAGATTCGTTTCGATCACGAATATTTCTAGTTTCACACTAATTATGATTCCAAAAAACGGTGGAATAGTAAACAGACAACTTCAAATTGAAATGCACTTCCTGGCGAACTGAAATAATACAAAAACTTTATGGGTTTCGTCTGCTAAACCTTATTTATCAATCGAAAACTTAAACTCCTGAATTAATGTAGTATCTCAGTTCCTCGCACGGTTTGCATTTCCAATTGAAGTTGTCTTTTATTATTCTTTTAAAAAAACACGCCAATCAGAGGCCAACTATTAGTTTGGAAGTATTAACATTGAGGTTTTCTGGAGAATTTAATTATGTCTAGGGATTGTAATTCCGTGCCACTTATAATGTCGTCTGCTACTTCCTCTGCTAGTACGTACCTAATGTATTCATACAAAATTATGCTAATTATAGCTTCAATGTTTTAAATTTAACAATTTTTATAGTTAAAAACCTGTTTATGATTAATAGGTTCATTTAATATTTGTAACCAGGTTAATATTAATAATTATGCATGATTGTTGAGACTGAATCAAAAGCATGAATTAAATATTTCAATTAATTGGTTTGGCTTCTTTTTTGCGCTCAATCGCTCTTAAGTCGAACACGAATAAGAATAGAACCCTAATCCTTGAGGATTATTTCCCAAGATTGCTCGCTCTCATTACAATTGTTCGTTCAAGCTCGACATTTACCGTGATTTAATTCCGTAGATTTGTTATGGCATTAAAAGTTGGTTGCCGCATGTAGAAATTCAATACAGCTTAGTCAGAATCAAATTTAAATCTTCACATATTTGTCTCAAAATACAGTTCCTTTCAAACTTCGAGGCTACGGGTCTGATCGAGCCTCTCCGAGTAACAAATTGATTTATTAAGATAATTTAATGGCCTAAAGTCTATTTATGGAATTCAACTCCAACGTAGATTAATAATCTAATGGTATTGTATAATTTCAGAAGCTTCGCTCAGTCAATGTAAGCTTCATTAAGATCCAAATCTAATAAAGGTAGTTCATTTCCAATATGTATAATTAGAGATGAAAATCCTTTCAAAGAAACCCTTTGGTTGAGAATGAACATTCTTAAATTTTTCTTACATTCTCTCAAGTACGCTAGATTACTCTGAAACTCGCCGAAATTTCTCATTTACAGAAAAATGAAAATAAATTAATTCAAACTTAATAATTTGCAGTTTTTTTTTAAAGAGGATTGAACCCAACGACAAGGGACTTTATATCGATTTCTTTTCATTTAAAGGGAGGAAGACGAGCAAAACAAAGTATTTTTTTATTGATTGCATAAATAAAACAGTCTCATTAACATATTAACACATTCGTGAAATGTCTTAAAATTATGCAAAATGAAAAAGAGAGCCATTGACGAATCCTTTGCCTTCATAAAATATTTGCGTAGAGATAACCAAGCGTGAGATTTTAAGCGATTCAAAGAATGTGCCGCAGCTTGAGTCGAGAGGATTTTACTAAGCAAAAGGTGGAGTGTCTTTTGATTAGTCGGAGCTTTTCCTTTCAATTGAATGGCTAAATCTTGAAGATTTCTGATTTTATGTACAATTCTAAGACATTTCCCGAATGTTTTACTACACAAATGTGTTATTTTAAGAAGCGGAATCAATAAAAAAATTAACTTCATTTTTCTCTTCAACTTCCCTTTAAATAGCCGCAATAGCGGTAGTAAATAAACTAATTGTGATCTAGCTCTAACTTTCTTGGAACGTAGGCTTTACAGGGATCCGTGAGAGTTTAATGTTTCGCCATTAATGAGTCTGGCTAATCAAGCGCCGGTGAAAAGATTCAAATTAGGCGAGATATAAAAACCACCCTATTTATTCAGTAAGTTAAAAATAAATTACTAGCATAGTATTTATATTGAAATTTTTAACTAGTGGATAAGTTTCAGAGGAAATTAAAGTGAGACTGTGAGAATGTGAGTCAGAAAAGAAAATCCGGTCTCGTTCATTTTCGGAATCACAAAACGTATTCAATAAGTTTTTCACAATTAATGGTGTTTGAAATAATTCATTGATTTCTAAAGTTTTGTTCAGTTTGAACGTATGTTTTTAGTATAAAATAAATTTGAAAAACGTTTCATTTTTAGCTTATAGTTTCCCTTTAAACAATACTGTATATCGCTTTTTGGTCCTGCATTATAACTTTAACTCATTTTTCAGACTAGTAAAATATGTCAGCATATTTTTGTGGCTAATGATGCTAATGAGACGGATACTTCATGGCGGTTATTAGAACTTTTTATTTGTCGGGAGCTTTCGGACCGTGGTCCTTCGTCAGCCGAAGTAAAACTTCGGCTGACGAAGGACCACAGTCCGAAAGCTCCTGACAAATAAAAAGTTCTAATAACCGCCATGAAGTATCCGTCTTTTAATTAATAATAAATAATATTATATTCATTATGGCAAATAAATTCTCGATTTATGATGCTAATGAGTGCGAGCCTTAAAATTTTTAAGTAAGCCAACTGTAACGCTCTTCAACTAGCCTGCGACCACCTTCAATGGGAAATCTCAATTTTAGCCCAAGACCTAACATCATTTAACCAAGGTTCTCTCCATTAATGCCCTTTTAGTTTTAATCATAATTATTTAAATAAAAAAAATTGTATTAGTACCTGAGACTTAGTGGATTGGGGATTGATTCATCTCCGCCCTGGACAAGCTCCAAAGGTTGTCAGTAAAGTTAATATTGTTGCCTTAGTTAAGTATTATTTTCAATAAATGATATTGATATCATTTTTTCTTGATTACGCACTTTTTCTCGCGTTTTAGGACAAAATATTATACATTGGATATTAAGTTACATAAACTTCGCGTACTCACTTCGCGGATGAAATAAAAAACTATTTTAGAATACACTTGAGTTCCGTCAACTTCCGTGGCTAACTGCAAAATGCGCGGGCAAGTTACAACGGACTCCAAATTCAAAAATGTGTGATGCAAGGTATTTTCGTTCAGGGACGGAAATAAGTAAATGATACTGGATATTGTCTGACAAATTTCCTAGTGTTATTTTTCTTCCCCACTCGGTCTATATCCCTTTCTGACTGTGATTACCTTTAGAAATTACTTGAATAACTTTAGTTCATAATTTAAGAGAATTATCGTTCACCGAAAATAAAAATTACATAATTTCAGCTGAGACAGAATGATTTGCAATGATGACATAAGGATTTTTGAATCGGGACTATTTGAAGGTAGTTAAGGTTCGATTTGATATTATCATATATAAATTACGGAAGCTTTAATTTGCGAATCGAAAGTTCGAGCTCCTGAGGAGTCCAGATTTTCAACGCCCTACGCACCTCGTCACAAATAATTGTTATTGCCTCTCAATTTGAACACGACACGAGTAGTCATCATATTTAACATATTTAAATCAGACCGAAACTGTTAATATTCTTGCGTTAAAGTTTATAGTTTACATAAACACGAATGGTAAAGGCCCTATCTGCTCAGAAAAATGCCCCTTTAAAATGCTCTTCCCTTACGCACACAGCCTAGTTTTGACTGTACAAGTTGTTATGGTCAACGTCGTCTGCTAAGCTAGAAAACAATGGGACTTCAAAAAAGATTTGATAGTCCCTTAAACATCACTAATGATAATTTGGGTATAACCAAAATCCATGTCATGGTCGTTGAATAATAGTTCAATAACTTTTCATCTTGCCTTTAAATAATTTCAAAAACAGTTTGCTCACCCTTTAGTGTTAAGCGCAGTTTTGATTTTATTGCTTCTGGCAGATTATCAGATCCGAATCCAAACCAATTAAATGTTGTGGCAAAAATCGTTAAGAATTTCATTTTCATCAGAGTCTGAAATATAATAATTGAAATTAAATTGAATACTGGAAATAAAACACGATGAGATCAAATTATGGGTAAACAAATGAACCAGAAATTCGCGTTTAATTGGCTTAAAGCTGCGTTCACACTAGGTCATGGACTCGATTCAAACCGTGTTAAAGCGTTTCGTGTGAATGGGAAAACGTTTTTATATTTTTTTATAATAATTATATTTATTTATTTTATTTTAAGTTGTAGTCAACCCCAGAGGCCTATTGGATTTTGATGGATAAATATTGACTTTTCAAACTAATATATATTTTGAGATTTGTTTCAAATGATCTGGCCTAATTAAATTTAAAAGAAAACACCACTTTCAAAATATCTTTTTTGGTTCCTTTAAATTATTTCTTAAAGATTATCAGAGGTTTTTTTGGGCTAATAAAGCTGACGCGAACACACTAAAAATATGAATTAAAAACAAAATAAGGTTTTACTTTGTCGGGTGACGTTTATGACGTCAAATGGTCTAGTATTACTATCGTGTACGACTAACTGGGGAGTTATAAATACAAGAAATGGTCGTATTTTTAAAGGGGATGGGCGGAAAAGAAAAACAAAACGACAACGACCCGACAGTTTTACGGTGTTTAATTTCGGCATTTTTAGCAACGACGTGTAAAAAATTATAAAAGGGAAAGAAGCGTGGGAGTCTTTCGTTGGCTCGTCACGTCCAACTACCTAACCAAGCGCGAAATTTATCTGACCAACATACTACGCGCTACGCAACAAGGCCACCGAGGAGCCTATTTTTCGGCCCGCGGTCGTAACGGTCGTCTTGGAACTAGGCACCGTAAAAACGTAATTAAACATTAGGAATCCCTTTTAACCTTTATAAAGGAACGATAAAAACGGGGTTCTGTCCTTCTTAATGACCCTCTCTTATTAGAACTAAAAGGGGTCGTGAAAAAATACTGCTCCCACCAGTTTATCACGGTTGGTATAGGATTGATGGCGCTGTTGTCGACTTGGTCGACAAAAACCCATTCAATGACGATCGAAGCTGAACCTCGCTTTACCAGAAGTCCATAAAACCTCTTTCAAGGCTTCAAACAGAAAAGTATACACGGTACTATTTTTAACGAGATCAAATCTATACCAGAAAATGTAGATCAATCCCATAATTGGGACTGATCTAATCAAGTACAATATTTAAACATAGCATCTATCCGATGAAATCTGTTTTTCATACATCATACTCTCTGCAGAACTGTGAAACCAAGCCGCAAATACGTACCATGTATTCTCTATTGGAAAGATTACTATAAGTATTCAGTCTGTAGAATAGTTCGTTTCTCGTCATTCATTATTTAGGGAAAGGAGCTTTACGGTAAACTTATGTTTAATTTCTGTACTTATGGCCTTATTGTCGTATTGAATGCAGTGCCGCAGCCCAGTAACTACCACAAATAACTTATAGTTACGTACGTACTACTAAAAGTAAATATTTAGTGGGTTTGAAGTGCATCAAATCGTTTTTAAAGCTGATTAACTAATTCTGAAATTCATTTATTTTTCTCTCTTTGCACTCTCCTACGAAAATGATACGCGCATGGCTGTTAAAATGAAAGACGTGCCTGAATTTACGGCAGTTTTAGGAGGGATAGCCGAGTTACCGTGCAATATTACTGTTCCTGGTAACGACGACGCCATATCTCTAATCCTGTGGTACAAAGGACATTCGGGACCACCCTTCTACAGCATCGACGCTCGAAACGCCAATATTATCAGCAAAGCCAAGCATTTCCTAAATAAGCTCCTAAACAACCGAGGATATTTCGAAGCTTCGGGAAACAGCGCCATTCTCCGACTCAACTCCGTTCAAGAAAATGACGCCGGATTTTATCGCTGCAGGGTTGATTATCGGCACGCCAGGACGCACAGCACTGTCTCCAGACTCTCGGTTATTGGTAAGAAAATTACTTTCTCTTATTAAATCGTAAAGAAGCGCCGCGCGTCTTTCCTTCGCCGTGGTCAGCTTCTACGAATCTACAGTGACTAGCTTGGACAATTAATTAAAATTTGAGATATCGCGAGAAAGTCTATATCGCTCTCGGGCAAAAATTGGCTTTCTTTTTCAAGTTGCTTTCCTTTCAGCGAAGAAACTAGAAGGACCTAAAATGTCCAAGAACGTTTGCGCGCGACCAGGAACTTCCTGGCGCAACAAAATCGGAACAAACTTTGTCTGGGATAATTTTACGTGATCACCACATAAACAAACAGTCTTAGCGTTTAGTCTATGATTATAGGAAACGAAACGGCCATTTTGCTTATTTATATTGGATCTTCCGTCTACTTTCTGTCGTATGCTATTATTTTATTATTTTTCGACGCTTTAGGTAAGAAAACCTAACATTGGAATCCCCAATTAAGTTTATCGCCCTTCTAGATAAACAGTTCCTGCGCTGATCAAAGCGCATCCAGCTTAAAACACACAAATACCCAATTTGTTACGAAGGTGAACAGAAACCATCGGATTGAAAACACGGTGGTTATACGTCCACCTTATCATCCGATATCATCTACGTGATATTTTTTTCACACCAAGATAAGGGGGAAAATACACTTCGCTTAGCATTTTTGTTGACAGAGAAACTTGATAAAATTTTTTTATCTTTATATGTTTTCAATGGCGTTTAGAGGAGACAAACTTACGAGTCTAAGTCACTCCCCCATTTTTTGCACGACTCTAAAGGCACGACTCTTACACAGGCTTAGGAGAAACGTCCTTTTTTTTTCCGAGAAAGAAAATTGAATATAGAGCTTCCAACTCAAACTAATACTTTATCCTCTAGGAAAAAAATATAGTCCGTTCACTTACTTAAACGCAATAGAGTTCTAAGGCAAGGAAAAAGAGATAGTGGTAATGACGTAACTCCGTACGCGTATCTTTCTCACAGCCATTCACACTATTGCTCTAAAAACAGGGGAAGGACTATAGTTACTCCCTATATTTTTTCGTTCGTTTCTTCACTTCCCTTTCAGAAACTACTTGAACTAGAACAACCCTGAATTGACTCTGTTTGTTCAAAAGTTTAGAGGATCGAGAGAAAAAAAATATATCTATATGGAAGCCGACTTTTCGATTTCTTAAATAGCTTTTTTTCTTCGTTCAACATACAACTGATGTACTTTATAAAAGTTTCAAACGAGAAAACGAATAAACTTTTAAGGGCTAAAAATTCCTACAATATTTCGCTTCTTTTAGACTATAGAAACTGTCATTTTAAAATGCATCGTTTCATCAATGAGCGGAAACGCTTTCAGAGAAATAATAACGAGAGACGGAAGTCCTATGAAAAAGATTGAATTTATAGACATAGAAAAAGTACTCTCGTCCAATTCGCCTGAAAACGATTTGTCTATTTAAACTGATGGAACCCGAAAACCGTAGACAAGGGGGGTTTAAACAAGAATAATTACTAATACGTGTTTATTACGAAATATTTGTGAATTAAATATGTGTAGAATAAATATTAATAGTCATGATTATGTAATGAAGAACTATTTGTACTTCATTACATAAAAATATAAGCGTGTACCATTAATAATTACTGACCTACACAATCCTCTCTCATTTTTGTTCATCCATACTTATACCAAAGTCGCGTTTACACTAGAGATTTTAAAACTGTTCTATTTTTGTAAATATTTTGTGGACACGCTGCAATTATAAGCTTGTAAAGTTGATTTGAACATTCAAAACCGTTTCAAAACACTTTCATAGTGCCTAGTTTGACCAGCTATAGATCAATCAATAGATAGTCCAATAGTATTCAAAAACAAATAGGTAAGGAATTAAGGACACGACGACCGTCTTCAACGCCATTCGGCTAATCATTTGCTTACAGTTTTAAGTCTCTATATAACTATATTTACGTAAATTAATAAATATAGATTATCCATTGTATTAAGTAGTTAAATTATGTATACGATTTTCCTCGCCTTTCGATGAGATTTACTTGTCCAAGGTCGTTTATCTTAAACCTATTTTCGGAACATTTCTAATCTTCGATGTATATAGACGAAACGTAATTTTTTTTTCTTCTCCCAATCTAAGCTGAGGAAAATTTTAATGAACTTTGTCCCGGGGAAGTGAGATTAGGTTTCGTGCAAGACAATTAGCCGCGTTGTCTTATCAGAAAGCAAAGTTATAACTGGGTAAGCGTTTTACACTGTACATCCCCAAAATCAATTTAATGTGGCAGGATCTTCTAGTACAAAGATATAGCCTCATTCTCGAACCCCATGAGCCACCTCGGTTCGCGCCAAATGAATTCTCAAAGTGTATACGTAAAACACGGTAGAAACGAGGAATACATCACCAAAAATCAATATCTCGCCCACAAAATTCTAGAATATTCGCTCAGGCTATTCGGGGTAATCATTGGGCGCGGGAACGGCAATATCCCAACTACGTAGGAGTTGAGTAATAAAATCCTCTTACGGAATCTTAAACTTCAATTTGCATCGTTACAAGTTATAATAAAGAGGTTAACGCTCGACTTACTTACGTCCTACCAAATTGGTAATAAGAGTTCGGAGGTTCTATCAGCTATCCAAACAAACCATTTACCCGATTTACCATAAATTATCATTAACCAGTGCCGCCGAAGGAGGTTGTCATTTCCGATACCAGTAAAAAGAAACAAGCCGGCGTTATAGGACCGTACAACCAAGCCGAACCACTCAGACTAACCTGCGAGGCATTCGGAGGTAAGATCATCCTTCAATGTCGCTTCTTTTTAAACAATCTAATCGCGCTTAAATAGAGAATATACAGAAATATTTGTAGGTGTAGCCATTATAGTGAATTTATATATGTCGTGACTAAAACAGATGATTTCCGACACACATATGACGTCAGTTATCCAGTCAAGATTTTCATCGGCTTCTAATCCTTTTATATATTAATCTAAGTGAAAGTGCGCGCGAAGCTGCTTGACCTTTAGCAGACGATACATTTGTAAATCTATCAGGGGACTCTCCCAAAGCTCAGGAGGCTCATCATGCGAGGGTAGCGAGCATTCGTCTTTGGGGAGACATGATTTTCCCCAGCCCATGCCCGGGGACACGCGTTAAAGCGACCCGAACCTAAAGGGAGAATGAAGATAGATGGTTATATCGGGCTGCGGTTCAAAATGCCCCGTCCTTCATTAGTCGCTTCGGAAAGAGAGCCTAAATGGGCTTACGCGGAATTGTTGGGGGCACGGGTGAGATGGAAAACGGTGGTTTTAAATAACGACCAAACGGCTCCGGGTAAGCGAAGAGGGATAGGAAACCTCTTCATTTGCATTGAAAGTTGTGTTGAGCTATAAAACCGCATCATTTAGCCGGAGCGAGAATAATAGCTTCGCTAATTAGTCATACGGCAAATTTGGGGGATCGCTATGGTTGGAACTCTAAAATAGAGAAGACCGGCCCCCACGTTTTCCCGGTCGGCGATATAGGCGAGCGTAGTTTAGCAATAGCGGTTTTCAAAGCGATAGAGAGAGTTTGGGAGAGGGAGTCTCTGTTATGGCTAGAAGCCCATAGTAGATCCTCTCTCTCTCTCTCTAACATCCACTCTCCCATGCACCTATCGTAAGCCAGAGGCTAGAAGCTTTAAAGTGCAAATGAGCAATTATCAGTCTCGTCGATGGTACGTAATACGAAGGAGTGGAAGACGGAGGGGCTCTTTTCTTTTAGCTCGCGGCTTGATAGCCTCTTTACCTAACGAGAGTAAAGCGCCGTCGATTTAAAATGGTGATTTAAGGCGTTTTTTCGCGTATTTAGGACTCTTATATCGGTTCCGGAAAGAACCCGGTAGGTAATACATCCTGAAAATTGGCTAAAAGCTGTAAAATCGAAGACGTCGCGTTAATAGGAAGGGGCCGCTATTAAAAGCGACCGCTACACGGATATAAAATTCGACAGATAACGATTTAGGGAGAGATATTTTAATATAACCCCCTAAAAGATGAAGGAAGAAAAATAAAGGAAACCCAGTCTATTAAGAGAAGCGCCGAGGTTCGAAAGGGGAAAGTTTGAATATAAAGGGGAAGAGCGACTCGTTAATAAATCACCGAGCTAAAAGCGCGTATTAACGGGGCCGTGGCGCCTTGGCCTATTAACTAGCGGGCCTTTGATTAATGAATGTTCGCCAATGGCGACTTGGCCGTAAGTGGCTCAAAACGTATAACGTCTAGTAATTGGGCCCGAAGTTAGCGGACACCTCTCTCCCGCTCCTAACCTTAGTATTAATCGCCATCGGGCTTTGTTATATCGGCAGGAATTCCTCCACCGGCTGTAACGTGGTGGCGCGATGGCAAAATGTTGGACGACACGTACGAAGCGACGGAAGACGGCAGCGTTAAGAACGACTTCTTCTTCAATCACCTTCACCGAAAGGACCTAATGACGACTATGGATTGCCAAGCGTCCAACAACAACGAGACAACGCCGACTTCCCTTTCCGTTACCATCGATCTCAACCGTAAGTTTATCATACCAGGGAAAATTTGCGCGATCCACTTAGAGTGCCTTCCTGACCGCGTGATAGAGAACGGCCCAATTTAAAATACTTCGTGGACTCGAAAGCTAAAACGTGAAGGCACCTTCATTCCGCTTTTTTCAATTAGGCTCTAACTATATACGAGAATGACACCCACACACCTCACGCGTTTTAAAATGGGAAGAGGAGAGTCTGAAAACCCGTGGAAGCTAAGAGGACGTGGAAATTTCGTGAGAGACTGTCGCGTCAATGAAAGAAAACTTTAATTAAAAGCAACTTATTCCCGAACACGAGTTTCCCGCTGTATGATTAGATAAACTAATTCCTTCGGACTTGTAAATTTTCCAGTTTTTAACGCGCTATTCGTATTTTTAAGTCGGTTCATTCGGGAAACCCCTCCTTCTACCACCCCCAAAGACAAACGAGAGTTAACCGAGCAGAATCCCTATCGGGACGCGGCAGCTCGTAAAATTTCGAGGAGAATTCGGCGTGAATAAAAAGCGGTTTCTAAAATTTTCCAGAACCCTTTTCGTATAAAAGAAACGTTTTGTTGCGCGGGGTTCTTTCGGGTAATAAATTACCATATGTGTAAGCTTGTAAACGTATTTTAGAAAAGGAAGGGAGGATCAGTTCCTATACTCTATTTTGTTGATTCGAGCGGTCGCGGGTTGAGAAAACGAGCGCGGATAAGTCGAGCTACACGCGCGGGGTATAAAACCAAACCTATATATAGTACGCTGGGATATTTCTGGTAGTCGTCTAAGCCCTATATAGGCTCTTTGAAAGAAAATAAAGAAAAAGAAAAACCAATTTGATTTAGTACGCGGGCCAATCGATTCGCGGCGCGAGGCTAACTCGCCTAATGCCGTACAATTTATCAGCTTAGATTGATTCCGCGATCCCCGAGTCCCACTAAGGGTTAGTTCGGGGAAACTACCCCGCCAATGATATATTCTCTAAGTTTCCACCGCCTTCTCTCCGTCTCTCTTCGAAAGAGGAGAAACGAATCTTCGCCTACCTACATCATCCTCTATAAGAACTCCCCGTTAAAACCCGCGGGAATAAAGAGGAACGAACTCTAGCTTCGCTAAAACCTTTCCTCGCTGTTTTGGACCGAGGAGATGAAAGAAGGGTCCGCTTAACTCCGCGGTATCTTCATTGACACCTGGCGAATGTCGTCGCCGAACCCTTCCCCGCGACGAGACCTTCGAATAAGCGGAAATAAGAAATCAGACGAAGAGAGGGAACGGGGCGAAAAAAGGAATAGAACAGAAAAGAGGGAAGTGGGTGCCGGATTAAACACGGCCCCTAAACACGACGCGCGGGTTAAACAACAGCGATCCGTAATTTCCCGCTATACTGTCCGTGTCAATCACCGCTATCGTTTTCTCTTTCTCTCCGGGATCGCTTCTTCCTTCCTCTCTTTCTTCCATCTCACGCTCATCCTTAACAAACGCAAAAACCTCGTTGGCTTTCACTCCTCGCGAGCTCTTCTCCTCCGGCCTTTCGAAAAACGAACCCTTCCATCGTCGACCCTCCTAATTCTAGAGATCCATCCTACTCCGAGAAAGGCCGACCGGCTTACATAAATCGTCTCTTTCGATGGAATATTTTTCTCATTCTTTTTTTCCGGGGTGGGGGTGTTGTTTTCTTTTTTCGATTCTTTTTGGCGGAGCGCAGTCAAGCCTCTGGACGTCAAGATTACCAGCCGACGACAACCTCTCATCTCCGGAGATCGTTCCGAGTTCGTCTGCGAGTCGTACGGCGCCAGACCCAAAGCCCGAATAAGCTGGAGAAAAGGCGGCACGGAAATACATAAAGTGAAAGAAGAGACGTCCATCGACAGCAACTTGACCACCAGCACGTTGACCTTTATACCCCGAAAAGAGGATGACGGACAGTACCTTAGTTGCAGGGCCGATAACCCCATTTTACCAAGTAGTTTGTTGGAAGACGGATACATCATGAAAGTTCACTGTAAGTATAGCCCTAACTCGCATTCCTAGCATAGTATATCGATTCGCCGTATCGCGGCGCCTTAAGGCCCTGAAGATCAAGAGCAATTTCTAAAAGCTTCAGCATAAGCTCGGAAAAATTAAAAATACACCGTTCAACTAATAGTCCTGGTCGATTTCCAAAACCGGAAGTCTAGAGAACCTCGCGAAAATTTTGGCGGGGAAAACTTTTTGTCACGTGATCGTCCGCCATCTTTTTGTAGTGTGAAAATAGCTACAGACTAACCAACGCCTCCTATACTTTATCATATACGAAGCGTTGGACTAACATCTTGAATTTGGTTTGTGGGAAATAAAATTAGAAATAGTCTGGCAGCCTGTTACTACAAAAAGATGGCGGCGCGGCTATGAGACAAGGGCCCATTTCCGGCAAATCGACCAGGACTATTTATAAAGATATTCTTTGAAACTTAGAAGACGTTTGAATCAAATTTTGCGCTTTTCATACTATAAAAAATACATATTCAATATTTTTCATCCTTTTGGGTTAACTTAAAAAGTAATATTCCGACGCAACGATCCAAAACGGGCTAATGTGTAGATGGTCATTTACATCTTTGTATATTTACAAAGCTTTTTAACCATCCATTTGGTTTTCGCGAAAAAAAAAAAAGGTGACAGCTTCACTTAAACTTATTTCTTACTAAGGAGAGAGGAACTATAGTTCAAATTGTCGATTAAGCCTAATATAAAATGCAAGACAAACCAACTCCGTAATCTTCTCTGAATAACCAGAAGGCGCTTTTACAAAACAATAAAACGAAATCCATGTACTTCCGCTAAAAGTATATATTTTTCAATTTCGGGATATAATACCTTCAGGCAATCTTAAAGGGAGTGTGAAGAGAAATAAAAGTAAATTTTTATCGATTGTACTTTTATAAATAAGACATTTTTGCGTATTGAATAATTGAGGAAAATGACCGCAAACCGAGATAATTTGGTTAAAAACAAAAATGTGGAAATTTCAACAGAATTCAACCAAATAGACTAAATTAAATAACCGGAATTCAAAACTCAAAATGCCTTTGGTCCGATTTTGTTGAATTAAGCAAAAGGTGGTCCGTTGGTTGATTAGTCGCAGTTGTTTCTTTTAATTCTAAGCCAAAATATGAATACTTTTCTGCAATTTAGTGAAACTTCCAGATTGTTTTAATACAAAAATACATAAAAAGGACTTGATTTTCACATTCAACTTCCCTTTAATATACCTTAAAACAAAGTAAAGATAGAATCTGCATTCGAGTCCTACTTATTTCCAACAATTTTATACAATATAGAAAGGGAGTGAATACGGGTTTAGGAGAAGAGTCTGTTTTACAGCAGAAACCAGATATATCTTATTTTCAGGAGCGTGGTGGGTATCTCTATATGACGCGATATAAGTCTAATATCTTTAAAAGGGAATTTGGATACTATTCTGGCTGAGAAGATAAAAGAAAGAAGTTTTTGGAAAGTTATTACATAGCGCTCGAGAGTGGAATCAAATATCTAGGTACAAGACAGGCGTATTATAGCAAATTTAGGAACCTGTTTTTTTTCTTCGCTTAGCCTAAAAGTGCGAATGAAGCCATATAATTGTTTTTTATTAATCGGGTAATGAATACGATTTTTTTTTTTTTTTTTTTTTTGAGAAGTTAAACATTCAGGAAATGTCTCTGAATTGTGCAAAATAAGATGGATTTGTCAAAAAACTACTCTGGCCAATCACAAGGCGTACCACCATCGTGTTAAATCACAGCGACACGTATTGTAGCACGCGAGAAAGCGCCAGACAGAAGCGTGTCAGGGAACGTGACTAGGATATTTTATTGGTCGAAGGATATAAGTTATACCAATATCTGAAAAAATTCAGAAATTGTCTCTTAAAGGGAGAATGCAACATAAAAACAAGCAATTTTTTATTTAAATAGGCCTAATCCGACAGTAAAACAATTTGAAAACAAATATTAAACTAGAAATAAAATTAAAACTTACCCGGAAAAAAGGCTTAGCTGGATTTATGGAGAACACCTGAACTTCCCATATAAGGACTAGCTCTTATATGGGGAATGAAGGATCTCCATGACCAATTTCATTGGTCGCTAATCCTTATACGGAAAGTATCCAGGAATCCAGCTAAGCCTATTTTGATGGTAAGTTTTAAATTTAGTTCTATTTTAATATTTGTTTGTAATATTTTTTATTGTTTGATTAGACCTATTAAAATAATGAGGAATCGATACAAAATCAATTGTTGTTAGGTTACATTTTCCCTTTAATATTTTACTATATAGATAAAATCGGTCTAAATTTTCAGTTACATCTAATAAACTTCATACTTCCTTTAATAACGCGTTTTCTTATTGTTTCCCGGTAGACGAAAAATAAATTTTATAGTACCTGGAATGTTTTAAGGAAGTCTAGAATGCGTTTCGTGGAAAATATCCTCGCGTACATAAACGTAAGAAAATCTGCAGGCGTGATTTATAGGTTTAAATAACGAAAGTCGCGTGGGCCTATTACATTATTCCATTGAACTATGATTACAGACGATGTAAAATTGCTGTTAAAGTATGGTTGGCAAATTAAATATGAGTAAAAGGGTAATTATCAGGGTATATTACGTAATAGTTTACGGTATACTTTGGTAAAATAAAATAAAAAAATAATTTACGATTTAAAACATTTTGATTTAAAAGTGAACCAATTGCTAATCGCCATCCTTGTGCCAGAGAAGCGTAAATTAATTTCAATTTAAAGGTAGAAGGGTACCCGACAAGTTAAATTATATAGTTAAAAAAATAAAAATTAATTTTAAGTTTTCAATTTTTAACTCACTAGTAAAGTAGGCTTAACAAGGATCTATGGAGAGTTTGAAATCTTGCCTATAACCATGCAACATTCCACCAATCAAGCGAGATGAATAGGTCACAAGTTGTAAATAAAGATAAAGAGTACCATAAACACCCGAGTTACTATTCCTGTACGAATCTAAGAGTAGCGTATCCATCCGCCTTTGATTTTTCCATTTTTTTGTATGAACGGAAGTATAGGAAAGATTAAAAAAACATATAGTAGGTATACAGTAGTATAAGTTCCAAACAAAATATTAATCATATTTGAGCGTTAGAGAGCGTGTAAGCTAGTAGGCGTACTGTCGTACCGAGGAAGAGACGTTTAATATTAAACGGGTGAATGAATAGGTCTCCCTCCATTGCTTGCCCATTCCATTCCATAGAACTGCCCAAGCTTAGGTCTCAAAGAGAAAAAAATATCCGCTGACTAGTCGGGTTTGGCCTAGACAAAAGAATTAGTAAGCTTGACTGGATAGGCTCCGTCTTCCTTTTTTTCTATCTTTTTTTTTTTTTTTTTTTTTTTTTTTTTTTTTTTGTTAGACTGTAGTCGTTATTATCAAGTAGCAGCCTGCAAGCCGGGAGAAGACGCGAACCAGAGTTAAAGGGGGTAAGGGGTAAAACTATCATTTCCAATCCGTGATCAATCCTGAACTATAATCTGATTTATTTTTTGTCAGAAAGATACCACTTAGTTTATAAAAAAGGAAAAAATTACAGATAGGAAAAGGGATCAGAAAAATGTAGGATAGATAAAAAACGAGTGATGAATTAGCCATCCCCTTATACGCGCGCCAGGGAAAAATAGAAAATCATACTTTTTTTTTCTACACACGTCGCTTCTCTGACAAGATAGTTGGTTATATCTTAAAGTGAGGCTCTCACGGATTTTTCACTGGTTAATTTTTACTAATGGAATTTGAGCCGGCCCGTAGCCGTGGAAGGGGGTGCGGCACCATGGGCAATGACCAATCAAAAATAAATTACCTAGACAGTAAAATAATCTGAGAATTTTTTGAAATCAGGAGTCCCCGCAATACTACGCCATCGACTACTATACGGTTGCCTGCAGGCTACTATATAGACTATATTATAATTGAAGTATTTTTTTCTTTATCTTAAAAATGTTTTACATGTTTCTTTCTTTAATTATAAAACCATTTTTGGTGTTAAAAGGATCCTCGAACAGATGTTTCTTATTTTGGAAATTAAACATAACTCATAACATAAACATCCCAAAGTTGAAATATTTGGATTATAGGTTTTTTGTAGTATGAAAAAAGCCATAGGGCTTCGCGAGAAATGGTGACCACATCACTTTAAAGGTCGCGGGTCAAAACTACCAAACACTTTTTGCACCATTTTTCATATAAGAATAAGGTTAAAAGTTTTTCACATATGTTAAATATGTAGTTTTTCGCGACTGTTTTTCAGACGCTCCTCAAATGTCATTAGCGGCCATCGACGGTCAGACCAAATCGACCGTCAGAGAAGGGGCCTCCATTCGACTCTTCTGCAACATTAGCTCAAACCCTTCCATCGTCGACATAGCTTGGTTCTTCAATAAGAAGCCAATGTTCGGTAACGTCAATGCCGGTCGCGTCGTCCAAAATCAAACCTTAGTACTCGAAAATGTTACGAGAAAAGATCGCGGACGATATCATTGCACCGCCAATAACCTCGTCGGGAAAGGAGAAAGCAACGATTTTGCGTTGGTTGTTTTGTGTAAGTATTTTCTATAGGAGTCTTAATCTTTCTTTTCAACTTCGTCATGCCATGGTGAAAGGGTATAAACATATCGAGGCCAGACTAAAATAACTCCGCGCTCCCTCTAAATTAGACCCCGCTCAATACCCAATCAAGCGAGACCGGAATGTTGTTCTAGCCCTATTTCCCTCGAGACTTCCCGTATATCGCGCAAAAACCGAGGGAACTGTTGAAAAGCCTGTAGTTTCTAAATCTACTTTCATCCCTTTGAGACTTAACGCGGGGTATTAATCCGCCTTAGTTACGGAATTCGCTATTTCGCGAACTGTTTTAATTGAACGAGAATATAGAGTATAGTTTAGGTAAATAGGGGTTCGCCTATATGGTTTTTATCCGAAAATTCGAAGCTATTTATCGCTTCCGTTCGTATATACGCAGTCGCTCCGATATGCAAACCGGCTCTAAAGGTGGTCTTCGGCGCCGCCCGAGGTGAAACGGTGAAGGTGACTTGCGAAGTCGAAAGCGATCCTCCGGAGAACACGTTCATGTGGAAGTTTAACAACACCGTGCTCGAAAGGGACATCATTACCGTCTCGAGCTACAAACATCGTAGCGTCGCCTCCTACACCCCCAAATCGATGAACGACTTCGGCAATATGTACTGCTGGGCCGAGAACGCCGTGGGAAGACAACGAACGCCCTGCACGTTCAGCATCTTGCCCGCGGGTAATTTGAACCCTTTCTAACAAAATTATAATTCGCTCCAATATACACCTTTGAGCCCGCCCACACCACCTCCTTCTATCTATCTCTCTATATCCCTTACCTACTCCGTCGCTCTTACTCGGTTCGACCCGCATACCGAACACGTAAAACTAGAGAGCGTTCGAATCAATTTAGTAAATTGTGGACAAAACTACCCGAATTGGATTTCCGAGATCGGTTCACCTTCGGGCTCGCGCTTTCCTCCTCGAATATCGCTTCGTTGAGTCGGATTAGTCGAACAGGCCGTATAGATATCGGATCGAAGCTGACGCCAGTAAAGCGGGGAACTTTCCAATTCCCAGTTTATAGGAAACGTGACTTCCAGTTATTATTTATGAAAGGGCTTCGATTATCGAATTAGCTCGTTGGAGATTCGATCAAGCTTCGTCTATAGTTTGGAATTTAGAATTCGGGCGTCTTTCCGAATTAGATCCTAGTAGTCGTTCGACCGACGACTAACCCCTTTTAAATTCCGAACGGAAATGAATCGAATAAACCGAGCTTATCTACGTATAGTACGTCGTAAAATTCCCCACTAAATAAGAGTCACGTTCCGAGTTAAAACCTTCCGAAATATGATAAATCCCACGCTTATCGTAAATTTAAAACCACGCCGATTAAAATCTAGCAATCGCGTCAAATTCGTCGTAATACTATTATCGAACAAACAAAGTTTTTTTCGGCGATTCAATTTATTTTTTGAAGCGAAGGAAAATATACGAGATTCGAGCCGACGAGCGTTTTATCCGTTCGGATATAAATCAAAGATTTTTGGGCATTAGGGGACTAAGGGGAATTTCTTTTCTGATATCCGTCGAGCTCCATTATTCGTCTTCATTGTTGTCTCTTTATGCAGAAACACGCGTCGTCGCCTGGACGGTGATGAGAGGGCGACTATATAGAGCGAATCTTTTTGATCTATAGGATTTCCTTTAACCCCACGCGAGGGACTTTTTCTCACTCCCAAGCGACTCGACGAATAATTTCCAAAAATAGCTTGACACACCATTTCAATTTATTTCGCTAGATTTCGCTATTCTCTAACTCTCTTTACTATTCCCAGATCAAAGGAATTGCCGTGTTTCGCGTTTTCTACTGTAAAAACCTCTATCGTCCCTTTTAAAGAAGGTTTTCACTCGAGCCATCCTTCGACTTATTTTTCTTTGGGGCTCCTATTTTTTTTTTTTTTTTTTTCTCGTCTTCTTCCTTTTGTCGTATTATAAAGGTCAAAATGCTTCTATTGATCGTTTATAGCTTTCCGCGCTTAGACCCGAAAGTGCTGGACCTTCAGGATGGGGAACGGAGCGAGGGTTGGCGAAAGAGAGAAAGAGTTGTAGGGATGGGTGTCGTAGAAGCGAGACGGGCCGAGGTGTCAAACCCGGGGTCTTTCCAACAACAAGAACAATTGGAAGAAGCGAAATCGCTTTTCCAACACTACACTACACCCTCCTTCCTTTTAAGCACACCGTTTCTCCTTCCTCTTAGTATTTCTTTTCTATTTTTTATTTCTTCTTCTTTCCGCGAGATCCCGTCCGCATCTTCTATTTTTTCCTCGATCGTTCTAAGCGTTCTTTTTTTGTTTCGCGCATCCTTGGCGCAACAAAAGGAAATAATCCTTTTTTTCGAAGGCATTCCTGAAAAACGGGCGACCGATATCTATGGGATTCTTTTTCGGAAGTAGGAGAGGGGGCGAGCAACCTTTTTTTTCCGTCACCTATACGTAGTCTAATTGAAAATGGGATTTCTTTTCTATTTCTCTCTACGTTTTTTCCCAATCTTTCCATCCTCCAACGTTGGTGTCGTTTCTCTTTGGCACGGGTGTATCTACCAGGACCTCCGGACCGGCTCGAGAGTTGTTTCGTGACCAATTTCACGACGGAAACCATTACCGTGGAGTGTCAACCGGGAGACAACAATGGGTTGCCTCCCAGCTATTTCATGGAACTCTATAATACGGACACCGATAAACTCGAGAGGAACGTATCGAGGCCGGATTCTCCCAATTTTCACATCGACGGCTTACCACCGGGCACGCAATTCAGCGTCGTCCTGTACGCCGCCAACGTTAAAGGCAGGAGCGACCCCTTCACCCTAGCCACCGCCACTAAACCAGCCGCCCAAAAACAAGTCGGTAAGAGCCATTGTCTATTTTCAGTTATGTAGGTTTTAATATTGTGGAGAATCAACTTGATTGCAAAGTCACGATTCGTTTAGAAAAAAGTTTGCGCTTCCAAACTTAACCTATTGTAGAATGAGTTAGGGTTTATGATGTTTTTAAACTTTTGCAAAAAAAGACAGTCTTCCAGAACTTTCTAAACTCATCTGTTTTTCCCCTATTTGAAATACCTCAATTCTGGTAACAATTAAATATTGGTTATCTAGTTATTACGTATATGTTTAACCACAAATAGTTTTAAATTTTCAACCAAAAGGAAACGGTACTTTATTCTCACTCATTTCACGTTCTATCCAATTTACATCTTGGATAAATTTTAACGAGACCACCCAGTTAAAGTTTTGTTGCGGTGTATGAGGGGTGGGAATGTTTTTAGTATTTTTAATGTAAATTTCGTCTATACTAAACCGTCTTAATCGAGTTCGGATACGTAAATTAGAAACCCGAGTTTTTCAATTACGGGCGAAGAGAGCTTCTCCAGTTTTAAAAAAGGATAAAACGTTGTGAGAAAAAAAATCAGAAACGATTTCATTTGAATAAGGGAAGAATTTAAAGTCAAAAACGCGAAAAGTTCGTTTAAAGTTTCACCCCGCGCGATAAAATTCAATTTGCAAGCCAGAGAAATTTTTATCGCGCGCGCACTCGAAAACTCTCCACCATCCCTCTATCCTCTTGAATAAAAAAGCGTATCCAATATCAAAAGACTCTACTTATACAACGCTAGCTGGCTAGAGGACGAAATTAAAAAAAAAAAAAAAAAAAAAAAAAAAAAAACCACGAGGATAAAAAACAGTAAGTTTTTCCTTGGCTCGTAATTTTCTCGGCGCGTTCGCGATCAAAGCGAAAAAAAACTCGTTTCAAATATCTCTAAGCTTCGAAATACCCCTTTCAAACCCCAAAAAACCGTGATACGATCGAGGGGCCGAACCTTTTTCTTCTTCGCTTTTCGCCAAGAGAGAAAAAGAAGAAGAGAAGGCGGAATAGTGGAGGGGTGAAAAACCTTATTGGCGAAAATAAAGTCCGCGAGCATAAACACTTTATGATGAAATTCCAGGAGGGCCAAATTACGTTTGTGATTAAAGATATAAGGAAGGCGCAAAGAAGTGGCGCGTCTTCTACACCGCGTATGTACCAACCACCGTCTCTCTTCTTCACCTTTCCTTCCCGAAGCTTATATATCCTTGAGGTTTTTTTTTTATTATAGTTTTCCCAATTTATTTCTCGCCTCGAATTCCCTCATCTTTTTATCACCCCTAAGTTTTTTCTCATCCTCACCGAGAAAGCTGAAGCCCCGAGTTATTGAAGAAACAACACGCCTCCTGGAGTTTTTCACGAGTTCGTATATATACTCTTAAAGGTTTTTTCGAAGACACGTATCCAATTGGGCTCTTAGTTTAGGTAGCGAGGTAGTAGTTTTGGAGCCGTGAGAGTAAAGCTTGTGTTTTAATAAATGTTAGTTTTAAGCTTAATCTCGGATCTTGAAGAGCTTTAAAAGATACCTATAGGTTATATTAATCCAAATAGGTTATATTTATTATAAAATTTCACGCGTTTCTCTACCTGAAGATAAAGAACTCATTAAAAACTAAATATCGTTTTGCAGGAGTATTACTATGGGATTTAACTTTTGTAGCGCGAGAAATATGTTTCAAATATGCAAATACCCTCTTGAATTCTGCTCTATCTGGAATATCAACACCACAAAATCGCGTGGTTTTATTTATAGAGTATCCGTCTTGTTTTTTCCCTGTCCTTCCGAATTTTTCTTCTTCAGAGAAGAAGAGGGAGGAGACGCGAGAATATATATCCGTATAATTCTTAGTTGTCTTGGAGATAAGGCGATTTTCACAACCGCAGGTTGTAACAAAAGAACTAACCTTTCGGATATAAAACGCTTCAATCCTTGTACCCCCTTTTATCTTCACGGGCGGCGAAATATATATATATATATATATATATATATATATAAATATAAAGATAGAAAATGGACACAAGGGGTTATGAAAAACTAGCTATCATTTTTAGTCTTTCGTTTTATAAGGTTTTGTAATCGGTATAACCAGGAGTATATTAGAAATTATCATTGGATTAAAACTTTCAATCAAAAGGACTTTGCAGCTGACTTTATTAGACACTAATTATCTGGAAGGTGAACTTTCTAACTCGTTGCACCCCAAAATTTTGTGTGTTGTTTGGTTTTAACTTGGAATTGGTATAAACCTTGATATATACTTCAGTTAGTCTCTAATTAAAAATAACGAATATAGATCCGGAAGAGAGTGTATATTAAAATTTGTGGAACTATTTTCAGGGTAGTAAAGCGGTGCGAAACTTTGTTGTTACTAGATTTTAATTACGTTTCTTATTTCCCCTCAAGTGGGGTACGTTCTTATATACACCTGGTATAACTCTTAGGTTTGCAAGAGAACGAAAGATACAAATAGTTTGAGATTTAGTAGAGCCTAGTTTTTTACAGATATCGAATAATACTCGAGTATCTATAGTTATTAGGATGGTCCCTGTCTCGTTATCAAAACTCGCGTAATATGTTAAGGTAGCGTTTAAGCGGCTTTGTACTATCTGGTTCATAAGCACCGGCTTTGAACGCTTCAAGATCTCGAATATATGGCTATTTACTCTAGGCAAGTTAAGAGCGTGCTCAAAAGACGCTCATTGCGCCATTGCGCATTGCCAAATGCCCTCGGCGTGGTTATACGATAGCTAAAGTCACTGATAGGCTCAAATATATATTCACCTATTAGTTTCGACGGAGAAACGGGATGGAATTACATCGTGTATATTTAACGTATTCCATTTCGAGTTCGCAACACGTGTTAAGCTAGTTTAATCGTTATTTCTATGATTTGTTGACGTGGGAGCGTGGGTTTTGCTCGTGCTGCCAACTCCAGATGGAAATATATTATAGATAAGTTTACCAAGTTGCGGGGTTTCCTTAAACCTGTCTGAAAATATTTGGCTATATAAACTTTAAATCCTTATAAATGTTATAATTAAAAATTAACTAAATTTGTGACGTCCAACGAGTGAATGAATATATATTTAGTAATGGTACGAGTATGTAAGTTAAACAATATGAAATAATCACAATATTTAGATTATATGACTGGGTTTTGAGAAAAACACAACGGGAGTTTAAATATTTAAGAGGAAAAATTAGATTTTCGCGAATTTATAAAGATTTTAATCAAAATTTTAATTCGTTATTTAGCCAGGTTCACACTCGAAACTTCGTAAACGTTTCTCTCACCAAAATCACAAAATCTCTATGAATAAATAATAGTAAAACCACAAAATGTTTCCCAAATCTAGCTTTGAAATAACAACATCTCATTTGCAATTTAGTCCCTCGAGACTTTAAGTGTTTAAGAGTTTTGGAAAAGATGAAATAGAAGACTTTTAAGGTTAGCTCTCTACGTCATTTGTCAGAAAATTAAATTATCAGCTTGAATAGTTAATTTAAATATTGTAAACTGGTAGAAAAAAATATTCAAAGTACTTGTTGTGAGCGTAGCTTTGGTAGTGTCTATATTTAAATTTTGTATAATTTATAACCTTTTCGTGGAAGTCATAATGACTTAAAAACAAGGCTAGTTATTGAACTATCGCTTTACGATATACGACTCTACTTTTGGTAATAGCGGGGTGTGTTCCGTATAATTATTTTTAGAGAGAGGTTTTACTCGGATAAAATTTTAAAAAGGGAAAGGGAAGAAATACGAGCTTGACTCTTAAAACGTTTCGGATATTTTCCCAGAGCGCCAATTTCGAATGACTTAGGATTGGCGAGGGAACGTCACTCAACTAACTAGAAGCTGTAGTCCCAAAACTCCTAACGTATATTTTATATATATAAAAAGGCTTTTAAGGTTAACGGTTTTATATTATTTACGTCAAAGTACTAAGCTCTATAAAGGTACTATACTGCACAGAGGCTTAAAGAAAAAAATACCGTTAGTCCACTTATATTTTCTCCTAGTACCTAACTTCGTGAATTTTACATTAGTCACTTTGGATCGATAAAAAAAAGCGAAATGGTATAAATGAAGATAGAGAGGTTTCAAAACCCTTCTAGTCCCCTTCTTCTAATACCCCTGAAAAGCCGGTTTGAAAAATTCGACGCGCTAATCCTTAAATTTTAGAAATAAAGATAGTTTACTCGTGTCTCGAAGCCAATATAATGACTAGTAAGGAGAAAGAACCGAATACTCTCCCAATTTTTACTCTATTGGCTCCTTGAAAGTAAACGGAAGCGTCAAATTGGTATAGTTATAAATTTCTAAATTGTACGGAAGTCCCATTAAACGCCCTTTAGAACTTAAAAGAGAAAGAGTATAGTAGTCAGCTAAAACATCAAAAGGCGAGCGACTGACTGGACTTTTGAAAATGAGAAAGTAATTCTTTGTAATATAAAATTCCAACTTCAAGTTTTGCAAACTTATTTTAGGTAAGGACACGAACACGGGTTTAAGTCCGCTACTGGGAATTTTCACCGGAGTAATTTTAGCCCTGGTGGTGGGCGCCGTTATAATCGTCGTTGTACTTCGATACCGAAGACAACAAAAAGAAAGAGGTATTAATCGAAATCGCGAAAGTTTCGATTCGTATATATTTAATAACAAAATTCTTTAAATTTCAATTTTGCAACTTTTCAGAAAATCACAGTGACGAGGGAAAGTGAGTAATCCAAACTCGCGTAATTCTCCTCGAAACTTTAGATAAATTCGACCGACCCTGTAAGATTAATAAATTTTTCACGAAGTTCTAAGTTAGACTACGGGGTGTTTATATTAACCCCCTGTAGTTGAATCTCGTGTCGAAAAATGAAGAGACTTTCTCTCGGACTCCGCGTAATTTTATTTCTAGTTTCCCCGCGTCGCGTAGAGGTCCGAGTGGGAATTTAAGTTCTGATTGGGAAAAGTCGAATTCAGGCCTACGTATATATTTACTCCCAAAGCCATTACCCAGAAGAATTAGGGACTGTTAGGCCGACAAAGGGCGAAACATCCCCAGCGTGACCCGGGTTACTCCATATATTTGGTTTCTCCCACCCCTTCAAGGCAGATCGTCTTCCGAAGCCAAATCGGAGGGGAAGGCATTTCCATCTTCTCAGAACAGTCCAGATGTGGTCCCTTTGAGGAGTGAGTATTATGGTAAGCCATCAGTACAGAGGCCGGGAATTAAGCTCATCTCACGCCCCCCTTTAATTCGCCCCTTTCTCTCTCTCACTTTCGCTCTCGTATAAAGTTGGCTTGGCTCAAATTTTGCGCCCTTAATCCCTTGATAAGGGCCGCTTCAAAAGCCTTTTCGATCCAATACCATCTTTTACTTCTTTTTATTTTCCGAATGAAACCGCGAGAAAAATCGAGATCTCTCGCTGAAGAGAGAAAGGAATCAAACGATTCGATAAAAATAAAAACCATTTCCAGGAATTCATCCCTTTTAAGGGGAAACTCCAATCTAAAGATTATTTAAATACGCCCGTATTTGAAGTTCGAGAGAAACTATAAAAATTTTATTCACTTCGCGACGAAATTATTTTCGGGTTGGAGTTTCTCTTTAAAAAACATTAAATTCGGATAAAGCTTAAATTTTCCGCGCCTCCTAAAATGGCCACCAATTAATTTTATTTTCCCATTTCCGGGGGTATCTCATTACGGTGTTGAATTCAAACTTAATCGTTTCGATTTAATATTGTTTTTTGGTCGAGCAACGATGGCCTATTAAATTTACCCTTGTTTTTCTTTTTTTTTTTTTTTTTTTTTTTTAATCGCGTTTTATTTTGCCTTTGGAAAGAATTGGCGATAAAGATGTAACTTATTTTGATTCAGTTCTTTCGTGTGTACTCCTCCAGATAATTGGAATCAAGATCAAGAATGGTATCCCGTACGATGCGTTAAGGCGACTCAAAAATATTATGACAATCTAAATTCCAACGACAGGAGATATCACGAAGTCGAGATGAACGTTTATCACGTAAGAAATGTCGACACTCGATTGAGATATAGTTTGAAAAAAACAAGATGGGCCGTAGGGCTACATTAGTTACGCAACGTGCAATCTCGTTTAGGTTAATACCATCTAAATAATAGAATTAAGGCTATTTTTACCGAGGAAGAAAAAAAAAACTTTTAACAATTTTCCGCTGCAAAAACAATTTTTTTTTTCTCTTAGAGAATGAAGTGAAAATCAGCCCTTAAATTTAATTAGAGGTGAAATGGAAACTTTCTTTCGTTGCGAGTTTAAAAATTCACAAATTTAGCGCGTGTAAAAACGCTGCCTTTTTCGCGCTAGTCTAAATTATTATTTAAGGCTTCAAAAACGAAATAGAATAGATTCCCTTTGAAAATAAAATAGAACGAGGTGAAATGGTTACTTGTTTACTACCGTGGAGTTTAAAAAAAATACGGTTTTTCCATAAATTTTAAAACGACCTAGGAGGATAGTCCTGGAGCAACTTTCTAGCGTAAACGGTTTAGGCATTTTCAGGAAAGCGATGTGAAAAAATTTGAAAATTTATTTCTGAGCCCTAGGCGTGCCCACGGTTTCTTTAGTCGGATTTTACTATAAAGGCGAGGTCGTCTATGATTTCGTAAGAATTTTACCAAAAATATATAAAAAAGAAAAGGAAAAAGGCGGTAGGTTGAGGCGTCAGAGCGGTTGGTTAAAATCCCTGGGCGCGAAAAAATAAAAGAGAAAGGAAGAAAGATGAAATAAGAAACGAAATCTTTCTAAAGGATTCTCAAGAGATTCCGTCGGAGGAAGAGTCTCATCACCGCCTGTACGTGGAGCAACCGGGCTTCCAGACTCACCACTTGCCTTACCAGGACAGGGACGAAATTCAGTGGCCCGAAACGCTAGTCGATAGCGAAAGGCGTTACAGAGGTAGGGGTCCCGCCGACGTGACCAACGCACCGTGCAGCTCCTATTACGACGAGATGGAGGTAAGTCCGCGTCTTTTTCTCAACCCCGCATCTCCGACGTCCTAAAAACCCCGAAACCCTAAAAAAATGGCTCCCAAAAAAAAAAAAAAAAGTAAAAATCCGAAAAGATTTCTTCGAGGAAACGAGCGTGATAAAGTTTCGCGACGTGATTCAAAGTATTTATCCTTTACTATATATACGAGTATACCTCACTCGCATCCTAGAAAGAGACCGATATTCTTATTGGAAACCCTGGTTTAATCGCGGTAATTTTAGTTCATTTTAAGTTTGAAATCGACAGTATAACGAAGAAGGGTCCGGACTCGGGGAGGATGGAGAGAAAGAGAAAAGGGGGAATATAAATCAAAATTAATCGCGCTTGGTTTACGGACTTTCCTTTTGTATTTCGGGACCTATATATCTCCAGGGAAAGCCGAGTTCGCGCGAGCGACAATCGTTCAACTTTTCCGCCGGGGTAAAGCCTAAAATATGAGATATCAAGAGGCGAATCTCTTAAGTGACAAATCGTTATTTGTCGAGAAAAGAGACGGGACGCGGGGACTATACGCCGCGTAGATTTCAAAGGATGGCGGAAGCGACGGGAACCGTTCTAATCCTTTACTCGTTTTCGACTATAGCCCGAGCTAAAGCTAATAAGGAGCGAGAGAGAGACGAAATTAGTTTGGGAAAACTTGTCCTAGATAAATTTTCGGCAAACAAGGAGTAGCGCCAAAGAGAGCGAGAGAGGAAGAGAAAGAGGGGCGAGGTATGGCCGGAGAAGTTTATTAATTCCGAACGAGGTTGATGGCGCTGGCGCGACGGAGAAATACCTGTTTGACCGAGGAAATGAATGGCTTTAGTCGAGAGGAAGCTAAAGAGGGAAAGGGTCTGGTTTCGTCGAATGAATTATGCTCGGATTACGGATTTCTTCGTTGTTAAAAAATCATCAATCTAACCACCAAACTGCGTCATTCGCGCGTCTATAAAGCCAAGTATCTCGCGTTTCGAGTTCCAAATAGTTTCAAAACTGATGAAAAGAAAAATATTTCAAATATATAAGGTGTTAAAATCACGTTAATCTTAAATTTCCAAGCGCCTTTCCGATATTGTATGGTAAACAAATCCTTCGCGTGTTTCTGAAAAACTACGGTAACCACCCTTTCCTTCTTTCTTACAATTAGTATCGTAATTAATTTTAGAATGCCATTATAGTTTCTTAGTAGATAATTAATAATATATAATTAATTCTACATTACGCGAGTAATTTGTCAGCACCTACAAAGCTTTATCCCTTTATCTCTACATGTTTTGTTTGCTTAGCGATAACGGGAGCGTACAGCCTTACGCTTGTTGAAAAGTTAAGTTGTATTGGAATTGATTATATAAAGAGAAGCAAAAATCAGGAAATACCAAAATTAATTAATGCATCGTGTATATAATATACGAACGTGATTCAATTGACTTATTTTGTTAAGTTTTCCGTCATTATTTCCATAGTGCTATGCATCCGTAATTAAAACGTATCCCCAAAATAACGAGGCTGAAAGGGATAGAAACCGTTGCCTTTGAATTTTACGATATTTATTTAAAAATATATATTAAGTTGGGATTAATTAAACTAAAGAACTTTCCTTTTTGATTTGCCTATCATATGTCGAGCGTCATGATAAACATTAGCGCATGAAATCTTCCTCCAGATGAATAAATTAAAGATATACGTCCGTCCCGCGTAATAAATAATGATTCGCGCAATGAGAAACCAAAAGTAATTATAGAAGAAAATGTTTCCAACTCAATTTTTCGTTTCAAACAAAACAGTTTGAGAAAAGCGCGCGACCTAGTGCACGTATTCCTTAAAAAACGAATGAGCTGATTAGTGACGGGTTTATTAGCGCTTCTTTGGAGCTAATTAGAAATTCCGATACGGGGAGTGACCTTACTTCGGTTAATACGTCTATAACTTATCTAATATTTATCTCAAAGTGAAAAAGAGAAATGGAAATTTGGTGCGAATTAGTTATTTTTACGTTAGAATGCACCTTTAAAACTGCAGGATGAAACTATGCCCTATATACAACCTAGCTTAGAATAAAACTAATCAAAGAGAACAGGTTTTCTATATCTTATTACACTATTTAATAAATGTTTATTCTGTTATTTTTCTTTCCTTCGTATTCAATTATCTCATTCTCATAAATAAACACGCAGGTTCCTCCATGGCCGAGTCACGACGTAAGAATAAAATCGACCATGATTTAAAATATATGAAAAACTTGTACCAGCTGTGCCGGATATATGTGAATTACCGATGAGCTAATATAGGGTATATAACAACGCTCGCGCTACCCTCAAAAAGTGGGGAAAATACATATATAAATATAAATATATATATAAATAAATAAATATAAAAAATAGAGGGGAAAAATTGTGGAAAAAAAAAAAAAAAAAGATGACGAGCGTCCATTGGAAGAAGAAGAAAAAGTAAAAAATAAAAAAATAAATAAAATAAAAATAAGAAAATAACGCAAAAAAAGAAAACCCGTCGCGATGAGTTCGCAGTGATATTCCTACTCAATCCGCGCGAGTTTCAGCGCCAAGGTTTTAAGCGCCACTATAATACCATACTACTACAACTACAACTAAAACTACTATTAGACTCCCTCATTTCTATTTGCTATCGATTGAAGTCAGTGACAGTAGCTAGAAAGAAGGGGGAACGTTTCTACTGAAGATAGAAATAAAAAATAAATAAAAAAAAAACACACCCAGGATCCTTTCCCCAAACGCAACTCTCTCAACAGAGTGAATCGTGATTTTTTTTTATCTTTAAACCTCCCCCCTCAAATTTTATCTTTTATTTTTCTCTTCCATGCGTTCTTTTTTTCTTTACCATTTTGATTCACAAACTAGATAAAAAATTCCCTTAAATGTCGAGATAAAAAAATTTCCAACGTGTTTTAAAAAACTCTTCTAAAACACCGAAACATTTGCGAACATCGTATGTGTGTAACGAAAGTGAAAATAATTTTGAGAATGAAAAAAAAAAAATCTTTCTCATCTTCCACAGCAACGAGGATCAGTTTAAAAGAAAAGACGTCGTACGAAAAAAAAAAAAAAATAATAATAAAAAAAATACTAAAACGATTTAGTTGTGCCTTTTTAAAAAAAATTCGTAATAAAAAATATATATAATGACTTGAAAGCTGATGCTTCTGGTCGCGACGAGCGTGTGGGATAAAAAGAAATGTGCGTGAAAACAACGCGTTACGAATATAAAAGAGAGAGAGTCAAATTATAATAAATAAAAAAATAAAAACTTTAAATGTTTTTAAAGATAATACGAATTTAAATGGAAAATGAGCTATTAGACAATGTTAAGAAGTATAAAAATTATAATCAGGCGATTATAAAATTGTAGGGAAAGAACATTCAGGAATAGAGATTAATAAAAACTGTATATTATCGATATAAATATCGAATTTTAAAGAAAAATTGGTTTTTCAGTTCATATTATATAAATATACCCTCGTCTGCTCATAGACAAAAATTTGTACATAAAAAACATTTCGGAAATTATTTCTTCTAAGAAGAGATGCGATTTCATTATAATACGCGTAACCACCCTGTTCCCCAAATACCAAATTTAATTATACCCCGCCCATTTCTTAACGAAACGAACAAGGATTCCAAGTAGGACAAAGAAATCGCCAAATCAAACGTCCCAATTTCCCATAAATATATATTATAAACTGTTGTAATACGGACTATCTACTATACGAGAGCTAAAGACTAACTTAATTTCATCTAACTCTTTTTAGATAACACAAAACCAAAGGTCGATTCTTCTATCGTAGTTGCCGAAATTAAGTCCAAGATATAATTGACTTATATATTAAAAGAATCACAGTTTCGATACAAAGGGGGAAATTATTATAAAACAACCCGAAAACGCGGTTATTATTATAACGGGCGTCCGACGTTTCCGTGTTTAGAAAAAAAGAAATATCGAATAAAACGAAAAAAAAAAAAAAAGCAAATAAAATCGCGATTTTGTGTTTTAGGGGTAAATACAATTAATAAAACAAAAATAATAGCATTTTAAGCTTTCTCATTCCATAGAATTAGGTTAAAGAAAATAATAATATTAAATACAATGAAATGGATTAAGAAAAACACGATATTAATCAATTATGATAATAAAGATCTGAGAAAAGAAAGTAAACTAATCGACATACGTGTTAAATTTAAACATAAAAAAACAAAATTAAATAAAAATTAATAAAATAAAATATATATATATATCGCGTAAAGATCGACTACATTCCATCATTCTTGGGTTTTCATTGTGTAAAGACTGATTTTTCCACGTATTTTTGTTACAAATAATAAAAAAGGCGTTTAAAAACCAACCCAATTTCGTTCGTTCCATCGATTTGTGTTATTCTTTTCTATAGAAAGTAGCCCGGATCAAAGGAAAACCGATAGCCAGCCTGATGCAGTATGGAAAGCGAATCGAAAATTAAATTTTTCGTTAATCCTCGCTCAACGCGCGTCTTTGAAGAATTTTACAACTACACCCCTTTCTCTCTCGCACTCGGCCCAATGGTCCCCCCTCTTTGTAAAACTTTTTTAGTTTTTCGACACGATGCTGGGTTGAAGCCCCCAAAAGCTCGATTTCGGAGAGAGGGGAAAATATTATCGATCCTTACGTTTTGGAACTCTTGGCTCGAAGCCAAACAAATTCCCCCGTTTAGTTCGCTTTCCATCCTTACCCCTCTAGTATTGAAACTACAGTCAAAAACCATCACGAGTTCGCAACACGTATAAGCTGGGTTAACCTTCTATTTCTAACAGCGTTTAATAAGAAAATACAATGGAATCCTAACATTGATAGCGCTGAAACTTTCGTATTGAACTCAGTTGACTGTATACAATATGGGGTTGTGTAAAAGAGAGGAGGGTGGGGTTCTTCTCTCCCGGCTGAACGATTTTTGGTCGTCGCCAACGTTCGTTCGTTTCTTCCCCCCGAATAATAGATATTTTGGGGGGGAGATCCCCTCGGTGTCCTATTATATCTCCAACATCATTTTCTTAAACGATAAGCTAGTCCCTTCGACGACCGAACGTCGAAGAGAAATGATTTAATATTTCCATGTAGGAACTACGGGAGTAGTAGGGCAGGAAAGGGACGGTTTCGTATATATATATATATATATATATATATATATAAAATTGATGTTTCTCCTGTTAGAAGGATAAACCAGGAAAAATTCATAACTTTATGTATAAAATTTTGTATACGGAGTTTTCGTTTAGTAATAAATTGATTTTGAATATATATAATATTATATATACAGAGAAAATTAATTAAAATCTTTCCTTTCTTCCTTCCGAGTTGAAAACCGTCAACAAACGAAGGAATTCTTATAGTTTCTCCGAGTCTCTCGCAACTATTTACAGAAGAAAAGCAACATTTCCTCTATCACTGAAACTGATATTTCGACATGTATTTAACCCTACCTTCTCCATATATCTATACACCCCAATTTCCTTCCAAATCGACCCTTCTCCCAGGGTATTCGTCTCTCTAACAAAAAAAAAAAGGTCTTCTTCTTATACGTTAGCTCCAGGGATAGCATTCGGTCGTGTTTGACTAGTTCTCTCCTAAACCGATAAGGGACGGAATGGGAGTGGGTTATGTCCAACATTTATATTACTTTTTCGACGCGCTATACGACGTTTGCTGTTGGCTAAACTATATAAGTACCAAAATCGTCCCAACCCCCCTTAAAAAAAAAGAAAAATACGGTTTACACTAGTACGTGGCTGGAAGTTTTATACAAAAACGTCGTGTCACACATTTTGGAAGAATAATGTTTCCATTTCCACGGCTCGATAAACATTTTTCAATGGAACACGTTTCTCGAGTCTTATATTAGTCTTCTTTCTTTATACCCCCTTTCTCTACCCCATCCCAAAAAGCCTCGATTCTTCGGCTAAACTCCTTCTCGAGATGAGTAAACTACTGTCAGCGACTACTTTTTCTCTACGAGGATAAACATTACGTATAAATCCGCCTCAATTTGCCACATTCTGTAAACCAAAGTATATATAGGTAGGGTATAACAAAATGACCGATGACGAAAAAAATCGCGTCGATCGCCCTCGTCTAAAAGAAAATAACGAAAAAATGGTCGAAACTAGGATCTAAATCGTTCCGAGGTTTCAGCACGTTCAAAGGAAGATTGGGATTTATATATAAGTGGTAACCGCATAAAAGGGATAATAATTAGCGTCTAAAATTAATGGAAACACAAACTGATTCTTAAAATCATCTGTCCACATTCTTACAAGGAATAGACCAAAAGGCAGAGAGAACGAAAATGTATAATGACGTCATATGTATTTATCTTAACACATATTGCTTCAAAGTCAGTGGACAGTCTGCGAGAAGATATAATAAATCTAAAAGGTAAACAGATATAAGAAAGATTGAGAAGATATTATCGACGACTTAGAGACGAAATAAAACGAAGAATCTCTTTTCGACTTGGTCGGGAATTTCTCTGATCGGACCCGCATACCAGTATACACGTGTAGAGAGTGTATACTGAAGTCTTTCAATTCTACGCTAAGCCTTAAGTATTCCTATCTGGTTTCTTTCTTGAGTCTAGCTAATGGCGTATACGTGAGAAGCTTGCCATGGCTCGTACATTCCATGATTCGTCTTCAAGGGAAATAAAATAAAATAATAATAAAAAACAACAGCGGGAGAGTCGCACCCACTTTCTCCCTGTATAGAAGTGCGGGACTAAAAAGAAACGGGTTTGCTTTGTGAAACGCTATTAGCCAAGTCTATATCGTTAGAAAAAACACAAAAGAAGAATATATATTGTAGAGGAGTGGGATTTAACTCCTTAAAATAATCACCCCGCGAGGCTAAAGAAAATCTCCGATTTTGCGATTTCAGACGCGTCTCCGACGAGATTTAAACCTATCTCTCTTATCTTCTTAATTATGGGAGAAATTGCTCAAGCGTTTCTTAAAGGGAGGTTGGAAAGGGAACGAGCTTAATTTTAATACCTTTCGAGAGGAGTACTAAGACTTAAACAGCTTGCTAAACATGGTCAAAAAACCTTATACGTTTAATATTTTTACTCGCGTATTAAGTCATTTTCTATACGAATAGAAAAATCACTTTAAAAATTTATTCGTTTTGAACTTCTATATACCGTTCTGATTTGATTTAAGATAATTAAAACTGCCTTTCTCGCTAGAATCATTAAAGATATTTCGGGAGAATAGGAAAGAGTTGGTAAAGCAGGTGGTCTTATCAACCGCCGGAAATGAGAGAGAGAGAGGAGAGAGAGAGAGAGAGAGAAGGAAAAGAGAGAAAATCGCAGTTGTTTCATTAAAATCTCCAAGAAACAATCTAATAATATACACGTAGAAATATAAAATTTCTAAGAAATGTTTATATACGTATATATAACACGAAATTAGAAAACCGGGCGCAAATTAGGTTCATATATATATATATATATATATATATGTATATATGTATGTAATGTCGGGGAAGGAGGATTCAAACCTGGAGGGCCTTTTTGGTAAACGAAATATGACCCGATGTTTAAAACATCTCGCGTGTAGTGGCTTTTGGGTCTTTTTCTCCCTCGCGGCGATTTAATTTCGGTTATCGTGGTCTTTAATCTACAGTCCAACAACGTCGCAATACGAGTAGAAATATCATTTATATACGAGCGTCATAGCCACCGGAGCTTTTACTTAAATAATAAAAGACAATACGGTGCCGGCCCTAGGAGTATTATAATATAATATAAAATAATATAATATATAAAAACATAGATGGGGAAAAGCGTCCGACAAAAAGGAAGCGAAACTGAGTAGAACGAGAAAGAGAGTTATTACTAGCGTATACAGCGAGTATTTTGGAAGGCTTTTACTCCCCCACGCTTCGTTTTAGGGATATTTCCCGAGGGTGCAATAAGGATACGACTCTTAGAGAGAGAAACAGAGACCCCTCGAGTTTCATTCGTAAACGTCTAACGGGCGGCGATATCTCCGTTTAACAAAAACCAACAAAACTCGCCTCCGTTAAAAGTTAAATTAATGTCCGGGGAACGGTAAACATAAAGAGTAAACTCGTATTGTTTAGCCCCCCCACCCCCCCCCTCTCCCGAAAGTACTCCCTCATTCCGAAACGAGGTTCGAATCGATCCTTTTTTCGGGGGTCCTAAATACGAGAGTGTACAGTCTGCGAAACAAAAATTTAAGGGCTTTTTTCCAATTAAAAGAATATTAGAGGAACAGCTAGGGGATTGGTGAAAGATAATTTGTATAATTGAATTAATTCGTCTAGACAACTAAAATGGAAAAAAATCCAACCAAAAAATCTCCTAAACTACGCACGATTTCCGAATCTCCTTAATTTAAACGCATTGCTGTAATTTGGGAGAAACGGACACCGCTTATTCTTCTATGGCGTCTAGTCAAAGATGGACCTGCGCATCTTACATAAATGTATTCAATTTATAGTTTAAACGATATCGCGCGAAAATATTACCTAATTGGCGAAAAATAGGTCAAACAGAATGGCCATATATTCTACAAATGGCGAATTATTCCCCCCGAATGGCTAATAGGTAATAACGAATGATAATATCACGTTTTGGTGAAGTGTAAATTCAACCCTTTAAAATTTCTGGGTCAGCTTATTTTTAATAGTAGAATCGATCAAAAACTACTTAATTTTCCTCTTCCCTTTAACGATTATTACGAAAAAAGATAAGTACATATCGCGAAAACCAATCGGGAATTTTCTAAATAACTCCTGTAGAAGTGTTCTACCTGCCGTACGATAATGCTCGTTGGCAAGCAACCCACCGGGCGCTCGTTATTATTAAATATTATAGAGGTTTAAATAATTTTTCTTAAACACGTACTTTTACAAAACTAAATAAAAGTTCAGTAGTACCAACGTTAAAACTCGCCAACAAATAGATTTGACCGCTGCCCATCTAAATCATTATAGTCTGGCGATAGTCTTTTTTAAACTTCAGACTTGTATTTTTCCATACAAACAAATTTATCTTCAGATAGCAAAAGCGTCCCTACTTCTACCTAGATTGAACATTAGCGTTTACTAGCCCTGTCATAAATTAACATGTACGCTACCGTAATGGTTTGAATTTAATTATGGCAAGCGAAAATGGCCTTCAATTAGACGCTTGAATGAGACGAACAGTCGAACCATTGCGGCCAGGCTATACCCCGTTATAGCCAAATATACAATTGATGATTGTCTGCTCGTAATTTCCCGCAGCAGCCTTCGCGAAATTATAAGTTTGGATATAAGAGTAAAAAATCAATTAAAATTTCAACAGCGCCCTCACAAACCTCGATAGATATAGAAGGTCAATAAGCACATGCAGATTTTTGGAACAGATACTAAGACGAAGGCGAAAGAACCGATATAGGGTCCATCTTTCAAGTTTAGTAAAATGGAAGTTGTCAGCTAAGCCTAGGTCTCGTGTTTTAATAATTTATTGATTTAAAGGGCGAGTTTCGTGGGAAATTATGATTTCTGGATATAAATCTGTTAAAAAGTGTCCAATTATTCAAAAATTATAAAACTAATCCATTATTATTAATTACTAATACGTTATAGCTTGTAGGAGAGAGATGGAGAGAAAGATATAGAGAGAGAGTTATTCGCTTTTTAAGTATTTTTGAGGGATAATGAAGACAGAAACACGTTATGTTGAATCGATTAAGTGCTTCTAAGATTACATATTTCTTTTATGTATTTATATGTAGGATTTGTTCTCCTCAACAAGACGAAATTAATGTCTTGAAAAACTTGGATAAACTTGGTCTAAAACTTTAAAACGCATCTAGATAAACGTACAATTTTCAATAAGGTTTATAAAGGTTATGAGCTTAAATTATAGTGCATGTTTAGTCTCCTCTATAAGATGCAATCAATATATATGTCTTGGAAAAGTTGAATATGCGTGATTAAAACCCTTTCATGTATAGAGACATGTACGAAATAAATTCCCACTAAGAATGTTTGGTATAATAAATAAATATTAAGAATTATCTTGGGAAAATGTTTCCACGCGATCTTTCGAATTTAATTACGTCCGGGCTTCTAAGCTCGGTACTTGGTATTCCTCGGTCCAGAAACCATGATGACCTGGCAGGAACTCTTTGACCACCCCCTTTGGGAACCCGACTTTCCCGACAAATAAAAAAAGGAATAGATTTATATTAAAGAATCTCGGAAATTGAAAAGCGGTTATACTTGTATAAGAGAATCCCGGACGGGGAAACAAATTCCCTGCGGGAAACAATAAACTTTTATATTTCGAAGTAGGAGACTAACAGGGGACGAATGACAAAACAAAGAATACCAAAAAAAAAATATATATATAAAGCTCAGTATTATCAAAGAAGAACCCTTAAGTAAACGTTGCGTACGTCAAATCAATAACGATACCGTTAACATATCAGTTTAACCTTAACAGCGTGTATAAACTAGAAGACATCCATTATCTTATACTTCGATATAAAGATAGACTAACCTTGAGCGTGCTGCCAAATCAGGCTGAAATAATATATATGTCTTAAGTACACCCGTTAAAGATTTGTACTACTTTTTTCTATATAATTTATTAGTCCGCCTTAGAATCGCCAGTTATATAATTTACGAGCTCGATAATTTGTCATTTATGTAAACACGCGATGAGGGTTTGTCTCGATCTATCTATAAATCGAGTCAGTTTAATTTATTTGAGAAATTGAAGCGGTGTTATGGAAGAAGAAACGGTCGTTAAACAGATACGAAGCTTATGTAAGATACCAACCAAGCTCAGCATCACACTTACTGTCTCAACTTTGTTAAATATAATTTAGTACGTTTTGTAGATCAATATTAAAATTTATAAGGGATGCTTTTAAATCGCAAATGAATCGATTAAGTTTTATCTTAGTATACACTCTAAAAGGATTACTCGTTTCGTATTCTCATGAGAAGTGTTCTCTTTGAGCAGCCCAAGATGGTTAGAAAGGATGTGATTTTTTTCGTTAAAATAGCTCTAATTAACCTCTAAAACATTTAACACAAATATTAAATTTCAAATAAATTATAATTTATCTGAAAGTACTCGAGTTTCAAACATCAACGATAAACCTTAATTGTTACGTCTATTTTCCTAGTTATAAATTAATTTTCATCTTAAAATAGCCTTGCTAATTTCTTCTTAGTAAATTAGGTCTATTTTAACGATAACTACTTGTTAATTTCTTCTTATAGGTCCATTTTAACGATAACTATTTGATAACTCTTAGTGCATTTTAGTTCCTAAATTATTTAAAATTTTAACATTTGCCTTAGCTTTTCGAATATATTGATTATATTTAAATATTAAGATATATTGCCTAAAGATATTTGTTTGAATTTAAACTATATGTATTAGATTTTAGCATAGATTTGAAATTTTACATATAATAAATAATAAAAGCTTTTTAAGTAAGATCTTCTGCATGCCCTGAGGGGAAGCTAAAGTGAAGACTTGCCTGAATTTGAATTAAATTTACCCGTAAAACCTGTTGAGTTAGCGCGACTGGCGATCCAAGCAAGCCCATAGAGCGTGGAGTTTATAAAAAAAAAAAGAGTATAGAAAAAAATCTTTCCCTAATCGGTAAACAACGCGCTATACGTTCAAGAGGCTCGTGCTATGAAAAAAACTCTGGCGCTGATTCTAGGAGCCACTTACGAGGAATTGAATCATAAATGATTTAGAGAAGAGAGACCAAGAGAGACTCTTATCCGTCCGTGTGGAGAACGGGGTACGCCCTATACGATATACGTCGCGCTATTTTCAAAATTGATCGGTTCCAAAGAGGTTCTTTCTGGAAATGGCGCAACAAATTGAAAGGGAGACAACGTACCAAGAGGATATAGGGGTGCACGTAAGGATGGTAAAGAAAATCAGTCTAGAACGGAAGAAACTGGCCAATTTCTTCGAATAAGTGATCTCGAAAGATTACTCTAAAAACATCAACTGGTCCTATTTACGTCTCTCAAATAAAAGTATTGGTTGAAACACATTCTCCAAATGTCAATACGTTCAACAAACATTCAATTATGATAATTAAGTAAAAAGTACTTTCAAAGTGGGTAAACGCATAACGACTTATTACCACAATCGACTTTCTTCAAATTTGAAAAACACTAAAACGAATCTGCTGACTCAAAAACTTCGTTAAAATTAGAACGATTCCCGGATTTTTGGGGCTTTAAAATGGGCAGGAAGCGCGTATATCGCAAATATCCCGAAGCTAACGATGTTATCGGATTATCTCGCTATGATGACTCGAAACCAAGTAGGGGAGGGGGGAACAAGTAGAGGATGCCACTAAAATCCCGTTAGAAATGGAAGCCTCGAGGTGAAACGAAGCGTGAATAGAAGTGGACTAGAGTTTTATCGTTCTTCCGAAATTAAGCTCGTTAAAGTTGATATCGACACGTTCCTCAATTTCGGTTCGCGGCTTTGTGTAAAATATACTTTTTATTTTCATACCCGACTTTTCAATTTGATGGAGGCGCGAAATTTCCCGAATAGAAGGATCGATCCTCTTCAACTCTCTTCTCCGCAAAATCTACTACAAATTCTCATTCGGAATAGAATTGAATGGAGTTGTATATAGGGGGAGAGTATATGATTTCAAATTTCCCACGGCAGCCGTTCCACGAACTGGTATAAGCGTATTTCGAGGGTTGTTGAAAATGAACAGAGTTTGCCACGTCGGCGTAAAGATAACGTTTCCTAGTAAAGTCTATTTCTTTTTTTTTTTTTTTTTTTAATCGAGAGAGGCATCGTTGCGTTGAATTCAACCAACAGAAAACATTTTTCGTTATATTCTCGGAGGGTCCTTTTCTACACTCACTCTAACAAACAAACGGTCGAGAAAAACTTCACCCTTCTCGTTCGTTCGCTCGCCCAACTCGGCTACGATCTACCCCTCAATGGCAATGCCTGTTTGGTATATAGAGAGTGGAGCTTTTTCTATTATCTTCGGTTCTCTTTGGCGTATCGAGGGTGTAGCGGCTACCACTCGCCGAGACTATAAACATATACAAACACACACGAGGGATCCGGGAGAAGAAAAAAAGAGTGAGCTACCTTTCCACGGATACCCAGTTCCAGCCCCAAACCCGCTACGTTTTGGTACTCTCGTATACCAGGAAGCTGGCGTAACATTTGGCCCCGGGCCAAGGGTATATAAGGATACGTACTCGCTGAAGGGGGAAACTGGAGGCTTTTTTACTCTAGGGTATACGGTATACGATATAAGAAGCGCCGATATCCTGGTTCTCGTGTACCTCGCAAATACCTTGGCGCATTTTTTAGCGTTCGCTTCGGAATGAGACGAGAATCGATATCCGAACTAGGAAAGACTGACCTCGTTTATCGGCTGAAACGTCCGAAAAAAAAAGAGAAACAAGAACCTTCTCTCCCCTCGTCGAACATCGAAGCCACATACAGCCAGTTTTTGAAATCGTTACTTGGACCACGCGTAACTAGAGATAACTTCTATACACAAATATGTTTCTCTGGCCGAACTTCGTGCCGAAATCAATCGAATTTCTTTATTTCTATTTTTTTTTATCGCAGGAGCGAGAATTAAAGGCGATTCTTCTTCCTTCAACCTTCTGTTAATGTTAAATTACCAGCCTTATTACGCGGAGCTATAAGGGAATTTTTACCGGTATCGCTATAACTCGAAACCTAACCAACGAACCCGCGATTGGATATTTCGCTTGACCTACATTCGTCGCGATTACTCGTAAAGCGAATAATTGTAAGGGTACATACCTTAAACGAAAAACTCGCGTATTCTACGAAAAACCAATTCTATACAAGACTAATACTAATAACGGTTGGGAACGCGCGCGTCCGTTCGGGGAAATAATCGGGTTAATTACGGTTGCGAGAGCCCCGCGAGACCCCCCGAAACATCTTTCCAGTTGAAATCTTACACTGCGGGGACGGATAAAAAGAGAAAAAATTTGTAGGGGATGGAAGAGCCGAAGAAAGGGAAGCCAAGCACCGTGCACGCGGGAGAAAGAGAGTCTGATTAATTCTTTTTTGATTGGAGGAACAGGGGAATGGCGTGCCCTGTCAAAATTAGCTTTCCTCTTAGGCCGCCTTCTTCTCTTTGACTGAATAGGACCGTTGCTTTTTTTCACGTTTCCCGAGTGGCACGGTGACCGTCTTCAGCGCCGGAAGAAAGTCTAAGGGTGCGCGTCATACAGCCTCGAGGATACTTTAGCTCCGAATCCGGGTCAAGTAAAAACCAATTTGGAATGTCCAAAGAAGATGCTTTTCCGTCATTAACCCGACTTAAGAAAAACTAAACTTACATACTTAGAAGCTCGAATGAGATATACGTTGATTAAGGTAATACGTTGACGTTTATATTAAGACTAACAGACATAACGAAGGATCGGAAAATAAGCTGTCATAGTTAATAATCACACCGTAATGATACAAAAAAATCAAAACTAACCTACTTATTTTAATAAAAATGTAATTAATAAAATTATCGTCAATTTTACGCGTATCTCTTTAATTTCACTGTCCAATTTCCTAGATAATTTAATCAGTCATAAAGTAACCTTCAGCGTAAACTAAATACACTCCACTCTACGTTGAGCATAAACTCTCGACCAAACTAAACCCAATTGAAAAGGTTTGTTTGCTTATACGTATATAGAAAATTATACGGGTATGTATATCGTCTAGAGGATCACTTCGGGTCGGTTTTTAGGTGGATCCTATTTTGGAACGAAATTGACGAAGCTCAAACAATTCGGTTCCGCTATTGCCCGCTCGGACGAAGATAGAAAGGAGGGACCAGGCGGTAAACCTAATTCGCCCCGGTGAGCAGCGACAAGGGTGTCCACGCGTGTGCGTGCTGGAAGCAATCTCGCGAGAAAAGGCGAGGGAGGAAGGTCGTGCGGTTTCCGCGGGGGTCAGCAGACCGTCTTTGGTTCCCCAACACGAGGCTTATTTCGAGAACCCTTCTAAGGACGACGAGACGAACGATATTTCTTTAGTGCCTCTAGGATGGGCAACTTCTTCAAGGGGGAGGAGTGGGATTGGACGGATAGCTGAGCAATCAATCCAACCCAGCTTGATTGACCTACTACATTCGGGAAATATATACATTTCAAAAAAGCCAACTATTTTATTTTTTTCTTCTGGAAGGATGTCTAAGCGTAATAAACCGAATAAATAAAGTTAGGCTCCTAACCATAATATTAGCTCTAGGGTCACCGTGGGTGGAATCTCTTATCCATCCAAAAATTAAGCTTATAATATCCGGAAAACATGTTTAAGTAGAGGAGAAATTTCATGAACAGAAAGTCTCTAAATTAAACAATTTCTTAGTGAGACTAGGCCTAGTTCTTTAATATATTTTTTCTCTAAATTACGTTTGCTTTGAATAATGACCCTTAGGGTCTACGGGAAAACCCCTTTCGGCTTCCCTCGATATAAAAAAAATGTATTCCTAGCTCTCTACGCACGAAGAAGAATTACTTCGGTATCTTTTTTTAAACCTCGCGTACGAAGGCGTATTAGGAGAGGGCAGCGAGGAGAGGAAAAGAGAAAAGCATGGTTGCCCAAGCGAATTAAACTCCGTGAGAGGGAGGGGAAAAGTCTTGACCTAATTGATAATTTCCATTCTACAGCGAGAGATCAAGCTAGCTCGTATTAAAGAATGATAAAAAAATGATCACTAGTCCAGAGAGAGCTAGGGCTGGGAATTTATTGCGTGAGTATATTATGTATAGATGACTCATAGGAGAAAAAAATCCTTCAAAGTTACCATGTCATATAATTCTAATCAAAACCAAATGGAATTAGAATAGTATAATAGTAATAAAAATTCAAAATCAATTAAATATCTATAGAAAAATTATGATTGACTATTTATAAACTTTAACCAAAATATTCCGCCATTTTAAGTCATCCCTAAGTTCTATAATTAAATATTTTGCTGACATTTTTGGGATTTTTTCTCTTGAAGTTACTTAAAATGAGCCTTATATAACCCAAAGTGTAAAAGTTTGAATATATTGTTAATGGTATGAACAAGTTCGGATAAAAACAGTGAGAAAATGCGGTCTTGATGACCGCTAATGAAATATTAATCAATCGAATTCCCGCGGGAAATTTACATCGAAGTAATGGACGATCGACATCCGGTTTCTCGGAAAACAGTCGGTCGTCCTGAATATGATATATTTCCGCAGTCATTCACCGGGCCACGAAAGGAACTAGCGTATAAGCTATACGAGCTACATCCTCCTGGATTTTTGCGTTCCTACGCGGTTTTAGAGCGTCGATAACTAATTATCGGCTCTACCTCCGGAATTAAAATTCCGCCGGCACAAACGCCTTCCAACTAATAACAACGTTCGTTATTGGAAATTCGCTGAGGTTTCGAACTATAAACGGATCAATCGGCAAAACAACCTAGTAAGCTAGAGTTCGAGTCAAGAGAATCCGAAAACCAGGTTTTCCTATAGCTACGGGGAATTAGTTATATAGCTAGGGGTATATGTATTTCCGAGTTGATTAATTTTACGCCTTAATTGCGGCCCAAAATATCAAGAGGATCAGTATCGGGATGAAAAGCCAAGATTATACCTCGAGGGGGGAAACTATATCCGATTTCGGGGACAGATTAACCATAAAAGATTCGAGAAATAGACTACTAAGCGAACATATATAAAGGGAATGTGAAATGAACTTTCAAGTATAGTATTAATTGGATTATTTAAGCTATAGTCTTAGAATAAAGGGATAAAATGTATATCTCCACTTTACGAAACTTTACCTTCCGTTTAAATTAATAATTTGAAAAGAGTTTCGTCGATAATTGAATGGTTAATTATTTGCAATTAAATGTAATATAATAATCGCCTTATATAAAGATTTTACAGATCCTATTAAAACTAAATTGATTTTTGCTTTTTATCCCCATTTACGTCTGAGGTCCGGCTAAATATAGCCCCGAAGTTGAAGTGAAACCTAAGCTCCTCTAAAAAATGTCAAAAAAAAACTTGGATAAAGAGTTTTTGTATCCAGGAGGAATTATAGTACGTATTGTGGGGCGGGACCTCGAAAGAAGGAAAGAATTTGAGAATCGGAGAAGAAGAAAAAGTAGAGAAATAAAAGCCCGCGGGAGGCGTTGGAGTTGCTACAAGAATATGGAAATATGAGCTCAGTTTTCGGGTTGACCGCTCACGCGTATCCAGCGTCCGATCCCCGCGGAGTACAGAGCGAGTTCGAAAAAGAAGATTCGCGCCAAAAAAAGATCAGTGAAATAAGAAATGATTTCTGCAAAAGGGACTACGGGTTATTTCGATGAAAAAAATGGAGGCCAAAGCCAAAATAAAATATATACACAACCTAGCTAGCGCGACTCAAAAGTTGGAGATGCGAAACGAACAAATATCTAAAACATTTTCCCCATTTCTACGAACCCAAAAAAAAAAGTAAATAAAATATAATAAAAAATATGACGGGGACGCGCTAGGGTATGGGAGTTTGTAAAAAAAAGTTCGGTAGACGTAAAATGCCACCCGTAAGAAAAGTATTATTGGGTGAGAGTTTTTTTTTACGCGACCCTAAACAGGAAATAGCTATATACAGTCGATATTACAGTTTCTCGAACAATTTTTTCGTTTATAGCGTTATCCCCTCTGGAAAACTCGAGAATAGCTGTAAAGGATGAACGCGAATCTGGTCGAGATATTATTTTCTTTTCACAAAATTTCACCGAAGAAATTGAAAGGAAGCGAAACATCGATGACATAACGCGACATTCCCCCCGTATACGTAGCTCCCCGCGCTAGTTTTTCTTTATACGGTGTTGCATATTTTATGGAGATTTTTATCGAACGGTCGAATACGAGGCACTCGAGTTCTTCATTGACGATGAGGTCGTGACAAAAAAAGGCGTACAACTCGGTTATTTCGTTGCCCCTCCCCTTTCCCCGGTTTTCCTTATATTCTCACATCCGTCTCGCCCTATAAGAGAAGAATACGCGTCGATATCGAAAAAAAGAGTGACAGAAATCGGTATACACTCGGAGAGAATGTACGGGATAAGGCGTCATCAAATTCAACAGGAAAACCTAATTACGTGGTCAAAGAGATTCAAAAGGCCGTCTCTAACCCATCTCTTGTCGAAAGAAAACCACGAACTATAGTGGATCTAACGTCGTACGAAATGGAAAACTTTGGCGTATAAAAAGTATGTCGCGAAAACTCCTTGACAATTTCCTTCTCCGCGAGGAACGAAACGGAAAGATACTCTCTCGAAAGAGACTGCGGCTTTCGGAATATATTTAAACATTGTTGAGATATTCAATGTCACACGTTCGAGATATCTTTATACATTCCACCCCCCGCGTCTTGACTGGCGAGGAGAGACTCGAAGATACGTTGAAAACGGAAGGGGAGAACGAAAGAATGGAAAAGATATTTCGTTTTACATATTTTTTTCTTAATCACGTATATCCTTGGTGAAGTCGAGTTGGCCCTCCCGTTCCGCTCATTCGTATCTTTAGACAACAAGGACACGAGCGTAAACTCTCTCCATTTCGTTCTCTTTTCTTTCTTTTTAACTTCTACTTCGAATCCCCTTTCTTTACAGCCAAACGAATTTGAATAAAAATAAAAAATAACCGCGGCATCAGGCTGGGGAGCTAGGAACAGGAAACGAAGGAACTTCTCGCGCTTCTATTCTTTCGGAGCGTCGGCGTCCAAAAAAGTGGGGAGGGGTTGAAGAGGACTGCCTTTTTAGCATGATGAGAAGAGGCGCTGGAGCGTAAGGTTTCCCAGACCTTCCATCTTACCCTCTTCGTCTTTAAGTGTCGCGTGGCGAGAAAGAAAGAGAAGGACGCGTTGAAGGAGAAAACAAAAGTTTCGTACCCTCCCAAGATTTTCCCAGTCCCACCCAAGCTCATTCTTCATTCGGGATCCAGGGAATCTCCGGAAACTTATAACGCGTTCGCGCTCTTCTTCCCTCCTATACGTTTCGCTTCCCCTTTATAGGTTCGGGTTGATTTTGACTTACGGATTGTCCCCGGTACATTCGACAACGAGACCAAAGACGACGACGCTAGGGGATAGGCAACGCGTACGCTTTAAGGAATTGGACTTTATTATAGGCGGGTGTCGTACCGGGATTCCCGGAACGAAAAGAAGCGAAGGGGGAGAAAAAGGACGCGCTATTTCTCGTCCCGGGGAAACGCGTGTCTCGCGCGGTGGCGTCGGGGCTCGCGTTCCCGTTTCCTCTTCCGATTAGCATTAACTGGCAATTTCTACACTGGCGGAACAGTTGGCGGGAAGTAAAAGAAAAGAAGAAATAGGAGTAAGGAGACCGGGAGTACCGGGACGGAAAGGAGAAAACGAGAGGTGTATTAAGCGCGATAGCGCGGCGGTTATGTTCTCCGACGAAGAAAACAACAGCTTGTATTCCTTAACGACCTCATTAACTTGTAAATAAAAGCGGCAGCTGCCATCTATCCCCAGAAACCGACTCGCCTTTTCGAGAGTGTCGCTATTCGTCGCGGCGCGAGCGGAACTTCTTCTCGTTTCCGAAAACACCCTAGTGACTCTTTCTTTTGTAACTCGAATTTCAATTCCGTCTTCTTTACCGTTATAGATTCCCTTCGGGGAACTGTTCCGAATAATCTTTAGTCCCGCGATATTAACCCTCGGCATCAGTTCGAATACTTAGCGTTTTACCGAACTAAATCTAATAATGCCTAACGCTAAAGCATTCGCTTCATAAGGCGCGTAAACTCGCTGTTGTATTCCGCTTCTTCGCGATACCAAAACAAATAGAAAAACTTTCTCTTTGTCTTTACTCTAACTTTCTAGTTTTCCATCCCCCGAATTTTCTTCCCCGAAACGCGTTAAAATACTTAAAAATCGCAACTTTTGAGAAACAACAGTCTCTATACGTAAAAGAAAATCTGTTTGCGCCGAAAAAATGTTTGCCAAACGTCAACATCTTTAAAAAAGGATTTTCTCGGTAGATTTAAGGTATAAAAAAACCTCCGAAGCAAAAAAAAAGGGTAGAACCCCTACTCGATTTCTCTTCTCGTAGATAGAAATAGATGGTTGAAATCGAAAAAATGTTAGGGTAAGAGCGAGAGAGAGAGAAAGTCCGGGCTTTTTCAACCCCAAAAAACTTATGTTCGGGTACTTCACGATAGATTTAGCAGAGAGCTTTCAACACAGACCTCTCTGGTGTATAGTACAAGACCAAAGTAGTTGCTTAAGCATTGTTTTATTCGCTTCGGATTTCGAAATCAAAGAAAAATACAAAAAATACGAGGTTGTGTTGAAAAAAGTTTTTAGTTGAAAATTCGTTTTATCTCGACTTTGGTAAACGAGAGAAAAAAAGGCCCGAAAAGCACTAAACTGAAGGGAGGGAACGATAATGCGAAATCAAAAGGCTAGAGAAAGAGAGCTGGGGAAGAAATAGGCAAAGAAATACTAGATATAGAAAAGGAACAGAGACGGAGAGCGACCTATTTACTTTAAAGAATAGCAACACGCGAAAAGAAAATGAAAATCTTTCTGCCGAAATTTAACCTCGGCAATAAATCGCCCGGCGCCACAAATTCATGGAAGCCTTTTAAATAATTTTTTCCGGGCTCATAATAACGTTCTATTATAGTCTCGGAATCGAAACGAGGAGAAAACTGGAAGAAAATCCTTCAAAATCTTTTCCGTTTTCAATTTATAAGGTATAAGAAAAAGATTTACTCTCGCGTGGAAAAACTAAGAACTAAAAGAATGAAAATATTAATAGGATCACAAAACTAACTGTTGTATTCGTATTGGGCGGTAAAAAAAACCATAAAAAGTGGTTAAATATAGATTTTTTTATAACTTTTATTAATGTGATGAGTTCTATTAAATTATAATCCGTTATTATCCGTTTTCTTAGTAATATACTATAGCCGCGTTCACACTACAGACTTTGAAAACGTTTTTAACCGTTTTGGAAAGGTCAAACTACAACATTTTGCGGTCACCCGTGTAGACCTTTGATCAAGAAACAAAATATATATCTTAAAAAGACGATTTGCATACTCGAAACGGTTTAAAAGCGGTTCCAAAGTGTCAAGTGTAAACGTAGCTTATTTTTCACCCTAGATAACACTTTTTTTTATCCGAAAATGACTTTATCTTAGAAAATATTCCGAGTTAAGTTCGAATAAGAAACTTAGAAAATATAATTATATACTTTGTAGTTTCTAGAAATTTGTGCAAATCCAATATATAGTTATTATATAAGTCTTCATATCCCTGAAGACGTAACACTAACGTTATCGAAACTAATCGGGTTGTCTTTTTTAAATAAATAATGTTTAAAAACTTTAAATCTTGCGCACTATCGTTTTACTCTTCTTTAACTATATAGGCCTAATAGAAAATATAAGATTTGAAAAAAGGAAACCTAAAAGTTTGATTTTATTTATTTTCTTAAACCTACTTTCATCAGCTTCTGATAATAATTAAATTAGACCTAGGCCTCGTACGTGTTAGGCTTAATAAATATTTTAAATAATTTGAATAAAGTCTCCCGATAATATGCTTTAGCTTTGCCTGAACTATTTAGCGTTCCACATACGGACAGACAGACGTAAATAGAGAATTATACAATATAGATATATAAATTGGGTTTTGAATAACTAGAGGTAATAATTTATCTGATTCCGAGCACTAATTAAATAAAAGTATTCGAGTAAAATTTTGAAGATTCTGGAAAATTTTAAATTTAAACTAATTTCATTTTTACCGAGAAAGATAAAAACAAAACAGAGAGTGAGAGTGAGAGAGAGAGCGAGAGAGAGAGAGAGAGAGAGAGCGAGAGAGAGAGAGCGAGAGTGAGAGCGAGAGAGAGAGAAAGAAAAATTCGGGGAAAAATTTTAGATTCGGTTTAAAAATTTAATATTCCCTTTTAAGCTTTCCGAACCCTGAAAAAAGTACGGTATCAGAGGGTTTTCGGTTTTATATAAAATTTCTTTCTTATTCAATAAGTCGATCGATTTTAGCCGGGAAATAAATGCCGGCAGGTGTTGAAAAAAGAAGAGAAATTTCATCCGTAACATTTGGCCAACAAGATATATTTTATATAAAAAAAAATGATAATAAAAAAAAAAGTTGGAACGAAGATTGCCGTCTATTTTATTCGTTTTTTTAACCTAAATTTTGGGGAAATCCCTAGAGGGAGATGAAGGACATGACGCAATGGGAATGAAAAATATTATACGGAGGACTTTCAAATTAAGGAATGATATAAAAATAAAATCCAAGAATAAAAATTTCAAATCTGTCTGGACCATTTATATCATTTATCAATCTGTCATTTTTATTTGAAAATATGGCAATATATTCTACGTTCAAGCGTAATACGCATCGTACCGAAAGCCTTGGCGGATTAATACATATCGTTTCGACTAAATATGGAAAGAAATAGTTCAACGAAAGTTTATTTTATTTAGAGACCGAATATATAGTTCTTTAAATGATCCGAGAAAATATAAAATAAGCTGTATATAAATTGAGGCTAAAGAGTCGCGAATAGACATAAAATAAATATAAATCCAATTTTATTTTGATGAATGGTTTTCAATTATGCGTATTTAAGTTACTGTACTTAAAAAGAAATATAAAATTTTCCGGAAGTAAAATTAAAGAATAAATAGAAATTGGGCCCATTCCTTGTTATATAGCAAAATTTCAAAAATACTTTTAAAGGGAAACGTGGGGCTAAAAATGGAACAGCTTTTGAATTTATTTTACCAAAAAACGTATTCGAGACTTTTTTCACAATTTTTAGACACGTTTTTAGTGTTTAAATTATAAAGTTTTAATAAAAGTAAATATAAATTCGTGAAAAACGTCATTATTTCAGCCTTCAACAGTTCTTGTAATATCCTAATATTTCATGGTGATTCCAAAAAATAATTCTAAAAGCTGCTACATATTTAGCTCCAATAACCCTTTATATTTTGGTCCTAAAGATGTAAATTGATTCGGGTTCATCCCTATTTTACAAGAGATCTGTATTAATACAGAAAAGAAATATTCAACAGGAAAAACACATCTACAGGCGTTAGGTAGAAAAAGCATTAGTTATTTTAAGCCTATTAGTTCGCTTTACTGTGCCTCTTATTGTGTGGCAGTTGAAACACTTTTACAGGGGACCTCCAGAAATAATATTAAACATTGCGTATAATTTAAACACGTAGTTTAGAAATAAGTTTAAAAATTGGGTTAAATTATGATAAATATTATAGACCAATAATAAATGTTTGGATAGAATGAGAAATACAAATATAATATACGAAACATCTTTTAAGGATGAAAGCAAAATGAAAACTCTAAATCCTAGCTTAACTAACTGACCCTAATTACCCAAAACGCTAATCCTAAATTTCCGACGTTGTAAATTATTTAAAAGTTAGCCTGAAGTTTGTCACAGAATATTAAGGGATCATTTATCATCATGAAATGCGTCTGGTTTTTGAAAAATTTGTTATAAAAAAAATAAATTAAAATAGCATTTCTAGTATATCCAACCATATCTTAAAGGGGGGTTAACATTTTCGAGGCTGTATATATAAGAGCTATCAAATCCCCGAAAACTTCTCTATCGTTCGAGATAGAGAGGCGTCTATGAAGAGGGGGAAGGGGGTTATCTCGCGAGGGCGTCTTAGAGCCGAAAACTCCTCTTTAATGCCCACATAATGAATAGCGGACAGCGGATTACCTCTGACGAGTAAAAATAGCCGCTTTATCTCAGATTATTTCGGTTGCAAAGCCATAGAAAAGGTGCCTGCCAAGCTCGTTATATTCTGACAGAGAAAGCTTAAGAAGATGATTAAGTGACCGGCAACGGAAAGAGAAGGAGAGGCGGTGGGTCCTAGGCGAACGTATAGATTTAGGAACTGCTCTCCCAACCACGAACTAGCCCGGGCAAAAGAGAGGGCAGGGTCAAATAATGGGGTATATAGTTTCTAGGCGCCCCGGGTAGCGACTTAGGTAATTTGTTTAGTGAAGCGGAAATTTTCAACCAAGAAGAATTAAACCCTCTAGAGACTAAACAATATTCCAAGTAATATTTAAATACTTTAGAAAAGGGGTTCCGGACAACGTTTCTTTATTAATTTATTCACGAGCTAGTCATATTGCGCCCCTATTTCGAGAAATGTTTACTTTACAAAAATATCCCCAGTTTTCCATCAATCACGCTTTAGGACCTAATAATGCGCGCATCAGAGCTAAATCGAACTAACCTAACCCTATTACCCCTAACCCTATTTATTTTATAAAGAGAGGGTGAATAAAAACGAAGTTAAATGTTATCGATTGTTCGCGTACAGATTTTCGGAAAATGTCTCTAAATAGATCAAACAAATAGATTCAGATTTTGAAATTCAATTCAAAAGAAAACCTCCGACTAATCAAAAGATTTCATAATATAGGAGGTTATCCTTTAAATTGAATACCAATATATTAAGTATTCGATTTGTTGTACAATTTAGAGGCACTTCCTGATGGCAATTTAAAGATTGCTTTGGTAAATTACAAAAATGGTTAAACTTTTTGGATTAATAATGAACAAATTGCTAAAATAGATGAAAGGTGTATAACGTTTCAAATCATCTACAAGTCTATTTTTCAATAGTTATTCGTATTTGGCATTGTTAAGAACATATTAATGACGTTGCCCTCTCAATCTGATAGTAGTGTAGAGTTTGTTTAGTCATAAATTAGAATTTTAAGGCGTTCCTCATTTCAAATATGAGAAATTTAACTACAATAACGATCTTTCGGAAAATACTGCTCAAATTACATTTGGAGCTCATAAAATAATGTATTACAGCCTCACTTTAACGGATAATACTTCCAGTATACAGAAAAAATATAAGGATTAGAAAATTCAAAATAAAATTAAAAAAAAAAGGAGATTAAAAAAAGATGGTATAAAATTACGAGCGCGGTTCTTATTTACGAGAACATTACCTATCTCGATTAAGCTCGTTACATTTAGCTCCTCCCATAGGAAGGAATCTGAAATATTTTTCGAAAAGCAGTTTCAAAAGAAAGATAAAAGAACCAGTGTATACCTTAGAAAGAAACTATTTTAGGGGGATATATATAGAAAATAGTATAAAAAATCGTATTAAAACCTTCAAAAGCTGATTTAGAATATGGGTCGGGAATCTGATCAGCCACGCATACTGAAAGCATCTTTTTTTTTTTCATATATTATCCACTTTTTTTCCACTATGTCCCATCGCCGTAAGAAGATTCCATCGTCGTTTACCCGGAGTAAAAAAAAAAACATTTTTCGAGATAGTTTTTTTTTTTTTTTTTTTCAATTTATGTTTGGTCCTAAGAGGCTATACTTTCCGAGAATCTCCGGTTTAGAAATAGAGGGGAGAAGTATGGGGAAGGACGCGGGACAAAAATTTATTTGAATTCGGCGTTTCTTCAGACCGGTATAAGGAAGTATAGTGGTACAGGATTACAATTCCGGTAAAGTGGATAAAGAATTTGCCTCGTAACACCGGCTGTCATCGTGGCTCGCGCCTGTATTTGGGTTTCGGGCAAACGCGGAAGAGGTCGCCTCATCGAGCCAGCGGGTTGGTGAACGCGATCCATATATTTGGTTCGCTCCGATGCTCCCAAACAATCGCTCGGTAACAGTTTTCTCTTTACGGGGAAGGTTTCCCAAAATACGCCACATTCGGCTTCACCCCTTCCCCTTCGTCCATCCTTTGACGTTACCGAGTAAGTAGAACCATAAGGCAAATCTAATATGTCACTCCTTGTAAGTTATACAAGATTTACCTTTGGAAAATTATAAGGGATTATATGACCTGGTGCTTGTTGTAAGGAAGATTATGAAGGCTCTAACTTCAATCACAAAAACTACGTGAATGTTTGGAATCTGGGCTTGAAATTCCACCTTTACAGATATATTTCATATTATTTTTATTTAATTATATTTACGGGCACAATTGTGGATTTTAGAGCCAAAGGTTCCAATGAATGGTGAAAGGAGATGCTTTTAATTCAATGCCTTCAAAAATCATAATCTTCTCTATTTTTTTCCAAAATTAGAGGCAGTTTCCGAATGTTTTACAACGAAAATCAATAACTTAATTTAAACCTTCTTCAAAATTCTCAAAACTATTTAAAGGACTATTCTAAACATTAATTCAAATGTAGTCTACGAAATTTGGGACTATTAATAATTTAGCTCCTCTCTTAATAAGATAAAGATGAAGAACAAAAGCTGGCCTTAATAAACGTCCTCTAACGGCAAACATTAAAAAAAAAAAATGTTAGAGGACGGTTATGAGCTCCAGAATTTATTATCCATCTTTATCTATTAAGATAGGTGGTCATTGTTAATAGATCTATGAGTCAGATAAGAAGGTGTTAAACTTATACGGATATTTATATTACTTTGCTTATGGTATTAAACGTGTATCGAACCGTATAGATGTCTCCAAGGGAGAGAAAGACAGAAGGGTGTGTATAGGGATGGACGAAAATCGAAAAAAAGGGGGAGATTGTGACCCGAAAGCTTCGATATATCACGCGCCGGCGAATACTAGGTTCCGCGGATATTCTTGCGAGGTTACGGGGGTGTATCTCTGCTACGGTCTGAAGTAGCGGTGGGAAAAACAGACTAGAAAAAAAAATGAGGGCTAAAAGTTTTCCCCACGTTTTTTATCTTCGTTTCTTTTTTTCTACATACAAATTGAATTCTACCGTGGAATAGAGAAACGAGTAGCTACGGAGATCAAATAGAGCTATTTATTCGAACAAAAAAACAAAGATAAAATAACATTGGCCGTGGCTGAAGTTAGGCCTAAAAATAGGTAAACTAACCGAAGATCTTATGGGCGGGAAATTAAAAAGCTACGGTCGATTTGAAGTTGGGCTATCCTGGACACGGACCCGACACGCTAAGCACGCGCTAAGGAGACTCGAGACGTAAAAAAGAAAGAGAAAGAGAAGATAAGAATTCCTTTTTTTGGTCTATTTCTTTGTTTTTCTTCGTCAAGATGTGGACATACTCTCTCTTCTCTTCTACGTTAGAAAAATATTGACAATCTAACCCGCCCCTGTTTCTCCTCCCAGCTCTTCTCTCTCTTTTCCAGCTTTGGACGGATATAAAGGGGAAAAAAAGAAAGAAAAGAAGGGAACGGCTACGAGAGAAGTTTCTCCTTCAACGATGTAGATTGAAGAGATTGTGACACTCAAATTTTTAAGATTAATATCATTCGGTGTAAGTATATTGTTCAAGCTAGTACAATTTACTTCTCTTAAAGTATATATGTAATCTGATTCAATTCGGGCCTCGTCAAATCGATTTAAAACTTTCCTGAGGCTGTTTTTACACGCGCGTGACGTCAGAGTGCTCCCGTCGAATAATCATTGAAGAAATCAGCTTTCCCAAATCGAAAAAAATTTCCAATTTGGTCACAAATTGCCCAAATTACAAAATTCACGCAGAGTTTGATCAAATTGACCAAATAAAATTAACTGGATTCATCAAAAGTGGGCCAAAATTTGAAATGTCATTGATAGACATTTGTTGAATTCAAGTCATTTCATTTGGTCTATTTGATCGAATTCTGATTTAATTTTAAATAAAAACATTCCTGAAAATAAAATTCATTTGTTTGGCGCGAGAATAATTTGATGAGACCCGAATTGAGTCAGGTTGTATGGAAAATATTGGTTATTTTACTCTTTGGAAGCTGTATGAGTTTTTTTTTTTAATTTAATATAATAGTTCTCCTTTTCTCTGATTAAAAATTAATTAAATAAAGAGTCTCATGTCAGTCACGTTATTCTGATAAAATCGCGTGAGAGAGACGGAAGAAAATATATTTTCTACATTATCCTTCCATTTATTTTAGAATTAAATAATTTAGATTAAAAGACTTTTTCTGCTACCAAAATATTTTTAATTGATGTCACTTGCCCTTTAATACCGGGACACCAAAAAAAGCTATTGGTTTCTGAAGGAAATGCCGAAAGATATTTTTATATTGGTCTCCGTGATGGAGGAAGGTAGAGAGACTTCTCGGGATAAAAACCTGAGAAAAAAACGTCCAGAATAGGCGACTATATGCCAGCAAAAGTAAGACGGTTCGACCTATGTTTCTGACACTGTCATAAAGAAAAACCTATCAGATATCGAAAAAACGACACGAAGTTTTATTGAAAACTTTGGATGAGAAAGTTTTTTTTATATATATAGGCTCCACGTTATAGACTCGTAAGCCTCGTATATTTCGCGTTCGACTCGTAAGAGCTATTAACTAAAATCGTTGAACCGTCGAACGAACAGGATGGCTCTTGTTAGGAGGACTAACTTTAAATAAGTAAAATCAAAAATTAATAATAAACATGAAATTAGCAAATTCTAGTTTCAAGCATTCTAATACGATTCAATTTGAATTGCGCGCACTTAAATTTTAAAGATATGCAGCCATCAATTTCTCTCGCAATAAAATTAAACAGTTTTCAAACCGTTTTGAATGTTAAAATCAACATTTTAATTTTTTTGGCAATTAAGGGATATCCTAGTTGACCTTTTACAATTTGACCTATTAAAAAATAGTTTCAAAATTATAGTGTGAACGCGGCATTAGAATTTAAGTAATATTCGAATCCCGAGAGTCCCAAATTTCATTCGAAACTTACCATTAATCACGTTCTTTAAATGATGACAGTCTTAAAGGGATACTAGACCCTGCAAACCAATTATTTTTCATCGATTTAGACTGTTAAAATGTGCCTAAAAACATAAAAATTCGCTATTAATTATTAAAGCTGCGAAATTTCAGGCTTAATTCAAAAGGATTTAAGTGCGGATGCCTGATAACCAATGAGTGTTCGTCTTTGAACTTAAATATCGCGAGAGTTAAATTAGTTTACGAGCCATTTTGTATACGAAATTTCATTGTCATCAGCAACTCATTTTTTTCGAAAAAGTTTAGTTTTAGTTTCTTCGAAATTAACTTTAAATTACATAGAGGAGTTTGGTGATTTATGACATGGCTTTTACCCATATTTTTATAGTCCAAATCGATTTAAAATATCTACCAGAGTCTAGTATCCCTAAGCACTTGCAGGTTTTGATTCTTGTTCCAGACCGACGGCTGCTTTTGTTTGTTTTGTTTGGTTTCAACCTGATTTAAATTCTAGTACCAATCTGGTTAACATATTGATCTACATACGGAAACTGAATTTTATAAATAATTCAAGTATTCGGGCTTAGAAAGGTTTGCTGATTTCTTATTTATTTATGTTCTTCGATGAATTTCTGGTAAAAGTCATCGCCCGAGGAGTCAAAACGCACGATACAAAAAAATCGATGGGGTCAGGGTTAAGATGTGGATTTAGGTTATGAGGTATATGGAGGGACGAGGATCGAAACACGGATAATAAATGCTAAAATTTATCCTTTATCGATAACCGAAAAGCGTTTATCAATTTATCACCGAGTCACTGAACCGTATTTAATTGATCTATGAGTAACATGGAGCTTAATCGCCAAAAATTTACATATTAGTCTACGCTATTAGGCGTCAAAAGTTCTATATAGGGCTTTAACGAGATTATAATATACGAGAGACAGAACCCGAGGCCAAGATCGAAGATGAAATGGGGCCGTTACAAGCGCTCCCAAGTTTCCGGTCCATGCACTGGACATAACTAAAATTATTTGGGTTGATAAAAATAAAATAAAAACCTAAAATCGCTTTCTGATTTGGTTCTGCCAAGAAGGATCAGACAAGGAGAGGAAAAGTGGGGACGGCGCAGTTCCTATTGCGTCGGCCTAAACTCCCACTCTGGGAGAACGGGGGTAGAGATGTTTCGTGGTAAAATGTTGTCACGTGGGTAAAACGGATCCTTTATCAGCTTCGTAGTAGCCAACGACGCTAGTGACCACGTGACAACAATTTACCTCGAGAATTTCCTATCCCCCTTTCCACCCGAGTGGGAGGTTGGCTCATCTCTCTCTAACTCAACGCAGCCCTTCTTTTCCTCTCCTTGTCTGATCCTTCTTGGTTCTGCTACGTTTTTGAATCATATTCTAATGTCGCATATAGAGCGTGACATTAACAGTCTTGTTTCAGAAACTCAAAAGAGTAGAACACTCTTTGACTAACGGTGATGGGATTTGATATATTCCAAGCTAAGGCCTAACTGAACTCTTGTGATTTGAGTAGCATTTTCGGAATGACGTTAAATGCGATTATATATAGATATGATGTATAGAAACAATTTTCGCAAAAGTAAAAAAAAAATATTTGAAAATTGGCATCTATGAAAGTTTTGGACACGAAAAATCTCTCACACTATATAGTGTGATGGTTGGTTTCCTATTATAGAACAAACGGTTTATCCTGACGCGTTCACGCACGTAATAAGGTTGCTTTCTATACTTATCAATTCCCCACATTCTACGTCATCAATCGGAAAAAATTAAATTTATATTTTTAGAATTTCAATTTTAAATTAAGGTTTTAATTCCTATGACAAAGCTAAAAATATGTGTTTGGTATACTAATATTCCGTGTGTCATTTTAAAGGCACCTTGAGATGAAGACTCGAAATGAGAGTGAGAGAGAGAATGAGACGAAGAGAAGAATCGAGATTAGACACGTGAAGAGATTCCGATTTTGTAAGAGAGAGAAAGAGAAAAGAAGAAACGCGCGGCTCAACGTAATTCGATTTCTCGGATCGTAAAAGGCAACGGGATGGGTTCAGGGTGATTTTCCAGTCTTTTCAATAATACTATATATACATCAGCGATTGATAGCGTCTACGCGTCTATATTAGACGAACAGTTTTTTTTTTTTTCCTCCTTTTCCTTACCACATCTAGTTTCGCGCTCGGAAGGTTGACCGGGATTAGGAGGAGAGAACGTCTCACGCACCCTACAGCTTTATATCGAGGCGCGGGATCTATTTCGTCTCCCATCAGGCCAAGGAGCCGGGCTTAAAAGGAGGACTTTTGGTCTCCGCCAGTACAGGGCCAGCCTCATTTTTCAAACCTAACCGATGTTCTAGCGCGATATTGACACGTTCTCACCGCAAGATCGACGCCCGCCAATCGATAAATCGTATACAGGGATCTCCCGAGAGATGGAAGTGATCCTAAAAAATTGTGGGGAAAAGATACGTACTACTTTTTTACAAGGTAATTTATCATCGAGTCTCACTACGCCCAAGCATTGAAGGTTTTATAATTTCTAACAGCCTGAAGAGAGGCCAAAAAAAATACCACGATCCCCACTATAAATTTGTCAAAAGCTAAGGCTTAAAAATAAAACGGATACTCTCGCGATATATAAACTTCAAGTACAAGATTGAGGTCAGAATCAGCTTGAAAGTTCAGTATTTCCAAAGGTATAAGCTCCCAATACTTCAAATAAAAGAAATGATAGCGATACAAAGTATCAAAATTGTTTCTACGTGAAGAAAACCGCGACTTTTTTTAAAAATATATTTCTATTTCCTCCTGTTCGAAATGGATTACGAGAACTATTTTTACTTCGCACGAAGTTTAACAATTTGTATTAATGGGCCTTATTTATCGTTCTTTTGTAAACCTTTTTTGATGAGGAGTATCTGAAGATCAAAGTTTTTTCAAAAAGGGAGTGTATAGGTACTACTATTCGCTTCGGGGATTACGGTGACGGGCTGCGTAGGGAAATAAGTAGCAATATATGGTAAAACGTTTTCGCAACAACAGAAAATGAGAGGGTAATTATTTCCGATTAGGTTTATAGGGCTAGGAAGAAGAGTCGGAAGTTTACTGACGAATTTGAAAGAGAAGGGGACTAAAAATAGAAAATTCTAGAATATATTCAATTGGTTTGACAGAAGGGAGGAGATAGAATTTAGCAAAAATCATTTATTTCCGCGGTAAAACCAAATATTTTCTTTTACCCCGAGCAGGAAATAGAGACGGATTCAAATTTCTCTCCTTTTATCTTTTTTTTACTCGTTTTCTCTCTAAATGGGGGAGAAAGTGAATTTTCCGATCGTATTCCCACCGGTGCATTGAGAATAATTTATTACAATGGATTCCTGGTAGACCGTTTTATAACAGGAAAATATTACTCGTTTCTGATGCTTTAAAAAAATATTTAAGTGTCGATAACTCGTCCCTTCCCCTATAAAGATACGGAGTCTAGCGCTTATGGCCCTTTTTAAAATCGACTTGGAAAATTAATGGGCGTCTTGAGAGTATCATTTTACGAGATTTCTCGAGCTCGCGGAGAATGGCGCGAAAAAGCGCTCGTATTTAGTTTATACCCTTGGTTTCTTCGCTGAAAAACCCTCGTCCCCGCTCTCTGTACGTTATCGGGTATACGGCGGTGATAATGGGGAGAACCTCCCCTCACCCCGACTAATGTTTTTGGGTCTGGATCGCGGTGCGCGCAATCACTAGCTTGAACTTCTTATTTTTTTTTTTTTTTTTTCTTTTTCCTTCGGTTCGCAACGACCCCCGGTATATACTTAACAGTGACGATGGCTGTGTTGAACACTCCCCCGAGAGCGCTTGAAGCGTAAACGTTGTCACGAAGCCACTCTAGCGAGAAGCCCCGCTTTGGCGTAAGACGGTAAGCGGTAAAGCGAAGCCAACAAGAAGTATAAGAAGAAAGAGAATAAGAAGTTGTAGAGAGAAATAGCGAGTATAACAGAGTCTATATAAGAAAGTAAACTAGGCGAGCGACCTCTTAACTCGACCAAATAAGCTTAATACCCCGAATACCGTCTGGCTTTGACAAGAAATAAGGAAGTAATAACGGTTACGTTTGATATTTTACTGAAGGGAAGTCACAGGCCTCGGATACAGTTTGATTTTACATCCGCGGGTTGCCCGAAGGATATCAAACTGTATTAAAATACGCGAACTATAAGAATATCATTGGCCCAGGATATGTTCTGAGTAAAAGTTTGTACGGACAATTACAGTTTATAAATCGGAAGATTTATGATAGTTATAGAATAACAAATAATAGTTAAGTCTACTAAATTTTAAAATTAATTAATTTTCAAAGACAACAAAATACAACATTATGATAATAATTATTTTTTTATATCAAATTAATTAACCATGTTGAATTAAATATTTAAATTATTTCGTTTAATGAGATTGTTAATTGAACCAACAACCTCTTGGATAGCCTTCCCATGCGCTAAGGAACTGAGTAATTAGGCCTAAATAAAATCTAAGATAATCTAATTGCACTATTATATTTTATTTCTTGAATTCTTATGCATTTCTGATAAGATTTTTCCTTTAACACGCTCCAATACTAAATAGTTAATCAAACACTAAAGGTTACGATATCTTTCTTATTTTTCCCCTTTCTACTAGATCTATATAAAACCAGCAAATGGTATCGTTTACAGCAAAGCGCGACCAGGCGTGATTTTGATTCCAAATCAACCAGGAATGTTTTCTGGTAAACCTCAATGCTATATTAGAACGGTGTTGCGGCATAAATGATTGGGATAACCAAAAAATAATAGAGGTTTGGAATGATCACTCTCGCGCAAAGAAAAACGAAGAAAGATCGAGAAAGAGAAAAGAAAGATATTTATTGGACCATTTCTCGGAATGCGAAAAAATATGATTAATACGATACCGTAAAACTCACATTGCGATCGAAAATAAAAGGGAAAAGACGAGAAACGAAATGGAAAAGGCGTAAAAAAAATATGAAAAAAATAAGTATCGCTAACCACCATAACGTAAGACCCGATCATTCCACTGAATGTATGTATAGTGAATTTTAGGAGATTAAAAGCGACAGGGTAAAGAAAACGTATGTTCTTAAAGGAAGAATGCAGCCTGATTCCTTATTGTTTAAATAGGCCTAATACATCAGTCCAAAAATTTACGTAAAAATATTAAACTAGAAATAAATTTAAAACTTACCCGGGAAATAAGCTTAGCGGGATTCATGGAGATCCTGATTTCCTCGCGTTTAAAGTCTAGCGACCAATCGAACGCGATTGTAAGTCTGGTGGAAAACTCGCGTTAACGACGGGCCTTTGCTCATTGGTCGCTAGGCCTTACACGGAGACAATTCAGGATCTCCACGAATCCCGCCAAATCTATTTTTCGGGTATGTTTTAAACTTATTTCTAGTTTAATATTTGTTTCGTAAACTTTATATTGGTGGATCAGGTTTATTTATACGATAAGTAATCGAAAAAATATCACTTTTTATTAGGTTGCATTCTCCCTTTAAGCCTTTCCAATACATTTCACGTCTTACCGCGAATGAACTAGGGAGTAACTGTAACTCCGGTATGAGTAATACAACTCTTCTAAAGGTCGTTATTAATCTCGCGATCCGTAATACGCTAAACGTCTAAAAACGTATTATACTGTATAACCGAAATTTTACGCCTGGCCTCTTTCCCATACATTTTATCGACAGTTTGACGCGAGCCGTGTAAAAGCTGCGTATTCGCCTATACCTCTATCGAAGTTTTGGGTTCTCATTTTCGAGAAACCTTTCTTTTTAAAAGGTTTTGTTCACCTATATCGTTCAAACCCACCGTTCCTAAAACTCGCTTCGATAGCTCCATTGAAACAACTTCATCAATTACGAAATAAGTCAAAAGATAGAATTCAAATTCGCGATCGCGTTTTAGGTATAGAAGCACGAGTATTGAAATAATTTTTAAAGGAAACATGTCATGGAAAAATAAGATATTTTAAAAACAAATTAACAGTATTTCATATATCCTAAATTGAGTCCAAAGTTAAATTAAATATAATTAAAATTAAGTGGAGTTTAGATGTACTTTAATTAGTAATCACTTTCTACTTCATATCGGAATAAATTCCTAATCCTTAAAATAATTTATTTCTTTACGGATATAAGCATAACTCTAAGCCTAATTGTTTATTAAAGTTTATATATTTGTTAAAATTAGGCCTATGCTTTCATTAATAAATTTGAAACTAACATCTTTGTCTAAAATTCAATTATGCAAAATTAAGCCTAATTTAAAGTTTAAGAACTTAAATATCTTTTTCCACTTTCCCTTCAAAATGGTATGGACAGAATCTGGCTAAAATTGATGAAGGAACGACTCGGAAAACCCAATCTCATTTCGGGGGATGTCTCCTCGATCGGGATTCAGACAGAAATACATTTAAAAAAGAGTGAAAAAATATATATTCTCATTTCGAAAAGGAGCTGGTTTTAAAAGGGAGTAATACGTGAGAGGGAGTCTGTCGGGATACGGAAGATTTGATATATCATAGATATCAGCGCCTCTAACTTCGAATTTGGCCCTCTCCCCTTTCTCCTGGAAATCTTTCGAGCGCGATTATTGCAAAACGATTCGCGACATTTATCAAATCAGATTTATGACACCTTCTCTTCCAAAACGCGATTGGCAAACCTTTCCATAAATTTATACCTCAATATTTGTGGAAATTTCTACCGAACGACAAAAGGATCTGATCAGAAATTAATAAGTTCAATTTTGGAAAGGTATTTTATTGAAATTAAATTGCCCGGAGTTTATATTGAAGATTTAATCTAAAAATTTCGATTTCTATTTTTGGCCCACGTCTTAAAGTTGGAGAAAAACTCATCTTATTTAACATTTAACACTAAACACGACGGTATAATTTTTATATGATAAGAATTTTGGGATAAAATAAGAACAGCTACTATACTCAATATCACCCTGCAATAACACTTCACCCATAACATTGATGTATTCGTGACGAAACATTTTTACAGGCGCTCGTAGAAAATGTATTAATATATAAAAACGACCCTAATCTACCTTTATAATAGCGCAGTTCGTAAACGAACAAACAAAATGTAGGCAAGACGTGCATTTCCATCACTGACAACTAAATGTTACTGAAAAACTGGTAAAACCTATGATTCCGCGTAGCTATTGGCTTAATGCGGTTAGTTTTATCCTATTTTACTATCGATTTGAAATATTTTTAAAAATTATTAGTTTTAAATTGTTTAAATTTAAATACCCCTGTAAAAAAGTTCTCGAGTTTTAGAATTTATTTTCTTAATTAATATACCCCAATATTATCAGCGAAGTCAAACATTTCCTACAAATAAACTCCTAAATAACCGAGGATATTTCGATGCTTCGGGCAACACAGCGCCATTCTCTGACTCAACTCCGTTCAAGAAAATGACGCTGGATTTTATCGCTACAGGGTTGATTATCGAACAGCAGTCTGTAGACTCTCGGTTATTGGTAAGAAAATTACTTTCTTTTATTAAATCGTACTGGCAGTCCGGGAAAAGAGATAGCGGTAATGATGCAACAACGTGTCTGTTCACACTGCTGCAGTGTTTGTTAGTTTACAAATGGTTTGCAACTCCGAAAGTTCTCCGAAAACGTTCTCAACTATAAATTAATCAATTAATTTGATAATATTCACCATAGCAGAAGCCGATGAAACCCTCCTTTGAAGTCTATTACTCCCGGGTCTTGTCTACCCCTCTCTGTATGGGTTATTCTCAAAAGGCGCGATTCGTACGCCACCTAACGGTAGATGTTTTCGGAGCGGGAGCTCGTCGAGCGAATATCTCTAGCAGCCTTGGAGTTCGTCCAAAAAAACGTCGTCGTTTGTGGAGAGAGAGAATTTCCAATTTTCCGTAGACAGGGGGAATGAAGTAGGACCCCTTCTAACTCGTAAAATTGGGAATTTTACCCATACAGAGAGGAGCGCTATATGGAACATTGGAGTAGTAGACTTCAAAGGAGGGTTTCATCGGCTTCTGACCATAGTCAATATCATTATGCGTAAACGTCTAAACGTTTATTATTTCTTGCAATCTTACAAAACACGAATTTAAGAGAACTCTCAGCGCTGCTGCGTTTACCCCAACATTCTGTAACCAGAACTCCCAAATGTGGGGTATTCATACAGTAAGAGCTTCTAATAAAATGTCCCTATGAAATATTACACGTAAGATAATATATAGTACAAGTGTTTTACTATAGGAGTATTTTTAAAAATAAAAAAAAAAAACTTAAAAACTTGACGGTAGAACTTTCTATTAAAAAGTGATCGCAAGGCGATCATTTTTCGAGCGACATTGAAGAAGAGGGTGCGTCGGGGTAATCTGTTGAACGGCACTCGTAACACCTATATATACTATAAATGATGTAAAGGGAATAATATCGCGTTTCTCGCCTTAATTTCGGAAGCTTATTCTTCAGAGTGTATACCAGGGGAGAAAGAAAGAAGAAGAAGAAAAAAATACATTTCGCTCCTCGAAGATGGAGTGGCCCGCTCGCCAATAGAAGTATTATATAACGCTAGTAGGAAACTTTCGATCACGTTGATATATGAGCGAGTAAACCGCGTTTGACACCAAAATACGGGAGGAACACGAATCACTATGCAAAATATTATACCGCCGTTCGGGCAAGTACTCGCGTACTCTCGTCCCCGCATACCGTCATAGAATATGGCTTTAAATTCTTCTATATAGAAGAAATCCCTCTATTCTTGTCAGATTAGGTCCGTTTAAATATTACAGAAAGCTAAATAAAGGCTCTCCAATGATGTAAGATCTTTTTACTTAATATTGAGTGGTTTTTTTGTATTGAAAAATGTTGTATATAACCTATACTTTTTTTACTTAAATTGATTAGACCTCTAACAGAAAAAGTAGTCGTTACAAACTCCTAATGAATACGAGTATAACAAACGAAATCGCTAAGCCTAAATCAAGAAGGATCAGACAAGGAGAGGAAAAGTGGGGACGGCGCGGTTCCTACTGCGTCGGCCTAAACTCCCACTCTGGGAGAACGGGGGTAGAGACGTTTCGTGGTAAATTTTTGTCACGTGGGTAAAACGGATCCTTTATCAGCTTCGTAGCTGCGACCACGTGACAATAGTTTACCTCGAGAATTTCCTATCCCCCTTTCCACCCGAGTGGGAGGTTGGCTCTTCTCTCTCTAACTCAACGCAGCCCCACTTTTCCTCTCCTTGTCTGATCCAGCTCCTTGCCTAAATCAAGCGTTAGTTTCTTTCTTCTCATCTTGAAGCGTGTCAATAGTTAAAAGGATCTTTTATGCCTAACAGAAGGACTACTCTAAGCCTATTTTTCTAGTACGTGTAAGTTTTTAGATTGTCTTATTATCTGTTAAGCAAAGTTTGTCCAAGATTTGAAGAGTATTGAGTTTTCACTATTTCTTTCAAATCCTTTTCAAACTTGTCTGAATGGTACGTAATATAAACTATTCATTTAAACCAACTTTTTTTTAAAGAATTTCAATGTGATTTATACGAACAAATAGCTTTTAAATCTCATACTCGAATAACTAGAAAATTTTCGGAAAATATTTCGTTAAGAGAAACCTTAAGATTTTTTTTTTTATATTCGAGATTTAAAGTGCCCTTAAAGCGTCGCTAACATACGGAACGTATCGACTAAACTAAAGAAGAGAGAGTCTTATCTTTAGGAAAAGTGTAAAAGAAATGGCTTTTAAGGATTTTTTTTTTTCTTTTTAAAAGGAATTGATAAAGATAGCGGGAATTTTTCGATGAAGAAGTTTGAAAACAAGAGCCCGTCGCCGAAATATGTCACAAAGGGGCAAAGAAGGGGGGGGGTCGAGACAAAATTTTTAAAATTTATTTAAAAACTTTTTCTCTTTTTTATTTTACAGACGAAGGAGCTTTAGTGAAAAGCATCAGAGACCCATTTTTAGGTATTCTAAGAAGAGGACCGGGAAAAATGAAGGAAAGAAAATTTAAAAAAGTGTTAAAAAGGCGTTTGGTGTTAAATCAGAGTCACTTTCAAATTACAGCGAAGTTTCCATCATACGTTTTCATCTCAAAGGGATAAAAGAGAGAGGCTAGCTATCTTACGAACTGAAAATTTCAAAGTGATTTTGAACGTAGAAAAAGGTTCCGGGGGTACAAGGTTCCCTCTTTCGTTCGCTCGAATCATTCGTATAGGGAGCATCAAGAGCGTAATGACGTCATCTATCACCCAACTTGATACTAAAAAGGACCTCCCGCTTCCTTCTCCTCCTCGTCTTACTAAAAACGCCTCGTACACGTGCTTTTGAGAGCGGAGGTTTCGGCTATTACTTTCAGAAAGCGAAATAATGCGCAGCGAACAAAAAAACTTGGTCGACGCTTCACTTCCGTAGACCGTTCGACTTGTTCCAGTTAATACTGGTTAATGTTTAGGGAAGGATAATTAAAGAACAGGTTTTTGATTTGAAAGTTAACCTCCTCGGGCTTAGTATGAATTGAATCAAATACTCTAGACAAAACTTAGAAAGGAATAAAGAATTTGGCAAATGAGACGAAACGTCGACCTCGAAAACGAAGTGTTTAAGTATACGTGTATTTTTAAATATATAGAATATAAATATTTTTCAACTAATCCTCTCTTAATTTGCAAAACTTTCGAACTCGACAGCGTATGTTGGGTCTGGAAGAAAAAGGATCATATACGAGATCCCTAAGTTGATTTCAAATATATCTCGATAGGAAAAATAAGAAAATGTAAAGAATTAAACTTTGACGAAGAAAATGACATTATTAAATCGGAAAATCAAATTATAGAAAACGGATTATTTGATTTAGAGCCCAGACTTTATTCAGTTCCTCCTCCAGTTGACAACAAGCGCTCCCTTTATATCTAAATCAATAAATTCTAGCCTAGCTTTGCGCCTGTTGCCAAAGCATGCTGGAACTCTCAATAAGGATTCTTCCAAGTACTTTGCCTACTTAGACAAAGCTATTTCTGAATAATATTTCTGAATAAGACAAGGCTTAGCTAGCATTTTATCAATTTCAATAATTCTCCCAGTACAACGATATCCTGCGGAGGGATACTAATTAATTACTATAAATTTGTGCTTTAGCGATAAACTGATCAGGTAGGAATGGTCATATATCTGATGAAAGCAACCGAGGATCAGATTCATTTCCTCATTTAAATTTAATTTAAATTTGATTTAATGACGACCATATGAACCTTTCAACAAGATGTCCAAAGCCACAATTTATTTTATAAAGCCAATTATTATAATTATTAATCTAAACAATTAATGTTTTTTGATTTCATCTTCCAATTTAATTTTTCACGTGTCTGTAAATTAGCCTTATATCCCGGTATAATCTTTATGTACTGAGTTCGTTCTTTGGCCATCGTATATTTCTTGGTCGCAAAGGGAACAAATTATAAAGGATAAAATAAGAAGAAAAAAACCATCACACCCTTAAAATTTAGTAGTAGTAATTGAGTATGGTTACGGCAAAAATAAAGTAAAAAAAAATACGGCGGGAGATAAAGATAAGTTCCTTCCGGGAAACGATATCCTCATTACGCATAAAACTCGCGTTATCTTTCACTCTCTCCAATAAAACGCGCTCCCCTTTCCCTATACCTAATTAGCGGGACCATATCCGCGGGCGCTTCTAGAGAAATACGATCTAGTTTTTAAAGAAAAGAAAAGAAATGAAATAACTGGCGCTCACTCCGGCGATATTATTTCGACGTGCCACGATCAACTATCTCATTCCTCAGGGAGGTTTAAAAATATTTCTATCGTACTACGTCGTGTCGCTCTCTGGGACATTTCTTTCCAAGAATCTCGGCACGTTCTTCCTTCAGCAACTCTGAGCTACTCGCGAGTTCGTGGCCGGACGTCCAAGATGGATCAGAATCGTTCTAGTTGTTCAGCGAGCGCGAAACTGGGCTCGCATTTATCTATTTTCTTTCTTACAGAAACCGAGTTTGGGATTAGTATCGTTCTAAGCTGAAAATTCAAACTGATTGTCACCCTAGCTGCGGGCGACAAACCGGGTAGCTTTGGCGAGTACTGGAGGTTAGTCTTCTTTCTTTATATAAGCGAAACACGGGGGATAGTGCATCCGTAAATAAAAGACCCAGAAGGAATAGAACCGACCGAGTGTAGGAGAGAGAGGAAAGTCAAGAGCAATATGAGCGAGAGAGCTCGGAGAAAATTGTGGAAGCAATCAAAAGTGTAAAAGCTTCAATGTTTTTTCAGAGCGGTCGTGCTGAGCTTACTAATTAGAGCATTAAGACCCCTTCACTTATCGTACCGCTGTAGGGCATTATATGCCTGTCTCTTTCCTACTACTTCTCCGTTTAGAAATAAGTATATTTTATCCATGATGCAATATTGAATATGGTTAAGGCTAAGATTTCAAGGAAAACGTTAAAGGGAATATAAAATGAAATATCTTTGGTTATTTAAAAACCACCAGTTGACAAATTTATCCTTAACCCCCCTCTTGTTAATACCTCTGTCAATCCTCAAAGAGCTAAACAAATGCGATAGATTTTAGATGATGTTTGAAACGAAACAACGTTTTTGTTCAGTTAGTTTCCGTCACAAAACCTTTGGTAGTGCCATAAGGATTAGGCTTAGCAGAATTTAAAACAAAAATTAACGCTATTATTATTTCTCTTATTGTCAAAGACTAATTGAAGTTTATCTGACGCCCTACTGACTAAACGTTTTTGTATCCAATTAGATAAGGGTTGTTGGTTCCAATTTTTAAAACAAGCAATTTGTCAGAAAATGAAAAAATATGAACAATCAAATTAAAATCCTTGATTTTACTTTCCAGTTTAACCTTCCCTATAACCGTCCACTTTCGAATCTAGCTAACATCACTTTATTCGGTTTTTCTCCGGGTATCTTTTATTTTTCGTTCATCACGTTTGAAGCAACTGCGTAATATAGGGGAAGGGGAAAAATAAAGGATATAACCAACTACATTAGAAATCAAACTTCCTCCGCGATGTACGAGTTGCTTTTTCCAATAAGTCCGAAGTAAAGCCCGCGTGGGTGAAGTTTAAAAAGAAATAAAAGTCGACTTTTTTTTTAAGGGGGATAGCGTTAAACGTAGAGAAACGGAGAACTCATTTGGGCGAAGATAAGAGCGCACCCGAGGGGGGAAGCGGAAAATAAAGGGTATGCCGGAGAAGATTGAGAAAACGGAGAAAAAAGATTTTAATGTTTATTGTTTTAAGGAAAATTCGAAGAACGACGTCTGAGGGAAGAAAAAGTGGATGCAGACCAGAATAGATGCTTTGGCATTTTAGCTTTTTTTGATTTTCTTAAAGGGGCGAGTCTCGTAGAAATCGGTTTAATGGTCAAAGAGAGCCTCAAAAAGAATTCGACCAACAAAAAAGATAATAGAGAACTATCCAAATATGGAATTTTGTATAAAATAACAGAAAAGTGTCAAATTTTTAATATTGGCAAATTGTTTTTAAAATCGAGTTCAGATTTGACAGTTCAATGAGATCGAACTCTTATGAACTCTAAATTCAGCTTTGGTAGCGCAAGAGATCTAAAATTTTGTACACCTGAGTTCAACAATGTCTTCCCCTCAATCTAAACGTGACTAACCCCAAATTTTACGAGATTTAACCTTTAAACCAACTGACCTTAAAGATCTTATATTCGCGGTTACGATGCGAGTTTGGCTTTAATAATGCAAAGAAACAATATTCCAAAAAAAAAAAAAGAAGCTCGAGATGGGGATAGGAGGATCAAGGAAGAAGGGAGCGGGTTAAGTTGCGTGATATAAAAGAATGATCCCGATGCCGGATAAAAATAAAAAAATAAAATCCGAATGAAAATTGTAAGTTTTTTCTAGCTGGGCAAAATTGCCTTTAAGCCTAAAGTGGCGCTTTTATTCTTATTCTTAGCGCTTTGGGGGAGAGACTCGTATTTCTTCTTCTTCTCTTTATCACTCTCGATTCCAAATCCCTAATAAATCACCGAGAGCGCAGCTATACATATTTTATCTCTGGAATAAAACGGGAGTGAATATCCATTTTCGTTTGTAACTTACGTACGCGCAACTGCTAGAGGGTGGTGCGGATTACTTTATCACTCTAGTAAGATATGTAAATTTAAAGTGTGTCGCAAACAGGGATTTTCCGATTTGATTCGACCTTATTTTAACTAAAACATTATTTTAACAATAACGCTTTATGCAACGCGTACCGAACTCTTCGGTACGAGTCACTGAACGCAGCCCAGGACTTAAATTAAACTGATAAGATTATGAAGATCCCAAATAATTTGCTTACAAAAATATTTGAATACAACTGTATTTTAAGTCAAATATATTTGTTTTCCCTGAACTTTTTGAACTCTTATTAATAGCGAAAATAATTTAGAAAACCCTTCGCGATGGCCTTTAGAAACGGAAGATCGATAAGAAAAGTTTTCTCGTATAGTCAAGTAGAAGTTCTAAGAAAAAAATCTCTTATACCCACACTCTCTCGCTGTTCTTTTAGCAACAAATAAGATACATCCACTTTAGGCAGATTTCTCTCCCATCTTATAGAGAGAAGCGTATATAATATTCACTTAAGTTACGGGTCTTATAGTATACTAGCTGAAAGCCCGCCCTACGGGCGGGTTTCATCCAGTTGCTTCGGGCCTAATGAAATTGTATTAAAATCTGAGTTTCCACGCGCCTGCCATATGAAAAGAGGTGAAAAGGATTGAACAGTGTTATAATTAGTAACAGCATGTAACGATACCAAATCGAAGATTTAATTTTTCACTTAATTCTAATTTTAAGAAGATTTAATTTTTCACTTAATTCTAATTTTAAGAAGATTTAATTTTTCACTTAATTCTAATTTTTATTTTCATCTTTTTAAGGGCGGTCCTCTTCCTTTCCACCTTATTTTCGGCGGCCATCTTGCTTTTCATGCGGCCATCTTACTTTTCATCTTTTTTTTCATGCGGCCATCTTACTTTTCATCTTTTTTCATGCGGCCATCTTACTTTTCATCTTTTGTCATGCGGCCATCTTACTTTTCATCTTTTTTCATGCGGCCATCTTACTTTTCATCTTTTATAAGGCGGCCATCTTGCTTTTCATCTTTTTTCATGCTTCCATCTTAATTTTCATCTTTTTTTTCAGGCGGCCATCTTGCTTTTCATCTTTTTTTTTCATGCGGCCATCTTACTTTTCATCTTTTTTCATGCGGCCATCTTACTTTTCATCTTTTTTCATGCGGCCATCTTACTTTTCATCTTTTTTCATGCGGCCATCTTACTCTTTTTTCATGCTTCCATCTTAATTTTCATTTTTTTTTCAGGCGGCCATCTTGCTTTTCATCTTTTTTTTCATGCGGCCATCTTACTTTTCATCTTTTTTCATGCGGCCATCTTACTTTTCATCTTTTTTCATGCGACCATCTTACTTTTCATCTCTTTAAGGCGGCCATCTTGCTTTTCATCTTTTTTTCATGCTTCCATCTTAATTTTCATCTTTTTTTTCAGGCGGCCATCTTGCTTCATCTTTTTTCATGCGGCCATCTTACTTTTCATCTTTTTTCATGCGGCCATCTTACTTTTCATCTTTTTTAAGGCGGCCATCTTGCTCTTCATCTTTTTTCATGCTTCCATCTTAATTTTCATCTTTTTTTTCAGGCGGCCATCTTGCTTTTCATCTTTTTTTTCATGCGGCCATCTTACTTTTCATCTTTTTTCATGCGGCCATCTTACTTTTCATCTTTTTTCATGCGGCCATCTTACTTTTCATCTTTTTTAAGGCGGCCATCTTGCTTTTCATCTTTTTTCATGCTTCCATCTTAATTTTCATCTTTTTTTTCAGGCGGCCATCTTGCTTTTCATCTTTTTTCAGGCGTCCATCTAACTCTCATCTTTTTGCAGGCGGCCATCTTGATGTTCAACTTTTTCCGTTAGTTTAAAAGGTTCCGTTTAAAATTTATTACCACTCCATTTTTAAATGCTCCCTGTAATGCTAAGCGGGGTTTTAATATATAAGACTACTACTCCGCGTCTAACAATCCTCCGTGGGGAAAAAAAAAAAAAGACCCTACACTATACAAATCATTATCAACCAATGGGAGGCCGGCGTTAAGGCGAGGCATCCCGCAACGGGATCCTCCTGAAACGACAGATTATCGTGTTAACGAACGGAAGCCTTTATCGAACTGGAATTTTTAACTTTAATTTTAATTTAAAAAGAGTAAAAAGCGGTACGAACCCCGATTAAATTTTATAATTTAAACTGAGCGGAGGCCTAACAGGAAGAAAATTAACGAAACACTGAAACGTTTGTAACGATACCAAATCGAAGATTTAATTTTTCAATTAATTCTAATTTTAATTTAAAACGAACTACGAACCCAGATTAAATTTTGTTCCGTAGACGGCGTGTTTCTCCAAGAGCAATAAAATTAGCGAACTCGTGGGGGGCCGGAACGGCTCGGAATAAATTCCCCCGCGAAAAAACGAACCAACGAACGACGAACGAACCAACCAACGAACGAACGTCGTGGTTTTTATATATAAGATGTAGAGAACGCTTTCAAAAGGGAAAAGTTCTTCCAAAATTAAAGTCGGCCTGTTATAAGGTTGGCCAAGCCGCGGGGGAGAAAGAACCGAGCTAATGCTTCGGGGGAGAAAAACAAAAAAATAAAATAAAACTTCTTTATTTTATCCGCTTTACCCTTATAACGCCACGTATTTGGGAGTTTTTTTCCTAGAAAAGGTAGGGGTATAGAAATCATAGCTAACGAACTATATCGCAGAAATATACAGCAAAGACAATAAATTAGACAGGAGAATTTGCTAGAGGGTATAAGTCTTTAAATTTAAGTTCTAATTTTGGGATTAATTACCGATTTAGACTGACCGCGTGCGCTTTTAGTTAATTCAATCTGCTAAACTTCTCATTATTTAGATTAATTGACTTAGAGATAAAGCTAGTTTTAGCACTACGTGTGCTGCCAAATCGATGTGAAATAAACTATATTAGGGAAGAGATGATTGCCTATATACTCCTGCACAAGGGAAATAGGTCCCAATGGTCAAACTTAAGTAAAAAAGTAACCGAATCAACTACCAAGATGGTACTAGATGACTGGATTGAGAAATACAATAAAATTCAATGGATGTGAAGATATTATAGGCCTAGAAAAAGCATTAGGATGAATTTTCACGCTCAACAAATATATTTAAAAAATTAAACGTTAGTAGGCGTAGGTTTTTTTCAAGAATGTGGAAGCGTACCTTAAAAGTCAGACTACACCCTTTTACAGCTTTTTTTTTCTTTTTCACACTCAGCTAGTCCTATTTTGGAGAAAAAAGAAGTTTCTCTGATAGAAGAGCTTCTTCCTCTCCAGCCTTCGTTTTTATATTTTTATATGAAAAAAAAGGCTATTCCTAAATAAAAAATGGCGGGGGGTTGGGAGAGAGGCTAGAGCCAGCTTCTTTATGTATTTTTGGGTGACGATAAAAGTTTTATCTGTTTATAACCTTACGGCGCCTGCCTCAATGAGTAATCGGTTGCCATTGAGCTAAAGGAATAGAGGACGCGAGGGCCAGCGAAGAAACGACCGTTACCCGCGCACCTTCAACGTATTTCAAGGAAAAAAAGGGCAGAGAGAAGGGTAGGAGTTAAATTGACAGAGACTGGGATCCGGGGAAGGAAAGAGTGACCGACCATTAGAAACGGGATTATCAGGTAAGGGGTTAGTGATCTGTTCTGTGACGTGAATTTCCTGAAATATGGCTTTCACTAAGCCGTATAAAAGAGCTATAGGAAGGCCGCGCGGTGGTTTCGTAGAACCCAAAATAATACTCGCGTACCGTCGAGCTATAAACCATTCGAGCTTCGAGAGAGGAGGGTTTGAAAGAAGGAAGTATATACGATCTAAACGCCGCCTACGTGCGGTTGGCTCACTCCTTTAATTTTATATACGCCCAGTGACTTATGGCGTTTGTCCGTTTATCGCGTTTCGATATTTTTCTTCCGTCATAGCCGAAGACCCTTTGACCCTTCGATATCCGAGCCTCGCCATCGATGCTGATAATTTTAAACGAAAGGGCGATATATCGATGTTTCTCATTGACGCTTCAATGTAATTGATCTAATTTTGGGACTATTTCAAACGTATGAAATTGAAACGTTAGAGATTAGCATAGCAAATTGATCACGCGATTAAACTGTTGTTATGACTTAGGTAGAAAACATTAAAAATACAATATTCCTAGCTTTAATTGCGCTCGTGTCAAGGTTACTTCATCTTGGAAGCTAATTTCTCTCTGAAGACCGAAGCGCGGCTGTTAAAACATATCTACAGGCGTAACGCAATTGTAAACAAAATTCTACTTTAACGAAATTCAACGGTATCACTAGATTGTCAGTGTTTCTATCCTCAATTACAAGACTATATGGCTATAGATCAGTCCTCTTGGGACTTCTTTCAGATAGATTCTAGAAAAAGCCGTTTCTCGGAAAAGAGGCAAAGCCCTAGTTTCTCGAGAGTTCTTAGCCCGATATCATACGACTCATTAGATGGAAATGTTTGATATACTAAGCCTATAGATGACTATTAAGAAATGGACATAAACCTTAGGCGTCATACTCGAATTCCTCTACGAGTTTAGGGTAAATATTTGTGACGTTAACCCTTGGTTCCGAATCAAATCGATTAGAGAGAACACAAGACTCCAGCGAAACGTTTGAAACGGTTTCAATCGATTCCAAGGCCTAGGATGAAGCGACTTTTGTATCGCTGTTGAAAACCACTAACGCTAGATCGCGATTTGATTTGATGCGCTATCTTAAGATTCCCATCAGTTAATTTTCCTATTCACGTTTCCTTTAAATTAGTACATAGTTAATTAGGCTGTAGTTACCACCGTGTATTTCGCTTTTCTCAACCGGATTATAGGCCTACTAGTTGTAATAATTAAATTTCTCTTTTGGTTTCGTGTCCATTTCCGAGTGATCTTGTTAGTATGGTAGGCCACGATCCCTCGCTATGGCCGTGTATTTTTCGAAAATGGAAAATGGGCGTATACCTTCGAGACGCCTCGTGAAGAGTTAATATAGAGTAAAGAGAGGATGAATCGAATTCCCGGCTCGTTATTGGGAAAATGGCCAACCGAGTTAATCGACGTCGAGATTCCGCAGCCGAGACCGGAGATTAGGCGAACGTGCGGAGAACCAATATGTCTAGTATAAATTTAGGAAGAGCTAGGCTAACCTATATATTCGAGTCTTCTCCGTCGTCGTCTCATACGCGCGACACCCTTAGGACACGATATAACTCAACCATTCGGGGTAATATATTTTAGAATTCCCAAAACCTCGAGCTTAAATCCGGGGCTTCGCCATGAATATAGAGTAGATAATATTAACAGTCTCACGTAGCGACTTTATTTCCAGGTGATTAAGGGAACGAAAATTTTTTTTCCGTTGGATGAACGAAACCAATGAAGCGCTCTTTATATGACGACAGGTGGAAAAAAACCTTAAAATATATACCCCCTTCTCGCGTTTAGAATGGAAAAGGCCATCAACAACTTCATTTGGCCGAAACTTATCAAATGTTGAAACTATTTTACATAACTGTTCAAAAATTTTCAATTTATCTTTCGACGTTTCGATGTTTCCAAAAAAGAAGTTAAAAATAAACGGGCCGGAAAAGCTCGAAAGTTCGGGAAAACGAGTTGAATTAAAATTCAAAGTCACGCTACGATAATCTTTCGCTTTTTTAAAAAATAATTGATCGTACTCGTTTCCCTATACATAAACTCCAATTCCAAATACGGGCGTATTTTCCGAGCGTAAAGTTTATTATTTGCTTTTGGTCGAAAAGGTGGTAGGGCGAGAGAAAACCAAAGACCGCGAAACGAACCTTTATTTACCGATGGGGAAAAAGGAGGGAGAGTGTAAACGACAGTGGTGAATTCGCGCGAAATTTTATCAACTTTCTACCTTAATACCCCGGGAAATTTTTATAGGAAAATTTCCAAAAGATTCCACTAATGAACCAATTAAAACTGAAAAAGTAATTTAAGAAAGAGAAAGGTTAGGTTAAGAAGAAGAAGAAAAAAAAAAAAACTTAACCGAAACTTAATCTTATAAGTCTTCTTAAAAAATAAGGGTTTATTAACTTTCTTTCTTCATTTATCGTTTTACTAAATTCAAATTTAAATAATCAAGTTATCCCTAAGAGAGAGTACCGGTTCTTAAGACCTTTAAGAGGTTCGTTAAGACGACGTACAACGACTAAACCTCGCGTTAGGTCGATTAAGATTCTATATTAGGTATAAGGAATTTTAGGAAAAAGAGTACTCGTGCTATGGTAGGAACTATAGGCGACGGAAAAATTTTAATTGCCAGGGATTTTATTCCAGGGAATCGCCTTAGGGCTTTTTTGCAAAAGAGAAAAAAACAAGAACGAAGGAAAGACCCGAGAAACCTCGAGGAGTTCGAAGCGAGATTCTAATTGATTGCCCGATAATTAATCCCTGCCATGAAGGAAACTCAGAGCGTCCTCCTTGACAGGTACAGAGGTTAATTAGTAAGGCAATCTGTCCCCTTCCCTTACGCTTTGGTTGGTTTATATTACCCCTTTTCCACCCAAAAAAGGCCTATTTCAACTGATTTATCCTCTTTGGATTTTTTTTTTTTTTTTTTGTCATTATTATTCCAGAGATTCACTAACGAGTGCCTCGATCCGACGTTACAATTTAAGCTCGGTATTTACGAAGAGATACGCTATTCGACAAATATAGAGGCTTTAAATACCCCCGGTCAGACTACTCCTAAGCCTCGCACTAACTCATCTTCGGATTAACGCGTAAACTATCCAAATTCGAGGCGCGAACTCCGCGAGTTCCCTCTAGTGTGAAATCAATTCGTATATGTATAAACACCAAACAGCGTCGTCGAAACCTTTCGCGGATTAAAAGGCCAGACCGAGTAAGAGATCGAGCCATTTATTATACTACTTCTATTCGCCTCTATTGAGCCAATAGAGTCAAATGTAGGAATCGATAGAAAAGTGTGTAACGAAATCAATACGCTTATCTTATCCACCCTGCCTTTGATCGCGTAGTTTCAAATATTGCTAATCTTTCATATTTAGCGTCCCTCCTCCTTGACGTATAAATCTACACACATAGAACATTACTCGGTTTCATTAAAACATGGAATATTCCAATTGACAAATGAATCCGCGAAGCAGAAAATATATACTCTAATTATTTAGTTACTATTATCTTGGAAGAGTAAAGGAGAGGGTGATTGACTGATTTCGCGTACCATGGAGGGACGCGACTGTGAGCCTAAAAACGTCAACCCAAAAGCCATATAATGCTCGTATCGTTTACGAGTATGACTAAAATGAGCGCCAACATATACCAAACCCTGAAACACTCGGTGGAGCCTTCTCCCTAATTCCTCCAAACTATTTATTAAACGATGTAGATTGCAATTCTTAGTTACCTGGAAGTCCGCTTATAATTAGAGTTATACGTTTATGTCATCCTTCGAGGGGACGCGAATGGAGGCAAAACATCCGAGTTTGTTTGTCAGGTCAATATATTTCTTAGAAATTAATGAGAATCTAAGACAATACCCAATTCCGGGTCGAGACCGTAATCAGGCGCTTTAGAAACGTGAATTATACTACGAACGATATCTGGACGTTCGCTAGTTTGTCGGCTTACAATATAGAGGGAGGGACTACGGATATACCTTGGCCTCTGTGCTCGAATAATAACCGATTCTCGGCGCCAAACGGTATCGCGTAGTCGGAACGGAGGATATCTCGAGACTAATGGACGGGCGACGATAACAATGGTTTCTAATCTAGAATTTCAAGAAATCTCACTTACCCGATGGTCCATTCCCACGAATCACAATCGGAATCGCAGCTTCCTACGTCAGAGACGAGATCGTAGACGAAGCGAGTGGATATTCTCGTCGAAAGCCCTCGTTTGCATAAATACGCCTAGCGATCATCGGTGATAGAGAGTCCATGGAAGATATTATCCCCGAAACTCCTGCAAATATTCAAGTTAAATTTGACAAATCAGATTTCCAGTAATAAAGGGTTTAACTTAATATTAAAACATAGTATATAAATCCAATATGTCTTATAATTATAATTATCTCCTTAATGTATCTTACAGTGAATTATATTAGGTCGAGTCGTATATCACTTTCGGATATTCGGGAAATCTTAAGTACTCTTACGCAACTTAGGTACAGAAAATCAATCATATACTTAACTATCAAAATACATAATTATTTATGTAAAAATATGTCTGTTGGTCGTTCGGACATTATATATATATAAGACGGTGTAAATGAAAGAAAAGCAGTTCAATTTTGGCTACAAATATGCGAGAACGGTAATCGAGGTTAATGATATTTCTAAATGTATTAAGTAATTCAGTAGATTCGGAGCTCAGCGTAAATTTGGTTTTGTGCTTGGCAAAAATGTTGCTCAAATACACTAGTAACTATTTGCCAAGCTTCTAAGTACTAAAGCGACTTAGTTTAAAGAAAATATGAACTAGATGACTTTCTAAAAAGATCTCAAAAACATTGTCCGAGTGTCAAGAAGTAAGACTGTACGCCTTGAGGAAATCGCCCATCGGTTTTAGGGTTTTTTCGCGTTAGTATAATTATTTTCCTTTTCTAAAGATCTGTCTAGGCAAAAACGCTTATTATTAAACGTCTCTCTTTTGGAATTGGGAAAATAAAACGGAAAAGAAAGCGAAAATGAATCTCCCCCGAAGAGAGAAGTATATACCCTTTACCGAATAAATTAAAAGTGGATAAAAAGGAAATACGGAGAAAACCCCGGTCTAGTGACATCCCCATTTCACCCACTGAAATTAGAAGAGCGCGAAACGTCGGTAAAATAGCATGGCGTGTGCTTTCTTCACAGACCAAAAGGATGAGAGCGCGGGCGGGAATTATGCGGACAGATTCAATTCATTCTTTCCGGGAGTTCGCCTCACGCGAACGACGAAACACGGTAAAGGCGGAGAAGCTCGCTTTTCCTTCGAAAAACCCAGAATCTCACGCCGAAAACTTTTTCAATTCAAGTGTCAAAATACCTCACAACTTAGTTTTTCGCCGCGGGGAGCTCGTCCTAAATCCCTAATTATCATTCCTCCTTTTCAATTTATATAAAAACGGTTTCTACGTTCATGCACAAGGCACCAAGTTGCATCGTGTAGAACCCAAAAAATACGTAAGAATTTGAGGTGGATTAAAAAAAAATTCAGCATTTTCTGAATGCATCTGAGGTTTCATAGTTTTAATTTTTTTTTTTTTAAATTATACTTGAACCTAAAGTTAAGGCAATTATCTACGGAAAGTCTTTGGAAATTTCCAGTCAGATAAAATAAAAATCCGTCTAGTTAAAAAGACATCATTAAGGTCCAATATACACCATTTAAAAAGGCTCAAAACTACTTTTAATTTCAACTTTCCACCGCCTTTCTTGCTACGAAGAGCTTCGAGCTTTACATAATATTACGCTTACAATTTATCCCAAGTTCCGAACCCATCTGAACATAAAGAATAGACTTAACTAAAACTTTATCTTAAACCTAATGTATTTTTTAAGGCATACATTCCTGTCTACCCCATTAAAACTTTCTTCGACAGATTTTCGATATAAAAACGTCGCTTCCGCGTTCTACGATCACCTATAAAACCTCTAGCAAATGAGCGGCGTTTTTTTTTTTTTTTTTTTTTCTTTCTTTCTTTTCTATTTACGAGGTAATCAGTGTTAGAACAAGATACGATGGCTTATAGCCGCCAGATTTTTTCAGTTCCTTTTTTTTCCTAGGCGCTACAAAGATTAAAGTCTTTCGGTCGGAATACGTGCGACACGAACTCGAAATTAAGATATCCATTAGAAGCGTGGGCCTTTGGTGGTTCTTTTCCCCAGCAGCGCCCGCCAGCGAAGCTTCGAGGTTCGAATATCAGCTGGGACGCTAACTTTTCCACCCTCAACAATTCCTTGTCCTTCCTGCAGCTCTCTCTCTGACAAGGATAATTAAATTCATTTTTTACACCAAAAACCGTACAAGGTTGAGAAAGAAATTCTTTCACGTTTTCCTACTGTATTCGCCTCCTCTTTTTCTCTTTGCCTTTTTTCCCCCTGAACTCGCTCTAGCTAGCGAACATCCTTGGCAGAAAGAAAGACTCACGAAGGAAGAGGAAAGAGGCCATAGATGCTTAGGAAAAAGAATGAAACCAAGAAAAAACGAGATGGGTAACACCAAAATAATATTTTCACCTAACTCTTTTAGAGATGCTCAAGAACTATGAAGTTATTTCAAGGTTTTGAGGGCGTATCTTCATTCGAAATTTAAATGTATTAGGCCTATCACATATGGCAAATGGTGCCATTGTTTTTCTAAACCGTTTGGGGCTCCAATTATTTTTTTACTAATTATAACTACTACCACAACGAGTACAGAATGTTTAAAAATAATACTTCACCACATAAAAAAAATTAGCAAAGTATAAAGATCGAGAAAAAAAGAAGAGAAACTTCACCGTAACTCGAAATAGGAAAAGACTAGAAGAGTGCTAGGGTAAGTAGGTTTAAGAGAAGGGGGGCGAGTTTCTCTGGTTAATTAGGATTTCTCTGGGCGTTCGAATGCAAATGAAACGCGTTCGCTTGGTTTTAATTTTTCTACTCCCTCCCTACTCCCTTTTGGCCATCTTTCCCCCACCCCGCGATTCTGGCAGGAAGGATTTTTCATTCTCAAGACTTATTTTGTTGGCCCGTTGGTTGACACGAGCGAAATTGCTCTTTACCGCGAGGCAAACTTTGAACTAATTTGGTTTTACACGCCAAAGAAAAATCACTCGGCCCGGCTAATAAACGAGTTTAGACTTTAAAAGCGAAAGACGCCACGAAGCAAAAGTAGGAGAAGCGGTAAATGTTCCAAAAATAATCAGATTCGACCTATACCTAAGTAAATTCTAATTTGCATACTGCCACCTTCGAATGTTCGAGAAAAAAAATCTTCATTTTAATCACGGGAAATAAGTAGACTTTTGTTTCGGAAATAAGACATTTAGCAGCTGCGTTATTGATTATCTTTTAAATTCTGGCATCAAAAGTATGTGCTTATTAATTTTCTTATTCATTCATATTTTGAGTAATTGATTTAATAATTGGAATATTTAGCCCATTTATTTATATATTAATATATGCAAACAAAGGATAAAATATGAGAAATATTTTATAAGAGATTAATTTTGAAACTATACTTTAAAACTCTTGGAAAATTTTAATTTAAAATCAAATTTTCGCTATCCTGGCTTACGCGTTCCAAATCAATACTTTGCCGCTATATAGTGACGCAATAACTGACGTGTTCCAAATGATTGGAAAATTTCGTGTAAGGGAGGTACCGAATACGAAATGTATATTAAATATTTATCAGTATATGGCGAGAGAAGGAAAATGCAATTTATCTTGTACACCTAAGGGTAACTTAAAAAAAAAAGTTAGTATAAAGATCGAAACGCATTGGCGTCGTTTAAGTAAACGACCGCTTTTTCGTCATTTGAATTTTAAAACAAAGTATATATATACTTTTTACGTGTCTCTAGCGACACGCTCGTAAATTCTGTGTAGGATAAGACGGATGTTTAACCCTTTCGGGCTTTAGAAGCGCGCGTTATACCATCACCCCGACCCCAGCTGAAGTTACTATACATCGTCGGCTAGAAGTCAATATCGAGGCCCAGAGATGGGGCCCACCCTCTCTCGGGAGCATCGTGGCGGGCCCCCCTAAAAAAAAGAGCCGTCCATTTCCTTTTCTCTTTAAGAAGACTCCCTGGAACGATGGTAACGAAGACTAGGCTTGGCGAATGGCGTATTAGGCGAATTGGCCGTCGGCGTTCTTCGCTGCCTCAGCGGGTTTTGGCAACGATCCCGACGTGACTCCGAGCTAGAAAACGAATTCTTTATCCTCGCCCATATAAGCCCTATAGCGAGAATCCTCTTCTAGAGCCGTTTTTTTAGTCAGATCGTCGTTTACATTAAAAGAAACGGCGGAGAATCGATAAAAAAAAGCCGGAGTGGCCACCCGGGCTCGGGTTATACGGTACACGCCGCGTGGAAGAGGGTTGGGCTATTGCCGCCGAGTGGATAAGAAGGAGCTCTAGCCGTGAAGGAACCGCTAAACCCCTTTCGGCCCGGGGCTTATTTTCTTCCATTACCGGAGATAACGATGATGGGAAATATGGAATAGAGACTCCTTTTCTTCCCACGGAACGCGCGCCCGAAAAGATGGACCTAATTTATTTCCTATATAAGCAACAAGACGGTCTCAAGACCTCATACTGTTTCGCGGCGTTTAACGACCGAAGAGAAGGAGCGTTGCAACCTGGAGCGCCTTCTTGAGTTACGGAGTAGCCGTACAAAAGAAAATAAAACGAAACGAGGTTTGTTTTATTTTGGCGTTAAAGATACCTTCACAAATTGGAGAAAAACAAAAATCCAAAAACTGTCGACCTTTCGCAATTTAACTCGCGGATTCAGTTTGATAATGTCATATACGCTAAGAATTTGAATTGAACTAATCTCACACTATCTCCGAAATCTCATAATCTATCTAGACTCTTTAGATAAACAGAGTCTGTTCCGCCTCGAATTGGCAGTATGCGCAAATCTAAAACACAAGTTATCTCCATACGATTCGTTGATTTTTAGATAGAGGGTCGGGACTAGATTTACGCGTATTGCCAACTCGAAGTGGAACTGAATTTGCAAAATGAATTAAACTTTTGAGAGGCATTCCTATTTACACGTTACGTCGTACGTTGTTTTATTAAACCCTGAAAAGTTTATATATGTCGGTTTAGTAAATCGCGGATGAACTAGAACAGATGCTGGTAAATATTCCGAAAATCCGCTCGACTCGCTGAGTGTTTTACATTATCAAATTAAGCCTGAGTTTGGTCTAAGGTATCGTAAATAATACCTAGTTGTTTGTTTAATATATTTTCCCTCGAGATTGTGCGAAAGGACCTTAATCCAATTTGATTGTCGAGAGAGAACGTCAACCCGATTCCGGTATACGGTAATTGTCTGTCTTGGTGCTGGGTTTAAGTGGCTTAAGACGGCAGCTCGCTCCCCATCCCTAAATATAAATTTAGGATGAGTAAAATCGACTAGTTTCTATCGGGAGCATCGACATCGAACCTCCTTTTAATGTCGCTTTACGACGCTATATATATATATATACAGATAGCCAATATAGAGGGCAGCGGCCTTGCTCTTACTTTTACTACCGAGACGTATAAGAAGAAAACTAAGGAGCAAAGTTCTTCTAGAAAAACATGACAGCAATGAAGATGAACGATTCTTCTCTAAATTATCTTCTTCTAAAACGAAATGTCCCTTATAGCTTCTGTCCTCGCTTAACTCTTATATATAATTAATTTTAGGGTTCGTTCACTCAACTTCTTCGTGACATTGGAGAGGGAGATGATGTGTAGGGTTGGGCTAGTTTACAAAAAGCCTTTACATTTTGGTATACTAATTAATTCCTTAAAGGGAGAAGGCAACCTAATTACAAGTGATTTTTTATCGATTCCTTATCGTTTAAATATGCCTAATCCATCGATAAAAAGTTTACAATACAAATATTAAACTAGAAATAAATTTAAAACTTACCCCGAAAATAGGCTTAGCGGGATTCATGGAGATCCTGAATCGCGTCCGTGTAAGGTCTAGCGACCAATGAGCAAAGGCCCGTCGTTCACGCGAAATCTCTACGAGACTTACGTCGCGCGCGATTGGTCGCTAGACCTTACAAGCGAGGAAAACAGGACCTCCATGAATCCCACTAAGCCTATTTTCTGGGTAAGTTTTAAATTTATTTCTAGTTTAATATTTGTTTATAAATATTTTCAGTAGTGGATTAGGCCTATTTAAACAATAAGGAATCGATAAAAAAATCACTTGTTGTTAGGTTGCATTCTCCCTTTAAGTAGAAACAAAACATCTTCAATATTTGTTTATTTTGTCTAATCAACGGCTAAAAGACTTTCGATACTAGGGTTTATTTAATTTTAAATTTAATTTGGAAGGTTTGAACGACGTATAGCGATGAATTTGACCAAATGAGTCAGAATAAATTATTCAAACTATACGTTTTCCTATTTAATTCAATCTAAACACCTGCCTTCTCTTTACATTTAGAAAAAAGTCAAAGCCGTGATCTAAAACATCTTGAGCTACTTGACACCCAAAAATAGCTCCGTAAGTAGAAGCTTAATTGAAGAAGGCTTCTCATCTTGGGATTAAAAAAACATCTTTGAGCGACTAAGTGCGCAAAGAGTAAAGTAAGATGCCAGCAAAAAATAAGATGTGGTTTATTAAATAAGGCCAAAAAGCTATAGCCACGGAACTTATAGTAGCGGAGTCCGTACATCGGCTTAAAGATATAAGAATGCATAACGTCAAAGTAATTTTGTATCTCCCAGCCTTTAGATTATATTATGTCTAGTCAAAAGAACGCTCTTTTTTGAATCGCTAAATTAAATACGAAGATAATTGCGAAATATAAAAAAAAATCTAAGAATTTCCTTTCTAGGTTAATTAATTAACAGTTTATATTTCGTAAGACGTCAACTATAAAATAAATAAGGAAGACGAGTAACGTGTTAGGAGCGTTAAATAATATATTACATGTGTTATTGTTTTAATCATAAGGAAAATTGAGATAATTATGTTAATTAACTACAAATGAACGAGAAAACTTTAGTGAGTTTTAATGAATTATTTTTTTAACGCTTCTAATCGATAAAACATTACAAGCTACTCGTGTTCCTTTTAAAAGTAGTAGTATGGTTGTTAAGAAGTAAATTAGTTTCTCTAGAAATTAACCAATAAAATTACGTCAATATCTTAATTGATATTCAAAAATTAAGATTTCAATATTAAACATTTTTTTAATTGACGGGCCATCATTGTATCTCTTAAACTAGACTTTGAAAATAATTTGTCTTGAAAAGTATGTTTTCTTGCCGTCTGTTTACTGAACATCGTTAGTTTTAATTTTACTTAATTGCTTGCTCTGTTTTTGGCCGATATGTACTGTAGTTTTGTTTGACTGAAGCAAATGTTTATATTTTCGTTTATTTATACTTCAGAACTTTTAGTTAAACTGCATTTTTTTCTATTTATATGATATTATAGTTGCTTTTGCCAAACTTCGTATTTCTTTGAATCGGATAAATTTACTAATGACAGTGTAGAGTATCGCTGTTCAAAACAAGTTAACATCAAGAAAAGAGATTACTCGTAGTATATATATTGTATATAAGCATGCAACAAAAACTAAAGGAAGCTGAGATTAAAGGAAGGATGAAGAACAAAATCAAGTAATTTTTAACGAGTTAGTTTAGTAAAGCCATTTGAAAGAGTTTTTTAATGTGTAATAAATTAACAATAATCTTGATTTTGGCAGTAAAGTCAAAAAGGAACCTTAGATGAATCAAAAGACACTCCAGCATTGGTTTAAATAAATCCCTACGACACGTGCTGTGAGACGCGCGATTATGGTGAGCGAAATAATGAAACGCCAGATAAGTTAATCATCTTTTAAGTTACACAGTTCTAAGATATTAAAGAAGTATTCCCTTTTATTCAATAATGGAAACCTTTTTAACATTTAACGCCAGGTTCTCTAAAATAATAACCTTTTCTCTTGAGGAAGGCCTAAAATTGTCTTTTTCCCGGTGAGAGAGGTTTTTCAATAATTTATTTTTTAAATGAGAATAGAAAGCGACTATCACTTATCGTGACCCGTTTCAAAAATTACAGAATCTAATTCCAAAAACGTTCGTGGTGCGTCGCTTAACTTAAAAATGCTAGTAATTAACTTCTGGTCCATCTTTTAGTTAAATTATCTTAATAATAAGTAGAATTTTTTAAAAATTCACTAAATTTTCTTCCTTATCCTACCTTTAAAGCCTCTTTGCGTTTTAAGGGGTATATACGAAATGAATTCGGCAGGCCGTTTGCCATATAAGATAAAAGCTAGGAAACGATATGGAAGATTAAAATAAATACTTTAGGTGGATTTAGGTTCGGTCCGCGGGGAAATTAGAAGCACTTTATATATAGAAATGGGTGGCCACGCGAAATAACTGTGTTTGGTTTTTATCTATTATACGGCTTTTTTTCTTAGAAAACGATGTAGAACGTATACTTCTCTTCCTCTCTCTCTCTCTACATCCACCTAGAATGTTTGTTAATCTTATTTCAGCCAATCCCTAAGAAGCTGGAAAGCGCTTAGATTATCAGAATGAGCCACGTAAACCGAATGTTTTTATTTATGCCTTAACTGTTTCAAACAAGTTGAACGAAAAACTCGGAAAATGGAACAATAAAGAACCAAATATTCTAAAAAGGCCGGTAAAAGAAAAAAAACTCGACGGATTAAACTGGATATAAAGGAAAATTGAAACAATAACCCCTTCGAAAGAATTATTACGAAAAAGCACCGTATATGTTATAAATATTTATACAACGTATATAGAACTCCATTTCGCTTAAGAATAAAAAGAAAATTTTCCATTCGAAATGCTTAACCCAATGACCTCAGCACGCGTGATACATTACTGTCCAAGAAATTAGGAAGAATGGAGCTATTTTATTGCAAATAGAGAAAGCCATTTAAAGGCGAAGTGAAAACAAAAAAACTAAATATTTTAAACCTTGCATTGATTTTGTAATTAAATGATTTAAGAATTATTTAGTAACTAATTTTGTGAGTAATATGAAGTAATTTATTATATTTAATCAACTTTATTATTATGAAGAAAAAAAGGGTAAAGATAATCATCTAGTTAATTGATTTTGAAATTAAATGGTTTTAGAAGATTTGAGTAATATAAATTAATAATTTGTTATAATTGAGCAAGTTAAATTACGTAATTTATTAGAAAAATGTTATATCTAAGGGGCAAAGGGTCATGTAGTATAACAAACAACTAAAATGCAAAGAAAACGAAATCGGTTCCAACAGAAGCCGATGAAACCCTCCTTTGAAGTCTATTACTCCCGGGTCTTGTCTACCCCTCTCTGTATGGGTTATTCTCAAAAAGCGCGATTCGTACGCCTCCTAACGGTAGATATTTTCGAAGCGGGAGTTCGTCGAGCGAATATCTCTAGCAGCCTTGGAGTTCGTCAAAAAAACGTCGTCGTTTGTGGATAGAGAGAATTTCCAATTTTCCGTAGACAGGGGGGGATGAAGTAGGACCCCTTCTAACTCGTAAAATTGTAAATTTTACCCATACAGAGAGGAGCGCTATATGGAACATTGGAGTAGTAGACTTCAAAGGAGGGTTTCATCGGCTTCTGGTTCCAATCTTTTCTATCCCCATGAAAAAAAAAAAAAAAAAAAAAAGCTAAACTTACACGAGAGAAGAATTTTTGATTTTATCACGAGTATCTTCCTTTGAATACTAATTTATTTTATAGATGGTTCTGATCTTTATTTCTAATGTGGTAATATTTAGTATCGTAATAACAGTCTATCGAAAGATTCGAATATAATAAAAATATTTTTGTTTTCATTTCCACACTCTCTTTAAGGGTACGCTTAGAAAAGCCCTTTACCGTAATCGGACTAGGCTCGTGGTTAGGCTATAACAACGGATCATGGAGGAAGCCGTGGAATTACAAATTTTGCGCAGTTTGTTCGTCTTTACGAAGCAAGGCGCTTAAAGTTATATTATCGATTAACTTCTTAAACTACCGCCTGTAAAGACACGACGTTAAAGGCTTACTCGGGACATCACTAAGTTGCCTCGTATAAGATGAATGGATTATTAAAATATAAAATGGAGATCATTTTCGCTCCGTTAGATTAAGAGAGAATGAAATGGGCGAAAGCTCGTTGATTCTCTCTCTCTCTCTCTCTCTCTCTCTCTCTCTCTCTCTCTCTCTCTCTCTCTCTCTCTCTCTCTCTCTCTCTCTCACACGATCTCTCTACAAATATGAAAATTAGAACGAGGGAAGATTAATAAAGATATTCTCGAGAAAATTCGCGGCTAATAGAAAAGTAACGCTAAAGGCTTATCGGTTTCAAAGGTCGAGATAATATAGAACTGGAGAGAGATGAGTGTTTGGAAAATTGAAATTCAAAAGGTTCATTTTTAGAATATTTTACAGTCGGCGGTTTAATATACGGATTTGAGTTTAAGTTCGCATATCAATAAACTAAGCAATATTATTTATTAATTCAAAATTTGAATTTACAAATATTTGTATAGGGGTGAAAGATAGAGCAGGGCTATTACATAATATCGCTGGCTTCTGACAATGTTTGGTAGCGAAATAAACCTAATATTTAACGTTTTAAACAGACTTATGTAAGTTGGATATTATATATTCACGGTAGAAATAAATAAATTGGGCATTGAGAGACTCATTCAAATTCATAACGTGACATCAAAGCACTGAGATACTTTAATTAAAGATTAAGGGTGATATGGTCTAATTAAGGAATACTAAAAATAAAACAAGATATCTTTGATTTAAGTATATACGTCTTTACTACGACACCAGAATCAATCTTCAAAGTGCGAACTTAAACTAGGAGCTCTAATAAGCCTCGATAGATACAGATTCGAGAAGTCGGAAATATCTGAAGTAAATTCAAACTTTAAAGACGGGAGAGGGTGATTTGGAAAAGGAGTCGATGGAGTTTAAAACGTATAAGCGTATTACGTTTGGGCGGTTTGTATTATCTAGAGAAAATATTGGACGGTTTCGGGCGAGAAAGAGGTATTCTATGACGCGAGTTGGCTTGCCTGATGGGCGAAATGGTGATAAATCTTCGCGGACGAGCGAGCGATTGTGGCTAGAGCGAGAGCGAGGGAGTAGGAAAACGGGTTTTAGGCGCTCAGGAGCATTCTACGTTTCTGGATTTCAACAAGGCAGCGTTAATTGATAATGCCGTTCGGAAGTGGGTTTGGCATATTTTGATGGATCGTATATTAATCAAGCGCGAGTTATATATGCCCGAATCGACTTTTCTCGAAAAACGGTACGGTCCAAGCGTGTCGAGAAAAGCGCGCAATGTCTAGCGATAAAAGCTATGAGCGATATAGAACGCCCGACCCTGTTGGAAACACGACCAATAGAACTAACCGCGCTATATAGAAAAGAATAACGGGAATTTGGCAAAGATGGAGAAAGAAAAATCTCCCTTCCATTCTTAGATATGATCATAATAGTCGTTGTAAATTCGAATTAAAATTTATATCGTGAGAAACATTTACGAGGCGATGACTGTATCCTTTCAAATATAGAATAAAATATGTATAAAACAAATTATGTGATTGGTTGAATTTAACGAGGAAGTACATACTAGGTGTATATAGGTACTTGGTGGAGGGTTTTTCGTCCATTCTAAGATTGGACGCGAATAACGGGACCTTCTAGGAAAACGGCAAGAAGAGGAGAGCGAACGATATAGGACTTCGAAAAGAGAACGAAAGGAAAAGATGATAAATGAGTTGTATGACGGATGAAGGGACTACGCTGTCTCGCTCGGTGCCTCCCCTTCAGCTTTTACCATCCCGACTAGCCCTTTTCCCTATATATAACAAAGTTTTAAAGGACCACCGAAAACTTGGCTGCAAAATGAAACGACATATAGACTTTCATCTTCCTGAAAAAGCATTCTTTCATTTTCTCGAGAATTCGCTACCGTCCTAATAACGCATTAGCTAATATTATAAAAAAAAATCTAGGGCATAGTTAAATTTTTTTTAATATGCTCCTATTAACTGAATGTAATAAATTTTCCTTTTGGACGTGAAGCGCGAGAAACGAGCCAACGCTTTCATTATTAAATCAACCCCGTGCTTTTCTATATTTCATCATAACAAGAAGGATCAGATAAAGAGAGGAAAAGTGGGAACGGCGCGGCTCCTACTGCGTCGGCCTAAACTCCCACTCTGGGAGAACGGGGGACAGACGGGGGTAGAGATGCTTCGTGGTAAATTGTTGTCACGTGGGTAAAACGAATCCTTTATGAGACGCGCTAGCTAGCGACCACGTGACAACAGTTTACCTCGAGAATTTCCTATCCCCCCTTTCCACCCGAGTGGGAGGTTGGCTCTTCTCTCTCTAACTCAACGCAGCCCCACTTTTCCTCTCCTTATCTGATCCTTCTTGATCATAATTACGTCAAAATGATATTTATTAAAGCCGGACTTAGTGGCTCTGATACATCAGACATAATGTCTTTTAATCCCTAGACAGTGGTAGGCGCTTCTTATGTCGTCCTCAATAAACTGTCAATGATTTAAAATCTACATTTCCACTTCTACGTCATTTCTACGGGCATAAATAAAACGGGACCAGAAGTTTAATATTGAAAGTGTTGACTCGCCCCACGCTCGTTTGACGTCACAAGAGGATGTTCTATATATAAAACTATTTAAAAGGTTGTATAGGAAACTCTTGTATTAAAGTTTAATATACTTCGATTAAATCTATGTCGAACGAGTACAGATTAGTGAAATTTAAAATAATGTTTTCGCAGGGAAGATGACGTTAAATTGCAGCCATTTTATGCAAAACACTTCACTAGGTGAAAGTTTTCAGCGTAGAATTCGTTTTTATCACAATTTAAGAAGCAGGTTTCTGAACATTAATCTTAAGGCTTTGTTAAAAGCTAATTTGTCTATTTGTATTTCTTAACTGATCAATGAGGGTAGGTATCCAAGGACGGAAGTGAAGGGAGATAGATGTTAGAGTAAATTTCAATATCCGGTTTTCCTTCTTTCTCTTGATCATAATAATGTTTGATTAGTATTTCTAAGGATTCTAGTCTTATTAGATAAAAACAATTTTCACAAGAGTAAAGAATATTTAGGGTAATAAATTAGGAGAGTATGTAAATTAAAAAAATTATCTCGTACGCGGTTCTCGAAGTATTTGAGTATGAAATGAAATTATAGTCAAGTTAAACGCGATGATGAAATCGAAGGTATAATTTAAGCTTCACTTAAACGTCATTTAAAATCGTATATTTATACAGCGCAGACTACATGAAGCTAAATTTCCCGAATGACCTAATTTTGAACGCTTTAAGAGGGTTAGATTTTCTCGAATAAATTACTCTTTAGAACCCACGGGGGGTAAAAATAGTTATTTTCCCCTTTTTTCAATTAAACAAGCTCTTCCGGGGAAAATCTCCGGAGACTTACGCTCTTCGCTAATTTAAAAGTCGGAATTAGATCAGTAAATTCTGAAGCGTCCTTAACGCCTAGTGACACTTGACGGCCCCTTCCTAATTCGTTAACAAAATTGATAGCGGTTATTATACTGCAGCGCCACCGCTACACATCAGTGAAAAATCCTCCGTCCTTTAGATGACGCGCGTTTGTTTTAAAATTAAAAATACACCCTAATCATTCATTATATACTGTTAATAACATCCCTCCTTCGTGTTAAGCTGAAAATAATTTTAAAGGGAAACTAGAATCTGATAACAAGTTATTGTTAATCGATTTGGACTGCTAAAAATTAATTTAACGGGTAAATTTATTCCGGAGAAACAATTCTCCGGGAGATAAAATTGTATCATTTGATTAAAATAAATTAAATTATCATAGTATCATTTAATTAGAAAAAATTAAATTATCATAGTATCATTTAATTAGAAAAAATTAAATTATCATAGTATCATTTAATTAGAAAAAATTAAATTATCATAGTATCATTTAATTAGAAAAAATTAAATTATCATAGTATCATTTAATTAGAAAGAATTAAATTTGTACCATTTGATAAAATTAAATTTGTATCATTTGATAAAATTAAATTTGTATCATTTGATAAAATTAAATTATCGTAGTATCATTTGATAAAAATAAATTATCGTAGTATCATTTGATTAAATTAAATTATCGTAGTATCATTTGATTAAATTAAATTATCGTAGTATCATTTGATTAAATTAAATTATCGTAGTATCATTTGATTAAATAAAATTTTTGTAGTATCATTTGATTAAATTATATTATCGTAGTATCATTTGATTAAATTAAATTATCGTAGTATCATTTGATTAAATTAAATTATCGTAGTATCATTTGATTAAATTAAATTATTGTAGTACCATTTGATTAAAATTAATTATTGTAATATCATTTGATTAAATTAAATTATCGATTTGATTAAAATAATTAAGTTATCATAGCATCATATGACTTAATTAAAAATCGCGAAATAAATCACCCTCAAAATATAATAAGGCAATGTTAGAAATAGGTCTTTCACAATGCCGCGTAAATGTAAAGGCGTCTGACTTTTCTCGACATTTGTTTCCCCCCCGAACGACGTTGGGCATTAAGCCTAACATTCCTACACCCCGCCGAATAACCCTGTATTAAAAAAATCATCCGAAAACGTAAACTTACGTTATTTATTCCGACTCGATTGTGTTATTTTCCTTCCGTCCACATTACGGGCATTCTTTGGATCACAAAATTCACGGGTTTTTAACTATTTTGTCACAGTTTAAACACGATTTAAACAATTATCAAAAATTCACGCCAGCCGACTTCGCGAAAATAAAACGATGTTGGGAAGGCGTTAGGCCTAACTTTCGGCGTCACCCCGCCAAATAGCCCAGGATGAAAAATTCAAAATCATCTCAAAACGTAAACTTATGTTATTTATACCGACTCAATTTTGTTATTTTCGTTGGGTCCATATTCTGGGCATTCTTTGAGACACAAAATCCAAGGGTTTAATCCATTTTTTCACAATTTAATCACGATTTAAAAATTAGCAAAAATTGACGCGAGCTGACTTCCCAAAAATTAAAAAAAACTGAAGAGTAACGGCCCGGCCGCCCGGGGAAGAAAGGGGGTGAGGAAGAAAGGGGGTGGGGAAACAATTGCAACTTTTCACTGGCGCGCTCTAAACGCAAAACGACGTAACTCACGGTTTATTTTTGAAAAGTTCTTTTAATGAATTAAACCGTTTTTACGGGAAATCTAAAAAAAATCGACGAGAATATTACGATATTAATTTAGGAGATATACTAGAGATTAAAAATTCGGGTAAAATCGAGAAAGAACTGTATAAATTTCGAGTTACGACGTTTTTCTTCAAGCTATTTTGGCGCAATTTGGATAGTGATTTATTAATGGAGTGTAAAAATGTACTAACTGCGCTTAATCGTCTAATCGTAGATTACGCAGGGTGACCAGGGAAAAAACTTGAAATTTTATAGGAAAAATAGGAAATTTAAAGGCGAATTATAGGAGAAAATAGGATTGCAAATTTAAAATTATAGGAAAAATAGGATAAATAATAACAGAGAATTTATTAGAAAAAATAGGATATCTTTCAATATCTGTTAATTTAACATTTTTACCACATATTTATTGCTTTTTGATTTGCTTTAAAATCTTATAAAGCCTTTGGTGGGAATTTTGTTATTTTTGAGAAATTTGAAATTATACTTTTATTTGAAAATGAAAAACCTGATGACCGAAAAAATGGGAAAATATAGGAGAAAACCTTCAATTATAGGAATTTATAGGAAGGCATTGAAAATATAGAAAGTCTGGTCACCCTGTAATAAATATTTAAATTATAAAGGCTCCAACGGATATAAAGAAAGGGATTTTGCAGTCTATAATCGCTTTTAGTCTAATTACGTGTTTCTAGAAAATATACGGACGAAAGACACGTAATAAAATTTTCTTGAATAAAAATAGTACAAAAAGATTCAAAATCTGCTCAAATTTTTAGTATATTTAAGAATATATGAGAAACCATCTAAGCTCGTGTATATTATCTTTTCATTTTAACAAATTCTCTTGAAAAAGTAAAATAAATTGTACAAATTATGAAGGAGTCTTATTGAGGGAAAGGTTTAACGAGGAAATAACCGTTTCCAAGTTGTACGCGGATTCCTACTAAAGTTTTGCGCTTGGCGAAAGATTAACGCGACTTTTACTATACAATGAAGATTTATTTCGATTCGGAAGAGTATTATGAAAACTATTTTTCCTCCAATGACGATTAACATGGCGTACTAATCTAAATCTGTCTTGCTACCTTTATCCGTTATTACATAAATTTTACAGGAAAAATCTGATTTTGCCATTCGCTGTATATGCAAGTGGTAATAATAAAGAGAGTAATTTTTCTATGATGAATAGGTTTAATAGCTTTATAGGTATTCTCTCCCCCCTCGCATGTCCTGCCTAGCTTTCCTCTCTCCCTCCTTTTCGGAACTAATAGAAAATTTGCGTGCCCCGAGATAATTGGTGGTTGCAGGAGGAAGAGAAAGAGAGAGAGAGGAAGAGACGATGTATTATAATTTGTTGTTAATAGTCCGTAGCAAGATGTCGTTTGTTAAACTAGGTTCTTATATATATATAAGACTATATTACCTATAATTATGTCTATACTCTATACCAGAATATATGTTTATAATCTAAAGAGGTTAAATTAGAAATTGCGTGTTTGAAATTACTTTCTCTCCACGACGTTATAGAAAGGCACGAAGAATAGGAAGATAGGAACTATTATAGACCTTTTGTAATCCCGCGAGAAGATTCTCTTTCCCTAATCCATCTCATCCTTGAACTTATTTAACAAGTTATTTTTAATCGATTCGGAGCCATTTCCAAAATTAAAAGATATATGATTAATGTCTTAGAATAATAGGATTTTATAAGATCAAATTTTTGAATTAACGCGCTTCCTTATTGGTTTCGAATTGGAGATCAAGAGGTCAGGGTCAGTACAACTTTTAGATGATTTAGACCAAATATACCCAAACATCAAATGTCCCTAAAATTTTTAACCTTTAATTTATTTCCCTGAGATTTCCCAGTTTTTCTGACAATCAAAGACCTTGAATCATAAATAAAAAAAACAGGCAGAGATCATCACGTGACCCCTATGATGCGTTGCTATTTTCTACTAAACAATAAAAAAGGTAAGATTGAAGGTATATCGCGTAGAATGTAAATGAATGTGAATTAATTTAACTCTAAATCGCGCGCTATTTTCTAACAAAAACCGCTTGTGATTCATACGCCAAATCAAGGATGAATTATCATTGGCTTAAGCAATTCTGTACTTTTATATTTCTATCAGAAATTCTTCGGGCATAATTTCAAAACTTTGATAATTAACAGCGAATTTCTACAAAACGTTTGACGAGTTTTGATTACGCTTAGCGCGCATTTTTAACAATTAAAAATCTATTAAATATAATAACTTGTTTCCAGATTATAGTATCCCTTTAAAAACTAGGTTTATAAAATAAAAAAGTGAAAATCGAGATGCAGCCAATTTATTCTTTTTCATTCATTATACAATTTTTTACCCTGATTCTTTTTTTTCCTTTCTGTTTAAAAAAAGAAGTCAGCGGCGAGTTTATCGTTTCAAAAGGCGAAATAACGCTGATTTTAATCACCCATTCGAATAGAATCGCTCTTTTTCAACTCGGCGGCCCCTTCATTCCCTTTTCGTTTGCAGTAATAATTAAGGGTTGTTTCGACTTTTAGTTTTATCAATTAAGCAGAAACAAAAAGACAAATTATACGGAGATCTAGTAATAAAAACGTGGGAGGCGGCCGCGCTAATGATTTTTGATCTCCCGCCTCTTAATTCGCCTAAAATCTTTGTAGTAACACGTTTATTTCGTTTTTGTTTTTAGGACAAACAAAATTAACCAACAATTAGATCACTTAATTAAAACTTTTATTGTTTAATTCAAACAATAGACTAGAAGACTTATAGAAACTGGTCGTCAATGTTAAATATAACTATATGATTTCTTTATACACAAACAAGCGTACCTTACAATCAAAATATATATCTATGTACTGTCTGCTTGTCGGTTGGGAACGCTAAAGTTTACACGTGACGTTAACAGAATGAGAAAAGCTGAAGCGAATTGATACATAATGTTACACTTCATTGGGAAAAACTAGTACACGATGCAAACTCCCCTTGAACATGAGTATATAACCACGAGTTTGAATTTCATGCGCGTGGCTTTAAATTGAACTCGAAGGAATTTCATTTATTAAGCCTTGATTTAGGCTTCACGTTTTAATAGAACGTAACTACACCAAATCTTTGACATTCTATTTTTATCTCTCCACGTCCGATTTCTCAATCTCTCTGAAGAGAATACTCAGCGAAATTTTCGTCTCCTATGAAATCAACGAATGTAACATGGTACACGCTAAATATATAGATGGCGCCATGTCTGAATTCGCTAGATTTGGTATACACGTTATGAACCAAGTCGACTTTAAGTGACTATAAGGACGCGAATGCGCGAGGAGGGTTGAAATTCCTTTCAGCAAAACTTCCAACGCGAAATACGAAAAGGATCTAGTACATATACGTCAAAACGTCACCCCTATATATAAAAGGGGCACTGAGAATATATTAGGCCTATATACGAAGTAAGAAGCTAAAAACATCGATATTCTTCCCTCCACTTTTTACAGTATTAGAAAGTTTTGAGAATTTCCCTCGAGAGAGAGAGAGAGAGAGACCGAGAGAGAGAGAAAGAAGTGGGAAAAACACGACTACTGGTTGCCCCATTCCTTAAGCTTATAGAAACGAGCTTATACGACATTGGTAATTTTGACATAATCCGTCAGAAAAAGAAGGAAAAAATGAAAAAAAAAAAAGGAAAACTTTTCTTTTCTTCCTTCTCCTTATAGCTATCCTCTCTGAATAAAAGGCAGCGCCGCTAGTTTTAGAGGAGGAAAAAAGCTCCCCAGGGAAAAAATGTATTACCCCGTGATTTAGCGACTGCAGAAACGGGACGATGGAAAGGATAGCGTTTATATCATTGATCATAGCTCCGAGAAAAGAGGAAAAGTCAGACAAGGCCAACGTCGAAAAAAAATATAATAATCTCCATTCTTATATACAAAACTCGTGAGTTGTAACTCTAACAGTGTTTCTAGTTGATTCCTTAGGAATTCTTTTATTGTAGTATATATACAACACGAACAGAAGCGTTACCCCGAGAATTCCCCTAAAGGTTATGTAAAATGTAAATTCAATATATTTTTTTTTTAACTTTAAAAAATATTGTTTTAATTTGAAGTCCTTTTCTGATGCGAAAAATAATCTTGAGATTAGTATATATAAAAAAATGCTAAACTATTCTAAAGAAAGAATAAATACCAATTTTACTTTTCAATTAGAATGGCAATACACTATTCCTTTAAACAATTAACAATTCAAATTTTGTACTTAGGGTAATTTAAAGAAAGATCATAAATTTTAATATTATAGTTTGTTGAATGAAATAGATTTTGACCCAAATTCCACAGAATTTTAATAATTGTTTTTAAATTTAAGCTTATATTACATTATTTCGAAGATCAATAAACGTTACATTTGTATTGCCAATAATATAAGAGATAATTGAACTGCTCGTCTCTCAATAAAGCATAGCTTTAAATAATGGAATCCTTTGCCACTTGCTGGTGTAATTTTGAGGTTCTAGGTTTTTACGCTACATGTACTCCTTAATAGGCGTGGAGTGACGTAATCCTAACTCCCTTATAATCTTGCGACTAAAATATGGCAATCTTTATAGTTAAGAAATTCTTAACAAGTTAAGCACTTATTGAATATAGGCCTACCATTTTTACCCCGGTTGCAAATGAAAATATTACAATTTCCTCGGGAATGGACTTCAAACAGTCCCACTTTCTTAATTTACCAAGGGTTCAACCTCAAAGCAGCAGAGTTATTCGACGTTATACGCCATAGGAATTGATAGTGAAATTATCTATTATAATCTTGGTAAAGCAATTTGATTTTGTTGGTATAACATATACCGAAATTATCCCTTTCTTTGCAAAGTTCATTCTCATCCAAGAATTCGGAAACCATTACGTAAAAATCCCCTGTAATTATAACATTCCATTCGAGATGTGAAAGGAATTTAAATTAACAAATTTATAAATGAACTAAATTTTCCATTCGACCCTCACTTTTAAAATTTGGTCAGAACGTATTTTCTCTCGAAATGTTTAAACGAGTTGTTATAAGATATAATAAACCGCGCTCTAGATTTCTTCCGACGTATTACGTTCGCGATGGGCCGTACGCGCGGCTCTAAAACTGATTTATATTACTTTAGGGTTTTTAGGAAAACGGCGCCTTTTGCACTTTGAGTAATTAAAAGAAAGTTCCGCTACGACATTTTGCCAACCTCCATCATCCCCATCATCTCCGGCCTCTCTTAGCTCTTAATGTATAGTTTTTTTATTATTTTTTCAAGATAAGAGTATACTACCAACGAATGAGTCGAAACGTGCCTTTTAAAATTCAGTTTAAAAACCATACTAACCCGCTTTGAAGTTCAGTGCAAGCTTAACTTGTAGCTAGTTTAATATAAAGGTTGCCCCGGCTAAAAAAAACCCTAAATCTATTAAGAGCTACAAAAATAGCCAAGATTCTAGTAGATAAAACAAGAGGAACAAGCCATTTTAAAGACTCAGAAGCTCGCTTTTAGTTTAAGGGTGCTAGAATTTAAATAATATTCAACTGATGCTTTCATCATTTTCTTGAAAATCTTATGGATTATATTTTAAAATTTTTCATACAATAATCTACTGGAAAAGGATAAAAATCGTTGGTCCGATGTTTTAAGTCATTAAAACTTGTAAAGCTTGGGATTCCCGCCAAATTACCAACCCAAATTGGAGGAAAACTCCTGAACTGGCAACCCCGAATTTTTAAGGATCTGGACGGACATTCTCTATATTCGATTCCACTATAGTTTCTAATTATCTGGTTTTAAGGTTTTAGGCTAGAATAATTTTCCATATAATGTAGTGACCATTTACTATGAAAACTTTAAATTTTGCATTATCAATTACAGTCCTGCCAGAGTTATCAAAGTAATAAGTTTGAGAAAAAATTAGAGTTTTATTTTTAAAACTAAAAACCCATCTGAAAAGCTCCATCATTTAGAGAACGCTAAATTATAGCTGTACGTTAGAAACTTTTGTATCCTCGAAATGTTTTTGCCCTTAGCGACGTAATTGGTATAAAAATAACGCCATAAAAGAATTTTTTACAGAATTAATTTTTCTTATTTTACGGTCATATGGAACGAATGGGTAAAAAGAGGTTGCAATGGAAATTTTTCTCCGAGCGATTTTTGCAGCGAAAAATAATTATTTCCGCTAGCGAAAGTTTTTGCGGAGAAAAATGGTTAAGTTAGCTTCTATCACTAGCTCGCCGCAAAAACTGCCTGCTGAAAATTAGCCTTCACGCAATCATTTTCAAAGTTTTTTCTCTAGGAAGCCAGAGGGGAAAAAAGGAGGCCGCGCGGAAGCCTAGAAAGAAATGTCGCGCTATTAATTAAAAACCCTTAACAGCTGGCTTAACGAGAGTATGAAAAATTAAGTTTCGGGAGTTCGGGAGTTTAATAAAGAACGATTGCCGTATAGCATTCATTGATTATTCATCAGTTTCGTGTAATATTGGTCCCAGATAGGCCATTTTGTCATCGTTAATTGGCCCTCCCCCGCAACCGCTTAGCCTCCCTCCTCTCCTCCCACGACGACCCTTTCACCGCCGCCCACCATTAATCAGAAGGAAGGTGCAAGGACCTCGACTTGGAAAAGATCGTAGACCTTTTTGAGCCGCGATTAACATTTCTAAGAGAGGAGAGACCAGCAGCGCGTCGTATTCAAGACGAGTTGGCAAAGAGTATGTTTTTTTCAAATGATCTTAAACATTGTGTATCAATCCGCCCGCAGCTATTTCTATATTGTAACCACATCGTACGCGGAAGTAAAGGGCATAGAATCGTACCGTTCTTACGCCAGATGGTGGAAATCACCTAGACTGTTTTAAACTGCCCGTGCAATCCAGACGGGGCCGCAAAAACGACCAGAAAGAAAATTTATTTCATTTTACATCGGAGAAAAGCCTACAATTATTATTACGACAGAGCAAAATAAGCGGAAAATGGCGAAAGCCAGTGATAATGCTTAAAAATTTCGATGGTTTTAGAACAGAGTTGAACAGGGGTAGACATAACGCACTAGTCACGGTATTTGACTACTTAAAAATACCCTGACTACTAAAATAAGCCCATGTTGGGGTGCGAAAGAGAAAATACATGGTGCGCGGACCTACTAGCAAGAATACTTCTTTAAATCAACGACAGAGATCAGATTACCGATATAATAGGCAACAACAAATCTCTTCTGACCAATTTCTGGTTTATTATTTGTTTCAGGCTTATTTTGATTTAAAGTAGACATGTTTATATAATTAATATATGATCTTCCAAATAATTATCTTCAATTGTTTTATTTTTCAATTGGTTAGCCAAAATGTTTGAATCAAACTAATGTACTTCTGGGAAATGTACGATTATCATTGGCTCGCCTTTACAAATGGGCGTAGAGTTGATGGCCAAGGTTTTTAAATGAGAAATAGGCGCAGCCTACGGTCGCAAAATTGGCGAGATTAACGTTCCTTCCTCTCTAGTTTTGTTTAATTTACGGTCAGGGCGTATAAATACCCATTAAAAATAATTATTAACGGGCATTTTTAAATACTTTAGGCTCAGGAAGAGGAAAAAGTAATAATTTGGAAGGAAAAAAAAAACCCCAATTCGTTCAAGAAATCTCGTAAAAAAGCGAAAGCTAAGCGTATTAATACGCAATATTAAACTTTGTAAGGAAATAAAGTAGTTTTGATCATAGAACTTCGATGTAGTTATCGAATATATAAAACTTGTTGGTACACACAAAATGAACTGATGTGTATGAAGAGCATTGTATTAAAATATCTAACTAATATTTTAACGGTATTATTATAATAAAAAATAAAATTTGTATGTTTTCTATTCACTTGATTTTTTATCCGCTTACTAATTTCATTTGTAATATCTAAATTAATTTATTTGATTTGAAATAACTTTTTGCGTTGATACCCATAGCTGAGGGAAAAGGAATATTATTCAATAATTCCATGAAAATAAATTTAAAAACTTTAAGCCCACTCACACGTAATTTTAAAGTTAATTCAACTAAAAATCCAAAGAATAAAATCGTGGCTGAATTAACAAAATTTTCGGTTTTTTCCGATTATATAAGGAAAATAAGCAATTACGTAGGCGAGCGTGTAATCGCGAATCCCTCAAACCTTTGATTCGTATCTAACTCAAGGGAAAAAAACATAAATGGCAGCTGCATTGGTTAAGAAAAAGAGAAAGAGCGAAGAGAGGAAAAAAAATTGAAGGTTGTGGGTGTGATATTTTTATACGAAAGGAACTAGAAATAATTTGTAATTTTCATTTCCGTGGAAAAGAGAGGAAAGAGAAATGAAGGGTTTTCTTTGATAGGAGAGTCGAGAAAACTTAAGTTGGATTTTCATGAGCAATCAATGGTGTAAAAATCCCTGAATATGTTTATGACCAATTAAAACTAACAAATTTTTTATTAAATTCAGACAGAATCCCCCTAAGCACCTCTTTTCCCCCAAAACTAAAGCCTCTATTACTAAACGGACTCATCCCGCTAGAAATATCATCACAGTTCGGATCCAGGGTACGTATTATCTATTTAAATTGTTTTTCTTCTTGCTTTCGCTAAGCCTAACATGTTTGGGAGTTTTCAGCATGAGATTATACGCGTGTAAATGCGTCTTTAGAAAAGGTAGGATTCTAGAAGATCATCCAACAGATTCTTCTGAAGAATTCACGCTATTTAGCATTCAGGAAAGAAGCGGGAAGAGAAGGAATGAGCTAAGGAGGGTATATACCTGTAAAAGACCCGAGAAATAATCACTTCGAGCCCGTGCTCGTTCGTTTGACTATATATCCGTTCTCATTCGCGGAGTCAGCCGTTTTTTTCCCGTTTCACGACTGAAGAAAAGAACGGGATAAAAACGAGTAGATTAAGCGGTAAAATACACCATGCAGTCGGAATATTTTACAAGAACGTCGTGGCTACCATATAGACTACTTTCCCGCTGTGTTTATTCATCGATCGAAGAAGTTATATATATTCGACACCCTTCGAGGTGCCTTACCTCTTCTTCTATGCATATAGACACTCAATTCCAGTATTTATACATATAAAGAATAAAAGTAAACCTAGAAAGCTACAATTCAACGTTATAGAACCTATAGGAGGAAGTATTGAAGGAAAAACCGAGTGCTACAATGTTTTGGTTTATGCTATCATCATCTCCGTTATAATTATTTATTAATCTCATAATTTGATTGGATAGATTGGCGAAAAGTTCAGGTTTTGTCTCTGGGAGTTCGTTTTTCAATAATTAGTGGAGCACTTTCACAGCAATACCTCATAAAAAATTACTTTCAGAAAATCTGCAAAACCGAGCGCCGCAGGCAAACGGAGTTCAATGAAAATTTGCCTTTAAAAACTAAATTTTGAATTTTTTGCCAGTCCTTCTACACTTTTCTTAAAATAGAACGTTGGCATTTGGTTAATAAATCGAAGAGGACCAAGGTAATATTAATCCCGGTTTCGAGAAAGAATTATATTAATATTTCTTCCACTTTGATACTGCACCAAATTCAATTTTGCTTACGCAGCAATCTCAGTTGAAAGAGTTTCCTAGATTTGAAGACGCTTCTAGTTATTCGATATTTCCCCGTTTTCCTTGATAAAGAACGATATGAAAAACCAATTTAAATAATGGCATAGCTATCTTTACGCAATAAAGATTTAAAATTCGACTATTCACTAGAAACGAGATTGTTTCAAAGAAGATAAAGAATCAAGAACTCCTATGAAAATAATTTCGAGAAAGAAAAATAAAAAAAGGGGTCTATAATTTTGTTTCAAAATTTAAAATAAGCTAGATCTATGTAGTTTAATATAAATCGAGTTTAGAATTCAGTATTAAATCAAATGAAAGAAATTTCTCAGAATTTCAAAACCATAATTCATAAAAATTATAACGTGAAAACGCCTGTGAAAGTGTTTCATCTACAGAGCAGACATGCTCGTCGTGAAGTTATATCTATAGGGTGAGTTTATTCACTCAAATGTTCTTTTAACATACATATGTTAAAATATGTATATGTTTTTATAATGGGCAAAAATTAATATATATAAAATATACTTAAACTAGACTACTCGCTTAGTGCATCGGCGGGGCTACATAGAGAGTATGGCAATAAAGAAAGAAGCTTTCTACAAACCTATAGAGTGGAAAAATAGCTAGAAAAAGAAGAACATCTCTCTATATATATATATAAATCTCTTTCTCCGTATATAGGAGCAATCCTCCGAAATAAAAACCCTTTCTTCAAAGTGAGAATTCTCAATTTGTTTAAAAGCCAATACTCGCTAGTCGTATTTTCTTTCCCTTCATCGCCTTCTTCGCTCTCTAACTTGAAGAAATATAAAACCATATATATATATATATATTTTTTTTTTTCTTTAGCCCCGAAACTGGGGTTTCTTTCTTCCGACGCGGACTAGAACTCCACTAGAAACGTATACGGCACGCGCTCGAAACCGTTTCGAAGAGCTTTAAAATCATTCCAAAATACTAGCGCTTGTTTACTGGCTACCTTACTTTCCTTCTTACACCCTTCTCTATTCCTTTTTACGTCATTTTATAAAACGCTGAAGGTAGTAACACGTACGATGTCCCGCGAGAGTTTATTCCTTCGCGATACTAGAGAAAAGCGTTTTCTATATTAAACTTTCCCCCGAGATTTAGTCTTAGACGCGACTATAGCCTCCGTAAAACCGAGCCCCGGTCTATAGTAGAAGAAGAAGAAGTATAGGGCCTCGTGTAGGAAAGAAACGACTTCTCGGTAAGAGACGACCGGCGAAAAACGAATAAGTAGAAGTACGCGTCCTGTAGTTAGAATAACTTGGAGTTTTCAACAGGTTCCAAGCTACTGGTTCAGTATCATCTCCAGATTTCATTTCTTAAAAGAAAACGCGTAGCCAATGGCCTCGCGAGTTCTGAAAATTTTAACAGATTGTACAGGGCTGACTGTGAGCCGGGATCGTTGCTAGAGAAACTTTGGTGACAGGCGAAATTCTTCAACTACCCTGCAATCCGCTCAGAGCTCTAAATCTCGAGGAAGTTACCAAAAAAATAGCAAAAAGAAAAATAAATAAAAAAACGAATCGCGCCATTTCAACTTCGGCCAAGAAAAACCAGACTTTGGAAACAAATCCGTATGTCTACACTAAAGTGGGGGGAAAGACTAGAGAGTCGAAAAGAAATGGTAGTTCGAGGTATGGGGAGACCAAATTTTTTTCATTCTTTTTCTTTTAACAATTTTTTTTAACGAAAAGTTCTAAATGGAACCCCTTCCCTCCCTTCCTTGGTCGGTCGCTCTCGCCTTCGCTTTGTATGACACGTGGTTATTGGCGTTCTTGAGACGAGCTGGCTGTTAGAGAGGCACTAATATCGAAGCTCGTTTGGTCTCCTTCGGGAGTGTCGTTCGTCCGGAACAAGAAGATTTTTACGAGAGAAGAAATTTCGGATTCACCCGAATGAGCGCCGACAACCAACGAAAAGGATCGAAAGACCTATTTTTGAAGGTAACGCAGTTGAAAGCACGAATGCAGAGGGAGCCTTAAGTCGAAATTTACCGATCGTCAGCTTGAAATATCGTCGTACTTGGAACTTGTACGTGTACGTGAATCTACGTCACCCGATGACATTAATATATAGTTCGGTTAAACTAAGCTTCACGTACCCGTACACGTTCTTGGTACGAGAAATCCACCGAGAAATCGAAAGTCTGTAAACCGATAGACAAGTTAGACAACGTCGCTCATTCACTTATATACAAATTTGCACTCTCGAGTGATCCTAGTTAAATAGTTAAAAAAAAATCTGTTATTTATGAGGAAAAGGCGTGGCTCTAAGACTGAAATTGACTATATAAATCATATCCTTTTTCTATATCCATACGCCAATAATGTCAGTGGCTATTCTTCGGAAAACCTGTATAATTTTAAACCGAAGTTCCTGAATCCCGAGCTAATCTATATGAAGGTAGGAAAGAGTGAAAACGCCAAGGGGAAGGATAAGACCACCTGCCTCAAACTGATTTCCGGAAGAAGAAAAAACTTTTTCGACGTACATGATTTATTAAAGTCAACTTGAAAGGCCTAATCGGGTCCCTTTGGCTCCTCCGCGGGGACGAATCCTTCAGAAAATTGAAAAGTTTTCCCGGGGTCGAACGAAAGATAGCAGCGCCGCTACAATACCCCTATATCGACCCCCTTCTCAAAATAAGAAAATAAAATAAGAAAACAACGATGAACTGCCTCTGTACCATCAACTATATTCCCGGGGAATCTTGTATACAAGCTTGGTTGTTGTTTTTTCTTTTTTTCGTTTCCAAGAGAGAAAAAATTTACAGAGTTTTTTCCTTACACTGACAATTTGATCACGATATTGAGGTATATTAATATAAGAGAAGAACACGTACCATAAAGACGGATGCACACTGAACAATTTTCGTGGGTGCCACGCGCGCGCTTCTAAAAAATGACATGTTTGCTTAGTAAAACTGTCAGGAAGTGTCTATGAATTGTTACAAAAATCCGATACCTTCAACTAATCAAAAGACGCTCCACTTAAATCGCGGTACACTCTTTGAATCGCGTTAAATGCGTTCTTTACTATTTCCACTCGCACAATCGTGCGTACAACAGCGCGTGTTGCGGATATTTTATGAAGCCAAAGGTGGGTATCGAAACTTATTTTAATTTTATCCCAAAATCTGCATCTGTTTAATTTTGTTAATGTTTTATTATTACCAGATAAAACGTCATGGTAAGTTATCTTAAGAAAAACCTTAATTTTACGAGGAGTTTCGTTTGAATTGACTGAAGAATGGCCTCGCCCCGAAAAATAAGTTTTTATTAACATAATTTTACCATGTCTTTTTCTCTAGTAATAACATAACTATGTTCAACTATGTACTTTCGTATCTAAACTATAATATCCGACATTTTCTAATTCGAAATGAGAATTTGCGTGTTAAAATTAGTCTTATCTAACTCGTAAACCTTGTCAAAGCTAAGAAAGAAACGTAATCTAATTTTAACAACTCGATCCTTTTCTTTGTTAAGCCTAATTCATCTGACGGATAATTCCTGCTAAATTTACATTATAATTATTTCTTAACACCACTTCTGCCATTATTGCAACTCTTCCAGGCATGAAAAGTACGTTTACAATCGCAAAGACCAATTAACTTTTGTAAAAAAGAAAATCTTTTCATTTGCACTTAAACTATATTTGCATATAAAAAAAGCCTTTAATATTTTTTTCTCTTTAAGTAACTTTGGTCTATTTCAATTTCCAATTTAATTTTGCATCGAGAAAAAAAGGCTACGTTCTTCTCAATATCAACGAAATTGTTACTTAAACTTGTAGAGACGTGAACGTAATTATTCGATGCATACTTAAGAAGTCGTATAATATCGAGTCTGAATTAGTTTGAAATTTCACGAAGGCCTAAGTTAAGACTTTATTCGAATACTTTGCTTTATAGGAGAAGGATGGAACCGTAGAGCTTTAGTCGTACTGCAAACCAAACGGTGCAAACGAATAAAGCGAGGTAAGTTTCGAATTAAAAAGAAAGATACGGGATAAAAAAAATCTAAACCCAGAAAAAAAAATCGCGTCTTAAAAGTTAGGATGAGCCCCTTCGAACCTATTTGGAAGAAAATCACGAAAGACCTATAAAATCACTTTCGCGAAAGGCGTTATAAAAAAAAGACCTTACCCCAACCTCTACCACTGTGGCGCTCTATATCCCTTCATTCCGAAATAGCTGTCTCTCTCCTAGTCGTCTAATAGTACCCAAGGCGCGCGATGAAGCCGACGAGCTGATATCTTATATACCTCGAAAAGTTTATATCGATTTAATATACTGCACCTGTACTCCCACACTCACGTACCCCCCCATCATGAACCCCACTAATAAATGGAAGCTTTTAGATAAGAACGAAGAATAGCTCTCTTACTATCCCGGTCCCCTTCCCTCTTTACCCAGCTTCATCCCACGCGATTGAACGAGGAAAACAAGATATTCGAGACTAGAAATATATTACTTAACACCAAATATTTTCAGTGATAGCTAAAATATGTATTTCCACTTAAAAACCAGAGAGATTATTAAACGAATTGTGGTAAGGTTTTTGGATTTATATTCAGCTCTAGATTGGGCTAGAAATTTAGTAAAATATACATCAAAATCTCAAGGAGAAATAACAACTTTGAGTATATGTTTCAAACAAACTATCCTAGAATGTAGGAGCCCGAGTCTCCCTCTCTTATTGCTCCATGGGATTATACTTTATCATCCAGAGAAAAAGACTAATAATGTATTAAAACTTTGCGGCCTATTGGATTAATAGCATATCATTAGAGCGGATATAATTGCATTTGACGTTATGATGGGTATACAAAATACCAGAAGCCGATGAAACCCTCCTTTGAAGTCTATTACTCCCGGGTCTTGTCTACCCCTCTCTGTATGGGTTAGTTTCAAAAAGCGCAATTCGTACGCCTCCTAACGGTAGATATTTTCGGAGCGGGAGTTCGTCCAGCGAATATCTCTAGCAGCCTTGGAGTTCGTCAAAAAAACGTCGTCGTTTGTGGAGAGAGAGAATTTCCAATTTTGCGTAGACAGGGGGTATGAAGTAGGACCCCTCCGATCTCGTAAAATTGAGAATTTTACCCATACAGAGAGGAGCGCTATATCGAACATTAGAGTAGAAAACTTCAAAGGAGGGTTTCATCGGCTTCTGAAAATACGCACCATAAGATCAGTGTTCTTTTAATGCCTATATTTTGCCTAATTGAAATTGACTAACTAAAATCATCTTCTTTCTCTACTACTACTACACGATACAATAAAACATAATATTCAGAATAAGGTAAATTTCCCGAGAAACTAAATAAAAAATCTGGCAACCTGACGGGTCTGGCGAAAATTGAAATGATTAGAAGCCGTGTTCAATTTTTTTTCGTGGCAACTATAGAATCTGCGGCTGCTTTTCGACCGCGGCTTATTACGAGGGAGGTATAGGGTGCCGTTTGTGGGGGTAGGGGGAAAGATGAGCATCGTCCTCGATGTGAAAACTGAAAAATAGTGTGGGGAAATTAGCGCTCTCGGTAAGCCGGCCGCGTGCCGCGGTGAAAAATCCCCTCCAGGTTTATGACGAGTTCATGTAGAGTGTCAATTAGGCGTAATAATGAATATTAATCGGCCCCGGGACGCTGCGAATACTAGTTAATTAAAGCGAATCTCTCCCGGGCTCTCGCGCGCCAGCACGAAGGGCCGCCTTCTTCATCCCTCGTTATAAATTGTTTCCCATTCCGAGCGACGTTAATAGCAAAAACTTAAAAAAAAAAAGGAGTGAACGGTTTAAAATAAAATTCGCCCTCAAAATTAAATGCCATATATTTAGCGAATAAAGTAATAACTAATCGTTCAATTTAAGAGATTAAGTTGGCACGCAATGTATAAATCATTATTTTTCTTTTATATCCGCCATATCGTTGGTTTATGTATATATATATATTTATGATTTATTTGGTATGAGTAACCTAGATTTACTAAAGACGTTTGAAGCACACGATAGCATTAAGACCTCCGGTCAAGAGGTCCATTACGATGTCATTCTTAAGATTTTAAGACTTTTTCACTGGTTTATTTTTTGCAAAAATATGAATAACGTTTTACTTGTAAATCCGATTAAATTAATATTAATTATTCTTGCCCCAATTAAAAAATTAACTTTAATTGATTACGGCTCAGGAAATTAGCAAAGCTATAGTCAACATCTTCGCGCCTTTATCTCGCCTTCAAATCTCATTTTATCGAAATTAACGACACAAGGATTAAATTTCATTCTTTCAATTCCGACATTGTAATTAAACCAATAAAATTATACAATGTAATCTTAATGTTTGAATTTTCCATAAAATATGTGAATTGTTTCATTCAAAAAGAATGATATTTCATCCGTTTCTCCTTCGTTGTTACTATTTCAAAATAATTTAACTTTTCGCTATTGATTGGCTGCTAAATTTAAACGACCACATTGTAATATTTAAATAGTACCAATCAAATTGATTGAAGTCAAGATAGTACGAAAAAAAGAGTCAAACTTAAGTGGAAAAAAGAATTATACGACGTGATCTAGAGACAAGATTATTTAGAGATTTCATAGCAACTAGGATTGTATTTGGGTAGGTTGCGAAACGAATTAATAGTGATATAAGAGTGAGACTAGTTTTGAACATTCTGAATTCTCAAACTGATTTTGATTTTAAAAGAAAAATAAAATTTTAACATCGTAGTCTGGAAATCATAGTCAATTTATAACGCGAGACATTCGTAATATTTCGTAAGAACGCGACGCGAAATCAATCACGACCGCGTGGGACAATTTCTAGTTCTAGCGCTTTTCCCCTTCTTTCTTCCATCGGCTAGAGTCTTTCGCTCTAACCCTCCAGTTCTTCAACCACCTCTACAGTACGAATCAGATTGAAATTTCAACATGCACATAACTAGGTTCCTTCTTATTTTTACGTTTCGGTTTCGAAAGGATGGGGATTGAACGTACAGAGATTCCAGCCTGTATCCAACTGAAGTGCTATTACTTTACTAGAAAAAATATATAACCCTCCTTTTTCTTTTATAAAAACTGACAAACATTTCGGATAAGAATTATTTTAATGTCTCGGACGTTATCAAATATCGAGACGCGCCTTTTGTCATTTCCCATATAGCGAATTTTACGAATAGACAGACATAACTTTAGTCGCGTAGAGCAAACAAACTGCTAGTTGTCTCTAGTATAAAGGTGCATTCACAAAAAAGACTTGAGCCAAAAGGGTCAAAGGTTTGCAGACGACAGTGGCGTATCGACAATCTTTCCACATCCTCCACGCAAGATATGGGCATGTGTTCCCTCACATTTATTCCATGCTAAGCTACTGGCTGACGATACAAATATTTTTAAAAATAACTTAGTTAAGATATATTTATTTGCATCTTTAAAAAGTTATTAAATAACTGGCTGAAAGTAATTAAATTTTTAAATTTGATGTCAAATGTCGTAAATTTGAAACACTATTTATTAAAATTAGAAGCTTCAGATCTCTAAATTAGAATTTTGTTAGTTCCTTATTAAATACAGCCGGAGAAATTTGCTGGATTTAGGAAGGTTCCTAAAATTATAAAATGAGTTACAGGGGCATGAAAAAATGTTAATTTTCGAATTTTAGCCCACTTTAATCCGGTCCGGCATATGTTTCTACAGACCAAGGATTATCTCTCAATACATAATGATATTGAAAGCTTTATTCTAATAATGATTTTTGTAATAGTTTAGGAGCTTGTGAATGCCCCTTTAAACGAGAAAAATGCACGTCTCGGGATCATCTTTATTTTAGGAAAAAGGGTCTTAGTCGCGACGCCAAACGGATGAGATTCCTCCAGGCTGTACCTATCTTATATAACACACGACGGAAAAATATAGATAGACATATATATACAAAGACTAATACTGTTTTCTTTCCCTAAATGTTGACATTATATCCGACGGTATCGACTTCCTTCTTTTCTTTCTCGCGTTCGTTCGTTGCTACCGTTCTCTCCATCTTCCCCCTCTCCAAATCCGTCCATACCCTATTGTCTTACACTATATATATATATAGAATCTTTTCCCTCGTCTCTCTTCTTTTCTCTCGCTCTCTATCCTTTTATCGGAATTATTCCAACAAAAGGGCTTATATTTGAAGAATAGAACGGCGGAAAGATCATATAATTACTCGGATTATTCCCCTCTCGTAAGAAGAGACCCCGATGCCGTATAGACACGTTCGTGATTAAAACTACCCCATCAACCGTCACACCCTCGGGCTTTATTAGTTTTAAAATATTTCGATCATTCCTCTTTAAAGGGAGTGTGAAGAGGAAAATTAATTGTTTTTATCGATTTTTACAATCAAAAGTAAGACTTGTTCGCGAATCGCGTAATAAAACATACAGGAAATATCTTTGAATTGTACAAAGAATTGGAAACCTTCTAATTTTGGTATTCATCTAAAAGAAGAACCTCCGGCTAATCAAATGACGATCCACGTTTCGCGCTAAATCTCGTTTATGATTAGTTTCAAGCGGTTATTTTATGAGATAAGATCTCCTTTTAATTGCATGCCAAAAATCTAAAATACATTCCGTTTTTTAGTATAATTCATTGTCTGTTCACCATCCCTTTAAAAGACAGAAGTGTTTTATAAACAAAGAATATTCAAACTACGATAGAACCCAAACGTCCCATAGGAATTTGGGAAAGATAATGCTAAAATAGTTTTCTGTCGTTAGACCAAAAAATATTTTGGTGTTTTAAGGGAACGATTCTGCTTACCTTTAAGGCATGTTTATTATTATCTAACCTTAGAAATTTTAATTATATTTAGAATTATATTTTCCAAATTCTTATGGTACGTTTGGGTTCTTCTTTGGCAATTATTTGAATCTTTTTGTTTTTAATCATATAAAACACGCCTGTCTTTTGAAGAGAAATATTTCAAAACGAATGCAGCCTGAGGGTGTGACGGCTGATGGGGTAATTCTAATTACAAACGTGTCTACATATAGCGTCTGGTCTCGATTGAACAATTGGGTCCTTCTTTAAACTCACCGAAATGAATTTTTATTCGCTGGCTATATCCAAAAAGTGCTTTCTACGGGCAATAAGGCCCGTCTATGTCTACTAAGGACAGATATTATGGGCCTAGAAGATTAAGTAATTTCAGCTTACTTAAATTTTATCTACGAGTATCCAAATAAATTTTATATTTATATGATATTAAAATATGTATAGTAAAAATTATATTAAATGTAAATTTATAATTAAATGTATTAAATTAATATATTATTATAAATAAAAATTATAATTTAAAATATACATTTATGTTTCTTCAATATTTTAAATAAATATTTAATTAAAGTGAGAAGAAACGGACAGTTAATTCGACATTTCTAAATACTAAAAATTGTTAAGATGCTCTTCCTATCATAACGTTATCCAAATTAATATTAATTTTTCCACATATTACTGTTTAACCAAATATGTCTCATTATTTAAAATAAAACCATTTCTTATGTATGAAAGTGTCTGACTTCATTGAAAAGTTTACTTTGAAAATATTAATCAAATAAAAATAAATATACGAGAAATGACGTTTCCTAGTCCAAATTACCTTATTCGAATATTTTTATAATACTGACTCAGCATATAATTTCTTATCTCAAGCGTAAAATTTAATCAAAATTAATATTCCTAAGTATATTCAATTTTAATTTCGTTGTAGTTAAAAAAAGAGGTTAGCATATTTTAATAAAAATTATCAGAGACACAATTTCATACATTATCGTTTGCTTGTTCGGCTAGATTTATTCTAATGAGGATATTTAAAGCATCTAATCAGGATTTGGAAAAAGAGCTGGAAATTGTCTTTCGTTCGTTTCACTCCCATTTTCGCTTAGACTCGAAACGAATTAACTTATCGCTTTCATTAAGGTAGCGAAGAAAAGAATACCAAGAAAGACTATAGGGCGCAAATTTTCTATCAAAACAGCTAGGGATCGCATTCTATTTCCTTTATACGCTTCAAAGGGGCTAAAAAGGAAATTCGTCAATTTCGACTCCGCCCCCTCTTTCACTCCTATAGTTCTTGATAAGTATACTACTTTTCATTCTAAGGGTTTTAACATCGCGAATCCTTTCGCTATAGAATAGTTAGGTTATAGTATTTTCCGACGGGAGTTGAATACAAGTCTAAATTCCTTCGCAGTAAAATCTTCCTTATCAGTTCATCGTTTTAGAGGCAATATAGTGAAAGGGAAGAGTTAAAAAGATAGGCCTAATAATGTCACTATTCGCTTTTCTTTCTCTATAGTATACCTTTCATTCTATTGTCTCTAAATCAGTGGACGAACCATGTAGGACGCGGGGCAATCTCGCGCCACCCTTACTTCAATTATTCCGGGTCGATCATCGAGAAACGGAGTAACGGCTTTCACGCCACGACTCTTCGCAAAAATCTTATTCGTATATAGGTTCACATCCAGTCTTTTCTCTACTCTACATAGGGTAGGCCTTTTCCGCAAATTGCTCGAAGCTCTTCTTCATTAGGACAAATCTCGATTCCTTAGACGACCTCCTCGAGGTTCCAATAGATATATAAAACTCCGGGGACGCCCGCACGCCACACTGGACACTAGTTTCGAAGGGGTTTTGGATAACAGCGCCTTTTCCCGGGTCAAAAATGGTTAGAGACGGTTCCACTCTATATATATATATTACGAGACGTTGAGATACGAAGTGGAAACCGTTACTTTTACTCCGGGCTTTGTTCCTAATTACGAAAATGACGTCTTTTGAAAGGACCCACTCTTCCTCTCTCTGTCATCTATCTAGGTTTTCCTCGTTTCTCTTTCTCAGATGACCAAAAAAAAAAAAAAAAAAAAAAGGGGGGGGGCGCAAGGAGTTAACTCGATTTTATCCGTCGGTGACAAAACGTGTTTGCTTTTCTACTTTTACTTTGATAGTATACGGTTTAGAAACGGGGAAGGAAGAAAAAGTGAATATATGGTATCTTAATAAGCGTTATCTCTGTCCTCTGTCATTCCCGAGAGCGACTTCCAAGCTCGATTGGAATAAAATTCCGCGTGAGCTAAGCCAAGCGATTCTTATATAAAGCTAGTTGTATCTTTAGAACCTTCTCTTTAATGTCAAACTAAATAATAGTTTGCGATTCAAACATTAAGGGGTTTCAAGGGTGAATTGGTGTATAGAATAAGTCGTCTTTCTTGTGGCATCGTTTCCGAAAACGTATACGGAGGTGGAATCGAGTTCCCGTGAAAAATCGCGTCTCCGAAGGGTTCTAGCTATGCTAGTAGTTCTTGGTACGAGGTTGAGCCTTAAAACGCGCCATAAATTTACATATTTACACGCCCCGCTTATTGTACTGGGAATTTTGGCGGCTCCGGGTTATTTAGAAAAGAGAGAGAGGCTCCAGATATTTCTTTGTAAGTTTTCCCAGCGAAGGGACTCACGCGAACGACCAAATAAAGCGGAGCCGCGGAGATGGAAAAACTAGGTATTAATTAAACCTTATTCCGTTGGGTCCCGCGCCTTCAAACACGCATTCGAAGACTCGCGTTGAGATAAACTTTCTCACGAAAACTTTCTATCCGCTTGGCTACGTTCGATTTTTTTTTATTCTTCCCTCTTCTCCCTTCGCGACGAAGAAAAATAAAATCTGGGAAAGCGATCGATGGTTGTATAATTTCTATTTCTTTTTCTTTTAAGCCCTGTTCAGACGGTCGAGGGCTGTAAATATATGGATTATCAATATTCGGATATCAATAACTACAGTTAAAGGTTTGATCTTCACCTAAAGATTTTTAAGTTTATTTTTTTTTACCATCTTTTTATAATATTGCCTAGTATACAACTTTTCCCTCAAATTACAAGTGGTTCAAGCTATTCGAAATATTAAGAGTTAAGGGATAAAAGTAATTCAATAATTATTTTCAGTACCAAATAATTAAATAAGCAAAATATTAGCCTTGGAAATTCCAGTCGCAGTTCAATTTAGTGTTGAACATATTTTTCTGTAAATCTATCGTGCGAACAATCCTTTGTTTTCTTTTAAACTAAACGGTTCTTTTATTCTTTATTTATCTCGATAACTTATTTATATTCTACTAAAGATTCCGTAAAACAATATATTTAAATGTACGAGGATTGAATTCTAAATATTTTTAAAGCTTCCCATCGCACTCTAGTTTGTAAGTCCTTCATTGCCATTCATATTTGTATGATAATGAATAGTTCCAAACTACGCATTATACTACTGATATATATTTATGGTTGTATGAAAGTATCGGTAAAACTATTTGCATAAATGGCGTGTGATTGTTTTTCCATCCATTAAAATATTTATATTTTGTAGGTATAAAAAGAAAATTGAAATGCATTACGTATTATCTCGGTTCGACGTATAAAACCAAATGTGCAAAAATCAAGAATAAAATTATCCTTCTAATAAACGTTAAGTATTGATTCAGCATTCCATATTTATCTCTATTACGCGACAAAAGAACCGAATTATAAATGAACATTGAGGTGAAAAGAATTCCCCTTTCGCAGCCTGAGAAAAAGATCGCCCGGTGGGGAGGGGGGTCCTAAATAATAGGCGAAAGAATAGACGTAAATAGGTGGCAGCGACCTCCATTCAGGGATACGTTATATATATATAATGACGAGCGATCAACCGAAGTGGACCCAAGAGTTTCTATTTTAAAGGGAAAGTCTGACAAAATTAAGGACTTGTAAAATAAGAAAAAACTATTTCAAAATATACCGGAAATGATAAATATCGACGCCTACGCCACGCAAATATTTGGAAATTAAACCCGCTGTTATTTTATGAAAATAAAACCATGGAGTAAATTTACTAGGAGTTCTCAAAAGAGAAAGCTTTGAGACTTTCAAAACGATTTTTGATGAAAGGACGGTTGACCAATTTTGAAAATGAATAAATTTCTTATTTTTATCCGATGCGTAAGTCTCATTTACGAACACTCTTATTGAGCTAAATCCGGAAATTTGAGGATGGGGATTTGTCCTTGAAATAGGGAACGGGAGAATTGGTTGAAGTAGTGAGAGGAGTCTCGTGTTTTATGCCTTCCAGTAATGACTTTCTTTTTATAAAACTTTTAAAAGGGTACGCTGATCACATATTGGGAGCTTGGATGCCTCTATCTCTCTCTGGCGAGTATAGCACTTCTCTTCCATTATCCCTGGGCAATGAGGGAAAGGAATCTGTTTTCGCTAAATTGTCCGCGCGCCGCGCACCCGATCTTCCATTTGAAAAATAGCTTTCAATTTTTTTTCTCTTAGTTCTATCTTTTCCTTTTTTTCGGTTGCACTACTTCGTTTTTGCCTTACTCACACACTCTCTCTTTCTTTCTCCTTATACCGGTCGAGTTACGGTATAGCGAAGAAGAGTCGGATGAAAACCGCACGACCCGTATACCCACGTACCTCCCCGTTTTCCCGCTTCAATTCAGAATGGAAAACTTTGCCTTCCCGGCCAACTCCTCTCGCTACATAATTTTTTCTCCGCTTCTGAAGCAGAAAGGAAGGGCCCTAGACACTGACATCACACCAAGGCCCGTGCTTTTCACGCGTTAGTTGCTAGATAAGCTCGTTTTCCGCGTGAAATCTAAACGGGCCTTCTGGAAAGCATTTGCAAAAATAAAACAAGAGAAACCATCGGACGTAAAACCCTCCAATCTGCAGACTTTCAAACGTAAACTATTTTACAGGGGTAAGAAAACAAGAACACGAGTAAATATATTCATCTATTCATTTTTTCCTAAAGTCACGTGGTTCTTACACCCTCAGACGCGGTATAGTTAACCGCGGTTTACATAGCCTTCTTATTTCAATACACGGTTAAATTTGATTCAAACGGCTAATTACGCCTCGTCTGAAGAGGAAATTAGGGCTTAGGGTTCTTCATAGAATAGCATTTAAAGATTCAACTCAGGGATTATGCATTTAAATTTTAAGAATAATTATGAAATCTTTTTCACTCTGCCCCTGTAGAAGTGTCTCAACCCTAGCACATCGATGCTCACGGAAAGGTATTCGCGCAAGGGGCAAAGACGTAATACATTTCGAATTGGGTCTCAAGAAATATTTTACAATAATAATTTTAGTTTACACTAAAGACCAAAACTTCATCCCTTTTTAACTCTAACCTTTTCAAGAAATTGTTTTTTCAAGGTCCAATAAACATCAAAACCTTCCTTTTATTTCTTAAGTTTAAAAATAATAATAATAATAAAAATTGGTTTTAGGATAGGAAGATGCTAGAACCATTCGATTATTTATTTTTCTTATCCATTCGGCTTCCCTCTCTCTCACATATAGATATAGCGAGGATACCTGCGGGGTACTTGAAATGGCGTTAAGAGGCCGTTGCAATAGCGAGAAATTTACTCCGTAAATACCCAGCCCAACCCGTCCTTATACATTCGTTTAAACTTAACCGGCAGTTTTTAACGCCTATCCGCGCCTCGTGTTCCACTTTATCCCTAATGGAGAAACTGTATATATATTTCCTTTTACCTGTCCGACATCCGCAGATTCTCTCTTCCTCCGTTTCCACCGGGTGTGAAAGAGAAAGATGGCGAATAAAAAAATAAAGAGGGGCCTAAAAAAAGAGAGTAATGTCTAGATATTCTAGGCCTGCTTTAAAAACGGTTAAATATGAGGCTAGCGTTACTACGTAGAATCGAAACAGGGAGGGAAAGAGGGTGGTTTATATTGCCGTCGGAATAATAGATGAACCAATATAAAACGGGCTAAAGAATGGGTTATTTCGCGGAGGGAAAAACTTTTTCTGGCTCTCTACTTTTTTTTTTGCAATTCTTTTAGGAAAACGGACCGTGTTCCCCTATCAATATAGTTTAAGAGAAAGGGAATATGGTTAAGAAAAATTGGTCCCCTTTTAAGAATTTACAACGGAGAAATGTTGCCAAAATAGTAACGGGTTCGATTCCCCCGGGTACTATTAAAGTTTAAAGAGTTCAAACGAGATGGCTTCGTTTTTTTCGGGAGCGAAATAAAAATAGACTGCTTAACGGATCCAAAATTGTTTCGCTGACCCTTATTTTTTTAAAGGTAGCGTGAAACGGAAAGATAGTTTAGTAAGTAAAGATAAACGTATCCAACGAGCATCATATTATATTTTAAACACCAATAAAATTAAATGAATTTCAAAATTGAAATATTTCTAATGTAAATATGATAGATTATTGTATTTATAATGTTTCATATCTTTGATTGAATGATATAAAGTTTAGTTAAATACGAAATAATGTATTTGTGATTTATTTACGGCCCAACTTAACAGTCTTAATGGCAGAATTTTCTCGCAACACCTACATTATTATTTGCATAAAATAAAACCTATTTTACTACGGTTCATCCTTCCATTAATAACCTTAACAATAGAGATATTAAAAATATCTCTATGTATAATTCCAATAAATGGTAAACGTTTCTCTCACCATATAGCTTCGATTTATTATTGGTATTAAGATTAGACTATAATCAAATCTTTTTTACGACGTTTCACCCTCCGATTAATGGGCTTAATAGCTTAGCGAGTTGAAAATAAGATAGGTGAAGTAACACAGAAGCGGGTCTATTATTTCGTTCTCGATCCCCTGTCCTTGATACCCTCCTGATAGGTACGAAATGGGAAAAAGTCATTGCCGGAAAATTTCCACCATCTATTAATTTTCTTTCAGTCTGACGCTTAAGCGCCACGCGTAAGCCATGAGTTGAACGATTCTACAGGCGATATATTTCTATTATTTTATTTTTTTTTTTTTTTACTTTTAGGTTAAAGGGGGTCCAAATAGAAAGAGTGCCCGAGAAAAAAAAAGGTCGTTTTATACCCGTTAATAAGATTTTGCGAGAACTAGTATGAATGAAAGAAGGGATTTCTTCCCAAACAATGGAATTCACTCGACTGACTTTTTAAGTAAGAATTTTTTTCTACAGAAGTAAAAATTTCTTATACATTTTTTTTTTTTCCTAAGGAGTCTCGCGATCGCGCCAAAGACATTTCGACATGATTAAGCGGCTATGGAAGAAGGGGGTAAAGCTAAAAATCGTTGCGTCCCTGAAAAATGGGGGCTCGATTTATCACGAAGAAGAGAGACAGACTCTCTCTCTTCTTCGCTTTTGCTCGATCAGAAACCGGGATGAGGAAAAGGAGAAAGAAAAAAGATGGTGGCTCGTAGGTTTAAAAAAATATAGAAGGCGAAGGGGGGACGCGAATGACCGAATGAGGTGATTAATTTTGCCTTGAAAAAAAAATGGAGGGAGAAAGAGGAACCAATCTGTCATTTTAATGATCATCTTTCGATGCTCTAGAGATCAATAAGCAGTTTTTCTATTTTCATATTTTTCAACTATAGGCCGGAAAGGAGTCAGAGGATGGAGATACGAATGGAAAAAAACAACAAAAAACAATAAGAATAGAAAGATGTCCGATTTGTCGTCTTATTTTTCGCACTGTGGCCAAAATGATGGTAAATTTCGTAGAAATATTTCTAAATTGAATTTTGAATATTTTACATATTAATCAGACAAATTTTTTTAAATTTCCAGGTCGAAGATTTTACTCTTTTTCCTTTTTACCAATTTTTTAAAATATTTCCAACGCTATATTTTACCCTCAAATCAGCGATTTCCTTGAAATTTTATAATATAAGATATACAAAAGGGCTCTTGTAGAGTTACGGAGTTACAGGAGGGCGGAAAGCGCTTTATCTGATAGTGAATTCATGACAGCTAAAGTACGCTTCAAACCCTCGTGTAAAGTTTCTCTAAGTTTCGAAAAGTATCATATAATGTTTTTGTTAAATGTTTAAAAACTCGGAAATGAATTGAACTTCAAATCGTTGGCAAGCTCGAGACATCGAGAAAATATATAAGACGATGATTGGCCTCCGGCTGAATCTGGTTCTCTTTATCAAATATTTAATGCCGGTTTGATGAAATTTTAACAAGTACATATCGAGCGAATGAGAAAAGGGCTTTCGAATGTTACGCGCGACTCGTCTAATAGAGGACTAGCTCTGAAGGTTGGGCAATCAAAGACCGCCTTCCGCCAATAAAGTTTAATTAGTTTAGGAGTTCTATCGAGCGTATATTATCGCGAAAGCTACAAATAGAGAGAGGAGAAAGACGCGGGAATCATTTATGGAGTCCCATATATACAGTTCGCCCTATAAAATTAATACAATAGGTTCGTAATAGGAGAGACAAAACCATGAACTCGAATATAGTTTCCGTTCTAACGAATAGAATTTGATAGAGTCTTAGCGCTAATTAAACGCGTACGAAACTATAAGCATATACCAACCAAAACAAGAGATTAGGCTTAGGGGTAAAACAATGGAAGTCCAGCGAGTTATATAAGGACAACAAAAATGCATCGAATTATCTATTAACTAAAACGGTATAAATGGATCGTCGCCGGAGAAGGACCGAGCTTCTTAGGAAACAGTCATCAATTTGGGATCGACACGGATTTCCATTAGGAGTTTCGTATCGCGAGTTTAAACCAAATTTCGGCCAGGCGTGATGAGCCGGGTCATTTTCTGGAAATAGCTTCGAAATAGTAACTAATAAGCTAGAGAGAGAGAGAGACAGAGAGAACCTTCTGGTAATAATTAGAGCGCGAGAAGTTGATAGGTTGTCCCGGGTCGAGAATAAACCGAGCGCCAGCCGGATCGTCAGATTCCGATATTCGCTAAGCCTTTTCGTTTATCGAGATTTAATTAAGAGATTCGGATGGGAAATTAATATCATCTATATATTTCTCTATACAACCACTCGGCCGAGAATACAGAATACGAGGTAGACGTAAAACTTTCCCCCCTTTTCATTATATTATAAGGTTTACGAGGCTAATAACTCGCCCCCTTGTTGAACCCGTTTGTTATCCACCCTCCCCAATATCGTATAGAACCGTGTTACGTTCGCTAAGAGATACAGACGGTTCTATTTGACTGGAAATCTTCGCGTCCTCAAAACGCAACGCCTTGAACTCATTCCACCATATCCAACGACGCGTATTTAAGGGAAGTAACATCTCGCGCGTGTATTACGTCTTATATACACACCATTATTTGGCTCACAGCCAATAACAACGAAGGCAAGGGGTAAATATGAGTCTACTAGTAATAATATAAAATTTCAAACTGCAGTTTTATACCAGCACACTTTGTGGGATATGTACGGAACAGTGACAATGTTGACCGATTCCTTCACCTCCCAATCCTAGCCGGTCCATCACGCGTTAGAAAGCGACAAGGGGAAAATATATTGAGTCAATATTTAATAATTACGCGACTTGAAATATATACCGCAGTTTTTCTACTTTTAACAAAATAAAAGCGTTATAATTAGGTGTAGCATTAAATAATCTAAAAATATTATTTTTCTTTAATCAGGAAGTGACTTAAAAGGGCTACTAATAATCTAGAATAATAAAAATGGATCTTGTAAATTGAGACACGCTTTGGAGAATTAATCATATACACTTCAAGATGACTTTACATTATAGCTAAAATTAAGGCGGGATTAATATTAAATAATAAAACATGTAGAGATTAAATTCGTTTTAGCAAACCACTCTTGATCCCTTGCAGTATAAGTTAGTATTGAAGGGTTTTTTGCAAAAAATAGGTCATTCATTTACGGCTGATGGCTGCCTAGCATGCGCGCCACTTTTAATAAAATATAAATAATAAGAAAATAAAAGGTATAGCGTCGAATTACACGGTTTGCTACTCAAAACTAAATATATAGTTATGGATTTTACACGCATTGCTACTATTAATGTCGAATAGAGCGCGACCTTCTACTATCAGGGTTAAATGGAGGGTGAAGAAAATCGATTCTAATATTAAAAATAAGACTCGTTCGTGTATTAATTTTGGAATTCAATTGAAAGAAGAACCTTCGACAAATCAGAAGACTCCTCCTCACCTTTGGAATGATTAAATATCGCGTGAAAATAATCAAGAATGAGATTTAGCATGATTCAAAGAGTGTGCCGCTGCAAAGGCGACTCCTCTTCTGATTAGTTCTCCTTTTAATAGAATCCCAAAATCTGAATCTATTCCGAATAGGAAAACATGTCTTATTTTTAAAATCATAATTAAAAAACATTTCACCCTCCCTTTAAGTGTAAATAATATATAAAGTATTTATTTAATACGGTGTTAATGAAATTTAAAGTGATAATAATTAAAAACATTTTTTATTTATTATTATCCATTTAAAATAAACACCAACGGCTAAGCAATTAAGTTTGTTAATTACTAAATCGTAAATTAGAAATTTGAAATTAAAATAAAATGAAAATAAACCTTATTACAATTTAATATTAAATTATATATTCTTCCCCTGTAAATGTGTTTGAGCCAATACGCTTTGGTGTCTAGAGAAAAGCGGCTATTCAGGCGTAAATTTTATAATACATTTTCTATCTAACGCCTGTAGAAATGTTTCAACTGCAGCAGTCGCAACAATCTTAAGAGTATAAAAGTTTCGTAAGAATGGCTAATAATTCAAAATTGATTTAATTAAATACGAAGCGTAAATAAATATAAAATTCTTTTTTTTTTTTTTTTGTTTGTTGGCGCAACATCTTGTCAAGACTTAAAGTTTACGATGTTGGAATAATACCTAGCCAATATAATTCAGCGAATAGAAAATATTTTACGTCACGTACATCTCGCGAGAGAGAGATGGAAGAGTTTTGGGGTTGCGAGGATCGGTTTCTAGTTTGGCATAGCAAGCGTTTATCAAAAACTAACACGGACTAACGAGATTCGCTTCCGTATAAGATTTGTTTTTTCTTTCGAGTTTCATACGTACAAGCAAAGTTTAAACGCGATTCTTTCGAATAGAAAGAGAAGAGAGAGATCGTGTAGGGAAAGTTTTCCATCGAGAAAACATTTAAAAAGAGGGAAAAGGAGCCGCCTTGATGGATGGCCTAATCACGATTTCCGAACATGTCACGCGTGGGAAAAGTCGGAAAATACCGGCGTTTCGATTTACCATAGTACTCTTGGCTCTTCAATCGTGGTATAGCTAGCGCTTCGAAGCACGTTTTCCACCAGGAATGCCTCTTTCTTTTTTTTTTTTACAGCTAAGGGAACATTTTTATTCTAAGCATGAGAGCAATCGTAATGATCAATCGGATCATGTCTTCTTTTTTTTTTGTATTTCAACCAGGAAATAAAATAAAAATACAAGATTACAACGAAGATAACGTCGAAAGTAACCCTTCTGTTCCACAAAGCTTTTTTGTTATTTTTTCTTATAAAATAGGGTAGAATAAAATAAATCTCAACCGTTTACCGATATTGTGTACTAAAATCAATCTTAAAGGGTGAATGCAATGTTTAAATAGGCCTAATCCACCAGTAAAAAGATTTGCAAACAAATTTTAAAATAGAAATTAATATAAAATAGGCCTAACTGGATTCATGGAGATCCTGAAATTCTCCGCATTGAAGGGTCATCGATCAATCGAATGTTATTGAAAGTCTCATGCAGATCTCGTCTTAACGACGGAATTGCCCGCCAATGAGAAGCGATTCACGATCTCCATAAATCCAGTTAAGCCTATTTTCCGGGTAAGTTTTAAATTTATTTCTAGTTTAATATTTATAAATTTTTTAACTGGTGGATTGCGCCTATATAAGACACTGATATTTCGACTATACCCTTAAAAACGACCTAATTACCATCTACCTCACTAATCCTTTGTGTGTCTGGTCAACTTAATGAACGATAGTAAAGCCAATAACAGTTTAAATTAATATAGAGCATAATTGTCCAAAAAAGAGGTTCAAAATAAACCACAGGCGAAATTTAACATATGTGCGGTGACTGGATTTATTGCAGCTTTCTGGCATATGGTATATCACCATAATTTTCGTTACACCCTGTGTCTCTATAATTTCCAGCTTGCTTGTAAAAAGAGGTATTCTTTTATAAGGCCTGTATGGCCCTCGATCAATGAGACGATCGGATTCTTTCCGCTCGGGACCGACGCCGCGACACGAATGCGGAATTAATAATGAACGAGAGAAGGGAACTAACTATAGGTCCCGAATGACGATAAACGATTTCCCCTTTTTATTCCAGTTTTTTTTATACATTATTATTATATTATATTTTATATATAAAGGGTTTACGGTTACGTTTCTATAGCCACGCATCGTTCAGAATAAAACCACGTATAAGAGAGGTCGCGCGGGGGCCGTTCCTCCTTATGAAGATTAATATCGATATTTTGGGCTTTTCTTCCAATATCTCTCAACCGATGACAGCCTCAAACAAGAAACACAAAAAAATCAGAGGTACACGCGCCTCGAGTTTCAAATCTTGGTTATACTTTTGTTCGAGAGATTATAACACAAAGTTAAACCTTATATATGGGATAAAATCCTTTTTTTTAAAGAGCTCTCGAATACCGATAGGATATAGGGGCTGGCCCCCGCATCCCCACATCCTTCGTAGAGTTGTAAAATATGTCTAAAAACATCGGGTAGCTACTTTGTTGGACGCGGATAAAAATACTGAAATAATATTTTTCTATAGAAAATTTCTGAAAAGCTGGTTTTTAACAAAAAACGAGGAGAAAATGGTAGAAGGGGCTTTTCCTCCCGGGGCTTTAAAATCCCGACCCGCGTCCTTCCTCCTCCTTTTCCCTAATTCACCGTGAAAGTCGGAAATAAATCACCCTTTTCATCGCTCCCAAAGTGTACCGCGGGATGGAAGGAAGTCCGAGGATCGAGATGAGAAGAGCTTGTAACGGTTCGAGAGACAGTGGGGGGGGGGGCGGCTATAGGATAGGGGAAGATGGCTGATGTAAGGACGCGACCAACTAGAATGTCAGAAGAGGGTTCCCTCTTGTCTATTCCCCATCCCCTGCCTTTTGTTTAGCTGTCCTAGGGCGTGGAAAGGCTACCGAGTTTTGGAGGTTTAGGCAACCTCGACCACACGGATAAGCGCGTTTAAAGAGCGCGGAGTGATACGCGATGTTAAATTTCATAAAGAAAAAAGTAGTCGTCATTTTTTTTTCTCACACGCGACCGCGATACATTCAAACTCGAATCGTTCGGATTAGGTTTTCAGCAAGTGCGAAATTACGGTCGTTTCTATCTTTCCATTTCGATTCGTTGGGGATAACGATGGGGTTAGTGTCGCGCGTATTGAAAATTTAAACTGATTTTGACTTAGTTGGCACGCGCAATGCGGATGAAGCGTGAGTATGGCGATAGAGAGGAAGAAGAGGAGAGAAACAGAGTTAGAGAACAGAGCCAGTTATATCATCAACGAATGGCCATCAACAGCTGTTTTTGACTGGGAACTCTGGTGTCGCTATACTCGAAAAACCTCCTTTTCTCAGCCTTCGCGACATCAAACGTAGTTGTACCCATTCCACACTCATCCCCTTTTCTTTCATCACTTCTCTACTTGTCATCTTTTCTCCCGCCATTTTTCCTTTTCCGGTATATTCAACCCAAAGTCCCTCGATTCTAGGGACCATTTTTTTTGGGGGGGTTTTCTTGTTTTCAAAAAGGCAGGGAAGTAAGGACGGAGGATGGTTGGAATGCGACTCTCTTCTTCCTTCCTCGTTTTAATCGAGTTCTATTAAAGAGTTTCTATTCAAAGAGGTGGTAGCTCTACGATTACAGTTGCCCACAGAGTCTAGCCTCGACGTTCCACTTATTTTCCGTATCTCGCGGAAGAGGGCGACGAGCTAGAGGTTCGCGCTAACGTCGGCACCACGTTCCCTCGTTCCATCCCCTGACTAGAAAGGGGGATGCGAATAGATACTAGAGGTTGGAAAAGGTCGCGTGTTGAATGGCCATCTTCTACCCATTAAATGTTGAAAACTGATGCCGCATTTTTCGCTAAATTTTGTCCCGAGGCTATTTAAAGCGTGGCCAATGTAGGAGTAAAATCCTATTTAAGAAGAGGAGACGAGGTAATATCGGATAATACAGTCCCGGATAGTATTATAGCTAGAGGCTCGCCTAGCTAACTTGAAAGGGTAAACGCGAGATTGTGGAACAAACGGTCCACGATAGATCGAGAAATAAGGGCGCCCCGGGACGGATCGAGAGAAACGTGATAAGTTTTGACCCCGATCTCGTACGCGGTGCTACTTTAAAAAGGCCCGATTGCCTATACTACAAGGTACCTTTACAAGCTCGCGATAATGATTGAAAGGGATAGTAGCGTGTGGGTTTCGGTAAGTAGGTTTTTTTTATTTGGATCATTTCGAGGATCAAGAAATATATGTTTAAATCACAAAACTAAGAAAAAGGTTTAAACCAATGGTCGTTTTTTTATAATGTAGGAGAATGTCTATTGAAATTTTAGCAAAAGAAAAGGATTCAAATTTTATGAAAAAACCTTTTAGTGAAGAAAAACTTAATAAAAATGGGAAAATATAGGGGAAAAAAAAATCAAAATTATAGAAAGTATTAGGAACACATTTAAAATATAAGAAGAACACCCACCCGGTATGTACCCATTTCGCCCAAAATATTTCGCCCAAAATGATCTATTCCCATTTCGCCCAAGGCATTTTTTGCCCAAAATTATCTATTCCCATTTCGCCCAATCCTACTTTGCCCAATCGCTTTATCATTTGGCTCTAAATTATCTCTTCCCATTTTGCCCAAACTAAAAATTACTTTTCTCAATTCGCCCAATCCCAATTTGACCAATCGTTTTATCAGTTAGCCTAGAATTATCTATTCCCATTTCGCCCAACCCAAAAATATCTCTTCCCTTTTCGCCTAAAACGATTAAAGCTTAAAACTTTTAAAATTTAAAGTCTTAGTAGGTTAAAAAAGTGACTTTTATTTAATTTAGGTTAGGTTAGGTTAGGTTAGGTTAGGTTGGGGGGAAAAAAGTGGAAAAATGTGACTTGGGCAAAATGAGATTGGTCCAAATCAAAATTGGGCGAAACGAGATTGGGCGAGAAGACATTGGGCCAAATGGGAATTGGGCCAAATGGGAATTGGGCCAACGGGAATTGGGCGAAAAGAAATTGGGCGAAAAGAAATTGGGCCAAATGGGGTTGGGCGGAATGGGATTTGGGCGAAAAGAAATTGGGCGAAATGGGAATTGGGCGAAATGAAATTGTACGAAAAGAAACTGGGCGAAATGGGAATTGGGCGAAATGAAATTGGGCGAAAATAAATTGGGCGAAATGGGGGTAGACCACTCACCCTGGTAGCGAATGAAAGTGTTTTTGTTTCAATTAAAATTTTGAACATATCTTGTTATACTTTTCCTTTAATTAAGTTGAAAGCGGATATCTAAAATGACTATCCGTACCTCGAATGACTTAAATCTAGCGAAATTTCGTTCCCGTTAATAATAATACGAATAAAATTTAAATTTAAATTTAGGCCAATAATATGAAAAACCACCCTTATTAAGGATCAAGAAAATTGCGCTTCGATTATTCGCGTGGAATGGCACCTTAAAAGTGGGAGGAGGAGACTGAAAGAAGAGCCGGGGGAGTTTTAAAAGAGCGATTGAGACTGAAGGATTTGAAACGTGCTGATTTCGCTTAGCCTCCGGACAATTAGGCTCAAGGGTTCGGACAAAGCTGACTAAGGATCGAGGCTAGCTCGACAAAACTCAAATTCCCCTCCTCTTTTCCTTCCGTATTTAACCCCCACCCTGAAAATCAGTAGCCCTTAAAAAAACACGCCAATGTTACGTCGATATAAATCTTTACCGAGTTCAAAACAAAAAAAAATACTGAACCGTTCGAGATAGGATTCAGCCGGTTCGGGAGAAAATCCAAAATAAACTGACTTTAAAGATAAACAGATAAAAGAAAAAAAAAGAATGGCATCCTGTTGCCTATTCTAAATTCTTCTGTTGACTATCATTAAGCGAAAATTATGTTTCTATTAACAGGGTGTTTAATTCCATGGATAAACACAACTCTTATGGTTGTAAACGCATAAAGTCAACCTGAATATTGTACTACGCAATTATGTCCCATTTCATTTTCCTCTTCAGCCTCCCTTTAAAGCAAATATTGGCTCTGTTGGTGCACATTTAATGAGTGTTATTCCGCAAATGATATACTTAATATACCTTGCGCTTACGGAGAATAAGGTGGGATTAATAATTAAAGTGTAGGTTTGTTATACATTTCTCTTGGGGAAACGCGAACCCATGCAGTGTGTACTGATACACTAATCACGGGGCCACCAATATAGTCTCCTTATTTGCTTTAACCTATTCTCTTACAACGCAAGAGCCAAGATCGTAAAGCTAAAAGAACTATAAATATCTAATTACGTTTCAAATTATAATAAAGAATTAAAATTAATAGGATGCAAAAAATCTTTAAAATTAAAAATTTATTTCTTTGATCTTATTAAGTTGAGCGTCATGACCATTTCTCAGGTCGAACTTCTCTACCCATAATCGCGACGCTGATGCAGATACGAGCCAGTTAATAGGAAATATACAAAAACATTTAAAATAGCGTAGAAAATGTTTTAAATGGAATTTTAGTTTGAAAAATATTCATCACTTAGGTCATATCTATAATTGTATAGCTTCACCACATTGACTCACTCAGTCGTTTCCTTTATTTTCTAAGCTAAAGTTTGTTAGAGCATGTTTCTGAACACGGTATCATCTAGAAAAGAAAGAAAACCGGCCGCGTGAACCAGGTATTATGAAAATTCGCTTTTACAAATTCAACGTAAGATGCCAGAAACCCCACGCAGTGATTGTTCAATAACTTTGGTGCGCAAAATGAAAAACTTGATATTTCTATTTCTACAAGTTCGGGCATAGTCCTGGCGAAGTATTAAGAGAGAGTTGATGCTAGAGAAATCGAACTTTCTCTTCGCGGAGTATAAGATACGGAACTCCCGGGAAATCTTAAAGAAAGTTTTAGCGAGAACAATCGACAGTCTCTTAAGTATTTCTAAGTCTTAAGGGATCCGCAAAAGAAGCCGCTATCGAAGCTGGCTGTATTATATTCGCGGAAAGTAGAACAAAAACCGCGAGCCCCAAAACAGCGCGGAACGTTAGAGGCGTTGCTATTTAGGAAACAAGATGGTCTGTAGAACCACAGTATGCACGCAAGCATAGTGCTTATTTAATCTAAAAATCTAATTAGCACGCTGGGTTATAAGAAAATCTAGTAAAGATGGACAAAAATCAAGTAAAGATAAACACACGAAAAGCCAACATGTTGGGGCCATAGAGGTATAGAAAACCTATTAGTAGGGATGAATACACGAAAACAAACATAGTACGACCCCAAGTACTTAACGACAACTTATCCTCTTAACGAGAGGAAGCCTATTTTTTCGCGTAGTCCCCTGCTTTTGACAGTAGCAGCAGGGTAGGGGGAGAAGGCGGACAGAAGCATGATCGCTATAGTGAGTTTAAATTGCGCAACTAAAACGAAGTCGAAGAGCGAGTGTAAGGGGAAGCGGAGAAGGTGATTCCGAAAAACCTTCATTAGATACCTGCTGCGGCACTCTTCTTGAAAATATTTTCCTTTTCTGGGATAGTTCTCCCTCTATTCCATTGTTTGTCCGACCGAGATATGTTTCCGCGAAGAGTGGCTCAGTTTTTTACCCGCGAAACGATCCCCATTCCCTTTTTTTATTTTTTCGTTCCCAGCAACACCGCCCCTTTTCAAATTTTGGCTACATTTTCCACGAGTTAACTCATCAGCCAAGCCATAAATCTCTCAGCGGCACGTATATTTTTCGCGCGTTTTCTTAAAGGGATAATGAAACGAAAAAATATATATTTCATAAATTTAGAAACTAAAAATTGAAGTTAAATTGAAATTCAAGAAAATATAAATGTCTAACAGGTTTTTTTATAAATTAAATTAAAAAATTATTTCTTGAAGGATAGGTTTAGTCAGTCTATGGCCCTTTCACTATAGCGAATGTTGAACAACATTACGAAAAATCAGGTAGACTTAAAAAATAATCTTTGTTCTAAAATTTGAACGTGTATAAAAGAAATATCAAGGATAAATTTATGTTAAAATGTTTTTTTTACCCCTTTAACAGTGTGAATGGGTACAGCGGAATTTAGAAGAAAGAAAAAAAGACGGAATCGTTATAAAGTCGTTCTTAAATTATGGCGCTAGTGAGTTTTCTCTTCTTTAACACGAGCGTAGCCGTCGTAACTCGCCATCAGCGGGGAAAAGTTATACGCCCTTTTTTCTTTAAATCCTTCCAATACTTTCTTATTTGCATTTAAAAAGGTTCGAAGCCCCATTCATCTTACCAAGTAGCTTTTTTTACCCCGCTTTCTTCCCTTCTCTCTTTCTCTTTAAGAAAAATAAAAGAACCTCCCCCAGCCCCGTTTACGAGTCGAAGCAATTTGTCCTTTTAAAAGAGTAAAAAACTTAAAAAAAAAAAAAGGGAAATAAGAGTATAGAGAAGGTAAGGAAGAACTTTTATCGAGTTGCTGCTGTAGGCTAGGACAAGTATATTCGAAGGATTTGTACAACCTCCTTGTTAAAAAATAGCCTCAAGAAATATAGAGTTTGTCCTCACGTTTCTCGACTGGATGACGAGTTTTACCCAGAGAAGAATATTGGGGAAAATCTATATATCTATCCCATTCGAAGAAGTTTCACCAAGCTTCCCCGGAGTCGATCTAAGTTCGAAATGATAGACTGACATAGAGGTGAAGATAGAACAAGGACAAGTACACCGTGAAAGTCATCGTTAATTCACAGTACTGTTTACTCAACAATGGTTGTATCGTAAGAATTAATAAGCTAAATGAGTTTCGTCACCAAAATCGTTAAGTAGAAAAAAAAAGTAGAACACTCATCCATTTTTGCTGACTCATCTAGTTGAGTGAAAAAGGTATCGTTTGAACAAGGCTTAAGTGTAGTTTGTTTTTCAAACTACTTTTGTACAAAAGTATTGGCTACCAGTGATTTATATACAGCAGAGTTAAAGAGAGGACGGAAAGAGATTACCAGTTTCTCTTAATATCCGGAGTTAAAAAAACTCCTAATTTTAATTGCCTTAATTTATCTATTCTCATTTGGTTATACATTTATTTTATCCAACCAATTTATCCAAGCATTTAAATTAAAACTTTAATCGCCTATTATAATTTTAAACATAATTTTTCACGAGACTATTCCTTTAATATCGAGGTATACCTGCCCGAGGATAAAACTTGACAATCCAACCATCGCCAAAAAAATGGTACAGGTATTTATACGTGTATAAAATCAAACTGCCACTCTATGGGAGTTTGAGGACGAAAATTGATGCGCTTTTCCTCGCCCAACCATCCAAAATATACACTATGGGTGATATAATAATAGAAACTTATGTCATCGGCAATGAGGGAAAAACTCGATCGGAAAAATTACACTCTTCGAAACGGAAAAACCATCACCGGATACTTTAGGCTTAGCGTGGCGAACATTAAGGATCGTCTATCTATATATAACAACGAAAAGACGATACGTATATCGGTGACTGTAAATCTGCCATACTATTAAAGAGATATCTCCCTTCCCTTCCAAACACTACATCCTCACTATTTCAAGTAAAGGTGCCTTCACACTAACCCGAGAAAACACGTAAAGAGTTTTGTAAATATTTTTTCGCGTTTCCCTTCGTTAAAACTTTTTTTTTTTTTTTTTTTTTTTCAACACAGGTTAAACTTATAGTTACACATTATTGTTCTGAACCCTTGCAATGTTTGCTTCTACGATATGGACGCGTGAAAAAACAATTCAATTAAAAATCCCTTTTTTTCGATATTAATCTTTAATTAGCAAAAGATTAACGTATTTCATTTAAAACAAATCAGAATCTTATACGAAACAAAATTAGAACTTGGGTTGTCATCCTCAATTTATAAACAATATCTCGGAGGCTTTGTGAAGGCGCCTTAAAGAACCTAAAGTCTAGATTCCGAGGGTAAAAGAAAATGACGTCTTAAATTTGAAATCCATAGCGTATTAATAACAAGGGCTGAAGTTTGGGATAAAGGGTGGAGTGGAGTGGATGGAAGGCGATATAAGGCCGCTTTCCACTTCCGGAGTACATCAAAGCGAGCTGTCCAAAATATTTTTCAACAAACTAGCGCGCTGGCCCCTTCTTTTATGTTTTCTCCAATTTAGTAAATCACCGTTACGAGGCGCGCAGATGGTCGGGTGGTTAAAGGTTCCCTTCAGACCCCCCTTATATCCTTTCTGGGCTCGCTATCGTTATATCGTATATAGATCTCTTACGAAAAATAAGCTTTAAAAGACGCCAGCGAAAACGGCTCGATGCCTATTCCTCTTCTCATTTTTAACGTAAATGAAACCCGAAATAGACTAGTTAGATCACAGAAAAAAAAACGGCTGTAAAAACAACCGTCAAATTTATCTTATAAGATCTTCGTTTAACCGTATCATAGTCAAAAGCCCCAAATGAAGGAAGATTCCATCCCACAAATAGACAATGAGAGCGTTGTTTTTAAAATGATAATTTAAAAAATCCGAAATTAACTGACGAAAAAACAGTTAATAGTAATAGAAGGCACAATCGGAGTTGTAGCCTTATTCGCTTATGATAAACTTAAGTCCAATATGGCTTGTTTTGAGTAATAAAATTTACAGAAACAACGCAGATATAATAGAAATGAAAAGCCGCAGCTCGCTTGGCAATTAGCGTATTAGCAAGTTGGAAGTGTCACACTTATTTAGAACAGTTTCGTGTGGGTTTTGTTGCACCTGTTTATTCACTTAACTCGCCTCACCGTCATTAACGGTAGATAAATTCCCTCTTTCCCCTACCAATGACCTTCTCAATGTTTGAAAATATTCTACATTATCGTATTTAAATTAAAATTATTTTTAGTTTCGCTTTTCCTTTGAAGATTAGTTGGTTTTCAGATTGTTTTATAACCAAAGCGCGCGGGTGAGGAGGTAGCGCCGACTGGAAGTAATTCTTGGAAGGATGAGAGAGGATGAGAAATTAGATTACCTAGCAGAGTGTCGAGCTTCGAGTATTGATCAGCCGTAAAAATCCCCCCCGTACAGTTCCTACACCCTTACTTATTATAAAGGAAGGCCCGGCTGGTCGGCCGCGGGTCTCTAAGCTAACGGAAAAGATAAATTTAATTAGTTCGGCTGCAGGGCGATATGCGATTTGAGTTATGCCTCGTTAAAAATTACCCGGCTCCTTTTTGGCCTGATTAGTTTTCGCGCGCGAGGATACGAAACGGATCACCGGCTCTCTCTCCCCCACCCAGCGGTCAGAACCCTTCGCGAAACCTCACGCTTGAACGACATCAATTTTTCCCAACAAAAACCACAAAAAACAAGGGAAAAGACAACGTTAAGCGCGTTAATTATGGTTAACTATACATGATAACTACACAAAATATTCGAGAAGTTATCGGCTGTCTGTAAGAAGTATCAAAAGAACGACACAAAAGCTAGTTAAAACAGTGTTATAGTTATTTTTTAAGACATGTTTGCGTAGTAAAATATTCAGAATGAGTCTCTATATTGTACAAGAAATGGCATTTAATTAAAGAAGAACCTTCGACTAATCAAAAAAACCTGCCGAAAGATCGGTTTATTTGAAATGCAAACCTTGAGATGTGGTTATTTTTTTATATTTCTAGGAAGCTCGAACTTTTCTAATTTTTCAATGAGATTATGATTAAATATAACATTGTAAATTTCCAAACAACGGTTAATTCTAGTCAAATAACCAGAAATTTCCTGATACGAGAATTTCAACGACAAAATTAGGGAATTCTATTGACTCTTTCCACTCGATGTACGGGACAAAAAGAAGGGGAATCGAACGAGTTATCTCTTTGGCTCGAATCCAAAACTTAAATTCTAGTTCACCCCTATATAAAACTCCGGATGCGGGTGTAGTCTATTTTAATGTAAGATTTCAAAACGTGCATTGGTATTCGTACCAGAAACTCATCTCTCCTATTTGATAACTTTCAGATACAGAGAGATCTAATAGTTTTCTAAGCGCTGCAAACTAAAGATGGAATACGCTATAGGCTTACCTATATAAAGACGAGTAGCTCTCTATCGTGGGCAAATCGATAGCGAAAATGCGGACGTGGGGGAACAAGAGTGAAGCGAGGGGAAATATGGGACAGTTTGAGAACACTCTTCATTTCCACTGCATGCATTCCATAGCGAACCGAATAAAAGGAGGGGAAGAGAAACAAGGCACACAAGGTGACTTCACAAGCGATCACCAGAAACAAATTTAGTACTTTTATATAGTAATATTTTATCAAGTGACGTAATCATTACCATATCATATATATTCAGGAGCTAAACCGTAAACGTCAGAAGTAAAATTTTAATTTAACTGTAAGATATGAATTTCCCATTCGGAAACAAAAATCCCTAGTAGAAGTGTTCTAACCGTTGCGCTTTCTTACCCAAGGAAAAATTGCTATTCACTAAGATATTTCATTTTCTAAATACGCTAAATGAAAGTAAAGAATCTGACTTGACTACGGTATTATTTACATCCATTGTTGTTTGTGTTAGCCCCTTGAGGTCCCGGATGAAATAGAAAGAAGAGAAATAATAGAGAAAAAGGATAGGATCACCTCGAGAATTTTCGAGATTCGAATAAGAGAATTACGAGTCGAAACTGCCTGAGGGAAGATTTTTCGGTACGCTTCTCGTATTCTTAGCGAAGAAAGCGAGCGGGTTCCCTCGATCGAGATGTCTCCCAAGATAAGAGAAACCTCTCCATCACTATCGACGCGTCAAAATCTAATATAGCGTGCTGGTAAATCTTCCCTTCAACGGGGCATGAACAGATTTTCTTCCCGAAGCCCGCGGCCCCGCGAGGAGAGTATACCTTCGTTCGAAAACGGGTTTTTCTCATAGGCAAAACAGTCCCGTATCTAATCCCCTTTAAAGGATTTTCTATATACGGCCGAGAGAAGATGGTCGGGATCAAAGCGAAAACCTTCTCCCGCGACGCTCCGGACGAACCTCGATCGTTTCCCAAGCTTCCCAAGCCTTACAACAGGATGATCAACACCACATTGCTTTCCATTCTCCGTTAATCGTGGAAAAACAAATCAGTTTATGCACCTAAGAACGTAAGCCCATCCTCACATAAAAAGAACAGTAAATTGCATAACTATTGACAAGAAAATGAAAGGTTTCATTAGCTTAAATTATCCTCAGGGGAAAATTGAAACAACATAGTATTTTTTAGAGGTGTGATGAAGTGAATTATACTAGAGTATTTTAGGTTCTTGGGGATAGGAAATTTCCAAACTTAATATTTAAATTTTTGAAATTGGTAATTAAACGCTATGCGTTTTAATTACAATTCATATGAACTTCGATTGTTTTGTCCAAATCTCCCCATCCACGCACTTATCTAATATTTTACCAGGTTTTCTTAGAACAGATGATTAAATTACTAACGTATTTCAAAAATAATTAAGATTCCTTTTACCAATCTAATAATTAACTTGAAACAAAATGTCCTCAGCTAAAATTACTACAGCAATAAACGCTAAATAATTCCTCCTATTTTTGGAGCGAAACTAAAAAAGAAAAATGTCGGATTTCCTAATTCGTTTTCGACTTTTTAGGTTAAAACGCGAATAAGAGCTTTAGAAAAAAAAAAAAAAAAAAATGTATACCTAAAAAAATTGACCGAAAATAATCCTCGGCATGGTTGAAACTCTAAACCAGTTTATATCGAAAAATCTCTTTAGTTTCAGAACTTATTGATCCAATTTTATTTCAGTTTCAACATTTTTTTTCAAAGAAAAGCGAACCACTCATTTTGTTTTCTATTTATAACGTTATTAAATTGAAACTTTGATAATACACTACGCGTTAAAATGATGGATGATCTTCACCTTACACATTGTTTAAATAAAAAACTAAAAATTACTCGGTTAAATACGTTTTTGCCAAATTATATAGCATGCCGAAAGAGTTGTTTTTCTGTATTTTTTATCTATAAACCACTCTGCCCTTTGAAATAAATATTTTCTGTTTCATATCGTAGTATGTCACAAGATGATTTAAATTTTTATTTCATAGTTCCTTTCACCAAAAAAAAATGTTTGTTACAAAAGACAGTACAACAAATTCAGAATGACTAAAATAAAGGGCAGAGTTATTTGTGAAAGGTTTGGCTGAATTGCACTGATTTGAAAATTTAATATCTGGCCATTCCAAGTTGTAATAAAAAATTATATCTGTCCATCGAAAGATGTAATTTAATATCTGCCCATTCTGAGTTGTAATAAAACTTATGTATCTGTCCATTGCCAGATGTAATTTAATATCTGTCCATTCTGAGTTGTAATATCTGTCACAAATAGCCCTCCCTTCTAGGTGGGCGGCTGCTCAACTGGTTTATATCTAATTAATAAATTGATGAAAAGTTCATATCCTATAAAAGTGATATCAAACGGGATTTTAATCTTTTTCAATAAAGCGATAGTGAGAAAATTATCAGTCAAAGCGAGCATGGAGTTGAGAAAAGTTTATTTTATTTAATAATGTATCCTAAAAGAAGTTTAAAGTCATCAGACCATCAGTGAAATATTTGATTAATTAACTAAAATTTAGGTTTTAAAGAATCTCGACGCGATTCTATGATAAAACACAAATATTACAGAATTTTACGGTGCATCGCCGTGATTGGTTTTTAATTAAGTTAGCCAATCACAGCGTTCGATGTAACATTCGGTAAATATACACATTTTAAAATTTCGAAGAGGATTTTTTTCGATCTAAATTTAAATATAAATTAATTTAAAATAAACTATTATGTTTTGATAAGTTTTATTGTTGTCTTATAATATCATACGTTATTAAATTAAAACTTTTTTTACGTTACTTCATACTCCCTTTAAGAAGTTATCATCACTTATAGAAGAAAAAAATGAAAGTAGCAGGAAAAAGGAAGAAAAAACTTCGATATATAATTCAACATCGATTTTTCTAAATATATATCAAAAAAATTGTTCTCGTAAGTCGAAATATACTCGATCAAGAGTGTGGGTGGTACGCGCTACCAAAGTTAAGAACATCTACGGAACATTCATTGACTACGTGGAACAAAAGGATAAAAAAATGGTCTATTATTTTTCTTCTTTTCTATTCGAGACCCCAAAGATATCCGTTAAATCTTGACTGTTAAAATTAATTGAAAACCGATACTAGCTTCTATTCTCGATAAAAAAAAAAATAAAAAGAAATCTTCGCTGGCATCATAATGGGGGAGAAAATTTTTATTCATTCCTATTTAAAAAGCTATCAGAATTGAAGAGCATTTGCCTTTTAAAAACAGTCTTCGGAGAAAAGATTCGTCGAAGAGAAAAAAAGGTTTTGGAAGAGTCGTAGTCAATTTCAGAATTCAGTAAGATATCAGTACGTCCGGTATATATTAGAGCTAACTTATTCCTGACTATCAAACTTGTCCAAGAGTCGACGCCCGAGTAAAATTCAGTCCTCTATATATAAACTGAAAATCTAGAGAGGGGGGAACAAAAAGAAAGAATGGAAGAAGAAAGCATGGACGTTTTTCTAGCCCGCTTATCTCTGGAAGACATCGGACTTCTAAAGTTCTTTCTATACTTTGGTTCGAGTGTAATACGCAAAATAAAGAAATCTTAAGCGGAAACTTACTCAATAACAATTCTCGTAAGTGAAAAAAGTAGTTTAAACGAGACAAAACTTTACTACCGTTCGCCTTATTTGAAATAATGAAGCGATATTTGGGGCAAAGGAAAACACGAGTAACTACGGGACTTTTAGGAAACCAACCCAATTTCGCCTCGTAAGTATTGATCCTCTTGAAACGTATATATAAAGTACGGTCTAAATAAAAGTTCGGGGGCTCTAGATTCCGATGTAAGAGCCTATATATTGAAAAGAAATCCGTCTTTTAAGCCACCGAAGAGAAAGAAATTAAATTAGACGAACTAAATCACGGGAATTAGAAGGACAATGAAGATCAATAGACGATCATTTGGGGAGGGGAAGTTGGAAATAGGAGAAAAGGGGGTAGGCGGAGTTAAGCGAACCCGGAGCCACGAGTCAGGCCAACCGTGAAGAGAAACGGTAATTAAATATTTCTACGCGATCGACTTTCAGAGAAATATAATCAGTTTCAATCAAAACTTTTTGGCGATATATGCCTAGGGATTTGAAATTTAAATTGTAGGAGAGACGCGCGCAGTCGCGAGCTCCAAAGGTTTTAGAGGGTAAACGTAATAATTTAAGTAAAAAAAAAGTACGCAACTTTTATAATTATACAGTGAGTGGATGATAATATTGATTATGATGATTTTTTTTAAATCAGAAATTATTTCAACTTACGAAATGTATGTATATTGAAACAATATTAGATGTATAGACTATTACACTTAAATTTGTAAACAGACATAAAGAGGAGTCTAACTTTACGCGTGCTGCCAATTCAAACCGTAATCGAAAATTAATGTAATTATAATTTGGACAGAATTACTAGTACACTCGTCTCGTCCTGGCGCACGAGGTAGATTTATCAATAGTTCATTAGAGGGGGAGGAAAAATAGGAGTGAGTATTATTTTTCGGCTGTCGTCACTCAAATCCCAACGATTTAAATAAGTGGAACCAATAGGACAGCGAGTTGATTTTTTAAGTTGTAAAACTTTCTAAATGTGAAAAAATATTACGCGAGATACAATACCCATGTGTTTGTATCCTAAGTTATTTTTTTTTTCCTATTCACTAAAATAAATAAATCAACCTTACAGCTTCAAAATGTAGTTAATTATCTCTGAATTTTAAGTTAATTATTGATAAATAGTAATTTTATTAATATTTTAGTGATATTTCAACAATTGTGGTTAACTGTAGGCGAGATTAGCGCGGTTTTAAATATATTGTGAGTGTCCCTATTTGCATAAGAAAGATATGGAAGCTAAGAATTAAAATAATACACGCGTGTATAAATATATAAAGCTTATTCATGTTCAAGACAATTAGCTATTTTTTCTTAGTAAATTTAACATTGTATATCAATTCGCCTCAGCCTTTCCCATTTTGCAAACTTCTTTCGAGCAGATCAGTAAAGAAGGAAGATAATTTCGAGAATGAAAACATCAACTGGGTTCCCAAAGGGAAAACTTTCAGGAAAAAAAAACCGTAAGTACGGAAAGTGAAGCAAGAAAAATAAGAATCTCAAGAATAAAAAAACAATATGTTTTGCAGTCCAGGCTTCTTTTTTTCCTCTTAGTACAGCAAGCTTATTTTCTCTTCTTCAAGAATCTCTGAAGTACGGAAGTACGTTCAAGTTAACAAGATGGAACATTGAAATGGGATACTTTACTCAACCAATCTGCCTCTATCAAATATCAATCGATTTTTAGTATTTCTATGACATTGTATCCCTAGTAGTTTTTGGCCTAAAGTCAGACCCTTGCCCTGGACACTATATACAATAGGAAAAATCGACCAATCATTCTGTACTTTAAATAACCAAATAATATCAGGTTGGATATTTGCCAAATTTCCGTATTAAACATCTTTAAAGGGAGAATGCAACCTAATTACAAGTGATTTTTTATCGATTCCTTATCGTTTAAATAGGCCTAATCCACCGATAAAAAGTTTACAATACAAATATTAAACTAGAAATAAATTTAAAACTTACCCTGAAAATAGGCTTAGCGGGATTCATGGAGATCCTGAATTGCGTCCGTGTAAGGTCTAGCGACCAATGAGCAAAGGCCCGTCGTTCACGCGAGATCTCCACGAGACTTACGTCGCGCGCGATTGGTTGCTAGACCTTACACGCGAGGAAATCAGGAGCTCCATGAATCCCACTAAGCCTATTTTCAGGGTAAGTTTTAAATTTATTTCTAGTTTAATATTTGTTTGTAAATTTTTTAAATAGTGCATTAGGCCTATTTAAACGATAAAGAATCGATAAAAAATCACTTGTTGTTAGGTTGCATCCTCCCTTTAAAGGGTTGGGAGCTACAAAATTAATTAATATTTCAATTATTTTATCAAATAGTTTCATATAGCCGATTCCGAATAAATCAATCATTCAAATATATAACTCTCTATGTAAATCTGTCTGTCTGTCGGACTGGAACGCTAAAAATGATCACGCAAAGCTAAACTTTACAAATTCCGTTTGAGTTTCATTTCAAACACACGTGGTTCAAAATATATATACATATATGCCAAATATCTCTCTCCTCGACCCAAAATGAAAAAAATCAGCAGTGTTCTTAAATAATTCGTAATCTATTTTAATATTTAACACAAAGAGCTCATTAATTTGGTTAAGAACAACCTCGAGAAAGGTTTAAATAAAAAACAGTGAAGTAAAATCCGAAACTAATTGGCGTGAAAGTAAGAAGACTAGCTCAGAGAATTAGCCTCAAGATAAAAAGAAATGCACGAGTGCGTTTTAGTTCCTATTAGAGATGAGAGAATCAGACGAATTTTGTATTTAAATAATGTGAGGAAGGTAGCAGAGGTTTATGCTGTATCCCAATCTTATCAGGTGCTACCACTACTACAACGAGACTACATAATATAACTTCCACTTGAAATAATTTCGGGTACAGTATAGTAAAAAGGACAGTAAGAGGAAACCTAGGGAAGCTCAAATGCATAAAGCATTTAAATGATGTTTGTATATTCTTTGAGTATAACTTCCTGTCTTTTCCTACGATAATAGGGGCGTTTCTATCTTGGTTTCCACAACGAGAGTGCGTTCGAGAAGTTCAAAAGAAGGAATTGAACGAAATAAGTGTGTATATAAACCGCGGTAAAGAAAAATAAAGAATTTTAGGAAGAACTGAAAAAAATAAGGGAAATCTACCACCATCTTGGAACTAGGCATAAATAGAGTAGTTATTACGCGAAAACTTTTTAAAAGAGTGTTGTACTTCTAGCTTCGGGCAAAGACTAATGACTAAGTATTTGTCATTTCCATCATAAAAAACAAGCGAGAACGGGGAGAGGGGATGGAATGCCGGTGTATTTCGCTATTCGGATGAAAGAGCATCAACTGTAAAAAAGACCCTCATCATCACCACTACAATAGGAAGAGGTGAAAAAATCCTCTTTCATTATGGCTAGATATGAGGAAAAAAAATAATAACTGAGATAAAGGGGGGAAGGGGGTCCTAACACCCGCATTGCGTGAAAGCGCGTCTCTTCTCCTATAATCCGGAAAAGTACAAATTACCTTTTTTTTTTACTACTAGTCTCTATACGGTGAGGAGTTGAAGGAAAGGCCTCATGAAAATTTGGTTTTTTTGAGTGGCTAAGTAAATTTGTTAGAACTTAAGTGATTCTGACATCAATTTCTAATGAAAAATGGAAAAATAAATATTTCATAAACGGCGCCCAGAAACAAAGGTCAAACTAACCCATACACCAGCAAAAATTTACAAAATGGGAAGTGATTCTCTTCATTGTTAACTGGCGTAGTTACTTAAAAATATCGACTTGGTTAGACTTGGCCTTTGAAAGGTGTTAGGGGAGAATTTCCCCAAGAGAACAGTCGCGCGCGCGTTAATGATTCGTAGCATTCAGCTGGTGGGATCATCAAGTAGGCCGCTTTATAAAGTTTTCAACATTTCAATTATTCCGTTGAAAGATATGGAAAGGCTTAAAATTTCTTTTTTTTTTTTTTTTTTTTAAACGCCACTGACATGCAACAAAAAAATAGTTCTTAAAATGAGACCTATATACTAATCGAAATTTAATGTTTTTGGCGAAAGCAAAAATGTTTTTGCTAGTAATCTTAGTAAAACTTAAAACTCAAGTTTTTGGGTCAAAAGTGTAAAAAAAAACAAATTTTCTCCAACATTATAGATATAGTTCAGGAATAAGAAAATCAATGGTTACCCTACAACAAATTCGCTTGTTATCTGAAAATCGACTATTTATGACGTCTAATATGGTCTCCAAGAGTCTTTGGCCGAGGGCGGCCGGCCTTTTGTCGCTACACATCTTTAATTAAGTCTAAGCTGTTGATCAAAATGTTACGTTATCCAGAGCTCAATTAGAAAACACTATAAGCTTCTGTTTAAACAGATACGCTCGTGACGTCATTGTATTGTCGTAATTTTCTCAATAATACCGAAACCTTTCATTTACGGCCGCAATATTCTAAAACTTGCTCGTTCGTGATAGCCTATTGAAATAGTATGGAGCTTTCCACTTCTAAAAATGTTTTTCAGCTTCGGTTCTTCAATATTTTTTGGGCAAGAAATCTGAACCAAAGAAATGGGGTTGTGTGAAAGAATCTTAAGTATATAGGAGAGATTTCGCTTCTTGTTTCAGCTAGTAAAATACGCTACATAAAACTAGGCTGCCATCAATTTGAGTGGTCCCACGCGCGAACCATCATCGTTCTAATAAAGGACTAGAGAATAGAAATACGTTGTTGGAAAACGAGATGGTGGAACCTTCGATAACTGTAAATAAGGGGCACTGGCGTACTCGCGTTAAAGATCGTATACGGCGAAACACAAAAGGACGACTATTATTATTGGTTTTTCTTCGGTTATGGCTTCGAAAGCGCTTAGAGATTTGGCGTACGACATAAAATGAAAGTGACGGGTTAAAGGCTTAAAGCCCCAGCGAACAACAACAAAGTGTATGGCTCGAAACCTTCTTCTAGACTCAATTCTCCGTACAGCTCTCCCGAACCCTAAGAGAAGCCGGAAATATTTCCCGGGCCAACGTTTCTTATCCTACATAGAACTATTTTATTGAACTTAATATTTGGGGCACTCCAGAGGATTTTGCGACTCCCCTATATAGTTTCGGCAGCAAAATAGAAGCCAGTTCCATTCGAATCTTAACCACGTTACCAATATTAAACCGTCGGTACTATAGACAAACTCCAGCCTCGAAAAAGGTCTATATCGCGAACTATACAAAACTTAAGCGCCTTATAAGTTCCTCTAGTAATTCCAAAAGAATGCCGATATTCGAGGTTAAAAGGAAAAATCCATTTCAATCTTTTTTTATTCTTGAAATATATTGCTAACTATTTTTTTTATCAGTTTAAAATTTAGTTAAATGATATAAAAACCCTAAAACATTTGTGAGAAGCTTGTTATTTACCAGGGGGATTGAGAAATAAAGAGAAGCTCCTATAAAATGTAATTAAACCAATTTTATTTAAAGGAAGGCTGTCATCATTTCTTTCTTAAGTACTATTAAAAATCCAAATGTGAAAGTTTTTACGTTAATATGTTTTATATATGACGTAGTTTTGTTCTGGAACGTAATTAACACTCATTTTTAACTACTTTCACGATCAAAACGAGGAAAATCAACCACCAGAATTCCCTATGACGTAGTATTGCGGAGAATTTGGTTTTAAAAACATTCTAAGAGAGCAATTATAAAATAAATAATTTGTACCATGACATACGTATATATTTTTTGAATAGTTTTTTAACGATTTTGGAAAATTATTGTTAGATAAGAATCCGTGACAGCCTCACTTTCCCCTTTCAAATCGTAAAAAAAATTAAGGAGATTTGATTTTTTTTAAGCAATTACAAAGGTTTTTGAAAAATAAAAATATTTAGATGGAATTTTTCTTTAATGGAAGAGAAAGACACAATGTGGAAAGCAGAGAAATTTAATAGAGGAGCTTAGAATAGCATTAAAAGAGGCTTTATATAAAAATATATTATTATATACGGAATACGCAACCAGAAGCTCAAAACAAAACGACTGGGAGCTTTTAATTAGTCGTTACAAGCCCGTTATATAAATAATTAGAAAACTGCAATGCGGAATTAATATTTTGAAAGAATAAATTCTTTTGGGGAACGAGATTATTTTTAAAGTCCAAAAGTCGGGTTAATATTTATATCAGATTAGGATATTACCGTTATATCACGGTGTAAAGTTTTTCTTTTATTTTGAAAAATTAAGGTCGAGACAAAGACAAGACGGGAAATGGTGGATAAAATGGGCTGTAGTCGTTAAAGAAAGAACTAGAGAGAGAGTGCGGGGCTAATTCTGTTTGCAAAGTACTTGTATTAGGCATCTGGGGCCTTCGATTTGGAGCCTATATCCCTTTAGTGTTGTAAAAAGCCTATCGAGTAACATTAAGTGCCATTAGAAAAGAGCGCGCGTTCGTTGTTGAGAGAATGAGGCCGAGGAGTAAGAGACCACGAAAAAGAAGCCGGAGCGCAACGAACATGTCGGAGAAAAAGAGAAAAAAAAATTGAATGGCAACTTTCTTAAAGAGCATCGGCTTATAATATGTCTACGCGTTAGTCGGAAGCTTCGATCGACGTATACGCGTCGGTTAAGCCTTGGAATGCTCGTTATTTACCATTGATAAACTGGTTTTCTATGGAATTTTCGTCTCTTCTAAGATTATGCGAAAAGACGGGGGCTTTTAAAGCACTCCATAGAGTACGAGAGACGGGAACCTCGATCCCCATCGTCAATGCGAAAGAGAAAGAGGGTCCATTTACGTTTTTCTTCATCGAGAAGCGCGTAAGAAAAGGAGAAGGGGAAAAAATATGTTTCTTCTGGTGTCGAGCGTGCGTTACATTACGTTAAAGCGAAAGAGCGCGGAATAAGTAGCTGCCCCCTCTCTCTCCCTTTATCTCTAGCTCGCCCGCCTTTATCCTATAGCTTCTCTTTCATCTTACACGCCGTTCGATTAGCTTGGAATATATAGAATTGGGTTCAAGGGGTCGAATGCAGTCGATGGTAAATCAAAGAAACAAACACGAGAAAGAGAGAAAAAAAAAAACAGAAATTCAGCCCTTCGAATTAAAGGTATGATGAAAAAGATATTTATTTATTATATACTTTTTGGGTTTCGAATAAGATCATTCTTGCTCATCTAATCTTATACGTAACTTAGAACACCAACCAAGTACGAATTATAAATTAATTATGTATTTCTAGTTAAAGAAATGATAATGAATCCAAAAATAAATCCTTAAAGTGATGATGTTACCATTTTTTTAAGGAATATAATACCTATATTTTAAATTGTACACCTTTGAGTTGACTCATATTTAAGAAACTTGAAAATAATATGCCAAAAAAGGATCAATATATATTTTTTTTCACCTGACTTAAGCTGGACTTTTTGGACTAAATACTTTCATGAAAAAGACATCGCGAAAGATACTACATTACGTGTCAAAATACACGAGAATCAATCTCCATCTAGCTCTAAAAAGGCCAAAGGATCATATATTTGTGACATAGAATGTAGGGAACAGAATTTTTAATTTTCCATTGATTTAGAAGATGGTGTTTTATAACAGTTATTATGGTATATTTTATTTTCGTATGAAATCGGTATTAGCGTCACTTTAATTTTCATTTTGACCCTCCCTTTAAGTGAGAGGAAAATAGGACGGTAATTGGCTCGACTCTCGAGCGACGACTGTTTCATTTCCAATCAAGATCAGAATCGAGACGTTGGCCTTTCGGGGACTTTCTGGGACCAACGATATTCCCCACGCGAATGCTAGGGTCTCGAGTCATTTTTCGCCTATTCTCGAATATAAGAGAGAAAATATATAGGAAGCCGTGCCCGATTCGAAAGGAATTTCATCAGCGGAATCGTCAGCTAGAATCTCTTTCGGGTATTTTTCGAGTAGCGCGGGTAGGGAGTCCTCTCCATTTGAATAATCGTTTTCAATTATTAAAAGCGAGGATCTAGCGGGTTCCGCCTACTCCCGCTCTCGCGCTATCTATCCGCCGGTGGCAGAATTTTAATTATAAGGAAACAATGGCAGAAATGAATAGGAACGCTGAGCGGTGACGCTCTTGGCATCCTTGGTTGAAGCTATAGTTACGCGCTCTACCCCTTTTCTCTTTTCTCTCGAAGGAACAGACTTCATTAGGTAATGTCTGGAAAACAACAGATTTGCCAGTATAACGAAAACCAAGGGGTAAGGAGGAAGGGGTCTCGCCTTTAATGGCACCACCGTGAGAAGTTCCGCCCCCTTAAAAGCGAGAGGTCAGTACGCGACCGAGGCAAACCAGGAATTTTACACTTCCGCGGTCAAAATTATCTTACTCTCTTAGAAAAGGAAAAGACGGTGTACCATTCCCCCATACGGTGAATGTTATATATATTGTATAAATATATCATATTTATACGAACGAAATGAACTGTTGCATTGTTTGCCTGTTTGGAGGCGCAGGCAAGCTCGCGAGACTTAATTGAACTAAGTTCGTCTGTTTAAAGGCTAAGTCTGGTTAGAGCAAAATAATTAATAGTGATAAGTTAAAATAATCAAAAGAAAATGGTTTCTAAAACGAGCAGTACTCCAACATGCGTACATGCTTCTGGGCAAACTATATTTTGGGTAGTTCCAAGATATCTAAATACATTCTTTTTTAAGAGGAGGACTATTTTGCAGTAGAAGCTGGATAGTTTCGAAAAAGGGTGAAAAAACCCGTAGTACTTCTACATATACGTCTTCCGGCGAATAAAAATTTATAAATATGAATACAACCATTTTTTACGGTCTCATTTATTCCTATTCCTAAACTCTTTTGGCTAATTTTGAAGTAATCCGTCTACTATTTCGGGAATCCGATTAAATTTACCATACAGGCTGGAAAAGACCAGACCAACACTTGTTTGCAGTGTGGGAGGGTTGGATCCGCTAAGTTTTGGTCTGTATATATACAGTTTGTTTAACAAAATGTTTACTAGACTATTACTTTAAGGATAGCGCTTTCAGTCGAGCAAAGTTCTGGGGACTGTGAGAAGAAACGGGACCCAAGTCTCCTTTTAATTACCACGAGGCCGCGGTTGTTTCGATTAAGGAAGGAGGAGAAGGGCCTGACGAATCTATTCAAAAATTAAGAGGAACGCGCGGGGTGTTCTGTAGCCGAACAAAACGTAACGTGGAGACATAAACCGTCCAAGGCTGGCGCCCTATAAACCGGTAATTAAAAGTGGCCCGAAAGACGCCCCTAGCGAAGATATCTTTTATATCCTACCGACGACGAGAAAGGGGGAGGATCCCCGCTCGATTAGGCCTAACGCGCGTACAACGGGTATATATATGCTTGTATATATGGAGGTCCTTTTATACAAATGGTATATATGCCTAAAGCTAGAGGTACACCGTTTACTGGAGAGGAGGCAACGCCTGGCCATTGTTTAGGCCGTAACTGAGCCATACAGCCCGCGTAGCGAGCTATAAATAGCCATATACCGTTCACAAACTCGTACGCAATAGTACGAAAGGCGGATAAGAGTGGAAACCGCGGGAATGACGGTGCAAAGCTTATCTCTTTACCCGAATTAACACTTTTTAACGGCTCTAATACGGTTGACGGACTATTATCAGTTTGATCCTAATTTGGTAGCGCTCCTAAAGCGGCGTAAGTTAAGACTTAAATTATAACTTAAGTACGTAAACTAACGGATAGCCTAGCTTCGTACGCGGTACCAAATCGACGGAATACTGTAGAGTATTACGGCGATATAATATTATATACTCTGAATAGCTTTTCCGCTCGGCGCTCGTAATGAAACGTCTACCTTCAAAATTAACGGAATAAATATGCAAACGCGGCCCTACACGCTTTACATCCAAACGGAGGAACATCTTTATACTCTATGTTTATCATATTTCTGCCGTTACAAACTTGAAACATATATATGGTTCGCGTCCTCCTATACCATTAACTAGGCGTGACAAAGCTATATATGTCGAGGAACACCTAATATTTATAAATCCCAAAAATTACATATATATTCAAATAACGTCTTGTGTTTTGAGAACGTATATAAATATATATATACACCATTGAAATAATGGTTAGTTTGGCAAACAACTTTATACTTTAAGAATATTTACTCCGCGAGAAAGGTAAAAAGAAGACTTAAGATTGGCGGAAGGCAGCCTTCCAAAACACGACCCCGTGGATTGATAAAATCCAATTAAGTTGTCCAAAGTGACACCGAAATCTTATCCAAGGGACATATCCTTTAAATGGCTAACGCGTACACTAGGTCGCAGTCTTGAAACAATCTCTTTCGTACAACTACGAAACTGTAGTTTACTACGAATATACAAAGCGGTTCCTTACTCGTGACTAGCTATATATTTACCACTCTCTTCCCTTCCTATTTTGTTTTGGATGAGAGAGACGGAAGAAATAAGAAAAAGAAAAAAATTATATAGCCTAACCAAAGAAAATTAAATTCGTTAGGGCTTGATTCTGCACGTGCAAAAAATCTGGTAGCAGAAACATCTCAATTAAAACTAGTTAGTATATAGGTATATAAGGGCAACGCGATATAACCGGATTAGTTTGGAAGCTATTTGCCCCAACAAGCTAGCAGCCTTCTAATAAGATGGACGAGCCTCTTAATAAAGACGACTAATTGCTTCCAACGTTTTCTATCTGGGATTCTCTTTTTTCTTTCAATCTCTTTTTCTTTTCTCCAGATCTTTCTCTCTCTCTCTCTCTCTCTCTCTCTCTCAAGATTTTCTCTAAATTCTCCTAGCTCTGTTGGGAAAAAAAAATCTTCGGACGAAAGGCGGTACAAGTTGAGTAAAAAGATTTATTACCAATTCCTTTTTATATACCGTGATTCAAACAAAACTAAAACTAAACACAATCATGAAAAGAGGTAGAAAACATTTAAAGAACTGTAACACTGTCAAAAGATTTCTCGCAATTACCAAACAGAGTTTGAGTAGAATTTTACGAAAGATCGTTAAAAAACAATTATATTTGTATATTTTTTGTACTCCATGGCGAGAGCGTTTATCCAATTTTGTTAATTTACGATATGTCTGTACTAGTGATTAAATTAATAAAAGTCCAAAAACCTATGAAAATATTTCCACCCTTGTAATAAAGAGCCCAATTCAGGCTGAAACTTCTCATACATTTCCTACCAGCGCCTGTAGAAATGTTCCTTCCGTAGCGCATCTTTGTTCGGGGAAGAAGATACCATGCAGGAGCAAGAGGTTTTTTTTTTACTAATAAAATCAATAGTTCAAGAAAAATGTACGGGGCAACCTTTAAAGTATCTTATTAACCTTTAAAAATTCCCGAAATAAAAATTTAACAACTTCCACGTATTTTAAGATATGTGTGTGTGGTGGGTAAATCTGTCGAATTCTAGGAAATCATTTTTTGGATAGAATGGAGGCTTTTAAAACAAATCTTTTCTTATTCAGGTTGCGTTTGCCATAAAGGAAAGTTCAGTTTTGGCGAGGTAAATATGTAAGTTTACAATAAAACGAGAGAGGAAAGACCGAGAAATTCCTCAATTAATAATACTTGTCATAGAAGGGAAGAAATTCTCCATCTTCCTCTCTCTTTCTCTCACTCTCACTCGGTATTGACATAGTTTGCATTTTCTTCCTTTTGATTGTCTTTTCATTTCCCCCTTCCCACCTTCCTTCTACAAATAAAATTCCGGGAAGATGGAAGCCGAGGTTAGAAGAATTTTCTCCCCTGAGAAAACTAACAAAGCGGGGCTAAAGAAGGGCGTTATTTCTTTCTTTCTGGTAAAAGCGACGTAGAGGAGAGAGAGTGGTGTTGGGAGAAGGCCAAACGTTCTAAGACTTCTTTGTCAATCTTAATACGCAAAATTACCAAGGTCTGGCTATAAGGCAAACACGACGGGATCTATAGAATGTATTCTCTCTCTCGAGGGTAGCGGGGAGAAGGATAGAGAGGACTTAGTCTTTCGGGAGCCGTGGGAGAAGAGCGTCTTAATTGAGGGCCCCCGTAAAAACGCCCCAAAAAGAAGCCACCGCGGATTTATAAGAAGCGAGAAGGAGAAGCTCGCTAGAGCGTAAGAGTACGAGGAGACACTTTTCGACTAACTCGGTTAAGACCGAGCTGGAAGAGTCTCCTGCTCTTCGCGCAACGGGAGGAAAACAAAATACCCTAATTAGAAGATCCAACATCGTTTCAAAAACATAACCGGCTTATCTTGCGGAATATAAGCCCCCTTGTAAGAAATATCTGCGAGATAATATAATATATACGGAGTTTTGTAATCGTTAAGCATTTTTCAAATTTCTCACTAATAAGATTATAGAAGTTGCCCGCGGATAACACTTGTCGTAACGGTCTAAATCTACAATTTATACTTAGCCCTGGATTACTAAAACTTTCAAGGCGAGTGCTTACAGTCCCCTAGTGGCAGAAAGTTGCCGAACTCATCCTTTTTCTTTGATATCAGATTAATAGAGGAGATTGTAAAAAAGGTTTCTATTTTTGATAACAGGAAAAAGGGAAGTGATTCTGTAGCTATTTAAGTCTTATTGATCTCTAAAGGGAGCAAAGGGCGTACGTGGACAAGTTCGCTCTCTCTCTTCCTTTTTTTACGATATCGTCATCGTCGAAACCCGCTTTATTGTCCAGTACACCCTCAATAACAAGCTACTGTATATTTCACCCTAATTTTGCAATACATATAAGGCTAGGTTACCCGTTATGTCTATATTATTTGATTACGTCGACACAAAAAAAAGCCTTGGCGAGCGCTGCCAAATCATGGATGAAATTGACTTTATTCGAATAAGTTCCGAGTTATCAGCGAGTACGAAGCTAATTGCGTCTAAAGGGACTTTATTTCTATTCCGATGTTTCAGATTGAGATAGATGGAGGCTAAGCTTTGATACATACTGAAGTCCGAAGCGATTTAGGTTGTATTACAGCAATGCTCTTTGGAGACGCGGAAAAAGGATAGTTCCCTCCCAAAACGAGATCAGCCACGTTTCTCCAATTAGTGTCTGAAGAATTCCCCCAAAAAAGTCGCCTTATATCCTTTCCTTTTCCGGTTTACCCTTTGGTAACCCCGAGTGGTCCTTTTAACCGTTATACCCTTTCGATCAGCGCCCTACGAAACAAGAAAAAAATTGAACTTCTTTCATTCCCTATGTAATTTAACATCGCTTATTACTCCGCGAAAGAATTGACGAAGCTTTTTATTATTTTCGATCGCGTAGCTGGTTGAACGAACGGTCGACTACGTTTAAGAGAATAATAAATTTAGTGGCTCGCCATTCACTGTCCAAAGTTCACCGAGTTTTCTTGTCAGTATCGAGGCCGCATTAAGGTCATCAATAAGTATTAATAGACCAACGGAGGATTTAAGGGTTAACGGTAATAGCGAATATAAGTCCTCAGCACCAAGCGCAAACCTCCACGCGTAGTAAGACTTTTCTTCTTCACGAATTCGCTTCTTGATCGCGCAAAGAAAAAGAACAAAACGATTTCGAGCGAATGGAACCGGATTAAACGTGACTAATAAAAATTTACGTCAAATCCTTTCTATACATGATAGTCCTAACCCCCTTTCCTTTTTTATTATTTTTAGTGTAATTCTTTTCTTGTTTTCCCCAATGTAACGTTTCAGCCCTTTATTTTAAAGTGCAAGTCTAAGGGGTATGAAGATTTTAAGCTTTTAACTGGTAAGATTGTAAGAAATTTCATAGAATAGGTTAAAAACTTTCGAAATACAAGCCAAAACAACTATTCGAGACTTTTTTCTCAATTATTGGACAAGTTCTTTGGTTTTTAAATTAATTTCCAAAGTTTATCTTAGTTAAGTTTGAATGTAAATGAAGTATTAATTCGGACCAATCTGATGACCCCAACAGCCCCCGCCTTCAACAGTCCCAATATATTCAGAAAGCGTCGCTTTCACCATTTGACGAAGTTTTTAAAGGGATACTAAACTCTTATCCAAACTTTGAGCCTTTATTTTTAAATCATCCAGAATTTTTGGAAACTGAATGAGCGGAAAAAGTGCAAATAAGTGACAAAACTCGTTGAAAAACACCCACCCAATTACAATGCGCTGTAGACAGGAACTAGTACGTGAATAACCTTCAGAATATTGGTAGATTGCCTATCGAAATGAATAAATTACTTAGACTTTTCCTTCAATGTCGTTACCAATCATGGAAAACCTTATTTGACAGCGACCCAAAAGAAACTAGAGGTTTTAGCCCAATAGTACAAATCTCCAGAGGAATGAAAAAAAAAAAAAAAAATCTACCTAATTACTATTTAATCACGGCCGAAAGCTTACAGGGAAGAGGAGGGAAAGAAAGATGGGGGAAGGAGAAAGGTAAAGCCCCAATCACCGAGTCGCGGGTGTCACGAACTCGGAAGAAACACGTTTTGTTGGAGAGCGGACAGGGAGAGAGGAAGGAACTAGCCGGTTATTCCCTGGTTGAATGGAAACCAAAAAAAAAAAAAAAAAAAAAAATCTGAGGTAGGATTATGCCAATTAATAATCGGTAATCGGCTTCGATTGACGGATTTTCGGAGCTATACGGGGTCGCAATACAATTGATTACTCTACGTGAATCGCGTGCTCGGGGTTTGAACCCAAAATCCCAGATCCACAGTCACGTCACGTGGCTGTGGTTACTTTTTTACCTACACTGCGCCGGAACACGCTATCCCCCAAATCAGTCCGATATTTCAGCACAATTAAGGGTATAATAATCCCATTCATCCTTAAAACGACTAGAAATATTGAGACATAGATAACATAGCACACGCTGATCTCTCGCGTGATTCTGAGTTAGTTTGAATATAGATTTTGAGTAAGGTTCTGAGGTAGAGACGAGAAGGAGAGTGTCTAGGGGCTTTTAGGGCCATATCTATCACGAGATTAGAGATTAGGGATTTTTATAAGCCGATATCAAGCAGCTCTTTAATCATTCGAACGCAATTTGGGGGAAAACGTAGGATCGCTAAATTTACATTAGATCGAATTATAGACGATGAAGGAACTATAAGTGTCCTCGTTTTAAACTCGTGGCCGCGCGAGCACCGTGAAAGAGATTGATACGAATTCCGAGGGTAATAGATCTCTTTACAAATCTTTATCCGTGGGAATAGAAAAAAGAAAAGAGAGTAAAAGGAGAATTGGGGATGCTGAGGAGATCAGCCCGAGAAGATTGAAAAGCATATTGCGGTATACGCCCAATCTAAGACCAATAGCGCATTCTTCCCTTTTCACTTTTTCCTAAAGGCATTCGGGTAAAGTATTGTTTTGAAGCACTATGTTGTCGTAGCTTCTAGTACAAAAACACATCACCCCTTTCAAGGAAACCAATATTCTTAACTGTATTGTAAAATTTAAAATCCAAACCTGAATTATTGGTCGAATTCTTAATATCATGTTAAAATCAAGTAACCACTTGAGCCTAAAATCGACGAAGAACCTTGTAATATACTCTTGAAAGTAAGCGTATTATTTATCCGAATCTTTAGGTTGATATTAGTCTAAAAGATATAATACATTTAAATATTATTTAATTTTTTTTTAAATCTTTATAAATTTTAGTTGCAATCTAAATAAATTGAGTTAAAGATATAATGAAGTTTACTTCAAGTGATTTTTAAATAAAGTAAGCTAAAAATTGATGTCCAACTTTGTTTGTGAAATGATTCACAACCGAATTAAAACTATATTAAAGGCCTAGGATTACTTCTGCCTGTCACCCTGGAAACAAACTCACCCTCCAGGCTTTCTCTTGCCTTGTTACCCAAAGGGTAAGCTCAGAGGGTTAGCCCACTTCCAGTGAAACAGGCAGGTTACAGGCAGAAGAAATCCTAGGCCTTTAAGGATAAATAATTCCACTTCTTGCGGGGTTCCATTCTATCGATACAATTTAGAAGAATAATGGGATTATCAGTATTATTATCTGACCCATCTTGTTCTCTGGTGAAAACCTACTGAAACGAAAGAGAAAAGGCCTCAAGACCGGGAGATTGGAGTGTGACAGGAATCTAGTTCTAGCGTTGAATTGATGATCGGAACCTCTAATCTGGAATGGCGTTTCGGGTGCCGCACGACGGTGCTATACGGACGTCAAGGCACCAAAAAACTCCCAAATGCTTTTCCGAGGATTTGCTTTCCACGTATCCGATCCCTTTTAACCCCCTCCACCCTTCTAACATCTTGCTCCCCGCCAAATCTTCTTCATCCCTTTCAGTCTATTGTTCCGTAACCAACTAAAAGGCTCGTTGCAGATTATAGGAAGGTTTTAGTAGCTCATTGTTCTTTCTCCTTTTAAGAGTAATATGTTCCTATATATTTTCGATCATTGAAAACCTACCAGAGTATATACCAACCTCTTAAGCCTATAAAAAGAAAAAGTTTCTTATATGGAAGGATTCCAGCATTTTCTAACTTGTAAGAGGGATTAAGTCAGTGGAAAAAAAAATCACACTTTTTTAAGTAACGATATTTGAGAGGACCAAAGAGGGAGGGCTTTATATGGGGAGGAAAGACAGGTAATTAGCCGTACGCCGCTTCATCCGACACGTTTCTTTTCCGAAAATAAGCGTTCTTCTAATGACCCGGCGGATGGGCTATTCGTAAGGCTATGAGGATTAACTAATCGGCTTAAGAACGGCGAACCAATATATATTGTACGCGTATATTTTTGGTTCGCGAAGCTAGGGTGAATTATTAAATGTTAGGAGGATCCAAACTCGGTAGGTAAGCCTAAAGTTGCCTACAATGAATCCATTTCTCGGGAGTTACGCTTATTAAACTCGGTTCGACGGATAAAACCATTTCTTCCATACACAGAGCGAGGCTGAATTAAAAGATGTCCATGTAATGGAAAGAAATCCGCTGATATGAATTGTCCACGATATTGGAAGCAATTTACAGAATGTTAGGGATAAGATAAAACTATATTTCCTCTAAATAAGTGGACGGATTATATTTATAAAATTTAAACTCTTACACTAAGAATTAGTCTGAAATTTCAGCACGATAAAAAATCTTCAATGCATTGAAAATGGATTGTCAAAATTCATAGCTAGTTCAAGAAGCAATAATTTTATAGCAATCGTAAAATAAAAGAGAGACTGGAGGTGACAATTGTTAATTTAAACTTTTTTATATCCCCGCAATACGTTTTTCAACCTTAATATCTCAGTGACAGTGGACGCTAAAAATCCATGTCTACCTTTCACATAATTCCGTTTAGTTCCATGGAAATGCCTCAATTAGAATCAATCTAAAATTTCAGCAAGTACACAACTAATGGGTATCTATTTTGCGCTAACCGAAATAGCAAACCTTATCTTGACTGCGGATATGAGCGAAAGAAAGTTAAGAAAATGAAGGTGAAAAAGATAATAAAAAAAAATTCTACGAGGAAGAGCTTAGCCGTTCAAAATCGTCCAATTACTGCTGGGCTAGAAGGCACTAATTATTTATAAATTCCGACATGCGGTATAACGAGAACAGTCTTGACGCGTGGTAAAAATCCTTATATTATACTTCCTTTTCTTACTTTCCCCGTCAACTTCTCTAGACTCATTTTTAAAGCCAAAAATCTTTGTCCAACGCGACCAAGCTTAACAGACTATAAACGGTAGAGAGGACCCGAGGGACGTCCGATCTGACGCTGTATAAGGTCGAGAATTTAAGCTCGAGATTTGAAGGAAAAAAAAAACTATTTTCAGAAGTTTAATGGAGTTTTCCGTCTGGGCGTCGAAGTTAAACTCTGAAGCGCTTTATATATATAAAAACATATAGGATAGTCGAGGTAGAATAGAAAACAGAGACGGATGAGAGAAGAGCCGAGATACTAAAGAATAAAGCCGAGCCTCAAAGAAACCGACACGCTTAATCACGAGAGGGGACCATACTCGGACCTTATAGCTTACCTAACAAGGTTCGTCATTAAAAGCGGAGCGGTAATCCAACGCTGGACAGACCATAGATCATGAAACCCCGCGCCTTGCCTTAGCTTTTCCATTATATACATTTGACACTAGATATATAAATCTAGCACCGCAAGAGAAAAAAAAATTCAGGATTTTTTTCTAGATCTATAAACGCGGGAAGGGTAGTTTGGCGAGGCTTATGATACGTTTCCAAAGAACGGGTCTTAAGAAAGCGAGAGCTCTCAAAATTATTTTACCCGAAAAACTACGATATGAAATAAAATATATCAAGGGATCGTATGGTTATAAAGAGTACGGTACCGGATGAAAATTAAAATCGCGTTCACACTCTGATGATAAAATGGAATCCTATACTGATTTCCCCAAACTCTCAGAATATCTTCCAAATAAAAGTATCTAACGAGTTTTAACGCGCCATTTGGAATGAATTAGAGGAACTATTTGCCTATTCAAAAAACTGTTTCAAAAGTTCCCGCATATAGTGTGAACGACGCGTGGGCGTCGAGGAAAAAGTTGAACAAAAGCGCGCTTAGTAGGTTGGCCGGAAAAACGAGCGCTGAAAGAAAGAATTATATGGAATGGTAAAGACTCGGTAAAGCGCCGAGCGACGTCGTCTGGCGCTAAAGATATTTGTTTCAAAGTTTATTAGGCGTCCCTTATTAAATGGACGATCTTTTTGAATAGGGCTGGAGGAGAAAGAGAAGAGAGGGTGTGAGAGAAGGAAAGGAAGCTGCGAAAAGAAATGATCCACTTCAAGCTTTATCAGGGTCGAGCGTCTTCTTCATTTGGCCTCGCCACCCACCGCCGGATTCGCGCGACCATCTTATATAGGTCGGGTAACACCCTTCCCTCCCTTCCGTAAGACCCGATTATATGACGTCCGGGGCATTTTTGAAAATAAACGGCCTGCAGACCATCTGCGTTCAGTCGTCCATCATGTCCAGTTTGATTCGCGCGCCAACCGACTAGTCCGGAAGACCAAGAGCGGAGGATGGACGAAAGAGAATTAAGGAAGAGGAGGGAGAGAGAGAGAGAAAGCGCGCGCTTCGTGCGACTCACTCCAGTCAAGGGGTACCGAATAGAAGGTGGTATTTTTTTTCAAAGTTGACGTTTTATCTTAGTTTTCTCCTTCCCCCGAGATTCTTTCGTTGACTCTCGAAAGTCGAACGAACTGTAGAGCTAAGAGTCTAAGAAAGAAAAGGAGATGAGATGAGAGGAAGGAGGCAATTGGGACGGAAGAAGGGGAGACGGGTTTGAAATAGCCGCTACCAGAGGGTGACAATATCTCCGGAAATATTTCTACGGGCGAAAGGTGTTTCGTGGGCTTGTTATAACGGGAGGAACGTCGCCAGCTTTTATTTAGCTTCTCGATAAATCGATTGTCGAGCCCGATAGAGCGCCTTACTAGGTTAATGCTTTTATAATCTATTATCTACCAAGGTAAGACTCCAGTCCCGGTCAGCATATTCTTAATGGAACTTTTCACAAATATGGTAGATAAAGAAAGCTATATATAGGACGTTAAGAGAAACAAAATTAGAAAGAGCTAGCCGTATAAGGGTTATAAGTGCTCTGCTTTCAAGAAGATCGAATCGTTGGGAAAACGTCTATAACGTACGCGTCCCAAGTGAAAATTTCTTTTTAACTTTCTATAAAGAAATACCAAAGATTTGTACGATAAATTTTAAGATTTTGGAGAGATTATTGGATTTTATAGCCGTTTGGGTATCAAATCTGTGAATTTAAATAGTTATTTTAGATACCATACTTTTTCTATAAAACATTTAGGGTCAAAAATGAATAATGATAATTTTATGCAAAATCAATAGCTTAGAGTTTTCTATGAAAAGGAAATGTTAAAATCTGGTATTTGTTGGATCCAGTCCAAAAAATGCGAAAATAATTCCTTCTCAAAACGAGTTATTTAACATTGTCAAAGTTTAATTGTTCTGCCGTTAAGGAAACTACTTTAGTCAACAAATTTCGCTATTTTAGTGTTTTGTATAGATTTAATATTCTCCTATAAGTCTAACCCACATTGAAAGTGTCTAATCTAAACTACAATAATTTAAGACTGATAAACGGATATGTTTAAAAGTCATTAAATATTATCCTAGTTTCTTCAAAAATAAACTAAAGAAGCCATCTTTATCAAAATTTTCGCGAGTCTTATCGCCGCTTTTAGTTGGCTTAATAGGCCAACTTACGTAGTTTGAAAACTTTTAATCAAGCTGGCCGGGGGGGAATGACCTGGAAAATTAAAAATTCAAGATCTCGTTTTGACGGGCGGAGAATATCCGATAAATTTTGCAATACGTTCCACGCCCCCCAGTGATAAATTTTACATTTAACGCTAGTCTTTGTTTTCGTTCTTTATTTTACCATCTGTCTCCGGCTTAAATAAATTTTAAACCAGTCGGGGCTTCTATACAGCTTTCCTCGCTCTTATTTACGAGTATAAACTGAGAATATCCTTAGTAGAGCTGGGGATCAAAAAGGCCGAGCCAGTGATAACATTTATTTAAGATGAGCTGGAAAATTATTACGAATGTTAAGGGGATGCTAGACTCTGATAACAAGTTATTTTTATAGATTTATACTTAAAATTTTCATCAAAGATTTTGCGGTGATTAATAATTAAATGCCAAAGTTTGCGAACTACATTCACTAAGCCTAAATTTGTTTTAAAGAAATTTTAGACTGAAAAACTTTTTAAGAAAAAAATGATATATAGAAGCAAGTTATCTTAAAGTGGGCGTTAATTAAACCTTTTCCTGAATAAATATATCAGTGTATGTATAAAGCGAACTATATTTAGCAGGTGATTTCATTCAATTGTCCACAAATACTCTACGTATAGGAGTAGAGACTAAGAACCTTACTTAGAAAGTGTATCGGTACGTGAAGATGTATCTGATCGAATGGCGCATCCAGTCGTAATAGGTTTCAATATTAGAACGAACTGAGTAACATCGCCCGATTTTAATATATGGAAATCAATAGAAAATTCATTCATTATCACTTTAAGAAAGGAAACTATATAGCTCTTTGAACAACGTCGTTACATTAGTCTTCTTTATTTCCTTCGAAGTAAAAGGGGGAATCGATTGGCGAAATTGGGAGCTAACGCGAGTACGGCGCCACCTTTTAAGTTAGAGCAACGGGGGAAAACAACACCCAACGACGTGTTAAAATTAAAAACCCCTTTTCTCATTATATAACCTAGTTTTAGATCGCGCTAAAAGCTTCGAAATATCGTTAGGCCTAACCATATACGTTGAGAGTATAAGTGATACTATACTTATAATAAGCGCTAGCTTTTAAGCTAATATATAGATTGTATATATAGAGCCAAAACGATCCAATATCTTATAAATACCCATCAAGCATAAAAGCCGCCTTGTTACGTTGCAGGGACAACGTAGCCGGGATTGGTAAAGACTGGTAAATACCTCTTCGCTTGACAAATTCGCGCCCATCTACTCATCGTCTCAGTTTTCCATAAACGCCTTGTTATTATGTGGAAAAATTGAAGGATCGGACACTACACCATCCGTTTACGTCCAACGTACACGCCTATGAGCTTTAAACCGGAAGGTTTCTCACCCTAATTCGAGTATCATAACGCTCCCTTAATTTTAAAACCCAAACTTTTCCCAACTACAAAATAAATTATCGAAATTACTGGAATATTATTTTTTTTTTTTTTTTTTTTTCTAACAACTTAACACCAACAGCTTGAAAGGAAGATTTATCACGTAACCCATCATGTAACCAACAATACTGACAAGTCGTTATGACTATGCAAATCGGTTGTTACGGGGCATCATTATCAAGGGAGTCTCGCTTAAAATTACGGAGAGTTTCAAAGTAAAATAATCAGTAACAATTTGTGTATTTTGTAATAATTGTAGAAAAAAAGCGTAGCTTTTAAAAATCCGTAACTGTGCCAAGGGGTCGTTCGCAACTGGCTGATAAGCGAGTTGAATATAAATCACTTTCGGGGTGGAATGACGACAGACAGCCAACCTCTCCTCACTCTAACTATGATATAAGTTAACCTATCTACAATATAAGAGATGTATCCTTTTGCGAAAAAATTCCAACTCAGTTTGAAGCCACACCTTTCTTTGATAGACGTTTTCACTATTAGTTTCTGATAGCAATTTTTTTTTATTCCAATCAGATTTTAAAATTCCCTAGAATCTCTCTAACAATACTGTTCTTGATACTTTAAACCCTTTACAATGAAAAGTCCCGAAAATTGTGGATCCAAACTCTTGAAATCTAGGGTTATAATAGGGGGTGCAGTGATAATAATAGGTTGACTCAACCTGACTGTATTCATATATAATAACCTTCTCTTCCGATGAATTTTGGTAATGAGATGAACAATTTAGAATAATAAGAATATTTTTTTATCAAGCTAGAGGGGGTTTTGAAATTCGCGTTTCTAATGACCTAATTTCCTCCAAATCATTACCAAATGTAAATGGTTTTCCAAAATAGATTCGAACACTCGATGCAACATTGTGTTACTGATATAGGAACATTCTGTTTAAGCCCCACCATTAGCGTAAAATAAAATCTCCTTTCACAAATAAGAGTAAAAAAAATATTCTCCGGCCTTCTTCAGTTCTAATCAATACGCGAATATAAAAGAAGTTTCCCCCCTTATTTTAAAAAATATAAATTAAAACGAAGAAAAAATTTCGAGCGTAAAAAAAAGTCCTTATCGGTAAGTCTTATCGAAAAGCGAAAAAAATACGAACAATTCTGTTAAAATAAAATAAAAGAAAGCGTAAAGGTTTAATTTAATTTATCTTCAGTCCCGCTTCTTTTTATTTTTGATATTTATATATAATCCAGAGTGTATCTTATCTCGGGGATAAAAAATGAAATAAAACACAATATTACGGAGCGATTTCTTTTCTTTACATTAATGAGGAAGGTTTTTTTTTAAAGAAAAAGGAAAGAGTATATATTTTTCTTACCGCGAAATTCGTATATAAAAAATTTGACCATCTATTATACAAACCACCAGAAACCCACTTAAGACTAATTGCATTTGATATTCTTTTAAAGAGAGCGTAAAGTAATGAAAATTTTAAAACTTTATTCGATAAAGTACCTGGATGATAAATCCCTGGTCATTAATAAGTCTTGCAAGAACATCCTAGTTAATTTTTAATGAATCTTTGAGATATAAAATTGAAGGTTTGAAAAAAAAAAACTAATTCGAAATTTTTATTTTAAAACAAGATTATCATGTTCTAAAATGTAAATTTCGATCTTTGCATGGTTTCAAATTTCCTCTACGATATTTGGTTCCTTCAAAATTCTTATAATTTAACTTCATTTAATTTCATTTAATTGCATTTAATCCATTTTATGTTCTAAATGTTTCTATTTGACCTAGTAACCACCCAGTAAAGGCTACACCCCTTCCTTACAGAGGGGGGACATTTAAAATATATGGGAAATATTTCTCCAACCCAACCGGATGCGGGTCCCTTTACCTATCTTTACAGATCGATTCCCTTAAGGAGGGTTTTCATATATTATTTAAAGTGAGGATGTCACGGATTTTTCATGAACTCCAACCTAAATTGAGTATTTTCGAAAAGATCGTTGAAAAAGATTCAATATAACATATCGAAAATTTTAAAATAAAAATGCTTCGCAATACTACGTCATCACTATGGTCGCGTGGCTATTGTAAAGAATAGAGTTGACTGATAAGGTCGCTTTCGTGCAGTGTTTTTCGTAAAAGTACTTAATCCAGAAAGACCTACCTTTCGTACGAAAATTATGGTTAATTACATTCTAGTAATAAACTCGTATTTCGGGAAAAAAAAATCATAGGCATTCGAAAAAAATGCGACAACCTCACTTTAGGATTTAATCAGAATTTCAAGAAACTTTTAAAGTAAATAAATGATTTTAATTATAGTTTCCTAATTTTAATTTCGGACTAATAAAAAAATTTAAATAATCAGAATTAGTATAAGATTTCCAACGCGTTAAGACTTATCTAAGCTTAATTTTATTTGCAGTTAATTTTACCATGTACTATATGCACCCATAAAGACATTATTTAAGACTACCTGGAAACGCCTTTTTGTGTACAAGACATTTTCTAGACTAGACATTTTATGTCCCATTCAATTAGGTTAATTTCCCCAACCCTTAAGAAAATACACTTTGCGTAATTACTACATTTTTCAAGTTAATAATAAATATTAGACGACACGACATCATATTCATAATGTATAATTTTCCTATTAAAATTTATTGTTTGACCAATATTTAAATTAGCCGAGACTATAAATATTTCCGATTACGAAACACGGGCGATTAAACAAATTCATGCATTAAAAATATTTAATTAGAAAATTATTAGGATTCGATAACGTTTCCCGGTCCTATTCTACAAGTGACGTAAACTCAAAGCAACCTTTGGTTAGGGCAATAAACTGAATATTCTCGTGTTCGATGGGAGTAAGCAAAGACTGCTTTAGTCGTCTCTATCAAGTTCAAAATTATGTGTTAATCCGACTTCCCTAAGTTCCCATTACGCCAATTACACCTCTTGAACCTAAATATAAACGTCAACGTAGCCTTAAGTGACGATTACGCACGGATTAACGGATAGCAATTGGGCCCAGGCTCCCACAATTTTTATTGATGTCCTTTTAGGGGACTATGTGTCGAATATTGCGTAATTTTCACTCTCAAATTCATCAAATTACCCCTGGTCCCACGGATCCAGTCCTAAGTTTATAATTGAACTGTACAATAATAAAGTTTAATGAGTTTTACGAACCGAAATTAAACTTTTTTACGTTTTAATAATGTTATAAAAAATATTTTAAAGCCTCTAATCGAGTAATCGATAACAGGTTTTCATTATCCCTTTAATTTAGGAATGAATCGTTCAGGAAAGCTGCCAAAACAAAAGCATTTTGATTCTTAAAATAGATCGCGAGCTTGCTTGACCAACAAATGAATAAAACATGAGGCGGGGGAAGGACAGAAATTGCAATATACGACGGACATCGGTTTTTGCGGCCATCAGAATCGACTAACTTCGCCAACAAAAATATACTTTTATCGATGTCCCAGACCGTCAGGCGCCAATCTCATGCATGCACTGTCTTCATATAGTCTAATCCAACTCGATTTGGCAGCGCGTACAAACTAAGTTATCCTATATACCTTTTTTTTTTACTTTCAGATAAAGGGAGATAAAGGAACTATCTTTCAATACGTAGGAAAACACTATACAGAATCGCGTATTCCGTTATTTGAGCCAAGGAAGGGGTTCCAAGATACGAAGAGGAATGATCATTTTGCAAGACAAGTTTTTAACAAACAACTCTCGAGAAAATTTACAAAAGAAGAATTAATATTGTGTATCAGTTCGCTATAGCTTTGCTCATTTTATTAACGCCGCGTGTAAACTTTAGCGTTCTGGACCGACAGACAGACGTCACGTGATTCTTTCTCTATCTTTTATTTGCCAATTTCAAAGATATCGACGCGTCGTTTATCTTAAAACGATAAACAGATGCTTCGTAAGACTTGATCTTGAGACGGACTATGTAGCCAATTAAAAAAAAAAATGGTAGAGATTTCAAAGAAAAAATTGAGTTGGGATTTGGAGAGGAGAGCTTTATATAGGTAATGGTAATCAATATATCGGATATGACACTATCGAAGCGTGATAGCTATATATAGATCTTATCCGTCGCGAAGTTGAACGACATACATTGCACGCAGCTAGGCAGCTGCATGCTACTCTGATCTCGAAACTCGAGCAAAGCCAAACTAGAGACGAACCTCGTCAATATAATAGGACGCGATTATCTCTTAATCACGCTGCCGGATTTGAAATCTATTCCGAGTTTCCGATGATGGATAAATGGGGCCAAATATCTAAAAACTTCCAAATCAAGAGTGACAGTGTTTAGAGATAGAAACTCGGAGAAACGCGAGTTGCAAAACTTAATTTACTAAATATGTCTTTCTATCAGTATATGTGCAATAATTAAATTTAAGTATATGTCAATTAAGCTCTAACGCTCTATCCGACGAAAACCGAACGTAACGATCATAAGCGGAAAATTCCTAACCTTATTCCTATATAGGGAAAGTATATTATCTAGGATGGACGCCTATCTTAATATATAAATATGAATAACAAAACGTGGAGTTCATAAGTTCAATTAGTAACTAAAAATATCCTCGAAAAATATCGTCTGCTTATGCTCTTTATCAGAAGCCGATGAAACCCTCCTTTGAAGTCTATTACTCCCGGGTCTTGTCTACCCCTCTCTGTATGGGTTATTCTCAAAAGGCGCGATTCGTACGCCTCCTAACGGTAGATGTTTTCGGAGCGGGAGCTCGTCGAGCGAATATCTCCAGCAGCCTTGGAGTTCGTCCAAAAAACGTCGTCGTTTGTGGAGAGAGAGAATTTCCAATTTTCCGTAGACAGGGGGGATGAAGTAGGACCCCTTCTAACTCGTAAAATTGGGTATTTTACCCATACAGAGAGGAGCGCTATATGGAACATTGGAGTAGTAGACTTCAAAGGAGGGTTTCATCGGCTTCTGTCTTTATCCATAGCAGCACGCACAATGTTTTGTTATTTAATATTTTGCCACTTTGACGTTACAGAACGTTTATGAACGCCAGGATTTGTTATTCAAATTTATCTATTAAATTTATCCATTATTAATAGTCCCAGATTAAACGGGTAGAAACTTTTATGAAGAATAAAACTCTAATCAATATTAAAAGGCTTGCAAAAGATTATAAGACACGGGATATAACTTACCTCTCATAATTAAACGCGTTTAATAGTTTTATTAATTTATATAGCAGTATACAACCTTGCTTAGAATAAATACTTCCGTAGAGATCTGCCCGTTTTTTTCTATACTAAATTTTAATCTAAACATAAGGAGTACCGTTATACCCTTTTCAGACGAGGCGTAACTAGCCGGATTAATCAGATTTAACCATGGTTTATTCAAAATTAACCGAGGTTTATTGAACTGAAAAGGCTATGTAAACCTCGGTTAAATCTGATTAAACCACGGCTAATTACGCCTCGTCTGAAGAGGGTATTATCGGTTATAATGCAATAACAGAATCAGGGATATCAACTAGAGATCCTGTATATTAAAACCAACTCCATTATGTACATAATATTTCATAGTTTTCGTACGCCTAACATCTCACGAAGATTGGCATAAATTAATAATAGATTCCCATCCAATAATATATTGGTTTTCTTTATGTACTTTGGTATTTTTAGATCAGAAATAGACCAAGAAATACGCGTTTCTCGCTTACAAGAAAGACGCAACCCTTACGGCACGAACTCAATGACAAACTGTAACATTAAAGCGTAAATTATCACCCAAAAAAACATATATATCTACAAAGGGTGGGTACCGGAAATAAAAATAAAAAAAAAAAAAAAAAATACAGAATTTAGAAGAAGTAAATGGTGAAAAAGTCGTAAATCAAAAAAACGCAATTCCTAAATAGCATTTTTCCATCCACTGCAAAGCCGTTAGTACCCTATCCGGTTGGAACCGATCTGCACTACTTTTTGTCTAAGTTATTTAACATCGCGTATAACTCCGCCATATCATGATCAGTTATAAATAATTCGACTCGAATCAAGCATCTCAATCGAGTTTTCAGCACGACGATCGTAAGATTTTTTAATAATTATTAACTCGATAGTTTCTTAGAAACAAATGATATCCTAACATCGTACGTATTGAAAATTTGGATTGATCGTGACGAAGTCATAAGGAGGGTGTATGGGTCGCGTATAACACCGTGTTCATTTTTATCGCTACAATCTTTCACACTCGGAAAAAGGCGCAAACTCTATAAGAATAAATGGCCAAAAACCGAATGTAAATCGCGATATTTCCTCTTTTTTTCGGGGGTCCGAAGCAAAGATGTATATTTTTTTATCCAAAGGGCGGGTCTGATTTAAAATGAGGTTATTGGTTTACAATATATTCTAGTAGATCTCAATGAAACCTTAAAAATTAATTAGATTCAAATCGAATAAAAAATTAAAGTGTAATTAATTTTCAAAGTTCTCTAAATCGTCTCGAGTTATTTTTAACAGCATAAGTGTATAATAATAATAATGCAAGTTGGCTCACTTCAAGCGCGTTTAACGTCACAATAGTATACTTCAACTATTTCCGATAGAGAGTCCAAAAACTATTTTAATTATTTCATTACTAAGAGGTAGAAAAAGCTCCTTGATTGGCTGATTCACCGAGTTCACTTAAATTTTTCAAAAACGAGACCCTAGCAACACTTTAATCATTGGAAACTTTTGAAGTTCTTTCTCGATGAGTTTTATTTCAAGATCTTAGTAAGCAAAATCGTTATATTTTTTCCTGAGCGAATATTTAAATCTGATTAAGAGGAATATATAGGTCTAGGTCTATTAATGACGTCATCGTTAAGTTTCCTAATTAAAAGCTTTATAACGTTCCCTGAAGCGCGAGCGTCGAGTCATTTGGTTATAAACTATTCAGGAAGAGAGATGGAAATCCCCTAAATATAATGGCAAGTTACTCGGTATAAGGTCCGCGTATCATTTCAAATTATATAGGGAGTTTGAAGATAAGAAAATCGATGCAAGTTTGTAGGTATACGGGCATCTTAGGAGGCGCGATATTTCGCCTCTTCCTCCTCCGTTTTCACGAGATTTCCCTTAAACTTGGTCCTTATATTCCAACGTAAAGCGATATATTATTCGGTTATTCCCCGTTATCGAATTTTACACGCTTGGAAGCCCAGGTCTAAATATAATCTTCCCTAATTTGACATAACCTTTACTGGGTCGTAAGTAGTTATATAGTATTATATAGCCGCTTTCGAGTCAACGCGAGACCAGTTATTGCGTTTAAGATCAATAATTACGTATATCTTCGTCCCTATTGTATACGCCGAACGCGTACGGGTAACCGATTTACGTATATAAGCCTGTAGCTAAATTTATCAGAATATATAATGACCTAATCAGGTGGATTCAGAGAACAAGAAGAATCCACCGACGGTCTTGAAGAAGAAAATTGAACAAGATGTTAACACCAGTCAAGGTGCAAAAACTAGAGTTGTTAATAGATAAATATATAAAATGAGTTTTTGGCTTGTTCAACTTGGTAATTTTGTAAAAGGTGGATGACGAGAAACAAGTGGACAGAGAATTTATAATTTTTCCGATTTTCCAGAAATTTTAAACGAAAAAATTAACATATTTCGAAAATAGTAAAAAATTAAATTAACTTGGTAATCTTCAAGTATTTAAACGTCGATCGTTCTTATATATTATTTTAATTTTAGACTTTAATTTACTTAGTTTCACACGTGATATTGCGGAATCCCAAAAAAAAATTAATGCTTTTGTAAATTTAGGTTAGTTTAGAAGGGCCAGGAAGTTGGGTGGGAGGAAGAAGGATATTTCTGGCCCAGTTTGGCAATTATCCTTAATGAATAGAAACTTTTTAATAATATAAACTCCCTCCGTGCTTCGCCCGAGTTATCGCGACTATATAGTACCGAGTTATATACGCGCGTTTGGTAATTCGAAGCTTGAAGCAAAGACTACGTGTACATCAGAATCAGTTTTAAATTTCATCACCTACAAAACTACGCCTCCTCGAAGATAAGAAGCTTTTAATTAACTCTTCGAAATACCTCGTGGAAAAGAAGCGTGGCTTTGTCGGTAATGATAACGGATACTGATTCTGACGGCCTCCTTGTTTAATAAAAGGTCGCTTGGAGAGGGTTTATATACAAGTTTTTCTTAGGTCACTCGACAACGAATACTAAGAGAAGATGAAGAAGAAGAAAAAAGAAGAGTTAAGGCGAAAAATATATACTAGAAAAGAGGATGGAGAGTAAAGAGGTTGGGGAAGTGCAAGAGGAAGAAGAACGCCAGTTGGGTCTTCTTTTACTTCGAGTTAATTACGTCTCTCGCTCCATCATTTTTGTGTTTTTCGTCGTGAATAGGGGAAACCTCCCAGGCGTGGCGAACGCGAGAGCACCTTTTCAAAAGTGGCAGCGGTGAAAAATAATTAAGTAACTAGGAAGGCCCCGTTCGCTCGCGTGGCGTTTTGTCGCCGAGCACCACGTACCAACGGGTCACTACTTTTTACCATAATAAGCGACAGAGAGGGGAAGAAGAAGCGTGTACAAGAAACGGGTTTCGTCCCTTCCCTCATCCTTTCCCGAATCCATTCTTAGCTAGCGGCACCAAAGGGAAGAGAAACTATAAGGTGTCTATTCTGAATAAGAACTATTCAAAACCTAATATTTGACAACATTCGAAAGCTAGGAAACCTTTGTATTTCCCTTCAAAAAAGTTGAATGATTTACTCCATTCATAAATAACTTATAGATGAAATAAGGTATTGGTTTTAACGAGTTTTAAATAGATGTTTCTGAAGACTTCGGTTTTTCATACTCTGAGCAAACAGTCAGGGAAATTACCCCGCATTTAGTTAGTTTAGTAACTATACGGTAAAAATATAATTTATAAACGTATATTTTGAGCGTTTTAATTAGCGTGTGAAAATATATACTCGTATACTCGTGTTTCTCACCTCTCGAAATATTTTACGAAAATTTTGTTTTCTAAGAATTTTATTTTTATAGCAATAGTAAAGCCTTGGAAGGTACTTTAAGTCTTGCATAAAACCGGTTTTTCAATAGGAATCTAGACTGCTTTCAACGAGGCAACTAAGGATAATCTAATGTTCTTAAGGGTACTGGGCGGTACTGGGTAATTGTAAATGAAATATAGTTTTGGGAATTAATTAACAGAACCTAGGGGCTGGGTTAAATTACTTAGACAATTAATATTTTATATGGATATAGGTCAAGCTTAGTTTATATATTTAAATACATTCCTTTTTCTAAAGATACGCACTATCCTTATAACCATACACCTCTACTTTGTTTGCCAAAAAAATAAGGATTAACTATAATTATTAGATGTAATGAGGCACTATGGTCAATTTTAGTACGTTTTCTTTAGACTAACAATCAGCCAAACAATATTTATGTAGAAGATATTCATCAAGGGGTAGAGTTTATAATGTAGTTTCAACGTTGCGCCTGCAAAATTGTTTCATCTGTAGTGCATCGGTGTTAAAGGCAAAGCCCACAATCAGGCACGTTTTTCCAATGATTTCAAAGAGCTCTGAATAGCAAATTCTGCTGTTCTTAAGTTTACGCTAACGGCAAACAGTGTCTAAAATAGTAACAAATAAATCCTGGTGCGTAATAAAGTTTTGTTAGATACTATTTTGCATTTGTTTTCCGTTAGTTCCGTTAGAGGACGCTTATGACAGCCAGGTTTGGTTATTCGATCATATTTATCTATTTTGAATAGTCCTAGCTTATGGGTTGCTATATTAAAACGCAATTACAGTTTAATAATTATATATTAATACATTTTTTTAATAAATTCAATTGCTCGTACGGTTATTATTCTAGGGACTCAGATGGCAGGTAATATTGAAATTAACTTCAACAAAAGCGTGGCTTATTCGTTGAGTAAAGAGGTTATCTATTATTCCAAAGTTACCACTGACAAAAGTCGGGTGATTGTGACCCAGGGGGTGCCTAACTTAATTGCTACACAGAGACGAAAAAGAGAGAAGGGGGTAAAGCTCCCCCCGAAAAAGACTAAGCCTAATTTGACTATTCTTCTAACAGCGCGGAAAAGACAAAAGCAAACACGATCTTGGTTTTGGTCGAGTTTTGGGGCCATATTCGACCTTTTTGGATTATCAAGAGGCGAGTCGAGCCTTACGGGGGCCTCGCCTCGCGGAAGGATAAAAAGAACAGAAGGAAAAAGCTCTCGAAAGAGGAAACAAAACGGGAAGACCTTAATTAGAGCTTTTGTCCGAGACCGCCAGAACAATTTGTAGGTGAGAAATGAAGAGAAACTTGTTCGAGGATTCTCTTCATTTTCTATGGAGACAAAAACCTTTATGCTTAAATATAGTATGGTGCAATCGCGATTATCAGCATGTACAAGGCTATATATAGTTTAGTACTAAAATAATTTCGAAAACAGTAAGAATGATGCGAGATAATTAATCCGAGCTACCTTTCTATTCTTTGTCGTAAAAACGCGAACGGTGACCCTATCACTTCCCTATTCCTCCTATTTCCGAAATAAAGCCTTCTGTTTTGGAATTTCTCATTCTCTTTTGGCCCGATTCGATAGCAAAAATAAACTTAATTATCTCGGAGCTCAATTTTTTTTCTTTGTTTGAAAACTTTCCAATTTAGAAAATCTTTTTTTCTTCTTGATTTAGATTTTTTTTTAATCTTCGCTAAGGTTTAATTTGAAATGTAATTAATTTTAGGTTTCATTACGGCTCACGAAACAGAAAATAATTTAGAAATACACGCTGGTAGGCTTATTAAAATTATAATTTTTGTTAAAGAAAAAAATTGGGCTATTTTTTTTTAACATTTTTAATTAATTTTGGAGTGATATATTTTTCTGTCAGATTTGGATAAGATTAGTCCGAACATAGCTTCACGGAGAACCAGATTATCCGATTTTACGCGGGAAAAAAGGAAAAGGTTTAGTTTATAAGCTATTCGGCGCCTTCTTCCGGATAAATGATATTTAGTTTAGATGAAGTTTAGTAATTTAAATTTAAATATCCTTAATAATTCTGTGTTAATATAATATATTTGATTTTAATTATATTGAAATTAAATGAAAGGGTTGAATTCTTATCTAAATTGAGGGAATAAACGAGAAACTCAATTCTGCCATCTTAAAGACGAAATATATTGTTATAAAATTAAAATTATTTGTTAAACTAAATCAGTACGTTACTCGAAAAATTTTAATTTCAGATTTAGAAATTAATTCTATATACGCTTTGATAAATTTAATTATAAAACTAATTCATATAGTTAACTTATTATTGATGCTGTATTGATATTTTACCATCAATTTTACTATTAATTTTACATATTAAACTAATAAATGTTAATTATCAATAAACTTCTAAAATTTACTGATAATTAGACGTAAAATTTTAATTTAAATAATTGATTCCACAAGTAGAAGGCCACACAAAATAATCAATCAATATCCAACCCTAGCCTATGTAGTAAATTACAAATGATTATCGTGTCTTTTGTATTATAATAATTATATCTTGTAAACTGTAATTGTTTTCGAATTAAAAACTTCCAAGTTACCGTCCTTGAAATTTTCATTGTACTATAATCAAGAGGCTTTCTTATTTCGAGCGAATCTACAATATATACTTTACATTTTACAGGAAAGTAATACAGCACAGGCTTTCCCCTTACATTTTACAATCGTTCGAGAATGTCTATATTTTGATTTCAATATAAGTTTAGAGCAGGTCTGAACCTAGATATTCTAGACATTTCAAAGTGAATATGACTTTGTACTCGCTAAAGACTTTCCTTGAACAAACAGTATATGATAAGAAGGTATAGAACGTTATAGAATTCAATCTAAGTCTAGAGTGGTTATAATTCTAGTCTCTCCTCTATCTCTAACACATTTAATCAATTGTATTTTACACATAGCGTAGGTTCATTCGCGCTAAAGACTTCTAGTGAATATGATAAACAGTAGAGAGAGTTCCCCCGCGAAGGACCCCCCATTGTAGCCTATCGCCAATTCTCCATTGGTAAAGAAAACACACACACACACCGAAGCATGCAGCTAGTATTGAGAGTTGCGCGACTAGGGCGCTAAAAGAGCGGCGCGGTCTTGGCGGACGCGTCCTGAGTTCTCTGTACAGTTCTCTATATAATTGCCTTATACCGTTTGCCTTTAACAAAATAAAGAAAAAATTTAACCTTCTTTTTTTCCCAATAATATGGTTGTGTACGTGATCTCGACTTGAAACAACGTGAAAAAAAAAAGAAAATTTGCGATTTAAGAGAGGATTTTAAACTGGCAATCGTAAGTTCCTTTTCCCTGCCTGATTCCTTCGCTATTATTAAGCCTAAATAACTACCCAAACTAAGCCTCGGTCGTTTCATGTATTATAAAAACGCGATAAAACGTTACGTTAATTTCAATTTACTTGACAGTCTCGTACCTTAGTTATAAAGCGATGTAATACGTTATTTTATAATGAGGTGGATTACGGGATTAATGACCGACTATCGCCATTAGTTTTAATAATTTAAAACGCCCCGTCTGAAGAATTTGTTTACTTTAAACGCGTAAAAGGAGTTACCTAATCGAAGCGAAAAGGCATGGCCGTAAATTCTAATATTTATAAAGAGAATTATGGAATATATATAAGCCGGTTACTATTAATATTAAATATTAGTTTAGTGTATAGTTAGGATCGATTAAATAAATATTAGAGTGTAGTTATTACGCCCTTTTTAAAAAAATTCTTATGTTCAGATTTTTTAATGGTTTTTGAATATGAAGTTAATTAAACTTAAGTATAAAGCGGTATTAGTTAAATAATTAACTATTATGTTATTTGTTTATTCTATTTATATATTTTCTGTATATATTTAAATATAAACAATGTTTATCTTAATAGTTTTATTTATTCATTCAATATAAACGAAGTTAGTTTGGACGTTTATGGATTTGGATTATGAATATAAATCTTAAGCTATGTATAAATATTTTTATAGCTGGCTATATAATAATCATATTTAGGGGATGTATAAATTTCAAAGAACGCGATTAAACTTTATTGATAATAAAATAATTCCTAAATTGGTGTCGTTCTAAATATAAATGTAAACTAATATATTTTGAGATACAATAATCCACCCAAATTAAGTTTCTATCTAAAGTCAAAGATGAAATTAGCAAACCCAAATCAAACTTTAGTTTTCATTAGTTATTAATGTCATTTCAAAACTAAAATATTTCGGGGAAAGAATTTATAATAATGTTAAAAAAAAAATAACTTTTAGATTCTCATTCAAATTGATTTAGAGAGATGCGAATATTCTTTTAATTAAGAGCGATTAGAAAATTTATTACTAAACATATTGGAGCTGTTCTAAAAATATAGATGTTAGATGATTCTTATATTCAAGATAAAATAATCTCCCACACGCGAATGGAACTGATGTAATTCCCAAACCCACATATTTATTTTATATTATTAATTATTGATGTCATTCTAAAAATATAAAATTTCGCCGGAAGATTTTTTGTTTTTTCGTTTCGTGTTAACAAAATTTAGCTTTTGATTTTTGATTGAAATTTATAGTAAAGGTATTTCCCCCACCCACGTCTCTATAGGAAAGCGTAAAATACATAAATTTTTCTTATTTCTACTTTCCTGGTATTTGTGTTAAGAGTGTTTATACACTTAATATATTTCTAATGACCTCGCGTCGCGATTTTACAAAAAATATTCCTCGAAATTTCGTAATATTTCCCAACTTCTGTCATCATTTTGTTATAATATATATAGCACCCCATAGTTCAACCCTAGAATTTAGACCCCCAAAAAGCTTTTAATATACACCTACAAAAGACAAGCGTTACGTATTAAATTACTACGTTTCAAAACTATTTTTTTTTCCTATGAATATTAATATAATGTATTATTACGCCACAACTTCGCTTAGTTTGCAAAAATAATCTCGAAAAATATGAAGTATAGATTACCGAGATTTGCAATATCTCGGTCACTTAATCTGCCAGAGGCTTAGAATAATGTTTTATATGAAAGTTAAAAATATTTTCATATAAGGAAAAATCTGTTAGTATTATTCATGTTTTATTTTTTAAATTTTTACCCCCTTTTTAACTTTCTCCACAATAACACGCGTTATTTTAACTTTAATAATTTAGGGCTGGCTTAATACTAAAGAAATAACGTTCGAGTCATGTATTGTTTCTGCTTTATAATGATTAGGTGTATGATAAATCGTTATATCATAGCTTTGGTTTTGTTTCGTGCGCCCCTGATTCGTCTTAGGTTATTTATTTATTGCGAGGTATATATAACGAAGAAAACCATAGTCGCACCTAAAGAAAACGTGACTAGCCTGTTTTCCTTTGATAACGAGTCAATTGTGATATACAATCACGGAAAAAAGCAATTTCCAGGGGTATAGACAGATTAAAGGGATGATGAAATGTGTACGAAAATTTTTTTTCCGAATTATATCTGGAAAATAAGTCTTAGAAATACAATTCCTAATGCGCAGAGTTTTCACTATTCGCAATCGAAACCTATCACGGTATTAAATATTACAGATAATAAATTATCAAATATACTAGATAATAAAATATCAAATATGCCAGATAATAAAATATCATACCAGATATTAAAATATCAAATATACCAACAGGGTTGTCGCAGTTTTTTCAGATTCAAATTCCCTGACTTTTCCAGGTTTTTCCCTGACCTTTTCAAACGATTTTCCGGACCGTTTCAGCTAATACTACCCAATTTTTAACCTTTTATTTTTTATATAATTGCATTCGCCAAACTTTTTTGCATGCATTATCTTTGTTCTAATCTATACAACTGACTCGGTCAGTTTCAAATCTTTTCTACAGATAATGATTGTAATTTCCTGGCTTTAAAGATCTTTAAATTCAATGACTTTTTAAAATATCTTAAAATTCCCTGACTTTTTTGTTTCATTTTCAAATTCCCTGACTTTTCCCTGACCTGTGGCAACCCTGCCAGATATTAAAATATCAAATATACCAGATAATAAAATAACAAATAAACCAGATATTAAAATATTAAATAAACCAGATATTAAAATATTAGTTAATATTAGTTTCATCATTCCTTTAAGACAAACAAAAATAAAATAAAAAAAAAAACACAAAAAAAGGCTAGATAAATGTGATGGGATTCGGGACGGGTGGTCTATCGTTATAATGACAGGGAGAGCTAAAGAGTGGCTAAGAGAGGAGAGCAGAGGTGAGGGTGTGTGCTCCTTTTGTTTCCTAATGATATTTACGGTTAATTTCTAGTACGCGAACACATTTTCACTCCTACACGGTTCTTTCTTCCTCAAACAATAACCGAATCCAGCTATATATAATTCTTTTCCATCTTAATCAAATCCTAAACGCGCCACGTTTCGCGGCGGCGGTGGCAGGTGTTCTTAATTTTCTCTCGGTTAACGGGTACTTTTCGCCAAACACTAGTTAGCCAAAAAGGGAAAGAATGACTCGAGGATTATCGCCTTAGAGAAAAAGAGAGGGAGAGAGTTGAACGGCTTTGCGAGCTTAATTTTTATCGTCTTAATAAAACCTACGCGATTTTTCTTACCAACTCGACAAAAAAGGGAAAAAAATATCGCGAGTGAAAATCGTGTTCTTGAAAATATTAAAAACTTCCTTCGCGCTTTTAATCACCAAACTAACGATCAAAATAACTCGAGAGTAAGAGAAAGGGCATTTAAAGGTCTCTTTTATCCTTTGACATAGCTCTTAATCGACAATGACTTCGACTGTATGAAATTTCCCCCTTCATTTGGAAATACGTGCCAAACTTGATCCTATTTATATCTAAGTAAATAAATTATAACATCGTAGTCCAACTTCGCTCTCGCTACCAAATTAAGGTGAAATAAGCGTACAGTTAACGTCATTCCCGTTTCATTTATATCTTGACTAGTAATCTAACTCGCGGTTGAAGTTTAACCATTGCGTAGGTAGTTTATAAGTTTGACTTAAAATTAAATAGGCCCCAATGGAATTCGAAATTCTCCATTTACACAGCGCACGCTATAACGTACAACTTTGGAGTAATTCAAGATCAGTTAATAAACTTGCGGAATACGTGGCGCAATAATACATAAATATAAATCCCATAGGATAAAAAGTAGTTTTGTAAAGTGATATCGAACTCTCGTGTAGTAAATCCATATATAAACATTGCTTGGCGCTAATTTCGGCCAGATTTTACACACCCATAATAAGTATGAAATTTTGAAAATATTTTTGGGAAGATGGTAGGGTTTAAAAACACACCCCAATTGACTTAGGCAATATAGGGAATTATATATGAAGAAATAAAAAAAAAAAAAGTTTATCTGACGGGTTACAAATTACATCTAGCGTAGGCTTTTTTTCAATTTAGACAGAGGCGTATCGAGTAGATTTAGGAGGAATGATAACCGTATAGGCTTGTATTTCGTATACAGCACCTCTCTCCGGTTTCTTTATATGTATATGGTGTGGGTGAACGTTCTACACGTTTTTTTTGGTGAATTTTCATACAGGGTGTAAAACTATTATCTTAAGAGAGATACACATTTTAAACATTTATATTTATGCCGATTTTCTATTAAATATAATTTAATTATTTTAATTTTTTCTACGAAATGTCTACTTTTTTATTAGATAGGAGCTTATTTGGCAAAGCTTTGACTATTTCAAAATTAAAGATTTTTGAAATAGGCCTATTTTCCCTTCGTATTTTCCATCGTGTGATTTTATTACCTGAAAATAATCTATGAAATGTCTTCTTCGTTGTGGTGTAAATTAGGCTTATCTGGAACCTTAGTGGGGCGAATGAGCTTAGATGGAAAGTTAAGAGCATAAAGAAGGTTCATACTCGCGCTTAATTGACGATTTTCTTACGTGTAAGGACACCCTGTACATGATAATTCTTAAACGGGGATGAATTCAGTTTAAATAGGAGTTCTGTTACGCGTCTTATTCCGCAGAAGAGTGTAGGAGGGTAGCGTGAACTCGCTCCGAAAAGCAGATGTTTTTTAGCCATATACATATTTCTTTTCATCCTATCATTTGAACCATAGGCGTAAAAACCAGACCCTTTTTCCATAACCCCCAGTTGCGCCATTCTTATAGCGAGCTTTAAAAGAAATCTCGAATACTGTATGAAAAGACCCTTCAATAACGGACTGTCTCTTCTATAATAATAATAAAGTAGAACTTAATGTCCTCAAGTATACTTCTTTCTTTCGCTTTAAGGGTATTATATTGTTCATAAAGAACCCCGAAGGATGTAGAAGACAGAGACCTCCTCCTACGCTTTATATAGATTCAACCTCGAGTTGGCATAACATACAAAGCTAGACTACCCCATATGTCTACGATTTCTTTACTAGAAGATTAGGAGAATCAAGCTTGCGCTTGATACCAACTCAAGTTAGAAAATATTCTATCCTACGAGCGAGAAACAATAAAGTTGATGTTTGAAAAGGGGGATTTCAAGCACCCCTTTACCGGCTTTATCACCTAATCCTTTATAAAATCCCATTATTAACCCTTGCTTCGTGAATACGAGCATTATTAAAAGGAGGTTGAAGAGAATTTTTTTTATCGATTCCTAGTACTAAAAATAGATCTTCAAGAAATGAATATAGTGAAAGAGAAAAACAAATTTTTGAACTATTTGCTATTCATCTGTAACTGACTTTGTCTGCAGTTAAAATACCCATTCGAGTCTTATTTAGGAGCTAAGGTTTAGTACGTTTACATTCTTTACATCCTTCCTTTAACGAATAACAATTTCCTGTCATTTTCCAATGGATGCCCATATATAAACCTTATAAACACCGTAACATTGGAATAGTCCTAATATATAGATTCGGTTGTCTGAAATCTGAACGCCCGTTGACGTAACACGCGAGGAGGAAATAGCGAAAGGAAAGGATGTCTTTTGTATCGCCCCGGTGCCCAGGATAACCGAATAATCAACGAATTAATCGTTTCCTATTGTGCACGAGCGCATTTATAAAAAATACTCTATTCGCATAGTGGACACAGTTACAGGATCTATTCCCTATTACGAACGAAGTTCGGACAACGTTAAAAGTGTGCATGGTCTCTTGGATCATGGACAGAGACAGCTCTCTGCCGTTGAGATCCCATGTAAATGAATTACTGAAATTTGAGGTTAACAAGGCTGCCATTTTGTTTGTTTTAAGACCATTCCCCAACTTTCTCCCCTCACGAGAGTACAAAGAAAGCGGAAGAAAGAATCGGGCCTCGAAATTTTTAATTTGTCCAATTCTTAAAACGATATTCCCATAATTTTAAAATATAATTATAATACAGTCGTCATTTTGGACACTAGCCAACCTTTCGGTCAATAATAATACGTGGGATTAAGTCGGAACTGCCATCAACCGGCGACTAACGTATGGAAATGGAACGTCCCCGGAAATAATGGGGGGAATTTTGGGACCACGAGACGAGAGGATAATTAGATCCGGTCAGTCGATCCTGATCGCGTTTTCCTGTCTTTGTTAAAAATAACATTTTGCTACACGATATGGCGCCTACTATTTTAGACTAAAGGAACTTAAATTTGCAGACGAATAATAATAAACTCCGTCTGGATAATCTCCTCACGCCCTTGTGCATATAGCCTTCGAATATGTTTAAAATGGTTTCTCCCCAATGTCAGAGCGTGGGAGGCAATTCCGCGCGTATAATAAGAATCAAGCTAGAAAGACCCCTCTTATAAGGAACGAATACACCTACATTATTGTCGAGTGACTCGAGATCTTAACGAGTTTAATAACTCTACGCGAGCATTAAGAATTAAATTAGTCCTATGGTGCTCCATGTTTTTCTGAATTTCACGTTTGACAGAAGTTTCAAGACTATACTCCAATTGATAATGATGGCCAGGATGCTCTTTTAGAGCGTTCATATAGATAATAGTTTGTCGGTACTGTACCAGGACATTGAGTATTAATTCAGAAAATTTCTCTTAATTGCGCCAAAAATCGTAACATTCAAAATTTGGAATCCATGGAGAACATTCGACTAATCAAAAGACTCCCCCCACCTTTCGTTTCATAAAATATCCGCGACACGCGCTGCTGTACGCGTGAAAATAATTAAGAACGGTTAAAAGAGCGTGCATTTGATTTTTGCCTCCAAAATGTTTAGGCGAAATGAGTTTTTCGCACTTAAAAACGGGTTTTCTGTTTGAAACTATTGTCCCTTCAAGGCTTCCAAAGTTGAAAGTTAAGAGTATAAACATTCCATTAAAACGTGGCCGCCAAAACATTTAAAAGTTGAACTATTTACAGATCATTTGGCAATTTAATGAGATATGGTACTTGACTATAAATGTAGAATTTTACGAGCCCGCGGATACGCTCTCTCTAGAGTCTAGTAGCAAATCGAAAGACTGCATGAGGCTGATGGATAGAAAAATATGTTTCTACTGTATTTATGTATATCCTTAGGGTTTATTTACGTCCCGAAAGACTAGACGACTTGAAGATGAGCTCCAGCGTGATGGAGACCACATGCGCTTTCGGTTCCCGTCTACTTTAAAGCTCGCTATATTCCGTTTCCTATTTTATCTAGATTGACCCCAAAACGCGTCAACAGAGAGGTGCAAAAATTCGCAGCCTCTTCCATAACATCCTTAACATCCTTTTCCTGTCATCGAGAGACAATGCGACATTTCTGGTCTCCGTCCTTCAAAAACTAAGCATACAGCCTATAGAGATAGCCCTTTCTGATAATGTCAAGAGAAAGTACCGTATATTCGTGCCGCTTTCGAATAGATAGCAACGCTACTTTTAAATAACTTGAGATAAATATTGTGTATCAATCCGCCTCAGAATTGAGAATTTTGTAAATTCTTCTTGGACCCGCGCTATTTCTAATTTCCGCACCCAACAGAACACCAACCAAGACGAGTGTATCGGCCTAACCGGGGCGAGAATGAATATGAAAAACAAGATGTAAACAACTCATTACAAAACCGATATTGAAACGCACCCACCAGAAAAAAAAGACGAGTTCACATTATAGACTTTCAAACTCTTCAAAATTTTCAAATCAATTTGCAATTCTGGTTAAAACCTTTTTACAAAGTCTCGAGTGTGAACGCGTCTAAAATAAATCGCGGTAAAGATAATTTATGTTAATATATACGGTGAAATAATAATTAAGGTAAGAGCGAAATTACTTTCCCGTCCGCAAGTATAATAACGTATTCAGAAAAAAAGAAGCAATTAAAGAATCATTAAGTCTTCCCCCAAATTTTTTGTAGTCGCGGTACGTAACACTTGAAATTAGTGGGAGATTATTGTATGGGATTCTTATGGAAAGTTTTCCCTGAACCTTTTCGTAATTTCCTATATCAAAACCTGCGCAATAGTGAATATTAAGGAGTCCGGGTCTACTAAACATGCCCAAAAAAGTAGGGTTTAGGGTCCAGGGCAAGGAATATACCTATAACATATTTTCTGCCTTAGAATCGCGTTGCCGACTAATTCTGGGGAATCCATTGGTCGCGTTTTATTTTTTCCTCAAAACAGAGAGTTTATGGCGCCGCTATTCTCCGCATATAAGTTTTGGAGAAGAAACGTTTTTCGTTGAGGGCCCTTACAACGAAATCACGATTTAACCAACGTGAAAAACCCCGCGGGTTTTAGCGGGGGAGGATACGGGGAGGTCGCTAATATTGCAAGGAGCCGATTACGCTCTCTATAAATATACTAGAGAGTTATATAGGACTGAAGAATTGCGCCACCAGACCCTATCTAGTTCCTATAGCTCGCGAAGCTTTGTACCACGCCGGTACCCGAATATCTCGCTCGCGCCTAGCCCCATCTGCGACTACAACAAGGGGTAGAGTTAGTAAAAGAATATATTTTAAGTCCGAGTAAACAAAGCGTGTCATTCAACTCGGAAAACCGTGCGCTGAGCGCCTCTTCAACATGCGCAAAAATTTACATCCAGACCCAAAAGAATTCATCCCGCTAAAACGGTCCAAATGTTTCATCGTGGTGATATCAGTAACGATAGAAATTATCAGTAGACAAGAAATCATTAAGAAAACGTCTATCGAATCAACCAGAATGTCAGGAAAAATAGCAGAAGGCAACCTTAAATTAAAGGAGGGTTTAATCGGCTTCTGCAGAAGTGTATGTAGATCCCATAAGCGAGTTAATAGAGCGAATTCAGGATAAAAATAATTTAAGTTTGGAAGAAAATCTAATAGGGACGTCGATCATATTTAAGTTGTTTTTCGTGATTCAAAATATACAACGTTAAATTAATGTAGATTTTAGTGCATCCACCCACCAAACAAAATCGCGTATTATAAACCACCCAAACTTAGTCTTCAGTCAGCTAGCTACCCATTCTTCCACGATGATAATTAAAATAATTAAAACTCGGGATTAGAGATACCTAGGGCTATGAAGAATGGACACCTATCTTAATAGATAAAGATGAATAAGAAAATCTGTTCAATTTTAATAGTACTAAAGGAGATCTAAAAGTGTTACGTTCGTAAAACAACCTTGTTGATTTCTTGTTTTTCTACGCATTTCTGCGCGGTTGAGATATTACAAATAACTCTTAAGTATAGTGTATAGTTAAGATCTCGATTGTAAGTATACGGACGTTATTAAATTTTATCTGTATTTAAAATGTCCTCCCTTCCCGAACACCCATTATTAAAGATAATTAAAAGATTCGTGACATCCCACGACGCTTACGCTATACAATTTAAAGATATATGATAGCGTCCTCTAGCTACTGATCTTATCGCGAAACCTTAAGAGCTCCTTTTCGCAATAGTTGTTCAGGTTGTGGGTTATTACGATTAAAAGTTGTTGATAGCGGCCGGAAAGAAACTTTTTCGTGTTAAATACCTTTCTCAAACACGAGAGGTGATCGAAATATATTGGTAGATAAGAGATGTTTTTTTCTCTTTTACAATTTCAGATGAAATAAGTAATCGTAAAAGGCACTTACCCAGTCAATGGCGTCAGTCGGAGTTTTGTCTAGTCCAGGGAATTCTTTCCCAAACCAAAATAATAACACTGTGGACAACGCAGTTGCATTCAGAAGCCCGTCGTCGCCATCTCCGTCTAAAGTAAATAAAAATATTTATTGTTAAATTAATTAATGTTTTATAAACATATATATAAGAAATCAAGAGATATTAAAAAAAAAGCGAAAAAACCTTAGTCTGATTAATTTTAAGTGCAGTTTTGTTTGGTTCCATATTAAGTTAGCTCTAAAATGATTCTTAAATACTATCAAAAATATATTAAATTATAATTTAGAGATGATTTCTAGTTTCTCCCATTATTAGAGGAGGAAGAAAACTATGGCATTCGCTTCGTCATGTAGTAATTCTCTCTTAATAAGAAATAAATCACGTCTTGGTAATACTTAAGCTAATCAGAAAGCTTGAAAACACTTTCGATAGTCAGTCTCTTTCAAAATACTATTGTGTTGAAGTTTATTAGTTTACTTTGGAAACCATTTTAATTAAAATAATCGTAATATGTCACTAAATTAAATCTTCCTTTAATTTGGCCGCTCTTAATTGGCTATTTAATTTCGCAGCTATACTCTTGTTCAAGGGAAATTGACTTGTAAAATTCAGTTCAGATATTTTTCCACCAGTTTGATCTTTTTTAACTATATACTTCAATTTCATTTAGATTATTCAGATTTTAGCCTTTATCTAATGTAAATATTTACATTCAAATTAAATGTTAAATATATTGATTTATATTTGAAAGTTGTATTTTATATTACAAATATATTCTTAAGTGAATGTAACAAGAAACTTACTACACTTAAAAGATACCCCATACGCCAACTCCCCTTGAACAAATGAAAATAATAATGGATGGCTGACTTCTTCGTCTAATTTGAAGTTGCAATGGTTAATTACAATCCCATTAAAACCGCTTAGGGTCGTGGTCTAATTAAATAAAATAACAAACGAGCCTGAAAATTAAATTTACGAGTTATTTTTACGAAAAAAAAGTACCATTAAGAGTAACAAACATTAGACGAAAAGAGGTCAGTCAAAATAATAATAACAGAGGAGGGTTTCTTTTCGGTTTCCGAGGCGGTGACCCGAAACATTAGGCCTATCCCTAGTTGCGACGAAATGGTCACGCCACTGTCTTATAGAGCTAACAGAGAGAATGGTATTGGGCACAGTATAACTCATTCTCATTGCCTTTCATCGTATCGTTTCAAAACCGGTGGACAAACTATAAGTCGTTCAACTTTTCCTAGAATTGGTCAAGCGGGTCGAGAGGCCTTAAATTATTCACAAACGCAAAAATACAAAAGTTAAAAAAGTTAATGGCCCATCAGAGTACCGAGTCGATCCCCTAAGAAAGTTTTTTGTTATTGGTGAACCAAATCAAGATAAGCGAACCGAGCGATATCGAATATTTAGGAATATAAAAACTATACTCATTTAGCTCGTTATCAATTTCTCTATAAAATCGATTTTTCAGGGTTTGGAGGTAACAGAAACGAATCGATCAGTTCGGGTTGAGACTGATCGACCGCATTTGGTGAGTCTAGGAGGAGGCAGACTGAGCACCGCCGTCACAATCCACCCTTTACCCGAAGGTGAGTAGCTCGCCACTCGAGGGGAAAACCGATAATAAGGTAGTCTCCCCTTACCCTTCCCTTCCCACCCTGTTCCTTTCGACGGCGCTGACCGCGAAACCTTCAGTCTCGCCCCCGGGGAGTTAAAATATTGCCGACTTTTATGTGCAGGGATAACGAGCATCGGAAGTGGGCAAGCGCCCACCAAGAGAGATATCGTGGTAGAAGGAACGAGCATCGAACCGGAGCATTGCTTTATCGAAAACACGCGAGGTGTCGTCACTATCCATCCCCTCAACTCTATGGTCGCTCTCGATGGCATGAGAATCTTGGAACCCACTCGGTTGTCCCAAGGTTAGTAAATTGGAATAAGTAGTAATTACTTGGCTAGTATCCCATCGCTAATTTTCATAATTTTAACAACCGCACGCTAAATTAGGACGTTATTAAGGGTAAGATTTTAAGCGTTTTTATCAAAGAGTATATGTACTTTAAAACGTCTCTTCGGCATGCTTAAATGTTCAAGTAAATAGACTGATATCTTAGTCTTGGGTTTCAACGTTACAATACCCTAAATCCGCCACCAGCGCCTTATCGAAACAATTCGCAACAATAAAGATTTATTATCATATTAGGTTCGATGATATGTTTGGGAAGATCAACGTTCTTTCGTTTCAATCATCCTCAAGAAGCCAAAATAATCAAGCAAATCCTACCAGGAGCCAGAGTTTCTATGACACCAGCAGCGTTTATGCCTGGTACGGCCGATATTTTTGGAACAATAGACAAAGAGGACTTTAATTATTCAAGGTCTTTTAATCGTAGTGTTGGAAAACGATGGACACGCGTCGTATCTGCCTCTGGAGGGCTCGGATTTCGTAGAAAAAGTTTCGAAATTCGAATATCTAGCTCACAGCCGATCTCCACCCATGACGTCGCAAGATACACCAAAATGGTTCATCCACGAAGGAGTTAGGATTCCTTCTTCCCCTTCTTCCGGTTCCTCTGGGGGAGCCAGTTGGTCGCCCAATGGAATAGAAGACAGCTACTCGCGTTCCTTCCCTTCCCCTAAACTGGATCCCAGAACGGTCAGGTCTCTAGGTTTTGAGGGATCTCCAGTCTCGCCCAGAGTAAAAAGATTCCAAGGAATTCAAAGCAGGACTCCCGAACCAATCTGCGCCAGGAGGTCTCCCGTTCACTTCTGGTCGGGTAGATGCACACCAACCTCACCTCACCTTCACACTGGCGTTTGCAATAGCGAAGAAAACCTCAAGGCTTGTGAAGATGAGCTCAAGAAGCAGCACCGGAAGGTAAAACTTATTGATCCCAAGAATGGGTCAGTATAATTAGGTTAAGTGAATAATTACTGAATTATGTTCGTTTTTCGTAACAGGCGAGACTGGAGAGGTTAAAGGACGAAGAGCAACGCCGTTTCGAAGAACAGAGATTAGAAGACATTCTAAATATGTGCGCGGAATACGAGAGACAAACGCGTCAAGGAAACGGTTCTCAAGCGAACGTACAACAACCCAAGGACAGACTAACTAACCACGGTTTTCCTACTAACGGTTTATCCATAAATACTAATTTTCCCGGTTCAACTCACGTCAAAACGAACGTTACCTCTAACAATCATAATCATAACCACTCCCACTCGAACGCGACGCCACCTCACGGTTCCATCGCGCACGGCGGTATCAAAACTAACGGATCCCTGCCCCGAGATCGCTTACCAACCACCTTAGCTAATTCCTTCACGGATACCGTTGAAGGGGCTACGCTCATCATGAACGCTAAAGCCTTGATGCAGCCGGCATCATCGGAAGACGAACTGAACGAAATATTATCCAGGGACAAAACGCGAACGCCGGACCACGGGCCAAACGAACAGCAATCAACTAGTCCTCATATGGGTGTGGGAAGTTTGGGGTATCCGAACTCTACGGATTTCTCCGAAGGTGTTCAGGAACGTAACAGCTCGGAATTCTACGAAAATCAGCACGCTTTAACGGAATATAACAAGAAACAAATAGTGGTAAAAGCCGACATCGAATTAGCTCCTAAAGAATTGAGAAAAGAGCTATGGGTCAGGTCAAATAAAACGCCTGTTACGCAGCCCGATAAGGTAAGAATTATTCATTTGTCAAATATTTGGAGAACATTATCTCAACAACCTCTTAATTACTTTACAGATAAATTCGACGGAAAAACACGACGAGTTAAGGCAGCTTTGTAGATGGAAAATCGAGTGCGTTCGGCAAATATCTTCTTTAAAACAATCACTGGCTAACATCGAAGCGCAAGAAAACGAAATACTAAGAGAAGTAAGAACGGGATTAATCAACAAAGTATGGACACATATTAATGCAACATTTCTCCCTTTAGTTGGACATGGAATTAGCCTTAGTGGCTGGCGAAGAGAAAGAGGAACATAATTTATTATTGGACGAACTCAAACAGTTAGAAAAATTGCAAGAGGAAGAAAATAAATTGACTGATTTGGCGGAAAAGGACAGGAAAGAGGTGAAATTTTGACTTTTAAAGTTAGGCTGTCTGCATTTTTTCAAAGGCCTTTCAATTGTATTAAAATTAAATTTTAAAAATTTTACACGGTTGACTAGTTTTTTAAAAATTTAAAATTAAAAAAATGCCAAAAAGAGAAATGTTAAATTTTATGCTTAATGATGTAGTATGGTCTTAAAACGTGATTAAGAAAAGTCCTACAAGAATGAAAGCTTGTAGGACTTTCTTGATTAAGTACTTTCACAAAAGAAACCACACGTGCCAAAATGCAAGAGAAATAATTTTTGGCGACCATAGTGATGAGTTTAATCTATTAATATTTGATTTTGGTTTTTAAAAATTCGATGAGGCTGATTATTTTACTGTTGTAGTAAATTATTTATTGCATATGGCATAAGTAAATTAAAACATCCAAGAAGCATATTTAAAATCGATTTTTAATGATTTCATGAAAATGCTACTTAAATCGGTGCCAGCGTGACTTTAAAAATGATTTCTTGTATTATAACTTTGGGTTTTAATATATCAGGAACAAGAGCAGTTGGATTCTGCGAAACAACAATTACACGACCGGGAACTAAACTTAAAAGAAATGATGGAGAAGATTGAGTCCTTGAAAAGGGAATCATCGTCGGATGGAGATAAAGAAGAGTTAATAAACACGTTAGAAGAAAGCTATAAACGAGAACTGGAACTAATGGAAGCAGAGAGAAAAGCGTTCGAGGATTTAGAGTTTCAACAATTGGAGTCACAAACGCATAGGGAAGAAGAAAGAGACGCCCTCATGTTGGCTATCACCGAAATGCCATCTCTAATAAAAGAGCGAAAGGTAATTTAACGGAAGGATTATAAAACTGGCTTAGTCAGTAAACTTAATGAAACGAAATGGCTAATTAGGATCGCCTAGCTGAACTAGTAGCGCAACAAAAATCACTCAGCGAGCAAGTAGAGCAGGATCAAAAGTCTTTCCACATCAAAAAACATCAAATTACCCAAACTGTGTGCGAAGTAAGCGATCGTAAAGAAATGGAATGGAAACAAGGTCTAATTTAAATTTTTTAAATATAGTTACAAATGAGATTGGACTCCTTGGAAATGACTCTAAGACAGCTAACGAAACTAGAAAATAGCTTGCAAATGGCAGCCAGTAGCCCAGATAGTAGCCCTAGGTCATCTAATTCGGATAAAATGGTAAGATTTTTAGTTTTGACCTTTTTGAAGATTAAAGAGATTATTTTAGCTGTAATGTTTGTTGTTTATACTAGAAGTTTTACTAGACTTCTGTTTCTAATAATTAGCATCAAAAGAAAGATTATTTTTAAAATAAAATCATACATTGAGCGTACACATGAAATTAAACTTTTAAAGGGACTATCAGCGATTTTAAAGTGGCCTTCTTTTCTAACTTAGCAGACGACGTTGACCATAACAACTTTTACAGTCAAAGCTAGGCTGTGTGGGAAGAGCATTTTAAAAAGCCAAATATCAGAGCAGATATTGATTTAAAAAGATTTATAATAGAGAAAAGCAACATGTTATTTTTATATGATTAGGAGTTTTCCCTGATATTACTAGGTTTTCCATGTTTGTACGAAACCATGAATATAATTATATTAAATTCAAATAGAAAAAGTATCAGTATAGTATAAAAAAACTCTTACAGTAAATATATTTCAAATTCATTGGTTAAAACTGAGAGAGATTTTTCAAATTAAATATTTAACACCCGTAAAAAAGTTTAATATTACGTCATCATTTGGGGTATATTTTGCAAGGAGTGAGTTGAGGAGGACTGAAATGTAGTCGTTGCCAACTTCCATTGCACGCGATTATGTTCCATTATATTAACTTGCGTAAATTAACTCCTTTTACAGATTCAGAAGTATCAAAATGACAAAGAAGAATGGAGAGAAACGAGGGACGAAGGATGTAGGAGTTTTCATAGTGTAGATTCCGAGTCGTCAAGCGCAGTTAGTAGCGATATGCCAAATGAAAGGTAATAATTCTAAAGATATATTCCTACTTTCTCTGCTTGAATAATTTAAAAAATCACCATTTTTGGGCTCGTAGCCGTAATTCTAGGACTCCCACCAGGTCCCTAATAAACCAAAACTAATTTCAAAGTCCCTAAAAGACACTAAAATCTCCCTAAAAAAATAATTACAGAAAATATCTCTATAATCTCAATTTTTCAAAATACTACATTTTTTCACACGAATGAAATAATTGTAATTAATCTAAATAATTCTAAGTTAGCGCCATGAAGTTTACAAAAAAGGATGAATTTAAATTGTGTTTTTCATCGTCCCTATTTGGTTCCTAGCTTCAACAATGGCCCAGTACTGTAATCCCCGCAGAGCTAAGACAATTAACAAATGAAGTTTTCTCTAATTGCGTAACCAAAAAAAACCTAGCACGTATTTCTAAATTCAAGCCTATAACCTTGAAAATTTTCAAAAATCTAAATAAATTGAGACATCTTAACGATTGATCGTAATTTACAATTTGCCTAAAATAAATATCAAAAATAATTTAAAATAACCAATCTTAAAATATACTAACACTAGTGGGACATGAACATTTATTGCGTCTAAATTTAGGTTAGTTTAGAATACCGAGTTATAAGAGAAATAATGACATCGACGAAAGCCCGTTTCAGTGACAAAAAACTATTTGCCAACGCGCGCTCTTTAAAATTCTTCAGTTATTTTGAAGAAATAGGGCAACTTCAAAACAAATAATTTGGCGCGCTATTTGCCCAGTCTTCTATTTCCAACAATAAAACACGTTCTTAGTTACGAGTTTGACGTTTTTCCTATACCTCAGATGTTTAGAAGTGAGGATTACCCGAAGGACGCTCGTAAACCCTATTTAACTTTATACCAGAGGCGTATGAGTTTATAGAAGTAAAAGCTAGTATCCTGACAGTTACTGTCCTGCCTAACTTTTCCAATCTAGGGGTGCTGGAGAGGTTCGTAATCTTGTCTCGCAACAAGATGATTAGAGGTTGGGGTTTGGACAAGATAATCCACAAATATTTGGTTAATCAGTTAATTATTAATAATAATCAGTTAAATATTTCAAATACATTGTATTTATCATAGACTTCCCATGGATATATTCAAATTATAAATAAAGATAAAATAATCAGAAATATCTTGTCCAAACCCCGACCTCTAAAGATGATCCTGGGTTTCTCGCAGCTTGTGGTGAACAACCTAGGTTCAAACAATTCTTCTTTGAGTTCCCGAGTTCTCTCCCCGTCTTACAAAGTGGTTTTCACCCATCCCTTCGGTTTCCCTTAACTCTAGAGGAGGTTAGTATAGTTGGCAGGGGGTAGGGTGCAATCTAAAATCCTGTATGGAAATTAACAATAAAAACTCCAAGTCACTCCTAAAACTAGCTTTAAAATCTCAAAATTCCTGAAAACCCTTAAATTGCGTACTCAAAAAAATGGCAAACAGCCTCGGGCTAGCGCTAAGCTCTCAAACACCAGTCAATGAGCTGAACTGGTTTCCCTTCTGTAGAACAAGCTTTGACGGTTATTGTGAGTGTCGCACAGTGGTGCTGCCAGGATTTTTTCAGTGTAGGCTAGAGCTGGTTATGGGGCCCCTTCCTTGTTCTGGGGCCCATTCCACTCCTATTTTGTCTATCTGTTAGTTTTAGGCTCATAGTTTAGTTAGGGCCCATGCACTTTCAAGAAATTTGGGGCCACTTTTGTTAAATTTGGGGGTCCCTGTCAAATTTTAAAATAGGCTGCAGCACACTTAGCCTGAGAGTGGCTACACCACTGTTTATATAGCCTTCTCAGTTCAAAAAAACCTCCGTTAAATCTGATTAAACCGGCTTAAAAATGAAACAATTTTGAAAGGTTTTAGATATCTCACCTTATAGTATGATATATAATTGGGCACGATTTCCATCCGATTCTTGACAAATTCACTCGTAATTGTTCTTATTGCAAAGTTATATCCAACCACGAAACGTTTAAAACACTTAATTTAACACCTCAGGGTCCAGTTCAAATAGAAACCGATATTTAATTCACTCGATTAGTAAACCCGTCGCCCACACCACACTCACTTTGAATACTCTCGTTTTGGGCTAAAATAAGCGAATCACGAGTATCTTGTCCGTTAAAATAAACTTAAAAACATTTAAAATTAACTTCAAATACTAAAAAACCTGAAAACTTTAAATATTTCATCCGTTTTAAATTCAGCAAATACCAACGCTCTTTACACAAATAGTCGTTCCCGCGCGTTTAGGCTTAACTAAAACGGTCATTTCTGTTTTCGTATTCTACCGCCAGATGGCTGGTTTGGGCACTTTATACCCAAATTATTTGTGATTTACTTTTCTGAAATAAAATGTAATATTTTCGAATCTCCATTCGAATTGTTACATTTTATTTGAGAAAACTAAATCACAAAACATTTGTGTATAAAGTGCCCAGAGCCGCCATCTGGCGGTAGAAAACTAAAACAAATTGACGGTATTTGGAAAATTTATTTCGACTGAAATAAATTATGGTATTAGGATTTTAAATAGATGGATATTTTAAAATATTAATAAATTAAAATTTGTAATTTCCCAATAAAAAAAATAATATTAAATTATTTTAAAATATATCATATAGTATTTTCTGATATTTTAATTTTCAGTGTTTCTAGAAGAGGATATAGACTAAATAACAGACTAATAAACCAAACTATTTTAAGACCTATTTTAAAATCCCTATTCTTGTTGCACGTTAAGATGCCCAAAATTTTGTTACAAGAGACATTTTCCCACAAAGATGGAGGAGAATAATAATTAAAGGTGCCTCAGAATTAAACTAATTAAAATTCTTTTGGAAATGACTGCCTAGGTAATAGGTACTTCGAGAAACTCATAGGCTTCTGATTATATTTTATCTCAGATCGTAAAAATTTGCGTAGACGTTGTTAGTCTCAGGATAGGCGTAGAGATTACACAATTGGCCGTGTCTAAACGTAAATGAAACAACGGCGAGAGAATGAATGCTTAATGGTATTCTTTAGAGGAATTGAAATTGAAACCGTTAACGAGAGAAATATTTCAAACCAGAGGGAGTTATAGCTTTCACATAGCCCTACTAAGTCTCAACCAGACATGGTTAAATATAACAAAAATTAAGTTTCCTCGAGTAATGATTTAGAATTAAGACGCGAAATCCCATTGAATGTTCTTCTAAAATCTCCAAGAACTTAACCCCCCAAGACTCCCCCGCCATTCTTCTCACAGTTTGGCTCAAGCGAGAAAACGATTTGAAGAAAGAAATGAAATTTTTTTTTTTTTGCGGTAATCTTAAACCTTCTCCCGACTCTAAGCGGCCGATTAAAAGAAGAAAAATAAATCTTGGCAACAAAACTGGTAGTCGGTCGAGTGAGAGAAAGGTACCAGTTTGAAAGAAAAAAAGAAAGATTCACTTTTCCACTCTAAATTAGGAACCATTCCAAAATTTTGTGTAAACCAAATGCTAGTTCTTATCAAAAAGGAGAGCTTCTAATAGGGCTATTTATATCATATTTTGGCCAAGACGAATGAAACTTTTTTTGATTTTTTTGCCAGAATTTTTTAAATTTTAATTCTACCTCCATCCCTAACACCGTGAGCTTACGGAAAAATGTAAGAGAGGAGAGACACGGTTGCGCGGAGATAAGATCGTATTAAGGGGTCCGAATTACTCGGTTTAAAGTTACCGTGATGAACATAAATGACTCAAAAGCGAGACATTTCGACTAAAAATAAAAATCCTGAAGCGCGAAAATTCCGGCTATTAATAGATACTTTAAATAATTCTCGCTTTTATATACCCAAAGTTACATTAAACTTTACTAACGAAGCGGGGTGGCGAAATTGATTGGCTAAGTTCGAGTCTAATGGACGATTCTTTCTTTCATTGGCAGCCCTTACAGCAGCAGTAGTAATGACCGAAGTCGCCCCACAAGCCTTCAACAAGACGGAACCGCGTCGGCTGCCAGCAAAGATTCTGGTCCCGTTTCCACGCCAAATTCAGAGGAGCCAGCTTATGACGTAAGTTCCTTTTCTCTCTAGAGATCTCCCTAGTCAAAGACCATTTTCATGGAAGACGCGTTCTACTAGAGGTCGAGTTTTTGACCACGTTGTCATTAACGCGTAACAATCCTTCCATCAGAATGGTCAATTTTCATACGTTCCGGAGAGAGCGCACGATAGACCCAACAGCTCGTTGTCTTATCGAAGAAATATTAACACGGCATATTGTTAACCGCTCCTATTTTTTGAGAGGTTCAAATTTATTATCTACCCTCTTAATAAATTAGCCTTCGTTGACAGGGTAGTAACTGTACAGTTACCCTGAGCTTGGTTTGGCTCTATGGGGCTTTATTTTTAAACCATTCCCTGTAGCCCCGAGTTATATTTATTTCTTTGTGGCTTTTCCGCTAGATACATTATCTTAAGTCGAGCGATGTAGACGATGATTTAGAACTGCCGGTAATTAACCTTTCGGATACGCGGTACACTAGATATTTCGAATTGGAACAGGGTGTGAAAATCATGTCCTTTACATCCGAATATATCTAAAAATAAAACCCATAACAAATATATCTATACACACTTTGATCGATTGGTCAATTGGAAGTTCTGTTAGGTAATACTTCTGTTACATGACAGTGTAGAAATGGCATAAGTAACTGAGTGTTATCATAAATAAATAAAAGAACAAAAAGTCTAGGACTATACACAGCCTCCTTCCTCTTCCCGTAAAAAAAAGACCTTAAAGACACGTGATTTAACCAGCAAATGAAATTCCAGGGACTCCTATTACCCGGAATATCTCGAGTCTGAAATATCACGGTCTAGCATAGACAGAGCGAATAAAGACTATCTCTCTTCTCTACTACTAATTTTTTAATCCGGTGAATAGACAAGAGGATGGAACAAATTTTACTAAACGGTTTTACCCCTCACAGAGGCCGTTCCTCCTCGGTGGCCCCTGTCCAAGACTTTGTTTTGCTATTTAGTTTATTTTTGGTGTTATTATTAAAACTAACCATTGAGGCAATTGATTTAAATATGGGGTATTTGTTGAACATCATATTATTAAATCAATATTTCACCGTAATCTACCGGAAAAACCAAATCTTTAATTAAAACTTAAGTTTCCACCAAGACAATGAGAAGTTAACAAATGTTTTTGTCTCTTTTTCAAACGAGAACCTTTCGTTCATTCGTTTAACCCTTTTGGAGCTCTTCCCAAGAGATTTTTATTGCTTTAGTAAACTGTACTGCAACTGTTAGCCTTGAGAACAATAATACTCTAAGCAGTGACAAACCGCCTTAAGGTTGACGAGAGCGATATTTAGCTTTCTCTGTACGAGCGCGCTGGGAGAAATTTAGAAGGAGAGTGTCGAGGTCTCGAGAAATTCGTCGGTCGCGCACACTCGTTATTTGTTGTTACAATTGGCCCGGCTGGGCTGAGACCCCCAACTAAGTTTTAAGACGTTTGTCAAAGACGAATTTGACGAAGCGAGTCTTAACTCTGTCACGACTACGTCAGCTTAACTAGCTACCGGGTTTTTCTTCTTTTCAAACTAGTCGCGAATTAGACACGAAAATGTTAATTACCTCGATCGCGACCGAGAGGCATTGACTCGACCATAAATATTTTACGACCAGAGTTTTGATAATTCAATATTTCTAAGACGTTTGAGGGTGGATATGAAATGGATCCTGACTTTCTGTTTATGTTAAAGTTGGATGCAATTCAGTTCCGCCCACTTTTAAGTTGAGACTCTTTGATGGCAATTACACGAAGGTTCGAATTGTAACACCGGCAAAAGAGCCTTTGAAAGTGTTACACGAGGGTGAAGAGAGGTTTCCGAAATCGTTTTTCGAGCGGTCCCATATAAAAGTTTACAAAATGGCTCCTCCATCAACCACTGACGTAATATATTCCACTAAGAAAGAGGCGTAGAGTTTAAAGATTGGCAACCTGTTTATTAAAGAGTTATCATCTTTATATTTTGTGTGTAAGAAATAGGTGGTGCACATGCTAACTTTCTGAGAATATAGAGGCTATATTCGAATCTATGGGAAATTTAAATTTTAAATAGAATTTTAAATAGGTCCCACCCCTTCATAACCAAATTTGGATACTTTTAAGAGAGATCTAAGATTTTCATACTAGCGAAAGCTGTAATGGATGAATACATCATATTAAATCACATGTGGAATCTACGAGTAGTTTAGATGATTTATAGTTTAACATTCCTTTTGTAAAAAGAATTAGTGGGTGATAGCAGCTTGAAACAAATGGCTAAAACGAAAGGTTAAGACGTGCAATAAAACTTGGTTGTAGAGAGAGATAGAGAAAGAGAGAAATATAGTTTCGATCCTGGATCTAGAACAGCGCTCTTCCGTGGCGAGATAGAAAAAGAGCAACATTCCTATTAGACGCCTGTTATTGCCAACAACGAAGGATGGTTATTTGATTATCTCTTCGCGAAGTAGAAAGAGAAAAACGAGATTTCAGAGAGGAAAACTGTGTACGGTAAATAATTCCGCACCTTACAGTTGAACAGATTTGTACTTTGAATTTTATTACGTACATTACAACTTTAGGAAATAACGTGTCACATCCTTGATCTTTGATAATCTTTTTAAGCCCCTCTTCTCTTGACGTTATGGTACAAGGTTTTCTTTAAGGTCATGTTTCATAAGAAAGAGTCGTTTTATTTTCCAATTCGTTAAAATATAAACGTATTTTCTGGAGAGATTTCTCTTTAAATGGATAATGAAGACACGCATCATTTTAAATATATTATAATTAGCGTTAAAATATTCATAAAGGTTTCTCGTTAATTTTAGCTCGCTAAGCCTAACTCCATTTCTATATAAGGATTAAAACATGGATAAAAATGTCAGAATATCTGAGCGTTTTAAAATACTTCCCTCGAACCAATGAACATTAAAACACTCGCGAGTATTCAGACGCTCTTTGATTATTTGGACAGATAATTTTAATAGCTTAAAAATAAATAAATAAGTAGGCTAATACCCTTTTCAGACGAGGCGTACCTAGCCAGTTTAATCTGATTTAACCGTGGTATAATAACAATTAACCGAGGTTTATTGAACTGAGAAGGCTACGTAAACCTCGGTTAAATCTGATTAAACCACGGCTAATTATGCCTCGTCTGAAGAGGGTATAAGGGGTTGCTCAAACGTTAACTTCTAATTAACGAGAAACCTTTCGTGAGTTTTTAATAATGTTTGGACACGTATTTTCATGAGCACACAATCGATTAAAAATAACGTGTCATTAGTTTTCATTATCCCTTTAATAAGAACGGATATTTGGCCTCTTTATTCACCGTTGCATCTTACAATTCTTCGCCTATCTTTTTCTCGCCTGCGTGGAATGTTAAATTCTTCCACCAGATTCGTCTTCCCATTTAGGTTAGGGACTTCAGAGACCGTGAGAAATTTTTGGAGAACCATATCGTACTGCGAATTAAACATTACGACCGCAACAAGAAACGATTATCCATCTTTGCCCCCACCCTATAAGTTAGAGTTAGTTCTTGGCTTAATCCGTAGAAACCTTATTTAAAAGACGACCCAAAAATTGTTTCGGATATTTGCCAAATCCCGGCGCTCCTATTTCGAAGTGAAACAGTAGACCTCGTTCAACAGATTAGAGTCAACGACGGAGCGAACCTAGAAAGAGTAGATTTCGCGAGATTTCGTCCGCATCCTTTTTATTCCTTCCTCCCCATCAATATTTCATTGGCTCAAAATCGTCGAACAAATTATAGTGAAAAACACGATGATGAAAATTATCTGCTCTATATAGTTAGTTATAGACTTACATGTTAATGGCGAATTTGGAAAATCTTCAAAAACAATTTTTTTTTTTTTTTTGGATAAATATTTACAAACGCAATACGAAGTTAAAATTAGAATCTCTGCGTTAATGTTTCTTCCCCCTTCTAAAATTCGTTTTTCAAAACTATATTTGGAGATGATTAAAAATATACAAAGTTACGCACTCATACATGAAGCTATATCATCCAAAATGAAACCAAGTCAAAAGAGCTTTAGACATGTTTGATAAAGTTGGATGCAAGAATGTTTTGTCAGTTGAAAATCGGACCTTAATGAGTGATTACCACGAAAATATTAAATAAATTCGAAATATGCCACTGTTTAAAACAGAAACATCAAAAACTCATCCAAGTGCATAAGCCTGTGGTACCATGCTCGCATACTTTGTAGCCAATCAAGTATTCAAGTATTCTATGATGGTTTTAGAATAGTCCCCCTCCCCATGTTCTTAGATCATAAATATGTTCTTGATAACATTGAAGTACATTGAAGTAAAGATACAAAGGGTCGTTTGAGACCGTATTTAATTTAAAAATTGGGCTAAAACACTTCATACAGGGTCCAACAGAGCTTTCAGATAAAGCGCTCTTCATTCACACTCATGTAGCACATATAACAGACCAGTTTTTACAGGTGAGGGCAAATGGGGCGCCCTTAATAAAAGAGAAAATTGTTAATCTCTTGTCTCAATATCAATTAGTTCCTTGCCCAGTTGTCCCTTGACCTATAAGTCACGACTTTCGAGACTCTAGTCCCTCGTGACTTGGCCCATAGCGTCTCTATTGTCTAGTCCCGAATCTCAAGTCTATATACAGATAGTGTCTAAATTACTCGGTGGTAGTAGGCGCTCGAGCTATTACTATAAGACTGGCATGCTGACAAAGAAAGCAAATCGTAACGTTTATCCGACTTAAGAATTTGGTCGCGGCGTGATATTTACGAAATTTATCTCAATCTTCTATGCCCTTCCTTCTTTAACCCTCTCTCTTAATTTTTTCCCCTCGTTTATAATCCCCCCGTGATTTAAAGAATGAAGCCGTGGATTTTAAAAGGGTTTTGAGCGATTTGGTAGAGCCACCGCGTAATAACTTGTCGGCTAGAAGCTTTTATCTCTCTCGTCCATCGCTTGATTGTAAGTTACAAGGGGAATGGATAAGAGAAAAGACGGGAAAGAGAGAGAGAGTTAACGCTACCAAGATACGCTCCCGATTTGTTTTCCATCGTTTGACGCGGGACGCGAGTATAGCTGCTCTTTCGCGATGACGCGAATCTTGAGAGAGAAACAAACAAAATAAGCACTCAGGGTCTTAAGTATCGTAATAAGGTTTTTTGAAAAGAAACTCGCGAAGGGGATAGACTTAAGAAAAAACTAGAAAAAAAAGAAGATATACATTATCTCAGAGAGCCACGAACCCGACAATAACGACTTTATTTTAAACATTTTTATACGAAACTCGTTCTTAATAGCCCAGGACGATGAAAAAGTTTTTATAATGATAAGAATTTTTTAAGTTATGACCCTCAACAGCACCTGTTTTCCCCAAATTACTTTTAAGTCCAATAAACTAGAATTTGTCCACAAGACAGTATTAGATGAATTATATTTGATAAGATAACTTTTATTTTGAAAGAGGGCGAAATAATTAAGATGTTATTAATTAAAATCTGACAGAATGAAACTATTCATTATACTCTCTTACAGCACCTAAATTGTAGTAGAGGAGGGTTCAAGTATCCCTCCGCGATGCTTTGCTTGTAATTTCAAGGGTAGAATAGAGTATACATGGTAGGAGATCATTGTACGATCTATTTTTTTAGAAATTTCTCCTGAAATTCGAATTGTGATCCTTATAATTTTTTCCACGATTTCGTGAAGTTTTTAATTTGAGTAATGGTTTTATTTAAAGGCAATTTGAAACCAATTTAAATTCCAATTATTTTCTGAAGGGTCAAGTAGATGGTTTAGAATGAAAAATTAACCCACGCCACCTTTAAATTAAAATAGAAATACACGTTTTAAATTATTCATCCCATCAGTGAATATTTAAAATATACCATTTTCTCTGGAACATAATTTTGGAAAATATTTCCACTCAATATAATTATTCAAATAAAATCCGTCGCCGTCGCGCCTATTACGAGAAAACTCGAAAATTCAAAACGATTCGCTTGAATAATTTATATCGCAGCTGTTGCCCTTTAGCGTTTGTGTTCAATTTTCCATAAAGGGTCTCTCTGTTTTCTTTAAAATTAAAATATCCGCCCACCTTCTCGAATAACAGTCCTTCTGTATAATATACCCCGTTCTAAATTAGTCGGAGATCTCAGCGCAATACCAAAGATCTCATCTGTCAAATAATTTTGATTCCATGCAGTTTGCAAACTAGATAATATGTCGAGGAAGATTATTAGGAAATTTTAAATAAAGGATAGAGAAATTAAAGCCGTGCGTTTGTAATAAAAATTCGGGATTCTATACTCGTGTTAAAGGGAAGTTTGCATAGGCTTTTTTCCAAATTATGTTTAAAATTGTGTATCAATTTGCTTCAGCTCTTTAGCGTTCCCGACCGACAGATAGACGTAGATGCAGATAAATTTTAATTATGGTAAATGATAAATAATTTAAATCAAAATCCGGTACAAATTATGTCTTCGTAGAAGTACTTTCAACCAAACAAAACCCTCTAGTTTGATTTAAAACTTAATTAAACTACCTAAAGTTACATTATACTTTGATTAACGCAGTAATTTGCTGGTAATTTAAATAAAAATTGGGGTGTAATTATGGGATAGTGAATATATAATAACTTTCAGTTTATCCTCCCTTAGACAATTTAACTTAATACGTGTTGAAATTAGCGATTGATCCACATTGTAGAGTAATTTTTTTCTTTGCCTGGGAACCAAGTGAAGGGCAAATCGGACCACCGGTAATTACGCTTCTAACCTTTTTGGCTTCATTAACTCTATAACAAAACGGCTCGCTTTGTTTTATAAGGTGGTGTTATTTTTTATTCTCCTATTTTTAATTATTTTTTACGCAAAAACCACGTGGGGTGAAGCGAAGAGTTACGAAAAGGTTTCTTTTCCGGAAACATCGTTACGCACGCAGGCTTATATATAAGCAATCTATCACCGACAGCCTAATTACCCAAAAGATTTCATTCAACACTTCTTCTTTCCCCCAAAAGTTTTCTCTTAGCCTCCGCTTTCTTTTGTTTATAACGCCCACTATACATCATCGGGGATAGTAAACAAAACTTCGAATCCAATGTCCAACTTTAAATTTTCTTGGAATAGAATTCCCTCAAGAAAAGTATGCTTCAAATATTTTCGCCAGACGTGAAGATTGGGATTATTTAGAATAATTTCAAAGGGAGAATGCAGTCCGATATCAAAGTTATTTTCTATAACTTCATTATCCTTAAAAATAGAAAAAAATTGCAAACTTTGGCCCACGTTTAGCAGTTGGAAAAAGGCGCGAGTTTCGTCGAAAACTGATTAACGACGAAATTTGTTAAGCCTACTTTCCTGATAAGTTAAAAAATGATTTCTAGTTTAAAATTAGTTTATATTTTTCTTACTATATGATAAATTATATTTAAATGATCATGAATCGATAGAAATGACTTGACAGGTTGCATTCTTTCTTTAAAGGAAATTATATAAACTTTAGGAGTCTTAACATCCAATTTAAATACCGTAAAGTCCAGTATTTATTTCACCGGACGTTAGTATGATAGGGGAAATTCCTTAATAAATTTAACTTGGAAGAATATACATTTTTAGTTCATACCAGGCGGAACCACAGAAGAGGTTTCGTTTAAATCTACGCCTGAGCGTATTTTTATTTTTATAAAGAAGGATTAGCTTGTGAAAAAAATGGAAATTCAAGCTCATAAATTCCATGTTGAAATTGCGTGCGACGCGGCGCGATTCAGTAAAATATTTCGCCACATTTTGGTGGGAAAATATGAGAAAATAGTAGTTCCGGAAGTTAAAGAAAGAGAATCACGTGCGGCTGTTGTTGCAAGCTTCAAAGTTTGGGCATTGAAATTCGGCATCATCATAAGCCACCGTGCATAATAGGCTTAAAATTTTTCCGTCCGTGTAAAAACTTTTCCTCTTTTTTTTTTTTTTTTTTTTTTTTTTTTATTTTCAATTTTCTTCACACAAGTCAGTTCGCTTCTCCTCTATACATAGACTCAAAAACAATAAGTTTGCGAACTACAGTATAATCTGAGGCGGACGGATACCTAATATTAAACATCGTTGACGTTTAAAGTAGTTATTCAAACAAAGTATATACGATACAGGGCTCCTCTTTTTCTCTTTCTCTCTTTCTTTTTGGCCTCATCCCCGAAGCTCGTCATCCCCCAACGTACTCCTTCGTTCCAATCCACGCCATCGTCGTGATCTCATGCCTCCTCCCTCTTCTCGCAACATACACGCACCCCCAGCTCACACGCCACACGACGTGAGAATTTCTCTGGCCACATTCGAGTTTGCTTCTCTTATTGAAAAGGAAGCCCGCCACTCCAATTCCCTACTTGTAATATCGACGGACGATTGAAACCCTAAAGTTCATACCAGCAACTTTATCTCGTGGCATCGGTTCTCGATTTATTTTTTATTTATCTAACGATATCATATCGCGTAATACAGTATCAAATATTCGGGTATTGTGAAGATGTGGAAACTGTCGCTCAAATCTCTGAATAGTATCGGACAAATCTAATCGATAGTTTGATATTTAAGCTCCGAAAACGTAAACTGGGTAGTTAGTATTTTTAAAAACCGATTATTCTGGAATTTGACTGTCACGAATGAAGATTAAATCGCGACTCAACTTCAAAACGAGTGAAGTCTAAAGGGTGAACTGATATATAATCGTTTATCGGACGATAAATTCGGTTCATTACCGTAGCTATAAATTGGACGGATAAAACAATTTATCGAGGACTTGGTGCGGACTTATAATGTCAGCTATTTTAATGGGATACGTGTCCCGGATTAAAAAGGGCAGAGACAAACATCATCATCACGAACACCATCACCACGAACATCTACAGGTTCATCATTCGGAAGTTCATGTCCGCCATCATTCCTTGCCTCCGCCGCCAGGATTACCTCGAACGCCCCAGCAACAGGTGATAGATCCTTTTAATAAAAAATCGTCTAACTTGCCAGTAAATTTGCGAGATTAATCCCAGCTGCGGGGTGAGGACTTATCGATACCTAAAGTTTAAAAATACGACAGTTAAAACGTATTCATCCCATCCAACTTTTTAACGTAACGATAGTTGACTTAACAAGTTAAATTCGTACGAGTCAAGAAAACTAAAAAATTAATTTAAACCATAAATAACTATAAACTAGGGTTATGAAATCATAAAAATAGCACATTATGATATTTAAAAATTCGGTCCAATGTCAGTTTCGCATCCTTAAAACCCAACAAGTTAAAGTTCGAACAACTTTAGTTGGTTGAAAAGTTGAATAATGTGAATAAGACTTTATTGATATGATTATGTTTTTGTTGGAGTGAAACTTTAGATTGACAATCGTATAAAATTTCGGTAATCGAGTTCAATAACTGAATAATTGAGGAATAACGGAGTAATGCGCGTTACAGCCGCTCTCGAGCCGCTTATAATTTAAAATAGCCAAACGTTCTAAATGAAATAGATTTAGCATTGGATATTGGGGTAGCCAATCTGATTTTAATCTAAAATTAAAACAAACTAGATCGCGCCATCAAATTAGATGCGCCATTCGATGGAACTTAGTATAGCGTGTCGACCTATTTGGTATAGGGGGAACTGAATTACTATAGGATAGATAATTAACATAAATTAAATCTAATAACATCAATCCATGATACAGTTTATACGATTAATCCCAGCGGGGTGTTTGTGAAATTAAATCAAATATAGCAGAATACATACATTAATGTCTAGAGGGAGTCTTTTTTGAATACTAAGTCATCCTCCCCCGCTATGTTATAACCGGATGTAATTTTTAAAAGAGATGGGTTAGGTATATAGCCACCTCTCTTGAAATCCCCGGCCATCACTCGAATTTGGGTTAAAAAAAAGTGAATTTAAATAGCGGCGCGGGGCCAGATGTTTTAAACCAAAAACTATTGTGTTTCCCTACTCCCTTACAAGAATAAATTACTTTGCTCAGGCAAGAACTAACGGTAAAATACTCCCCGGTGGGTTTTAGAATAAATCCCATTGGCTTTTTATCTCTAATGTACGCGGTAAATACAACTGAAGCGGGGTTCAGCGATTCATGCTAGGGACCAGCTCCGTAGGTTTGCTCTCGCTCTCTCTTTTCATCTCTCATTGACAAAGAACGTGTCCCTCTATCAATACGTGGCTTCATACCCAAGACGAATGATGGTTTCGAACCCCAGAAAAACATCTCTATCTCGGTTTTGGGAAATTAAATATAAAACGCGAGCTCCGACCTCTCTTATCTACCGTTCATATACAAAAATCCCTGGATCTGTCACTCTTTTCTTCTTTGAGACTCCTAATATCCCCAATCCCAGACACGGGGAAAACTGGGATCGGGGAATAGTACCAATACTGTCGGTTCAATGGTAGATTTTAGCGCGTACCAGGCTACAATACCTTCTATAACCATCAGACCTCAATCGTACAGATAGTAATTCTATACTCCCACCAATCTGGAAATGAATGAATGGTACAAAAAGTACCATCGTGAAATTGGCATGAGTCACGCGCCAGACTCCTTTCGTGTATATAGGGAGAGAGGAACATTATTGATACGCGGCTTTGACCCGCCATCCTTGATGGAACATTTCTCGAATGACATCCCCGAGATTACTCCCAGCCACTCTCCCGGTAGGCTATTTCAATAGAAAGCGCGTGGTAGTCGGTACCAGCTTCCCATCATTCGTGAAATACAGAAATTAAAGCTTTACTAAAGACGGACACCAACTCGCGTCTTGGTTTTCGGTTGGAACGGTCTATTAGGCTTTTAGACCTTTAGACGGGGGCATATTCCATTTTATATACACTAGTGGTAATGAGAATACCCCTGAATATTTTCGGTGGGGGATTTTTATACGAGAGGAAGATGGAACGCGTAGAAATGTATAAATCTTCATCCTCGCCACGAACCACGAACTTTAACTTTCTAAAGTCATTATCGGCGAGGTAACGCACCTGCTATTTGCCCCGAGAAACTTTTAATGAGGCAAGTTGCGTCTCAAGGGACTAATAATAAAACTCGCGGGTTCAAGAAGGGGCCCCTTTCCTCCTTTCTATTTATAATGAGATACTTATACTTACACAGTCGTTACCAACAGTTTTCTAATAAATTATTATCTTTTATAACCCACTGTCACGAAATTATGGCCTAACAAGTTCGTCACGTTAATGTTTCGGAGATTTATGTAAAATTATTCTAAAAGTAGCTCCTTTAAGACCTAACGTATATGTAACTTTGTATCAAGAATAAGATTTTGCCTGAATTGGGTATTTTAATAAAGACACCCAATAACGTAAGGCATAACTTAAAATAAAATGTCTGGCCCACTAGTTTACAGTCATTTTATTTGAATTAATTTATTAATTTATTATTAAATTAAATATAAACTAGGTCTAAAAGAGCAATAATAGCGGGTGTCCATGCAGGTCCCCACATCCTTTAGAATTGTTAATTGTTTAGGAACCTAGACCTGTTATTTTTATTGTTCCATGGCGGTATTTCTCTTTTTGTCTGGTGGAAAACGACATGATTTTTTAGGCCTAACAGTCTAAAAATTCTGCCTAAGAATAGATATTTTTTTTGCAAAAGGAATCACAGCACTGTAGTAACAAATTAAAATTTATCAAAAACGGCAAAGCTTCGATGTTACTTTATCTCTAAATATAAAATATTAAGGATAAGTTTCATATCGCAATCGTAGGACTAAAGCTTAATTTCAACTAGCGCCCTTAACTGCGCGTTTTTCGTGATGGAAGCTAAAACTCACAACTTATTTACGCGCGGTATAGTGGAAACTAAGCTTTACGCGAAAGAGATCGTGCGAAAACAACCGTATGACATAACGTTTTTATAACGCATGGTTAAGACTAAATCTAAAACGCCTCTACATCCATCTTTGGGGTTAAAACGAAGTACCAAAAAACTGGCACGATTTCCACAAAAAAGAAATAATGGTATCAAATTGTTCTTTTACTAAATATTGTGGGCAATTGTATCCACCTGCTACAACTTATCCTGGAATGTGTCCTTGCGATTCTAATTTAAGTACTTTCCGAAACTATGCCAGTAACGGACGCGCTCGTGATCCTGATATGAGTGATAGAGTTTCTTTAATCTTGATACTATTGCGTCACGCGGTAGAAAATAAAGAGCAGTATTTTTCAAAGACGGGGATTCAAAGAGTAAAACTAATTCAGTCCCACTGCGAGAGAAACAGACTCGTCTGTGTACGCCAGACTTAGAGAACTTTGAAACTATTTTCAAAGAGCAATCAAATACTCGTAACACGCTTCTTGATGGAGAAAGATAGGGAACACGTTGGTTTTATAGGTAGGGCTTTATAGGATTTCGTGTCTGCCGTGAGAACGAAAATCACCACAAAACACGGAGACTAGGCGCAAAAGATCTAACGAGAAAGGGATACCAGTACGCGATGATAGGGATGTTGAAAAGAGAGAATGAAGCTGGACATGAGATTTTAACTAAAAAGTTACTTTAACAATCAAAATCAATTTGAAACGGTAATATCAAAAGGATATTCGCTTCGTTCACACTTAAACCGTGTTCAAAACGTTTTGAACCGAAAAATCGACGAATGTAGATATTAATAGTATATCTTGATCAAAGATCTACACTGTTAAAACATTAATTTTACTATTGGGCCTTTCCAAAACTGTTAAAGAAAATACCTTAGCCATTTCACGCAACTCCAGCGAAAGTTAAGAAATGGTTTGAATAGATTGAAAAGCCTAGTGTGAAAGCAGCACAAATAAAATTATATGGCGCATTGATTAATTTCCACGTACATAATTGTGATTGGTAGTAGGATTTTTCTGTCAATTTAATTAGAAAATCAGAATCTTTTCATAATGTTGATCAATTCAGAGATATTTCCTAATTTTTTATTGAGTAAATTAAGATCATATGTTTACTAGCTTCATTCTCTATTTAAAGTCTGCAAGATTTTTCGGTTGGATATATACCGGTTAGGAAGAAAAACTGAAAAACTACGAAGCGACTTAGTTCGTAAAGTTAATGTTGCGTATCTTGGTCGACCCCAGACCCCTTGCGAGTAAAGTAATAGTTTTAGCTATACTGAATATTGGAACGAAGCGTGAGATATATCCCCTGTAAAAGATACACTTACGTAACCTATAGACGACCCGAACAGAACATAAATCACGTCTCCTTCAAAGTGTCTGAGCTAAGCCTAACCAGCTTCAAAGAATTTGTATACACGTGCCGCGTGTTGATGATAACCTTTACAAGTCAAGATTCTAGTAAAGTTCAAAGATTTCCCACATATTTTTGTTCTTGTCCGCGTGTCATTTAAAATTCCAGAACTCTCAATAATTGCTAAATTCTCAACAAGATATTTTCCATAAATTCCTCTCAGTATAGTAAACGATGGATAGTAATAGAATGTATTGGGTTAAAATATAAAGTTTCGCGTGATCACCGTGAGAAATATTTGAGCTATTTGGCTTCAATACCAGAATTCCTAAAATAATCTTTTTCTTATGTTCTAGGGCAGGAATTTAGTCGAATGAGTTGACAATCTTGCATAAGGTGATCATCTGAGTATAAAGTTCAGTCTAGTTGCGTATTAGTACAATGTCAAAGTAGGGCCACCTTTCGCACCAAAGCTCTTATCCTAAAATGGATATTGAAGCGACTGTCCGATATTATTCCAAAGATTTAACTTGGCCTCGTTCCACAGACATATCAGTCGTAATTTATAAATTTTGACTTTGACTCTGGAAATTTTTGGGAAAAAAAGCTAACGCAAACTTCATTTTCATCTCCATCTCTCGAATTAAAATCTATTTATAAACGTGACCCCTTCCATCCATCTAATAACCGCGGAATCTCCTGAGTCGGTAAAATATGTATTATACAGATACTGTAGTGGGAAGAACTGAGTTACTTCTTCTCCCTAGTTTTAAAACCGGAGATACGTAGAGTTAGCGAAAACCACGAAGCCAGATGACTTGATCTAAATCTGTCCGTTCTGATTTCCCGTTACGCCTTGGTAAAGCTTGCCGCGCGCGTGCCACAAGACCTTTATTATATATTATATTAGTTTTTTAGCAGAAGATGGGATTGGTCTAAGCAACGGTCCTTGTAGGAAAATCTCTCCTAGATTGGGAATGAGGATATGTTAGATAGGAAAGGAAAATGGGCCCTAAAATATCCATCCAAAAGAGCCGTCCACTTCATTCCGTTTTACCCAATGGACAGACAATAGCTGGCGTAAGCTAGAGGCTCGCATTCACTCGTGTCAGCTTGATTCGCTACGCTACGCGACGTTGTCATATATCCCCCAACGGTGCGCTTTAAGATATTTCCAGAAGTATATGAAAAATTCTCTTCGGAGGAGGGTTTCAATCAAACTTAAAGGTGTCACCGTGTCGAGATCGAAAGCATTTATACAATTTTATTTAGGCGAGCTATCTCACATTACAGAATAGGTAGTTCGGAACTTTCTTCGAAGGCCTTTTTTTAGTTTTATGATATAATTCTGACACATAACGACGGTGTTTTTACAATCGAATTTCCAGTTATAGTTTTTCAAAAGCCCTTGAGGTGAAATTTTGCCAATTATTAATACCAAATAATTTCCAATCTTTACAAGGATCTTGAAATATCGCTTCAGATTTTTCCATTCTGAGAAGCATTTGCGGTTTTCTTATTTCATTTGGGTAAAATATACTTGTACTACAAATGTTCAACACCTGTTTAAAAAATAGCCTCGTACGTCTTTTGAAATTCTCGTGAAAGTTGCGCAATTTGTCTTTCGTTAACCATTGCTAATAACGAACTTGAATGTCACGGAGAACGAGCTAATAAATTTCGGTTCGATGAAGAACTGTTGGCCCATTCTTAAATAGAGCGTGCTATTCTCTCGTTCGGTTAGTCGAAAAACTAAAATAGCTTCCGTTGTTGCACGCGGGCGAGAAAGATAGTTGTTTTTATCGCCAACGTCGCGTGTTACATCGAGCTGGCATTTTCGGGGTTTCTCGAACAAACGACTTCTTCAGTATTGTATTTCTCTATTTTTAAAAGCGAAAGCTTCTCTGGGATAACTCGAGTTGCTCGAAGAAAGAGATTCCGAAGAGGTTCGCGTATCCTTTTCGGTATACGACAACCGGGAGACTCCGCGACGACTAAATATACAGACGTGATGGGAACTGATGTCATATCAGTCCTATGACGTAAAGAACAACACGCGGACACGAAAGATTATATCTTTAACTTACTACAGACATTCTTCGATAAACTCTCGCGAAAGGATTTCTTTGTATCTCTCTAAAAGGCTGATGTATACGAATAATGGCGCCAAAGAATAATAGAAGATAACTAACCGCAAAAGACGATAACAAAAAATAGTAGAAACCACGACGGTCAGACGTGAGCGAGCGATCATCTAACAATCTAAAAACACACACACGTGCTTGGTTTCTTTAGAGAACCGCAAAGTCTTTTAGGCCACATTTTCATTGGTAGGAACGCTCTTAGCTTGGTACTTAAAGGGTTCCGATTGAAGTTAATTACAAGGGACAAAGTATTACTCAAATGATACGCCAAAGAGTCAATGTCAACCCACGATTTTAATTTACCGTAACAATTCTATATAAAAGGCTATTAACGGAAATCGCTTAAAGTCGTTGAAGCATTCTATGGGCGTAATTAATGGCCATTTGCTAGCTTGACGTTTGTAATCGCGGTTGTTACGTGCGGTAGAAAATAACCCGGTGATTAGAGATAACGAGCTTGGCCTAAGTTTAGGAAATTACAAAGGAGGAAAAAAATAAAAGGTTTCGTCAAACTTTTAACGTTTCACTTTAAAAAATATGCATAATTTTGTAGATTCAACAAGAGTGAATAATTAAGATTTACACTTCGAAAACTATATTTCAAAGACTCGAGTGTGAACGTGATAAAGAGTTCCGTTACACGATGGGATTGAAAATAAAGAAATCGGCCGAAACAGTCTCGAGGTTGCGGGACTCGCGGCATAGTGTGAGCTTCACAGCAGCAGGGGTTATTTTTAAATCGGGTCACGCACCAGCGAACGTCGCGGCGTGTGGAAAGAAAGCTCATTTACATGCACGAAACTGTTTTTCCCCTCTCGCGAGTTCGCTTATATTCCGTAGAATTTTTCATTCCGCAAAATCCCCTTTCACTATCAACCCTCGCTCGCTCTTCAATCCTACTCGGTTTTGATGGAGTCTAGACCGCGGGATAGCTTAGTCTCTAGATCATATTAAACCATAATATTGGATTCAACCGATCGATATTATAACAATGCTTCTTTAAATATATCACAGTTATCTTTTAACCTAATTAGTAAAGAGAACCCTTAACTCCAATACATTAATTTTCGATATCATTTCAACAAAAACTCTTTTAAAGGAATAGGTTTTACGATGGCCTTTCTGATAATACTAATCCGTTTTATGTTTGGAAGTAGGCGTTTTATCGCGTAGAGACGCCGCGCTGTAAATCATTTTAGATTTAATCATCTTTTCAAGGGTTATCTGTAATTCTAGAAATCAGCTTATTATATTTTAAAACGGTTGTTGCTATAACGGTTAGCGGTTTGATGTAACGAAGTTGTTCGTTTTTACAACTTTTATAATTTAAAAACAACGATGTTTGGCGACCCATTTGTCCTCTACCTACACGTACCGGTATATATGATTTAATTTTAATTTGTTTTTGTTCTTTTTACGGGCCATTAACCGCGTTAGATATTAATTGTATAGGTAAGTATGATTATGTAGAATATAAATTAGTTTATTTATCGGTGGCACGTATGCCCGTGACGTTAGTATTATGTCTTCCCACGTGCTTAATTAAGAAGTAATTTTAATTCGTTTTCAAATGAATAAGCGGAACGTTATCAAAGCGAGATTTTCAAGCAAAGCACTTAAACTATCAAGCTTTATCAAGCCGAATTCATTTAACTTTTATTGATTTTTTTCAAACTGTCAAAAAGTTCGCAGCAGTATTAAATCCATGAGTCTCGGGGTTTGACAAATATAACGTTATCGCGAGGTTTCTCTACAGCTACGTTATGTTATATACATCAAAGTTCAACTAATATAACCGATAACGCCGAGTGAAAAGAAAATACGCGTATCAAATTACTAAATTATGGCCGCGGCGAAGGTAGTAGAGCTAAAAATTCCTCGTTTCCTGGTTTTCTTTTATTTTTTTTTAAGAATTTGATACCAAAATCCCAGAGTGTTTAAACTTATATCCGATACTCGTATACTGAATCGAATTTTTTTTGGTTTTTTATAGGTCAGAAATCGAGAGCATCTATTGGCTCATCAAGACACTAATTCCCTTCTGGCGGAACCCGAAACGACTTTGACATCCGGGGTAGTTCGAAGGGATAAGGAAAGAGCGCAGGTAAGGATTATTAATAAGCTGGTGTTTAATTTCGCTTTATTAAAACCTTAAATTCCTAGTCGTAAAGGGTAGATGAAATAAAAAAGTAGACAAGCAGTATATAACCTAACTTAACCTGTATTGTTACTAGACCACAACCCGCCAATGGAACTTTATCACCCTTATAGCAGCAATTTTGGTAACGTTTGATTGGCGTTGAAGGCTTAATGTTAGTGGTTTCTAGACCCGCTGAGAGTGGTGTTCATCGAGCATACATACCCAATTAATATTAGAGTAAAGAATATCTAGAATAAATATAACTCGATTAACTATACGTTTTCGTACTCCCTTTAAAATAGTTTATTTTCGGTTACAGAGGCCCTTAACGCGGTATCTACCAATTCGAAGTCAAGACTTTGACCTTCGTCAACATGTGGAGTCTGCCGGACACCAGATCGAATTATGCCCGCACGTGCGAGTGGACGCCACGAGTTGCAGGGGTTACCTCCATAAACTCGGTGGCAAATGGCACACGTGGAAAAAGAGATGGTTTATCTTTGACCGGGTCAAGCGGGCTCTCATATACTGCAGCGACAAGAGCGAGACCAAGCTGAGGGGAATAGTCTCCTTTCAGGTAAAAAACAAATTTCACACTAGAGATTTTGATACCGTTTTTAACCATTTTGTAAAATTACGGGGTCAACAGTAAATATTATTTGTAAGAAAAAATGGAATTATTAGCTCGATAAGTTGAATATTCAAAAACGGTTATGTACCTAGGGTGAATGTAGATATATTTGGAATGGTTAACCGTTTAAAATTCTTTGGGTGAAGATATACAAAAAAAGGGTTGAAAACGAGCCTAGTGTGACGTCGATTATCTAATAACTAGTCGCACTACATATTTAGGCGATCGAAGAAGTGTACGTGGACCACTTGCATTCGGTAAAGAGTCCTCACCCGCAAGCCACATTTTGCATGAAGACCTACGACCGAGTCTACTATCTAATGGCGCCCAACCCTGAAGCCATGAGGATTTGGGTGGACGTCATCTTTACAGGAGCCGAGGGATATTTGGAATTCCTAGCGGAAGGCGAACAGTGAAAATGGAAAAGGGCTTAAACCTCGTTTTATACTCCAAATCAAAAGGGTAAGTAAACCAGGGACCTTCTTCAAATGCTAATATTTGATAATTTAAAGCTTCAAAAGAACTTCATGACATTCGATATTCACTTGTTTCAAATTAAAAAAACATTTTAAAAATAAAATTAGTATATATATTTAATTTGAGGATATTTTGTTGCCATATCATTATTTGAAATATTTCTACGGGGCGCATTTTGTAATAGAAATCCCGTAGAAGTGTTTTATCTGACGCGTATTTATGTTGAAGGTAAAGCTGACGATTCATACAAATGTAAAGTATAGGTGTGAAACTTTATTTCCTACAGTCAGCTGCTGCAGTACAGGGATATAGGATTGATGTACACATTTTACGCAATGGTTCAGCTAAAACTGCAATGGTATTATAGAGAAACTTTACTATAGTAGTAAAATTGTAGATTTTTATCTCCTGATATAAAATTAATCCTATAAGGGTCGAAATATCTCTTCAAAATAGGTTTTATATTATATAATGAATTTAATGTTCAATATTTTCCAAAACTAAACTGTTAAATTTGAAAAATTGAAAGAGTTAATTTTTTATCGAATGTCGTAAATATTCTGAAGTGAAGTTTTTTAACGAATACTTAAAAACGTAATTAGCGCGTTGTACCTAGAAACTACCAAATGGAGAATATCTTAATTGAAATAATTAATTTTGTAAGAATTTCAACTAATTCGGTAGTTTCTATGTGTGTAACGCCAAATAAATAATTATTAGAGCTTTTAACTAACCCTTTAATGATAAAATTAATTTTAATTTATTCATTCATTTAGGTATTTTATATGGAATTGCCCATGACCTTTTTCTGAAAAAGTCAATGTTGACAAAACAAAAACGTTTGAAGTGCAAATTGAAATAAAAACTTGAATGGGTTGTGGCAATTTTTAAAAGAATTCAGAGAACGAAACAAGACAAAAGATGTAAATAGATTTCTAAATCGCGCGATGGATTACTAAAACCCCAAAAAACTGTACACCATACACCATCATGCTAACCCTGAAAACGGTTTTCTAAGTCGTGTGTTCGCTATTTTCGCGTTGCGTTAACGAAAAACCAAAAGGAAATTCAAAAACTTGTTTAGCAAGTTTCCAAAAAAAAACAAAAAATAGAAAAATTAAAACTATTTCAAGATTCTTCAATAAGGTGCTAATTTTCATATCTGACATTTTGAAGAAAATAATGAAAAACACACATTTCTCTTCTCAAATCACTGTCGCTTTTATCAAATGAACTGGATAACAAAAGAAAAAAAAAAAAAAAAACTATTTTGTAACTGTCACCTAACTGTTTCTATCCTTCTTCCCCCTATTCATAACAAATTGGCAAAAATTGCGGAGCCAATTTGAATATCTTTAAAAAAAACTTGATATCGTATATTTCTCTAAATGTTGTTTTTAGCTTGACTGAACTAAGACTTTTAAACAGATAAAAGAGTAGACAAGGGCCGGGTGTGATTTTGTAAAATAAATAAATTCCGAAGAAAGTGGGACGAAGATTTATGGGCCAAATTAACGTTTGTGCCTTCCAAGTAGGGACCAGGAAACATGGGTTCGAAAATTTTTAGTTATACAGGTTTTAGGGTAGAAAATAGGTTAAAAATGGATAAAATTTTGGTCATAAATGGGCCTACTTGTTGTCAAAATAATTGTATTTTTGTCATTTTGAAAAGCAATTCAATAGTCAATCATGGAACAGGGTTTTGAGATTGGTTTATATTGATTTTGAACGGTAAATATTGATATTTCGAGCTAATATATATATGGAGATTGATTTAAAATGACCTAATCTAACTAAATTAAGTAGAAATAGACGTTTTGAAAACAGGTTTCCTGGTCCCTTTAATAAATTAACTCATTAACGGCGTTATGAAAAGGAAAATAAAATAATTTTTATTGGATTAATTTATTTAGAAATAATTAAACTAATCTTAGTAAAATCGAACGCTCTATTGAAATATGCGTTTAATTTAATTTAAATTTAAAATTCCTAATGACGTAAATAATTAATTAAATTTATTTTCCTTTTCATACTCCCTTTAAAAAATAGCGCCTTAAAAAACCTCAACTTGAAACTAATACCGTAAAATAAAGGAAATATATATATAATTTGTAGATCTCCCACTTTATAGAAAATGAATATTTTTTAGATACCGTTAAAATAAAAGTATAATTATGATAAAAATTACAGAGCCCATTATATTAATGTTATCATTTTTTGTACGCGTATTTCTACTCTGCCCCACCCCTCCCTCAAAAAAGGAAATTTTTCTACTTAGCTATTTATCTACTTTTGGCTTCGTTTTCGACAAACTAAAAAGGCAGCCTACTATATAGCTTTTATATTAAAATTACAAAAATAATTGAAAAATAGTATCTTTATGAGAAATTTAGAAGTCTTTATTAAAGGAGAGTATTCGTATACTAATTGTATTGTCTATAACTAAAAAAAGGTAACAAAAAAAAACACGTTTTTGCTTCACATATCATCTGTTTGGTCAGTATTTGGTGTACAAGAAAATAAAACAAATTCTTTAAGTGACTAACGAAAAATTTGAAAATTTTGTTTCATTTGATAAATTTTGAAGAAAGTAATATATCAGAAATGTTTCTAAAATTATGTCTTTACGTATTAACGTCAGGTTCTTGAAGCTCAACCTTATTTAAAAAAAATATATATATTTTAGCAGATATATTTAGTTCTCGTAACCTGGATGTGATTTTAACTGAGATTTGGGATAGTGTAATTTAATGTCATGGTTTCTTAGACCCTTCCATAGGTCACTAGTATCCCCAATTTACAATTTTAGGAAAGTTAATACTCTTTCAAGAGTGGGCAAAATTTAAAGAGGGATATACGTCCCATATTAATCACCATTTAAACCAAAACTAAACCCAAGGACTATAAACCCTTCTCCTCGTGAAAAGTGATTTGTTCCACGTCATGTAATACCTCCTGGTTACGTAAGAATTATTTACTTTGTTTAAAAAATACCCCATCTATCTTACAATTGTTTGGGTTGAAGCAGACGGAGGCTGCCAACACGAATTATCTTCGCAAGGTTGAAGAACGCAAGCGAATCGACCCTTGTGTTGATCGCAATGCTCGTCGTTAGATTCTACGTTCGAGGCTCCTGACCAATCTAATCGGGGTGGTAAAACGCAACCATCTTGAGCTAAGACCAATAAAACTGGACGAATCCGATTTCGCGGGTAATCCTCGATAAATAATAAGTTTGTTTAAATTATTGATCCTGAAAGACGGGCTTTTACAGTAATTGATGGATCAAAGCAAAATTCATACCGGAAATATTATTTTCCCACGTGTTACGCTTATGTAAGATGGGCAATAAAATAACTGGTCGGAGTCGGAAGCCTTGGCTTTCCCTTGAATTAAAACTACGTGCTTAACGCGGTCGTTAATTAAGAAGCAACAGGAATTTTTCAAATTGGGGATTAAAGCGGACTGTAATTGCAAACGAATGGTGCCAGCGTCGGTTTCCTAATAAATTAAGAGAATATTTGCACATCCCTATAGTCTCACTGTATTTGTATTTAAAGATTATGATATAAAAAATTACACTAGGGATGCCCAAGGTAGCTGAAAGTCCTAATCCGGCACGAATTGGACTAGGCTTTATGCAGAAAAGGGCAACCATAGTGTAATTATCTATCAAATTCTTAGTATTCCCGGATTCAACCATAGAAAAATAGTAAAAATAATGAAAGCTTCAGCGATTTGTCCCAATCCAAACTGAGTCTATTCAACTTCCGGAAATAAGTGCCACGCGATTCATATTTCCTTAAAAACGCAAAGTATATTCTATTATTTAGTCTTTACTCTTTTTATCGACTATTCTATATCTGCTCGGTCATTCGATGCTAACCGAAGAGCAACCGGAAGCAGAGATACCCCAGTTTGAGCTCGACTAAATCAGTTCTTTGTACAGCTTCTATTCCTTTTACTATATTTTCTAGGATTCAACGTGACTTTATATTTTACTCGAAATTCTGGTGTATCTTGCAAAATTTTGAAAGTAATTTGTATAGCGACGTTTCTCCACAGTTGGTACAACAAACTAGGCGGAGTATGAAACTGTCGAATAGCTTCTTGTATGGCCGAGAAGGGAATTTTAACAACCTAAAAGAAATACGGTATTGAACCCTCATCCTTGTATATTATTTACCGAAGAACCCATCTTCAAATTACCGTAACTTCAGTTTCGCAACTTGCTTTGGTCAAGCATGGTTTTCTCGTTAATGTACCGATCTTTCCCAGGATATTACCGGTGGATAAAAAGTCCAGGATATTTTCCTCACTTGCCCCGAAATATTTTGGGGTATCAACATTTTGAATGATCTCGCATTCGTTGCGAATAACTGTACCCTGAACCTACAAAACAAGGTTTAGAGACATATCTAGCTAAGCCTAAACACCTTTACTTTAACAACGCCAGAAATTATAATCATTAATCCGTTATGCAAATCACCAATTTCAGTCACGCGAGTTCCAGTGCCATATTTTTCAACCGTCATATGTTGCTATATAATCGATGGTAAAATTTAAGTCACGTTTATCTAGGGTCACTGGAGCTTACAGAAACTATGAAAACTACACGGAGATTGAAGAGGGTACGTTATTGGCTCTCGGTATAGTTTTAGAATACTGTTAGCTTTCTCTAGCAAATAGCTAGCGAAGAGTTTAATCTTACAAGAAGAAATCGATAAACTCTTTTGTCCACCAACCAGGAGATTTTTCGAATTAATTCATCCGGTTTTACGTTGGAAGGTATCATATAAGGAGACTTAACCAGGGTTTGGATTTCCTTATTAATTTTCTGTAATTTTACAAAAAAGAGTATTGGTTAAAGGGGTATGAACTGATAGGCGTCTTTAAGAAGTATGTATGGGTTATATTCCCTTTAAAACATTCTAAATGAAGCTAACTACCGTCCACAATAACTCGTATTCTCTTTCTCCTAAAAGCGCTTCTTCCGCCAGAAATTGTAAAGTTTCTTTGGCGTCATTAAGAACTTTCCGGGCGGCGTATCTAGTTTTGGCGGCGACCACAATTTCGGGGTGAAACTTTTGAATCTCTACCATTTCTCTCATGACCTGTTTTGTAAATATTTTTTTTAGCTACGGTTACGAGTTTGGTTTAATAATATTAGTTTCGAACCGCGAGTCTTTTTTCGATAACCATCGATCGAACTCTGTCGAAAATGTCACCCTGAGGGAGAAAATCCGACAGTTTATTTTCAATCTCGTTCTGGATGAGAAGAAATCCGTGCCCGATGTCGTAAGAGGTGAAAATTCCGGAATGGTAATAACTTCGAAATATTCGAATCAGAAGTTTGCCAATAGGCTATATAGAAGTCAGAGGGAATATTATTAAATAGTAACGCTATAACGGTGTACTTTCAAAGGTAAATTATAACAAACTCTAATCAGTGAGCAGAGACGAAAAAAACGCAAAAGCATGATGCATTTTGCAAAAATGACGTAAATGAAGGCAGCTTTCGTTCCATTCTTAATAGCAACTACGAGCGCTATTAAATTCAAGCCAATGATAGGGAAGGAGAGGAGGTCAAATCGATTCCAACATTTGAGCCAAAACATATCCCAACCGATTGCATAAAGCTAAGGATATCAAATATAATTTTATATACCGCGAGATCGTATATTGAAATTCTAGTATCGTGGTTCCTACTTTTAAAAGGACGTGAAATATAAAATAGGACAGACAACACCATTGGAGGATTTCCATAGTATGGCGGTCTTCAACCTCAATGCGTCCCAATTGTATCATCATTTGTAACTCGTATAGTACGATGGAACTGCTAGAAATCAAACAAAACGCTTTGATTGTACGGGGAACGCAATGACTGACGTATTTCCACGCTAAGTGGCGAAATGGCCGAGTTCCTATCGAGTTCTCGATTTGAGCGTCAATTATCTCTTCGTTGTCTTCCTCCTCTTCGATATTTAGAAGTAACGAACCGTGGTGTTGATGATCAAGACGTATTTTAGCGAAAAATATCGAAAATACGCGTCTCTATTTGAAAATGTCGGATGAACATTCGTAATTACGCTGGTAATTAAGACGAATATCAACGAACCATGGATCTAAACATCAACGATGGTTTCATGGCTTTCATCAACTCTTCCGCGTCAATTCCACTGTTCATAAAACAGCGAGTGTAAAAGACTAAGTAGCAGATTAAACAACTTTGATGAAATATACCTTTCTTCGTTGTCATAGGCGATTTTATGTAAATTAACTAATATCTTGAATGCCCGCCGTTCTAATAATCCCCGATCAAAAAGACGTTCTAACCAGACCTTATAAAGATCGCGCGAAATGTCATTAATAAACTGATAATTAAATTACGATGGGATCTAACCCTTTCCGCTTTGACTAATCTCTCCCTGATTTCCAAGTTCAAAATGGTCTTTTCCAAATCAGTCGTAACCGCATTGTATCTCTTTGAGAGACCGCAATTTTCCACCAACCTCGTGATATCTTCTTTCGTTACGTCCTATAGACGAAGTTGAAAGGTCATTGAATAATTTCTCGAGGATGACTTCTAGTTTAACTATACAAACATTCGGAAGTTTCTCATTCGCGTAAGGGTCTCGAATCAAAGTCCTTTTTGCGATCCAGTTGAAGTTCGCGTTCGACGTTAAGTAATCAACGCGTTGCGTTTGAATGGATTTCTCGGTGACGCGTCGAAGAAAGAAAACGGCTTTGGCCATACTGACCCTGGTGATCAAGTTTACGCGCGTCATTCCTTGCAAAACACGAAGAAATGAAAACCAAAAATTTAAATATTTTCATTTCACGTACCAGTAAGTTTAAGAAGTGGTTTCAAAGTCTGGGCATTTATGAGGAGAGTCAAAACCACAACGCCGGATAAGTGAAGGAAAATCTAATAATTAATTCATCACTCTTTAGCCTTTGGGCAGAAAGAAGGAACAGATAAAAATTTCATCTTTCAATTAAACTAATCATTCTACTTAAACGCTGGCAACGCTTTCATCACGTGACCGAAGCAGTATGAGAAATATTTTACATCATGGAAAGATAAAACCGGTCTATTCAAAATTTTAGAAACCTTTTGTCCAGGTTGATTCATGGCCCGATGCCAATCTTTGGCCATGGCTAAAGATAACGCTAAACCAACGGCTCCACGAAGACCACTCCATACCAGTAAGACGGCGTTTTTGAAAGGCAAACCGTAACCAGTTTTAATCAAAATAGGACTAAATACCGCCACCATCAAAGCTCTATAGGTAGGGTAATTGCGGATTAGCTATACGTCAAGAGCTGCGGAAGTATCTTGGGGGCTACCTGGTCAAAATCGTTCCAACGTAAGAAGCGAGAATCAGTAGCCAATCTCCTTTATCGATGGTTTTACTGCCTTGCTCCGAAATGACGATTCCAACGGTCAAAAAAATCATTGTTTCGGCCAAATAAGAAAGCAACGACCAGAATCTGGGGTCACGAAATTGAAGAGACGATGTTGAGTTACGTCTTGATCAGAGCACGAATCGCTTTCTAAAACTTACTGTTCCACTTTGCGGATGACTTCGGGACTAATGGAGGATTTTTGTTCACTCAGAACAAGACCCATGGTTGTAGTGGCCAATACGCCGGAAGTGTTTAAAATAACTTCCGCCACGTAGTATGTCCCGTACGCCGCGGCGATGGTGAATGCCGTTTCTCCAATCGCGTCGTTGTTAATGATTGATAAGCAAAAAGCAATCGTTTTTCCGATGACATAACCACAGATGGGACCCAACAGCGTTAATTGCATGATGTACAAAATAGCAAAAGATCCTGAAACGTAGTTATAGGTCGGAACATTTCGACAAACGTTCAGTGTTAAGGCTTCATTTACCGCTCATTGAATCGGGATATTCAGTGAGACGCAAAAAAATATCGTATAGAACTATTCCAGAACCGTCGTTTAAAAGTGATTCTCCCTCGATGAGAGTGGTCAGCTCCGTCGGAGCACCGATTTCCCTTAACAGGGCAACCACGGCTACTGGGTCAGTCGGGCTCAAGATAGCTCCGAACATGAGAGCTACGGGCCAAGTCCATTCGTATTGCCAGTACAAGTACTTGGAGAATAAGGCTGTTATCGCAGCGCAAAAAACTAAAAAATTTATTTGAAATCCGAGTCCCCGTGAGCTAAGCTACGGAGAGTGAACTGAGTGTATCGTACCAACACCGGGACCAGAGAGTAGAAGACACTGATATAAGCCGTGTTTGAAAGTATGGGCGTCCAGTGAGAAAGCCGAATTGAACAACAAGATGGGGAGAAATATACGAAGAAGCAAATGAGGGTTTATTCGTGTGAAGGACGTCAACTCATTGAAGTACTGAAATCTCCCCGATAAGAAGCCGAAAAAGACGCCGATGATGAAAAGGGAGACGGTGTAGGATATTTTATAGGACTTCAAAAGGCAACGCACCGTGGCTGAAAAATACGAGTACTAACTGTCGAGGGAAATATGTTTCCAAGACTATAATCTATTCCGAAACGCTTACCACCTGTCAAAACGCAAAGAACCAGGAATAGCATCGTCTGGCTTGGATATTCGTGACGAGCGACGGAATCGGGACGGATCGATTCGTTCAAAGTAGAGTTTGCAGAAAGCGCGTCGGTAGAAATTATCAAACCCATCTTGGAAGCTAAGCCTAACCGAGCGTTTCAAAATTGTCTTCCAAAAAACTTATTTAAAAAATATCGCGAGTGGAGAAACACGCGCTCTCATATTCGCCTCTCGCGCTTCTAAAAGGCCGTCTTCGGAGGCCATTCTGAATTCTACACGAACCAAAAAAACCCAAGCGAAATGAAATGTACAAAAATTTCACAGTTTCCGCGCGAATGTTCTTATTCAATTTAATCTTATTAAAACATATTCATTAATTAATTTTGTAGATAATGACACTCATTACGATTTTAGTTTGGATATATAAAGCTATTATTGGAATAAATATTGTTTTCAATGCTAATTTCCCATAGAAAACGTTTAAAGATTTCGGGATTTTGGCCAAAGTGTACAGAATTTTGGCAAGTGTTCAATCCCTCGGAATTAACTTAGAGTTGTATATGAATTTTCTTGAACCCCAGTGGTTACTTTGTATAAATGTTAGTTGAAAAATTATAATTTGACAAATAAAGAAATCCTTAAATTCCTATTATAGTCTAAACCGTTTATAGAGAATTCCCCAAAAACTATTTTATTTACCCCATTCCAATATTTTGGCTGGTTAATTAAGGTTTTTAATTATCCCCAATACGAACACATATGGAGTACGCTAGTTCGTTAAGTAATGCACTATTCAACTTAGTCCAAAAATAATTATTTGGATAAGAAATAAAGTATGATAATATTTAGTCAAATCTTTAAAAGTATATTCCTCGATCTTTTAAATAGATACCAATTTGATTCGATGGTTAATATTGTAGCTAATTATCCCCATTAAGACCGCAAGAGGTAAACAGATGCAGGCTTATATATTAATTATCAAAATCCACTTATGATTGGATACAAAAAAAAAATAAAACAGAAACAATAATTTAAGCGAACACTTACCCATTAGATGAGATGATGTCGTGACTAGGTGATACGAGTTCATAAAGTTCGAAAGGAAATTTCCAGTTTAAACGCGAACTGCTCAGATCATATTTTGATTCAATTTGACTATTGTTTTCTTGTTTTTGTTTATTTTTAGGAATCTTTATCGCACTTCATTATTATTTGTTGAAAATCTTTATCTCACTTTGAATGTTTTGTAAACCAATTTTTCTTTTTATTCAATTTGATATTGTTTTTTTGGAAATCTTTCGCGCACTTTATCGAATACGCGAGTGTCACGTGGTTTCAGCGATTCTACTTATTATACCACTAAAATAACTTGATCCAGACGTTAATTGGCCTCTAGCTGCTCCACCGGCGTCGGTCACTCGTGGACCCTTCCACGTTGGTGTACATAATGATCCGAAAACTACTTGACCACTGAAAATATATAAAAAAAAAATTGGAATTTGTAAAATTCAAATACTAAGTCATTCAGCATTTGTTCTTCATTTCTGATTAAAATTGCATATTAAATTGTAGAAATGTAGGATTTTGAGTCTTAATCAGTGATTAACCCCTTCTATTATTGTTCAACATTTACAATACTTAGCAAAAGCTTTGCAATTTCTTCTTTTCGAAGCGGTTTGGGCTTAAAATTTATCAAAAAATCACCCCCAACCCCCCAATAAACTGTTGTTAATTCAAAGAAAATTTTCAGCAACTACTTTTATTCCTATGAGATATAACATTATGTATTAATCCGCCCAATTAAAGTTCAACCTCTGCGGAATCTGGGCTCTGGTAGAAAACTTCGCTATCTTTCTTTCCAAAATAAGTTTTCCCAATCAAAACGAGTATAGTATCGAATTACTCCGTATCTACTACGAAACAGCGATGCCCTTTTCTACCCGCGTTCAGTTTGTAAAAATATCATCCGATTAAAGCGGCGAAACTCGCCATGTCGAGGCCTCCAAAATTCTTCATAATCATTTTAGTACTTTCAATGTCTGGTGTCGGATTCTACGGTGTCGCGTATTTGGAACTATTAAACGGAATTCTAGAAAAGAAGAATTTAACATCTTTACCCACTTGGGTTGATATAACAAAACCCGACCAACTTATAGAGATAGCGGACAACACTTTCGTATATTCGGCCTATCTAGACACGAGAATGTTCGAGCCAGTGGTCAAGATAATAGGGATAGGGTCGAGAGTGGCGAAAAATGAAATTTTGCCCAAATGTTTCTTGGTTTACAGAGAACCTAAAAACGACCTTCGATTATTGGTCACCGTTCCGGTCGAACTAAGGAAGGAGATTATCACCGATTATCACAAGAAACCAATCGCGGCGGCTTTCTTCGTGTGCAAATTAATTGGGTATTATAACGCGTCCATCATTCACCCAATCAAGTTGGTTTTAAAGGATGTCGGGCGTAACAACAACACGATAGAATTGCCGGTTAAAACTTTGCAGTCAGTGGATGGAAAGAAGGCAGACATGGCCATTTGCGTACGACCATTCTTCGGTCCATTTAAAGGTAGTATTCCAGATATTAAAGACAATAAAATTTGATTTTAAATATACAGTTTCTATATTTTCAAGAAACTCTCTTTGGCTGAAGAGAAAGAGTACCTAATATTTTAAATGTCATCGTGATAAATTTTACTTATTTTTCAAGATACGCGGAAAATAGCGGAATTCATGGCCTTCTATCGAGTGATGGGTGCTAATCATTTCACGTTCTACGATTTTGAAACGCGTGACAATGTCAATACGTATTTGAAAGAATTATCGGCTAGATATAATAACGTCAGCGCCAACGTGACCATCGACGTATTACCCTGGAATTGTCCCAAAAAACTAAACGTCTGGCAGTTCGGACAAATAGCCGCTCTGCAAGACTGCCTCTATAGACACACGAGTAGATTTAAATACCTAGTACCCATCGACTTGGACGAATACATCGTACCGAAACAGGAACAAAGCCTAATCAAGATGGTGAAAAGCGCGGATACACCCAAAACGGGAGCTTTTCTGTTCAGAAATAGCGTATTTTGTAGTAAGAGTTCAAAGACTAAAGACAAGAGCGAGTTGAAGATCGTACAAAGCCTAACGAGGGAGAAACGAATTTATCATCCTTACGATAGGTCAAAGGTTATAATTAAACCCTTTTTTGTTATCGAGAGTGCCATACATCTCGTGAGAAATTTCACACGCAAAAATTACAGACATTTATTGGTCGAACCAAGAGTCGCCACTATACATCATTTAAAATATTGTAGAGTAAAACCAGTTCGCGACGAGACTATTTTAAGGTTTAAAAGTGTCTTAAACCGTTCTATCGAATTAGATTTACTGAAAAAATTGTTCGGATAATAAATTATCGGGACAAATTTTTTTATTTCAAAGTGTATCGTGTACTTAATTTATTGCTAACTTTCGAGTAAAGACAACGTAAGAAAAATCAAACACTGATATCACACAAATCTTCCTAAGAATGAGTACCAAGACATTTTCTGTAAACAACCCAGATACCAATTACAATTTCAACGTAAATTTATCACTTTTAGTTATTATCTTCACAGATATCTCGTCGTTCTCAACTTCCCCGAGAGTCTAACGCAAACCGTTGCTAGGAGAAAACTAGGACCCCCTCCACCCACGAGTGAGTTAGAGTTTGGCTAAAAGCCTAAAAATCAATAAAGGCAAAAAGTATCTCTCCTGAAAGACCTAAAATCGAATTTTCCCGCCATAAATGTCGGGTCGCGCCATCTAGAACGCGAATTACAAGAAAGAAGGATATTGCCTATTATTTTCACTTGTAAATACCTTATCAACAGCGATACATCGCTACAAATGCTAATTAAGCATTATTTCCAATTAAAATATATCTAATTATTAAATAAACCACCTCGAGATGGCCATGCTGCGCTAAATGACAATTCAAATTTATTTTTATTTAAACTACTATAATTTTAATTAAAAATAGACCAGGAAGCATTATGTATGGGTCATAAAATATTTTATCATTATTAAAAAAAACTGATTCCACAAATTATCGATTTAGGGAAGCTTTTAAGCTTAAACGTTGTTATGAGGAATATTAGACTCCTGTTTTCACTAGCAACTTAGAAACTGAGTACACATTTTAGAACCTCAAAAAATATCAAATTAGGAACTTGAGAGCGTACATAAAGTGAGGCTGTCACAGATTTTTCATTAACTCCAAATTTAATTAGAGTAGCATTTTAGGAAATATCGTAAAAACATAAATATGTCATAAAATAAATTGCAGTAAAAATATATGTTTCATAATCGACATTTCCCTTGAAATTAAAAGTTCACGCAATCATATTGATGACGTACTACGTCATCATTATGATCGCGTGGCAATTGTAGATCCTACAGTTGATTCTCACGCACTCTGGCACGTGATAAGGTATTTTTCGTAAAAGTACATAGCCCAGAAAGTCATACTTTTCGTATGAAAATTAATTACGCTCTAGAAATGAACTACATCATATATTGGAATAAATATTAACTATATATTCTTGTCATTTTTATTTTGAAGTTTCATATAGCCCAAAAGTATAAAATTTTGAATACGGCGTTTAAATAATATAATAAAACCAAAAATATATTCTAGAGGTATTCGAAAAAAAAATGGAGACAGCCACATATATATATATTGCGGTACACAGAGGCATAATTAAATACGCAAAATTAAAATTTAAATAAAATTAAGGTAATTAATAATAAATTAGAATTGAAATAAAATTGTAATTATGGGAGGAAAACAAACTACAATTTGCTATTATTTAAGGGGAATAAACCCAGAAACCACTTAGAAGGAAAGCCTTTAAATAATTCTAATCTGAAAGTATCGTGATTGTATTTTTAGAAAACTTTTGAAAGGGGTTTCAACGTATATCTAGTGTGAATGTGGCTATATAAACATATACGGAGACCCCTGAAACTCGGTGGAACGAGAAAATGGAAACGCGAGATAATTTGAAAGTGGTCCTCGACTATTAGGGCGGAGGAAAACTGGCGAGAAACTTATATAGGTCGCGCGGGGCTAAAAGTAAAAGCCGTAAGAGGGATTATTAGGGATTAGAAAATCCGAGAATATGGTAAAGTGCGCCGGGAAGAATCGGAAGCGAATATAAATTTCCGTCCCGTATTTTTGCCGACTCTCACTCTCTCTCTCTCTCTAAAAGCAGCCATTCTTCATTCTCGGGGCGGATCGCGAAAGAATTTTCGCATTTACCTAAGTCCCCGGAAAAGTGGGCTTTCAATTTCGCATTATCAATTGGCCAGGGCCCACCCGTAAACACTCTTTCGATCCAATTCCGACAGCCGGGTCGGCCGGAGCCCCCAGACCGCCGCCATCCGCCAACTCGAGGGGCCATTCGTCACTGAACCATTTCGCTCGTAGCTGGCCCGGATTCGACCTGTCACCCGTTTACGGATTTTTCTACTCTTCGCGGAGGTGGTGTACTGAGCCACCCACGCTCCCGAGAAAGAGGGGAGAACCCAAAATCATTATTTCCCTGGGAAAACTAGCGGTGTAAACAACCGAGAAGTTCCATCTAAGATCCGTTACTCGATGCTCGTCAATACTTTCAGAGGATGAAAGTTTTTTTTTTTGGAGCTATAGGGGGAACTAGTAGATACTTGCAAAAATATCTAACCAGGATATTTCTTCTCATCCGTTTTTAGTTCATCTTAAATACTACGTTTGGTGAAACTACTAAAACGCGACAAAGTTAATTTAAAAGCAGAGACTAAATATTTTAGTACGAGTTAGGAGTCCAGCGCCAAATTAATAACTAGTAGTTAGCATCAAAATCTTCATGTTGTCAAGTTTTAACGCCAATGGATGCTTTCATACTTTCTTTCTGTTTTTGGAATCTTATCAATGCAAAAGGGTCACATGTTTGATGAACATGCAACGAACTAGAATTTATACTACTCAATGCTCATGTAATTATATCACGCTTAAAGGTAGATGGCGACAGTGCTAGAGCCCCCTAGCGGCGGAGCTAGTTATGTTTAATTAGCGGAGTAATGCAATGTTCATTGATTTCCAGATCCGCCGAGAGAGGCGTTCATAGAGAGGAGTTATTTTCACCCTTTATAACAGGTCACCGTGAGCTAGAAACAGTGATAAGAAGGAGAACTATCATCTAAATAGATGTAATCCATCTTGTTTTCTCCTCTCTCTCTCTCTCGATGCCATCGAAGGCGATCGCTCGCTTAATGCGATACGATGGCCGATTGGACAAGTACAATTTTTCCCCGTATCTCTCTCTCTCTTTCTGTAACTCGGGATCCATCAAGTCACACCCATTTGAGCGATAGAATCCGCGGCCGAGGTGATGCGTGGGAAAGGAGAGGTGTCAGGAAAAAAAATCTGTAAAAAGTGCTCAGAAAACGATTATCCGAAGAAACGAATTTACCCGACGCGAGCCGTCGAAAGAAAAAAAGCGTTTTAGGCACCATCATCAACCGCGAATTTAGGTTATCGGGTATTTGTTTTACAATTACCGGATTGCGCCAAAAAACGAAGCCTTTTATCGTAATACGTCCGGTAATGGCAGTTTACACGTCGAACAATTTTTTCTCTCAACCCAAAAAGAGTATGGTACTACGCGCTTTATCCCAAATATTAGAAAGAGGATAAAATGCGAGAGAAACTATCTTCGCTGTCAATATTTTAGAACATTTTCAAAGGGAGGGTGAGAGATTATGGATTATTATTAGATTTTGTGGAATAGTTCGGAGAATCGCGACGCTATTGATCGCCACTACCTCTAAAGATTGATTTACTCGTTTTTGTGCCTGACAGTTTTTAAAATGAAAAACCTAGAATTAAAAACCGCACTTGATGCTACATTTTACAGCGCTTTTATCACGTGATGACAATAGTTCTGTTAAAGGGAGAATGCAAACCGACAACAACAGGGTTCATACAAAATTTTGGAAGTTAATTTCCCAGACTTTTCCAGGTTTTCCCAGACCATTTCTAAATAATTTCCCTGAACAATTTTAATACTTTTTTCGTGAATATATTCTTACGAGCGAGCTGCTGGCAATTCCCACATTTTAATTGACATCGGGGTCAGGATAGTTTACTCAGAATATGAGAAACAATTTGTATCTTTAGGCAAATATTTTCAGTTTATAATAATTACGTTACAACTGATTGGTAAACCAATCATAAACAATTCCTTGACACATACCAAAATATTTATTTTCTCTGACCATTTGGGCTATTTTCAAATTTCCTGACTTTTCCCTGACCTTTGGGGCCACTTTCCAAATTCCCTAACTTTTCCCTGACCCTTTGGGCCAATTTCCAAATTCCCTGACTTTTCTAGGCTTTCCAGGTTTTCCAGGTCGTGTACGAACCCTGAACAAGTAATTTACAATCGATTCCTTGTCGTTTAAATAGGCCTAGTCCGACAGTAAAATAATTAAGCAAAAAATATAAACGTACTCGGGCTGCATTCTCCCTTTAAATATATCATTTATTTCTTAGTCTACCTAATGAATTGACAAAATGAACTTCATCACATGGTGGTTTTAATAACGCTTTTGTGAAAAAGGTTTTCTGATAAAGCACTCATCGATATCATGTAATACGTGAAAAAGTGTGTTACATCAGAGAGAAGAGCGCTTTATCGGAAAGCTGTCTCCGCTAAAGCGCTCTTCGAACCCCCATGAAAAGGAGTTCAATGAAGGAGAACTGTACTAGTTTCACCGACCAAATAGATAAATCTTCTCTAAAGCCCATTGCACATCGAAAAAAATATCAGTACGCGGTTTCTATCAGTATAAAACACCTACTTTAGCTTTACTAATGATATTATATTATATATATTTAATTATATTGAAAATAATTTAAAGTCGAGTAATCAAATGAAAATAACTATGTCGGATTGATTTTTTTTTTTTTTTTTCTTTTTTTTTCTTTCTCGCCTTAAAATTAAATTTTCCAGAGAAATCGGAAAACCTGCATGGTTTCTAAAGTGGCGTAGAAGAGTAATGTTGGCGAATGGAAAGAAAAACCGCTTAGTGTAAAAATTTCACGTTTTCCGAAGCGAGAAAAGGGGCGGGGGAAGAAGATTTTTTCTTCTTCTAGTCGCTCGGAGTCATGAGGGGGAAACCTGTAGATTTCGGTTAACCGAAATCGATGTTTCGAGAGATTTCTCGTTTCCTATTAAACTGATTCCCTCCTCACGTAGAAATATATACGAAAACCGGATAAAAACTGAGGGGAGAGAAGACGGACTGATTTGACCAAAAAAAAACTCGGGGAAGCCAAACCACCCTAACAAATCGCGTCGTGATAAAATAAAAAGAGAAAAAGCGGAAATAAAAAGGGAGGAAGTAAAAACGTTTCTGGCGGGAGCATTGAGCAAAAGGAATTTTGATTTATCCGCGTAATAAACTTGGCTAAAGCAGAAAACGGCTCATTTTTGAGGAAATGAAATTATTTTTATACACGCTAACGTTTTTTAAAGAAATATCATTTATCATTTCAAAATGAAAAATTCTTTCTTTTTTCTTTTTACAAGCCCGAGGCAAAATCAACAAGATATATTTGAAATCCTCTTTCCCTCTGGCTATATTTGCGCTAAACTCACCCCTATACTCAATCTACGCCCCCTTGATCGCCGACTACTATACGATATAAGACACCGGAAATAGAATGAAGGAAGAGATATGACTGGGAGAGAAAATATTTCGCAAGAAATAAAGGAGTTATCCGGTCCGGAAAAACGAAAAAGCTATAAGGGAACGAAAACGGCACTGTTCATCCCAGACGGTAATTCAAAAGAATGAACGAGGATACGGTAAAAATAAAATAAAAAAAAAACTCTCGTTCAAATGTTCAGGTTTCTGTGTTTGAAATAAAATGTTTAAAATTGGATTCTCAAATTTCTATTCCTTCTTTATACGGTACATAAATTTAATATAAATTGTTAAAGTCTATACTAACTTGGAGCCAATAGATACTTGATAAATCTAATACAACTTCTCCCCTTCTGGTATTGTTTTTTATTTAAACTATGGAAGCTATTCAATTCCATTTTGAAGCAAGCTCTTATTGGATGAATAACAGAACTGCGACCGAAATAAGTAGACGTCACTTAACCAAATTCATATGGGCTCGTATATAGGCGACACTTTCAAATTTATATTATTATCTTTCACTATATTGTCTCTAAACTGGACGATTTATAAAGTAGTAATAGAAGAATTCGAGTAAAAAAATACTTTTTCCGCCTTATTGAGAGTGGATATATCTATATATGGTATACACCTATAATGTTTTGGCAACTGCTCTCCCAGAACAGGTCAACAGGACTCACGACTCTCTAAGCGCTCATAAGGACAAACAAAATAATCCGTCAGTCTTAGTCTGAGCTATAAAGAATATACAGAGAGAGAATACAAGATTGGAGTGGCTAACAGATTTATTGAAGAAAATATGTATACAGGGTGGCTCAAATCAAAAAACTCAATAGCTTCTATGGAAGGATAAAATTAATATGGAGCCCTTGTGTTATTCATTATTTAAACTCGAGCGTGAAGAGTTTTGAAAAAATTAATTCGAATAGCACGGGCTTAATGTTACTTGTATCCCTCCATAGAATCTACTGAGGTTTTTTATCTGAACCCTCCTCTATATATATATTTATATATATAATAATCTAAATTGTATAGTTTGGGGTAAAGGTTACGCACTATATAATTATACAGCTTGCCAATCTACATCAAACGGAAGTTTAATAATTTCCCTCGAGTTTCCGAAACTTGCCAAAATCCCTTGATGCACTTTCATAGTCAATATATTGAAATCTATATATATTCTCTAAACTTGCTAGTCTGGTAGTCTATTCCGCCTTAATTTTGCAGTAGGTATAAAGTATGGCTTCATTTATTTCAGCATAAATAATCCATAATTATAAGTATAACGTAGTTTCGTATTCAACAAATTATGGTGAACTTCATCTAGAAATATCACCGAAAATAATATTTTACCGATATATAAATTTATGCGATTATTAAAATTTCCTAACCTTAATTGCTCTTCATTTTGAATTGGACTGTTAAAATATACGAAAAACTCACCAAAGGATAAGGGGGAATTTTTAATTAATTCTAAAAGACGTGAACTGGACTCGCTAGGCATATTTTTAAAAAAATAACTCTTTCAAATACGAATATTTATTATCAGCAATTCCGGAATAAATATGAAATTTTTCCGATCATATTTTATTAACTTTGACAATTAACAGCGAATTACCACAAATATGTGTTATCGCGTATTTTAATAGCCCAAATCGATTAAAAGTAACTTGTATCCAGAGTCTAATAACCCTTTAATGCCATGGTATTATATCCTTAGCTGATTAGAGCAATTCTCAACGATTTCATAGAAATACCAATTGAATAAGATTTCCTCCTTTATACACATAGCAATTTAACTTAAAGAATGTCTACTCCATTTAAGTTTACTCCTTGGAGAAGCAATGGAAAGGCGAATACGCTCTGGACCAGAGTTATTATACTATTCCAAAGATTTGTGGGTTTCTTAATAGTCTCAAAGTAGTTCATGTTTTCGAGGAAACAAACAAAGAAAAACGCTGTAATAAAATAAGCCGGTACTCGACGGAACACGACTCTGACGCACGGAAACCAAAAGAAAAATAAAAAAAATTGTTCTTCAAAGGGTGAAGTTTTCAGTTCTAGGACGCTTCGTGTACGAATTTGTCGTCACAACTTTACTCCATCGACTTCGTTCATATCTTTGAAGCAATAGAATATACAAAACAGGGACAGAGACATACCCGTAATGACGTCTTTAATGTAATCTTTATTTCCCAGCACAATTCACCCTTATTTCCTCTAATTCAGCGGACGAACTTGAAACCTCACTAAATTAGGACGCGTCGTTTAATTCACCAGAATGACGCTACAATTTTGTTCAGTAGACGGTTTTCAATACTAGCTAAAGATAAAGCGGATTTATACGTAATGTTGATTCCGATAGATTAGAAAAGTAGTTTCGAAAACAGTTGGAAGGAAGTATATGGTCAATGCTACGTATACGAGTAGACACAGTCGAAACTAAGGGGCCAGTCTGTATAAGGAGGCGGGATGACTAATTGAAGAAGCCAGTTTCCATTAAGTTAAGTCCCGCGTTGGTATATAGAGCTACACTTTCTTCCCGGCCTATCATTAGCGACTCACCGAAAGAGAAATTAAAAGATTATTCTAGGGGGTTGAAGCCAGCTTACTACCCTTAGCTTCAACTCATATCAGGCACCAAATACAAGAGAAAAAAAAATAAAGGAAAAAAGAAAATATACAACGTGTGGATCAAGACCAAAAGGTTGTTTTCCCGAAGTAGAGAAACATAATATTCAAGATTAATTTCCCAAACGTATACAATCTAATCAATAACACAAATTTACTGGTCAAAAACCAGTTTATTAATTGCAATAGATTCGGATAGTTTATATATTGGAATTATTGTATATTTTGAGTTATTGTATGTCAAAGGGTTCTATTTGGCAATATATATTTCAGAGTGTTTCGGATGGAGAATTCAATTAAATAGCGTGAAATAGAGTAGCTGCTTTCAATTTTAGAACAAACAAGTCTAGACTCTAGACGACTCATCTGATTGGATGCATAATGAATGTTTAATTGCGTAATGTTGGATCGAGTTCTAATTAAAATGAGTGGACGCGTACCTTGTTGGTTCCAGGAGGCCTAATCGCCTAATACAGCCCTGGGCGTTTGTTATTTTCAGATAATGGTCAGATACAGGGACGGGTTAAGCGATTTTTGGCCAAGGGACAAAATGAAATCGACTCAGATCAAAAACATTCATTGCATTCTCGCTCGGGGGAAAGACTTTAAATCAGTGAACGCTGTTCAGGGCACCTCTAAATAATCTATCGCCTTAATTCGACCCTGGTCAAATATCAGTTATATTGAAAGTACCTCTTCAGTTCAGATATCGCTAATGATACCCGAGTATAGTCTGGAAGCAATAATATTACTACATACAAGTGAACTAAAACAATACATTCCGTCCCAAAATTATTTGACGAAAATAAAAACAACGAGCGAGAAAGGGTGGGGTTGGTGGGAGGGAATAATTGTAGGGGCCATACTGGCAAAAACTTGTACGTCCAAAGAATTAGAAAGCGAGAGGGCCAAGGAAATGGCCAATATATACTGTATAATATAAGGAACGGAAAAAAAAATGGGCTCTCAACGTCAATTAAGCTTAATTACGGTCTCAACCCTTTTCCCCGTTCTCTAAAGATCCCAAAACAAATATTGGCCATGGAAAAATAAGAAGAGACGGATTTTTCCTCGGTTATTAGAAGAAATTAGGAAAGGGCTTCGTCGATGGGGCTACGAAATAGGCCTGGATTTTTTTTTCTTAATTCCCCGTGATTAAGGGATGATGTTCGAACTTTAAACGTTTTGATAATCGAAGCCCTTAAAATCCTTAAGTTCTCTAAGGAAGAAGAAAAAGAAGGATATATATATATGTATAGGGAAATCAAAATATTTTTATAATAGATGTATCAAATATCAGTTTGAATTTTCATCAGGCCGTAAACCTTTAACTAACTTCGTTTCTTAGAAATAAAATGTAATCTAACTTCATACACGTTGAAAACTAAGATTGAAATTACTTTATTTAAAACGCTGGATTCGCGTATTTCGGGGAAGTGGGATGAAAGTGGAGGTGGGTTGGAAATTTGGCGATCTAATGTGTCTTAAGTAATGAAGCGTAAAGTCATCGTTTCTCTTAACTTCGTTTTCGCTTTTGGATCGAGAAAGACCGAAGAGACTAATCGGATTTGGGCAACCCTTCCCTACACTTTCGTTCCTAACGAAGTTAGCCCATGACGCCGCTGATCTTAAAGCAAATTCATTAAAGAAATCTTGTTCCATTCTTTAGTTTATTCCTCTTTTTTTTTCATTTGGAAATATAAAAGATAAGTTTATTAATCAGGAATGATTAAGGTAATTAAATGTTAATATTTAACTAACAGCAGCAATAAGATATACTAGAAATTCAGCACCTAAAAACTCGCTTCTCTCTGAACACCAAAGCAGTATGGCTAGAACACATCTACAGGAGTCGAATAAAAATACATAATGATGTTTCACCCTGGTATATCGCTTCTCTCTGAACAACAATGCATTACAGTACAAACCATTTTCAGGCGTTAAGTAGAAAATATGCATTTCACTTGGTAAATTTCTTAGTAAATTAATTTGCTAAGTTCACAGCTAAGCCGCAATGATTCAAAAAAGAACAATAACTCAATAAACCTCGAAGCCTGTAAATGTGGTCAGAATGCGAGCCTTCTTTCTGTGTGGAAAAACCCTGGTTCAATTCCCAGTGGGTGATAGTTAACCGCGTTAGTGAGCCACCCTTATTCAAAAGGATTCTTTCGAGGGTGCCAAAACTCTACTGGGTAGTTACTACAACACGTTTTTTCCCCGAACACTAAAACTAAAACGAGGAAACACTTCTACAGGCGTTAATAATGATAAATATAAAATTCACTTCTCGCAACAAAGTAGATGAATTTTATAAAACGGGCGGAATTAAAACGAAACGTTATTTCTCTTCTCGGGGCTTTCAAAAAATAAGTACTTGAGGCTATAATATTCAATTCCCCGGGGGGAAACGAAGTGGCTGATGAAAAAGAAGGGAAGTAGGCGATAAGAAAAATTGGGCGGGGCGTATTATAAGAAATAAACGAGCTGGCTTCGCACCGCGAGAGAAATTCGGCGTGAAAACGCATATATATGGGCCTAACGTAACTTTAGATAGCTCTAAAAATCTAAAAATAGGAAAGCCATTCGAATAAAAAGCGTGGCGTATTAATGAAATGGGCTCGCCTCGTAAAAAGCGCTTAAATTTTAGAGGCTTCCAAATAAAAAAATAAAAAAGGAAGAAAAGGCGAAAAAGAGAGCCAACGGCGTAAAAACTGCATGTAAAACGCGTCCGAGCTTATGACTTTCTTTCTGCTTTCGCTTCTATTCTTTTTTTACGTCCTGGTCTAAGTTGTAAATCCAACACGTGCTTTTAAAAGGAGAAAAAAAAAGGGACCCCTATCTTCCTCCGTTCAGGCGTCGGTCGAACGACGCATATTTCATTGCCGCGTTCTATGCCCAAGCGCTGGCCTGTCTATTCTATCGTTAGTTCACCTAGCCATACTTATTAAACCATAAGTTAAGGGATGGCCTCAAATTTCATCTCTACGAAGCTACAAATTAATTCAACTTTACTCCATGTACGAATTAGCGCGAGATTACAGACGATACAATGATGTAAGCTACTCTCTAAGCTGGAATTAAAACGAAATAGCAGTAATGTAATACAGCCTACATAGTCTTACGCGTTGAAACTTCATACTGATTACGATTATACGTCTGTAGCTGGCAGAACGCGCAAAGCTAGGCTACCTATATCATCTAAACAATGAATCATAGAGATAAAAGGGAGCCTAGGTTTGCGCGTGCTGTCAACTGGAGATGGACGTGATTATCGTCTGTTCACGAGAATAAATGGAATAGAGCGAAGAATGGAAAGGAGATATAACGACTTAAAGGTATAGTGAAATAAACTTGATTTAAAAATAATCGAAATAAAATTTGAACATTATCGTTAACTTTTATAATAGTTTGAAATCAAACAAAATTATTTTTCATATTTATCTATTAAAATAGGTATCCATTGTGAATAGCCCCTATAGGTCTGACATAAAGAAGAGAGCGCCCATAACTCGTCCAAACCAAAATTTGTATAATTTAGCGTTTTCCATTTGACTGATCTCAAAGCCCTCGAGATTTGCGCTCTGACGTCATAAAATCTCGGGGCGGGCGGAGAAATCCGGGTTAGAGCAGAATCAAATAAAAACAGGCGCTATTAACAGAGGCATTTTAATTCTACCTTTTAGAGCTGGGTCAGAAAATGGCGGGAGATTTAATTTTATAAACCTTGAGTCTCCGTCGCTATATGAAAACGTTCTCAATTCAATTTTTTGGGAGAGTTTCAGTTCGCTGTCAGATTTATCTCAGAGCGCGCTATGTAGGTAAATGGAAAACGAAATAAATTTGTTACATTCATTGCCCCTTTAAAATAGTAAATTAATCCGCTCCAGCTTTGGTTTAAGTTTACAAACTGATATTCTAGAATGAAACTATAAAACAATAGAAAAATAGGCTTTTAAAGCTTCTACTTTATTCGGAATCAAAACCTCCCCCCCCCCCCCCCCCCCGAAACGCGGCTATATAACCTATCAAAATACGGTCCGGATTTTTTTGCGCGCTATAGATGCGGGGCCCTTATAGCGTGGCGTTGTTCTCCGCACCTACGGGCCCGTAAAACAAGAGCGTAAAACAGGCACCCTCCCACACCCTGGACTATAATTTACTTAGGACCGAGGGATAAAATATATTATTTCCAGAGCTAGCAGCCGAAAGCCCTTGATGAAAAGCGCCTGTATAGACTTGGGTGAAAAATAGGGATAAGGCCGAAAGGAAGAGTGAAAAGAAAATAACCTATACAAGACGAGGAGAAGGGGCTCGCTAAAATAGAGAAGTGGGGGTGTTCTACTTCGAAAAAAATTATATATCAGAGTGTAGAAATATATAAGGGTGATATCCGCCGAGAAGAAAGAAAATTTAAGCTTTAAATCTGGTTATATTGTTTACTGAAACAAAATCCTCTTTTAAGGCTACGGTCGTAAAAACGTTAAAAATTACTTTTCTTAACCCTATTCCTTCCAACTCACACCATCAGGTTTTAAAATAGCGTCGCCACAATTCTAATAGTAAAAAAACAAGTTTAAATTGTTAGCATTTAGAAAGCTAAGGCGGAAGAATACGTCTACTATATAATAAGAGGGGAAAATAAAAGTTGTAATTTTCACGCGGATAATATATACCACTCGTTATTTTAATTTTAAAAACGTTAAGCCTAGTTTCGTAGGAAAGTTTTTACGTTACATCCTAATTTTCTTTTCGGATATAAACGGCTTAATATATATGAGAATGTAGAAAAAGGTATATATAATATATATATTGGTGTTGTATAAAATATTTTGGAGTCCTCATTAAGGGAAATGCTTCAAATATCGTGATAAAAATTGCTTAGCGTTTCGATGAAATAGAGGGTGAAATGAAAAGGTCTGATATTATTAATTGCTTTTTAGATTTAATTAAATATCCGAAATTCCTTAATTGAATTTCAGAAATTGAGATATATCTAAACTTTTTATTTATTTTTAATTTATACTAGAAATGTTAAACTGATTTTGAAATAATTATGTAAATTTCATTCCATAAAAGTACTAATTTTGCGCGCGTTATATTCAAATTAGTAGACGTCTGGATTCCATACACGATAACCATTTAAGCATAATTATTATATCCCATTTAAATGGAGAATGCAACCTAATAGCAAGTGTTTTACTATTGATTCATTAGCGTTTAAATATAGGCCTAATCCACCAGTAAAATAATTTACAAACAAATATTAAAGTAGAAATAAAATTAAAAATTATCAGCAAAATAGGCATATAAGGACTAGTGATCTATGTAATTGGTTGCTAGTCCTTTATGTAGAGTTCAGGATCTCCATGAATCCAGCTAAGCCTATTTTCCAGGCAGGTTTTAAATTTATTTCTAGTTTAATATTTGTTTTTAATTTCTTTTACTGTTTCATTAGGCCTATTTAAACGATAAGGAATCGACAAAAAATTACTTGTTGTTAGGTTTCACTCTCCCTTTAAAACAAATACGCATATGTTAGTACATTTCAATTCCCAGAATTTTAACAGGCGACATTAATTGGAAGAATAACGAATTTTAAAATGGGAGAAAAAAATAAATATTGAAGCTAGAGAAACCAAAAGGGAATAGACCTTGTACGTAACAAGAAACACAATTTTCCTTTCAAAAAGCGTTAATTGGAAACGAAATGAATTTAAAAGTAAAACCCCGAGTTGATTAGATTCGAAATGAGAGGCGAGGACACCGAGGTTGACGTTTGGGTTTGTATAAAAAAAAGTTATATTTGCTCAGCGAAAAAGACGTTTAATGACGGCAAATGTTTCTCGCGATTCCTCGTTTCTTCCAATCTTAATAACGCGGGGGTTTGGCCCGGCGTGTCAATGGAAACGGGGACGGAATGCGGTTCGCAGTGAAACGAGGGTGGGCCGAAATTAATTAAAGAGACTCTGCAAGCTCGGCAAAAATCAAAGTCTTCCCGACACTCAAATTGGAAAAATGCCTTTAATGACGAGCTGCATCCAATAAATGCACCCCTTCGTAAAATGCTTTATCAGAAGAAAAACAAGGAATATATCAAAAATAACGGCGAATAGCCTGAGAGAAAATTTCCTCGGAAAACTCAAACGGATTATTGGTTCTATTCGCGTCATTATTGTCACTTGAGATCACTATTTAAGGGTAAAGGCCCCTGTTACGTGTCTTATCACTGTCAAATCGTATCAATAAACATTGGCCAATAGCTTATTGAATCAATGATCCTATGTTTGAGTCTCAGGAAAGAGAGATTGGTCAAATTGCTAAGGAAAAATATACTCCGCAGATTTTTGTCAATATTGACTCTAACACGTCTCGTATTGTGAAATTATTAAAATTACTAACTCAACCAATGTGAATTTCCACCCAGCCTAAAAGCTCTATACAAAACTACACTATCAGTTATCTATATGGTCCGTTTAATTACTGAGATTAAGGGAATCTAACCTTTCTCCCCCTGTACATTCAATGTGAAACATAATATATCTATATACACGCGCTAGCATAAAATAAACCAAATCATAGACATTAGGAGCCAGCCTTTACGATTGTACGTGTTGAACACTGATCCTGACATCATCGTGTATATACTTTGAGATGGAAATAGGGGTCGAGGAAAAAAGATTAATTTTCATCGCGTTATTCACGCGATATCCGAACCACCGTGGCGCGAGCGATACATGGTTTGAGATAGAAAACGTCCAAAGGAGAAATATTACAAATTACGTTAGAAACGGCGTGAGGAGAACGGCGTAGGTGAAAGAGGGATGGGCCTACTTTTCCCCTTTTCAACGTATACAACGCGTACTTTTTTCTCTGACCAGAGATCTCTATATTTCGGACCAGTTTCAGTTTTCAATGAATACGAAACTACGATTTCCTCTAAATCTCTAACATCGTCTTTTACGAGAGAGATAGTAGTAGTACACGCGTTCTTAACTTCAAACGCTCTGAAAACCTTCAAAGTTTGTTCCTCGTAGGCTCTAGAGAAACAAGGTTGAGAGCTAGCTAGCGGTCTACGACCCCCTAGAGACCCATCTCGGCCTCTAGACAACTGGAACCGAAACTTTCAATTACGAATAATGGCGGCGATGACAGTAGCCCTAGAATAGGTCTCAGATTCTACCCCTTCTCCTTTTTGGTATAATACTGACGAGGGTAGAGGCTAGGGGTATCGTACTGTTATAATAAAGAGGCTTCCAACGACGGTCCAAAACACAATTCGACGTATTCCGGGGGACTCCGAAGGTGGGTGGGCGAAAGCCTCCCCCCCCCCCCTGCGTGGGAGAAGTTATACCAGTTATAGGGGAAGGAGGTACGAGGATAAAAGGAAATTCGGGAGTAATAATACGCCTGGTTTTAATACCTATAGGTATAAGGATGGTCGTGAGAGGGGTATTTTGTTGCTAGGAAAACCGCGCAATGTTGCCGCTATCTTACGACGCGTAATGGAAATGGCGGCTTTATACAGGGTGGGGCTGATCTCCCGAATGCAACGCGACTCCCAAAAACCTATATGTACGTATATACGAACCAGTGGCTACTACAGTGTTAAAATACAGTAACTCCCAAAGTTTGAGGTGAAATATGAGTTCCGTGTGGCTTCTCGCGTAGAAAATATTTGATCTTAATTTAAATTTGTGGTTATTAAAGTATCACCGAGTCCTGGAGTATAATAAAATAAGATTTGGAACATATTTAATCAATCGTACGACATCCTTAAACAATTTTCGACATTAGCCAATGTCTGGTAAAAAGATATTTTTGTTTTTGTACAATTAAATGTGATTTAATAAAAATTATTAATATTCTTACGTAAATTTGAAATTTGATTTTAAGAGAGATACAATATTTTGGCATTGGCATTTCCCCTATTGTAAAAGACGAAACGGAAAACGGTAAACCGAACAGGGAATACCACCCAACGTTTCTTAATGTTCATTGTCGTCTAGTTTTACAACCGGGGATTAAAAACCCACAACGCCAGCTACTTTATGGGTGTGTGTTAAGTTGGCTATAGCTACAGTATTACCGTTCCCGCAAAATATATCAGCTCCCTTTTTAAATACGCCAAAAATATTTTTTTCGTTACTATAGCGATCATGCTCTAGGTAGTAACAATCTACGTGATTGTTTTAGTAGTCCCACGCTTTGTTGCCTTTCGCGCGCCCATCCCCACTAGATTTGGATTTAAAACTAGCCGAGGAAATCACTTAACTCTAAAAACTTTAAGTGAAAAACGCTTAATTCGGAAAATTTTAAAAACTTAACGCGAAAACAAATAGAATTAACTTAAGCCGTCGCGTTGCGTAACTACTGTGGTCCAACAATCCATCTTGTTTAATATCTCCCCGCGTCCCTAGCTAAAGCCGCTCTCCTCTCTTATCCTCCCTACTACACTTCTATTTTATTTCACTTTTTCTTTTTCATTCTATAAAATATGAAAAGAGAGCGAATGATATTTTATTACGGAGCGGAAATTCAACGTTTCGCCCTTTTTAGAATTATGACGTTAGCCCAACCTTTAAAAAAAAAGCCGCACGCGAACCAAAAGTCGTAAAAAAAAGAGAGAGCGATAATATATGTGCGGGCGAATTTTAAATGTCAAAAATGCTTAATGTTTCTAGAATTTGGAGGTTTTCATTTTTTCTCGCCATTCGTACAACGCTTACGAAGGTTCACCTTTTTTTAATCCAACTTTTTTCAAATAAAAATAATAAATAAAATAAAAACAAAAACTGTTTCCAAAAATTTAAGGCTGACGTTATTATTTTTTTGGCGTGTAGGGAATAAAACAACATTCTAGCGTATGTAGTTTGAAAATTTTCAAATTAAAAATTTAGCACTAAACGAAAATTATTCAAAAATTGGGTTGTCACATATATATTTACATTTAAAATTACCTAACTATAATGGCTTTTCTCTGACTTACTCTAACATATTTTTTACAATTTACTTGAATAATTATAATTTATATAATTTTGTTCAGGAATTTATAAATAAATATAGAAATATTTATTTTGCCTTTATTATATTCCAGCTCATAGCCCAAAGAAGAGCGCCACCCATAAATTCCATGTTACATAATACATAACAAGCCTTCAAAACTATAGGGTAGATTTCTGAGAAACACCATCGTCATTCCCATCCAAATAATATCAGCGGCATTAAATCGTTATAAAAAGTTTAAATACAAAGGATTTCAGGGGAATATTTAAATTTAATGTATTATTCATATCAAATAGTTAAAAGTATTGTCTGTCTTGTAATTTTACAAAATGAAATATTTATTTAGTTTTAAAATTAAAAATTAAAAGTTGCATTAAACTCGGGCAAATTCGCGAATTATGTAGAAGATAATGGAAAGAGCTTTATTTCGAGAAACGGGAACAAATAAAGAGAAGAAACGGAAGGAAGAGTGAGATTTAGAAAAGGGCACGCTCGGGTGCGTCCTCAAAATTGGAGAGACGCGAGCCTGAAAATGGCAGTCTGTACAATTTCCTTTTTTACAAATAAGAAAAAAAAAGATAAGAGAATAAATTCGGAAAAAAATAGAACGTCAATAAATACGAGTTCATTCTGATTCTATCAGTTTTTCTAACAAGAAAAAAAGGCCTTTAAATATTTGTACCCCCAAGTATCCCGTTTCTTTTTTAAGAAGTTAATATAAAAAAATTTGAGAACCCTTCTGACGCGAGAGAGTCGAAAGGATTCTAGGAAGAAGTTGGAAGAATAGGCGGGGTTTCGGCCCAATACACTCTTCTAAATAACCAAGGTTTGGTATAAAAGAGCCGCTTTGACGCTCTGTTTATTTTGGTCCTGTTTAAATTCAGGACCTTCCCCTCTTTCCCCGTAACCTATTTCCTTTCCGGCTAAGTTGCCGTTAAAGTTAAGCCACTATATCGAACAAAGTCTTTTATAAGGCGAAAGAGGAGGGCGTTCGCCCATCCCGCCTTTCCTATACGATTCAATCTCGCCTAGCTGGCTTCCTTTTCTATTACAATAACGGTCTACATAAATTAATTATCACCGGACATTTGTTCTGGCTGGTAATTTCGGGCCTTCTTCGGTACGCGGCGAAACGAGGGAGGCCGAGCGCGTACATGGCCTATTCATTAGGCCTTTATATATTAACTTTCGGATAAAAATTGCTAGCTCCTGCCTTCGCACGCGACCCGAGCTATACTCTATCTTCTTTTTATCCCTTTTTCGCAGCCTACGTTTCTTCCACGCCTCGTTCGCCCAGTTAACTTATAGCCTATTCATCGGCCCTAGCTCTGTTTATCCGCCGCTATAATAAAACATTGGCCTCTACGCCTTTTACTCTCGAGCTGACTATGTACGGGAAGTATACCAATCTATAATGGCCTATAGCCGCGAGCATTAACTACAGTAACGCCAGATAGAAAGAAAATCTTTAAATCTAAGGGTTCTTTACAGATTTACAAGGTTTTAAAAAGGGTAAAGGTCGCGATGTTATGGTTGAAAAATTATAGACAGATCAAATATTTTATTCGCGTCGAATTTTAAAGGGATTCAAAAACCCAAGAACGTGATAGTTCGGTCTATTTGAAAAGAGGTTCGGGTTATGTAATCCTCTCTATCTAGGAGGATAGCGTATTTCAAAATGGAAGGGTTAAGAATTTGAGTGGGAAGCCAGGCTGAATGAATAGACGTACGTATACAGAAGCCAGAAAATTATTTTAAAGAGAGGGTAAAATGCAAAATTACTTGATTTCTATCAAAGAATCATAGTCGAGAACATTGGGTACGAATGGATCCACCGATTTAAGTGTCTGCCTCTTCGGACATAAGGAGATTCAACCAATTAAAAGGTTTCTTTAATTTCACTTAAGCTAGGCCTTAATTTAGATGTTTGTTTACTGGTCCAACGGTTTATAGGGCAATTTATACATCCTATAAAATCTTTGAGGATGAAATGAATATAAAATAATAAATTATCATTTTCACACTCTCTTTAAAGAAGTTACGAGATAGATAGGGGTTTCGTATCTAGGTATCTATTCGCAAAGGACCTCGTACAAAAGGATCTCCGCAATATTAAAGATTTAATTTCCAAATCGCGCGGCCTGGCTTCATTACGAAACTAGAATTCTCTACGAGTCTCCTTCTTCAATATATGACAGTAATCTCATTAAACATACAAAATAAAGTTTTACAGGAAAACTTGACTTTAATTTAAAGGAGGAAAGAGGGAGAATGTATAAATAAGTCAGCAAATCTAATATTGTTTGTTTTATCTTCATTTCGAGGAAATACTTAGAATAGAATAGGAAAACCTAAGAGTTGGAAAACAGATTGAAAAGTTATTCAATTTGATTAATTCACTAAGATATAATTAGTTTAACATTATGTATTAATCCGCGACAGTTTTCGTTAGTATGGAAATTACTCCTGAATTTAATTAATAATAACTTTATCCTCGGTTGTTTACCGCTCGACCCTGTTTCGTGTTTTCGTTATAAAATTTAAAGAGACAAACTTTGAGAAACGAGCGCGATATTTAATTCATCCTCTGAAGTTTATACATTTTAGGAAAACGATTTCTCGGATGGATAGAAAATATTTAAAATAGTTTTATCAAAGTATTTAGGTTGGAAACAAAACCAAGTTTATTTAAAAAGAGGCGAACCTGAGTGGGTTTTAAAATTCGTTTTCATTTCCCCGCGCTTGTTTTCGTAAACAAAGAACCATCGATTTTGATTAATAAATGAGATGAAAATTTTCAAAATTCCCGAAACTAAACTAATAACTTATTTAAATGAAAAAAATAAAACTCGAAAGTTGAGGGATTAACTACGAAATAGAGCTATGGAAAGTCTAATATTTTCTTACACCTATAAATAATGCAAATAACAGTGTAGAAACCGAGGGGTCCGACATCCCGAAAAAAAGCATACGAGATTTCGTGATTTCACGATGTCGCAAAAGATTTCGTGATTTCGCGATTTCGCTTCAAAGATTTCGCGATTTCGTCCGAGATTTCGCGATTTCTTCAAAGATTTCGTGATTTTGTGTGAAGTATTTCGCGATTTCGCAAGAAGCGTACGGGATTTCGTGTAAATGTCGGACCCCTCGGAAGAAACTTTATTGTATTAAGCTTTTAAATATAAACGTCGTATCTAATTTCGCCAGAGAGCGCCTTCGTCCTTTGTAAATAACTCAATCGAGGCGACACTTTAACGGAGAGCTAAGGGAGAAGGAAGAGAAGGAATCCATACCATACACTCTGTATTAATTTTAAAACTGCGGAACGAACGACTTTTAAGGAGAAAATAGAAGATGCCAAAATTGTCTGTCTTTAAGATTACTAGGATTGAGATTGTCGATTTAAAATATACTAAGAGTAATTATAATTAAAATACTTCAATTAGAAGGCATTAAAAACGCGGCTACGATACTTAAATAATGAATCAAACCCTTAAAAGTTCGAAAAAGGAAATGTTTCCAGGCAATTTTTCGCCTGTAGAATAGTTTCTACCTATGTGCATCTAAGCCCAAGTGAAAGCCAGCTCTCAGGTGTTTTTCGGGCACAGATACATTTTATCTAGCTAATGACTAATAAATTAATCGTATCGTTTAAAAGCGATACGTAAAAAGGTCTTAAACAGTTAATTTTCCCAAAGCGAAAGATTCTATAGTATACCCCTTCATGTATAACGTGATATATTTAGTTCCACGATCGTCCACTAGGGATGATTGGAAATCAATTTAAGTAAAACTAGTTTTTAATAAAGATTATGGGGGTGGTCAATCATGTAGACTGTATTACCGAGGGACTACTGCTTAAAGGGGGATCATTCTCCGTTCTCTCAAACAATGGACCAAAAGAGAGAAGAAGACGAAGAAGAAAAAAAAAATGGCATTTCTTCTCTCTTTTTTTCGCGTGACACGCGATGCCATCCTGTCACGGGACGATTCACTCGAAGCTCCCACCGTTTTTAGATAAAGGGCGCAAAAGAAAAAAAGAGGAGAGAGATGAGACGGCTTTTGACACAGAGGCACACACGGTGCGGGAGCGAGAAATTCTCTCCATCCTCTCATTTCTTCTTCATCTCTCCCATAACCTCTTATATCTTCAAAAGATTCGTTCACACTCTACGCTTCAATTATTTTCAAATTATTAAGAGAATCGGATTTTCAAACCTTTGTGGGTCTTTCTATTTACATTAAAAGGGTTCCAATAAAACTAAGGTTTCAAGATAAAATTGCCTCGATTGTTAACAAGCTTAGCTTTATGTAAGGTGACAAATTAGAAAGTGGAATTAGTGAATTACCATTTCCAAAATGTTCCCAAGATCGAACTTAGCTGTGGTGTGAGTGAGGCTTTAGACCAACGCGATTTTGGATCCCGATAGAAAAGAAATGAAAGGCGAGAGAGAAAGAGGTAAAGGAAGAGATTCTTGTCTGGCTATACACTTGGCTCGAGTTAGAAATGATATAACTGTCAATGGTACGGCGGAGAGATACGCCATTGATAAATTATATAAAGGAAAAAATAGTGACTTTCTCGGTATTACGTCGAGTGTATCGTATAGATTCCGTCCCCATTTCCGTATATATTTTAAAAGCTACCGAATTCAACTTTACCTGCAAAGGAACGAAAAGCTAAACCTGACAAAACTATTAATAGAAGTCCATATATAAAGTTCAAATACATCTTTCCACCTTTTCGAAATTACGTCTTGAATCGTATAACTACTCTGTCAATCCTAAATTTGACGCGATAGAAATGATAGATTTCATTTCTGGTGGTTTAATCAAAATTCCTGTCCATTAAAGGGATAGTTTTACAATCTCATATTGGTAAATTTTAAAAAGCTAGGGTTTGTTGTTTTGAGATTAAGGTTAGAGTATTTATACACAATTTGTAGCACTTTGCACGATTTAAACTAATCCCGCATAAAACGTAGCAGTTCCTGGCGTAGGGAAACGTAGAAAAATAATAGAATCCGAAAATTGAGTGTGATACGAAATAGCTCTGAAAGTTTAATCCGATTTTGACTATTGAGTGTTTTGTCAAATCGCGCCAAAGTTCAATATAGTCAATGACACCTCGAGTAAGCAGCACGCGTAAAGCTAAGACTTCTCGTTATCTGTATGATTTGTCCATTTGAAAGGATAGTTTGTTTTCATTTTCAGTTCGAATTTATTTTACATTACGCGCGTAAAAGCTTTGCAAGTTCTAAAGCTAAGTTTTAGCACGCAAAAAGAAAAAAAAAAACGTGTCGTTACGCGCTGGAAACTAAGCTTTACTCAAAAAATATCACTCCATAACGCGAAATAAAGCAAGTTTTATAAATTTTAGCGTCTTACGAGCCAACTTTTCTACAAAGACTAGTCGTTCTTTTTTAAATCCCCTTTAAAGTCGCTTTCTTTTCTAGCTTAGCAGACGACGATGACCATCAAAAATTGTACATTCAAAGCTAATCAGTGTGTATAAGGGTAGAGCATTTTAAAGGGGCCAATTTCAAATCAGATATAGGGCTTAAATTTAATTGCATTAGAGAAAACTATCTCTTTTGAAACTATAGTGGTTGTATAGATTCGTCAATCAAAATCAAATATTGAGCTGCCATTTAGAAAATTGGACGTTTTGAAACGATTGTCTCAATGTTAAAACTTGTCTGGTAAATGGATTTTATATTATATTCTGACGATTAAGGTTTAAGCCTAACGAGAGAGGAAATAAAGCAGAAACCCTCCCAGAAAAGACTGTCTGTTTTGTACGATTTACTCCGGGAGATTCTAGCGGAAGGAAGGAAGAAGGAAAGGATTTAAAATCGGCGGTTGACCCTCGGTCGAGCATCCCGACAAAATGGGGCGTCCGCTATTAAATGAATACTTAAGTCGAGGCCGGGCCTTCCTGTAATGCGTGGCTCTATATATATATATATAGACAGAAGCCTCCGGCCCAGACGATATATAGACGACTTACGCGTGTAACCAGAAAGAGGAGGAAAGGGAGCTAGGCCCGCTGAGAGGTCACGCGAAGGGGTTATCGAGCGGCTTCCAATATACGCAACTCGAGAGAAGGGATGGAGAGTAAGCGGAGACATATCAACTCGTCCACAAGATCGGATCGAAAGCCGTGTAAAGAGGTATTATAGACGCGAAAGGGGTCCTGTTTAATTTCGGGAAAGTGGAAACCATCTCTAGCTGGATATCGAAATTCCCAAGGATAAATGACCGTATTGGGTACAAGGCCATTTTGACGACATGAGGATTGACCTTAAAATGTATTATTCTGGTTTTAAACCGTTGGTCATCTAGTTCTTTTAATCTTGGTACTTTTTTAACCCTCGTAAATGTGTTAGTTAAATACCAATGAGTTTTAAGACTATTTTCAATTAAGTTCACACTCTGAGAGTATAGAGGAATTATCCATAAATATTTGATTAATTATTAATAATAATCAGTTAAATATTACCGACTACATTGAATTTCAAATTATGATTAAAGATAAAAACAAACAGAAATTATCTTGACCAAATCCCGACCTCTTTGAAAGTAAAACAATTGTCCATGTGGTCTAACTCAATTGAATATAAGTATTTACAACTCCTCAACATTTATCCAAAACATTTTGGTTTAAAAATTCGATCTATCCAAATTCTACAACGAATTTAATGAAATTTGAAACTTGTTGATCAAAAACGGTCCACTTCGTGAATCTTTAACATCATTAGTTTAGGTTAATAAGGAGAAACCAGGGAATGAGATTAGAAGAGAGTGGCTCTAGGTTTTATGGGCGCTTTTATCCGAACAAAATCTCGCTGTTTCGGGCTAGTCACGTGGTCAGGGCTCGCTCGCTCGTCGGCGAACAATTTTCTCAAGGACGGATTGCGCTTGATTAGTTAAGTACACGGATCGCATCAAAGAACTAATTTCATTTTCTCATGCGCCACTAATTAATCTCTTAATTACAGACTGCAGGGCCGTCTACGTGCAAAACCGAGAGCAGCTTGTCGGGACGAGGCTCGCCCCGACGATTTCCTCTCTCATCCCGCTCTCTTTCCCTTAATGCCTACTACACGAGTGGCCCATCACTCCTCCCCGCTATTCGCTAAAAGCTCCTTGGCGACTACTCAGGGGCAGAACCGAACGGAATTAGGACCCCCTAACCCTTATACCCCATCATCAGACACCATTATACGATACAAAGGGAAGATGTACCCCCGTTTTAATAGAGTTTCAAATCACTAAGGGAAATAGACAGGGATTTAACTTGGTATACGTTGAAAACTAAAATTAGGACGAACAGAGTCTATCCGCCTTGAATTTACAACATTATTCCGAAGCGATTTATGGACTACCACTCGAAAGAAATCGAATCGGAGTCATTGAGGGGGACCGGGTTTCAACCCGTTGTAAATTCAAGTTGAAATATAAACTGTAGATTCTTTCCTTCATCCATCCATCCGTCCGAGAGGTTCTGGGGAAAACGAAGAGAAGGGGATATATAGAGAGAAAGAACTACGGAAAACGGCCACGATTCGTGAAGAAAAAGAGTAAAGAAAAAAATATATAATAAAGATGTTAACTCCGTAAAGAAATTAAGCTTTTTTGTTCGCCGTTTCTCTCTCGGAGCTTCTTTTTTATCCCAGTTCAAACTAGAAGAAGGCTTATAAGTGGAATTCGCTTTTTTGAGTTTCTCCAGGGATTTATTTTGAATGAGCTCTATGCAATCGCTTTAGACGCCGCCGCGGGGATACCGGAACATTTTCAAATATATTAGAAATGTAGAATTTTTTGGATACTCTTATAAATTGATAGCTTTAAATATACCTACCCACCCGTGGTATGAATACATTTGTAACACCTAACAACCATTAATTTCGTTAGTAATAAATCCAAATGGTATACTATAACAGTTACAATAAAAAGTAAGATTTTTTCTTAATAAAACTAGTTCATTTTAAATTATAAAGGGACACAAGTAGAGTGACGGTATGTTTTTGGTAGAAAATATCACGGCGAAGTCATAAAACCGGATTGAAATTACTAGTTCGTTGTTAAATGACGTCACAGTGATAATTTTCAAATCAGATTAAGTTCAGTGTCCCTTTAATATAGTATCAAATTCAAATAATGAAATTAAATTACAAAGTTATATATGTTTTAATTATACTGCATTTGTAAATGTCATTATTCCGCTCACTAAATGCAAGAATTATAATCAAAAGTTGATTAAGATATGTTTCGCGAAGGTCAAAGCGAGGTAGGAAATTCTTGAAAGAGAAACTCTTATATCCGCTGACCTATCTTGTTTATTTACTTATTTTCTTTTTTCATTTGAGGGGAAATTAGTCCTGGAGATTCGTTTAAGACCGTGTGCGGAAGAAAAGGAACTAGAAAGAGATTGCTTCGATCATCTTCTATCTAAGAGGACCGTTTAATTTCTCCTTATAGTTAATTTTTTTCTCATCTTCTTTCTACCGTTCCTTCTCTTTATCTTTGTTCGCGAGCTCAACATTCCACCAATTCTTGTACGGCCGGGCTGAAGGTTAAGGGGTTGGGGAGATACTTCCCTTTAAAGAGTACGTGACAGAAGGCTCGAGCTAATCAAATTATGGTAATTTGGAACGTCACTTTCCTTCCTAACAAGTTCCCGGAACCGATAAATGAATATTAGAAGAGTATGTCGGATATACGAGGGGCAGTAAAATTTTATCCTCGAAAATCCTTTACCATTATATACCCAAACGTATTCTTAATAATACGAATTAGCGCGTAGAAAATTGAGCTCATAATTTAGCAAAAAGAAGGAGATAAAAAGGAGAAGTGAGACAAATCTAAGCATTTGTAACAACAAGTGTGATCAGCCCAAGTAAAGACGAGAATATTTGCGCCATATCACAATAAACCCAATCACCGGGTGGGCACGTACGTATGGGGCACCGTATTTTAACTGTTGAAGGTTTTGCTATATTTCATTCAGTGGCGAAACAGAATTTTATCATCTTCAAATAATTTAGTAATGTCTTCTACTTTTGCAGTCGATTTTTGCAGTCGATTTTGAATATCGAAGGGTATTTTCAGGTTTTCACTGTTTTCCATGTTTGTACGAACCCTGTTTTTGAACTTTTCTTTAGGCTAACCTCATGGGAAGCACACCCGTATAGTAGGACAGCCAACAATACAGTAAAGTTGGCCACTTTGACGTTAAACTAATAAATACTTATGGAGGTAGTGTCTCATTCTCTTCTTACCTACTTCTGGTGCTAAAATTATACTCAAATAAATTTTCTCTACATTTAAATTAATATCAAACATTGAACGAAAAAGTTTAAATTCGTAATATATCATTTTCAAAATAGTTTCAATATTGAAAGTATAATTTTAACTACACCAACGGTACATGCTAATTAAAATTAACGTTAATAAATTATATTCAATTGGAATAGAATTCATATGAAATTTATGTCATAGAGCCCAGATTCAAAGTTTCAGCCTATAGCTAAACCTACACTCTAAAATGCATAGAAACAATATTTGCGTAACCAAACTATATGTTGAACCGAAACTTCCCTGCCATAAATTAACCGCGAGGGTGCTTTTAAAATTAATTTAAAGTGAGGCTGTCAACATTTTTTTCGAGGGCCTATGATTAATAGTTTTTTTTTTTTTTTTTTTTTTTTTTTTTTTTTTATACTATTTAAAAGCTATGTTCGAAATTTAACAACTCTGAACTTTTAAGAAACTTCAAACTTCAAATGCCAAAAATATATAGATTTGATTCTGGAAAGTAATTAGGAAAAAAGGACTGGATTAATAGTACTTTAAAGGGAGAATGCAAGCAGCAACCTAAAAACAAATTATAGACTAATAGCCAAGCAGCGACCACAGTGATGACGCATTATTGATGTGAAAAACACATAAAAAACTGTGGTTACAAAAATTTATATATATATTTTGCGATCATTTCTTCTCTAACATAGGTGTATATTTTTGGAATCTTTTTTAGCGTTATTTCCGAAGATGCTTCTCAAATTCAGTGACAGCCTCACTTTAATATTTATTAATGGTTTAGTGTAAATAAACCTAACGGGCTTATCACTCTGTATAGTCGCTGTACAAGCCAGTAGTTTTGACTGTACGTATTTAGCACTAAGAAAGCCTGTAATCATTTCGACAAATTCTGTTGGATTTTTTTTCATTTTGGACTAAATTAAGATTTTTACTTATTGATAAAGATTTTTACTTATTTGGGAAAGCCAATTTCTTCCTCGAGAATTATTTCAAATTCTTGTGATTCAATTCGCGAGAATAATTTGACAAGGCCCAAATCGAGTCGGGTTGCGCGTGTACTTTAGAGAAATATTGAAATTTTTTTAACGAAATGTGGGGATAAATAACGTAGAAATATGTAAAATAATAGCAAAAAATAGACGCCAACATATGAAATGATTAAATAAATTTTCAAATAATACAGTTGCCTATTTTGATGTTGCAACGTCAATACTGTTTCCTAATACGTCTGTTTTGTATGACTTTAGCAAAGTATATTTTAGGATAATGTCCTAAAAAATGGTCTAGTCATAATGGTTCATTCATGGATAGGAGTAAGTACTAAGTGCTTAAAATACATATACTATCGAGTTGAAATATAGAATATTAAAGCTTGGAATTACTACTAAAATATAGGAGGAAATAGGAAGGATATAAAAATATGGGAAATATAGAAAATGTGTTAACTCTGTTAGACAATCGCCCAACCAGACTATCGTTTCAGCCTCCCTTTAAATTGAAAGTAAATTTACTTTTAAATCTACTTTAGAGCGAAATAATGAAGGAAAACGGTAAGTGAATTTTATTTAAAGCGATCTATTAAAGGCTCTTAAATACGAAATTTAAAATTCACCTTCTTTTCCACTAGCTCCTTTCTCCCCTTTACCCTTTTCTTTGCCTCATCACTTCGAGGAACTTGGAACTATTTCGCCGAAAAAAATCATTACCGAAACAGGCCGAGAGATGGAGGAAGGCCTTTAAGTAAACAATACTGGAAAAGAAGGTAGTGGGAGAATTGAAAAGGGTGACGGCGAAATTCGGAAAATGAAATGGGACCCCTCCTACTTTTCCCTTCATCCACCTATATATACTTTTGTTCTAGAACAGTTGGCAAAATTGGAAAAACTAAACGCGGATCAATACCTAATGTTAAATCTTATGGAACATAAAAATAGGTATTCCAAAATGATCTTGAAAAGGATTATAGTCAGTCAGGCTGATATTTCAACAAGGCTTTAAATCACTTCGGTATTTGTTCTTAATAATAAAGGTTAGCTCTACTTTGAGTTAGCTGAAAACTTAAACTGATTCTCACTCTACTTTTTTCCAGAGAAGGGAAAAAAGAGAGCTCCAATGATTTTAACGAGAAAGGGAAATAAAAAAAAACTTCGAAGGACTGAAATATCAAACATCTTCGAGACGTTTCGAGCTCTTTTTAACTAAATTCGAAAGAAAAACCTTTTTCTTCGACAGACTGTGAGGGAAAAAGAGCGTAGGGCTAAAAGGGAAAGACCAATTTCGAAGGAAGGGGGTAAAAAAAAAAAAAAAAAAAAAAAAAAGTAAGATGAGAGAGGAAAAAAAAGAGCAAAGTTTCATCTACATCAATTTTTCTTCGAGGGAGTTTTTAGAAGAAGGAACTAAATTTACTTTGACACCCTCCTTAAAACGTATAAAGTTGACTTTAAAATCTACCTTCATCCTAGTTTTATAAATTTTTAATGTTTGAACACCTCTACAGGATCCCTTGCCAATTTAGCAATTCGATTTGGCTCAAGGAAGCTTAACTCGCGCGAAAAATTTAGTTTGAAGTTTGAATGATATCAGGGATATTCAAGAAACAAGATCAATTTCAAATGTTAGTGAAAAAAATCTTGGTTACATTTAAATATATATTCTTAGATTTCTACATATAGACAACTTTGAGTCCTATGAGTTTAAAAAAGGCGCGGTAGTTGTCTACATAGAATTGTAATAATGTTTACGATACACAGAAGTTATTTAGCATAAAAAGTAATGCTACCTAAAATAAACTACACCTCCTGAGATTATTGTTACTCTAGTAATATCAAATTTGCTCAAATTCCGCTAAGCCTAATCCATCCCACCATTCGCGCAAATCTCTCTAAACCCAGTTTGTACATTCCTGCCAAGAACATTACGCTTAACCTCTTCAAGAACTAAATAAACCTAATTTTACGTCCAAAACCCCATAAGCCTAATCCCGCCATTCGCGCAACAAAACCAAAGAGGCGAAACTATGCTGTAAATTCACAATGCCCAATCTAGGAGCCATGATCAAACAACAACCGCCTTTTCTATAAAAACTGTAAAAAAAAATCCCGCCTCCCCCAACGCTCGTACGCTTCGTAGAGCCAACATAATATATTTAAAATCACTTACATTTTCTCAAAACATCTGAATTCATCCTATCCATCTATGATCTATGTTTTCAGAAGATGGTTTTGGTTGTCCTTTGTATGTAATATCCACATTTCATTGATCAACGAGTTAATTTTGAAAAATCACCATTAAATTCCCATTGTTCGAAATACACAAAGAGCCTACACCGACTTGTCCTTCATCACGACACCGGTAAAATCGGCGAAATCCAAAAAATGATTATTTTTGATTTTGGAATCGGGTCATTATTATATTGAACACGTTGTGACGTCTTCTTTTAACTAGATTCATTCACCGTATTTTAATTTTAATTTAAACTCATAATTGTTCAAAAACAATCTTAACTTTATAAACAAACTAAATAAAAACTAAGAATAAGTAACGGTTACCGAACTTTGAAAACTGCAGTCACATGATAGCCTAGAGACAGACTGAGTCCAGCGACTCAAAGATGAGAGGCGGCGCCACTGCTAAAGTTTTGATTGGCTGACCTAAAGCGACAAAGTTCGTGAACTCTTACCACGTGATGTTATGTATCTTGTCATAAATTTACAGCTGTGGTTGATGGAATAACTACATATAACGTAATATAACAGTCTCGTGGACAAATAGTTATGGTAATTAAAATTTGAGTGTTTGGTTTAGGAATAGTTCTCGGTTATATATAACTTACAAAAAAATTACATTAAACCACATTATTTAAAACTAGAATCTACTCTTTTATATTAAGCCTTTGCTTAATGAAATCGCCAGGAAGCCAGGCCAAAATATGTATTCTGTATATCATGGCTTCAGTCAAACTAAAGATCAGAAAGGGATGATGCGATTCATCGCGGCAAAGTTTATTTGCCTTGCCTCCTTCTTCGCTATTTTATTAAGAACGAAGTTTGCAAAACAGCCGGTAACAATATAAATTAATATCATCTGCGTCTTTACGTTTGCGGTGGTGTGTACTGTTAGCGAATTAATCAAGGGAGATCCCATACATTGATGAATGAAAAGGTTTGATGTAAATTTTGTTACTATTTCTAAAAATAAGTGTGGTTGTTACAAGTGGCTAAATATTACTTTGTTGTATTTGATCGGCTTGAGCCAAATTTCTTAGTTCTAGATATTGAATAATGCATTTAATTGGTTAGTCACGTAAAATCTGTACATTCATTACACCGTCTACATGTCTATGTCAGAGAACTGCACAGGCCGACTTTTTCAGGCCCGATCCGACCCTGGCCCGGGGTTTAGCATTGAAAAAAGTCTAAAACCCGGCCCGATTGGAATTACGAAGTAGCTAGTTATAGGCAGGTTTCTGGTCTATGTAACGGACTACAGCTTGTGAGTATCTTATATTATCAATCTTGAAAATGGCACAAGCACTTCAAAAATTAATTATCTTCCTAGAAACCTGTCGAGATGCCTGCTTTACTCTCGGTAAATTCACTTTCACACAAAATATTTTTCATAATCTACTTTAATAATTAAATATAATGTTCCAAAGAATTTCTAATATATTTTTTTGTTTTTTATTTTTTAATAATGTAATGAAAATAAATCAAGGGAAACTGAAACGCGCCTTTGAACTGTTAAATTTGGGAAAGGTTAAGTTATAAAATTTGAGGATCACATGTAGATCTTTGATTACAAAGTACGATAGCTTGAAAAATCCTTAGCCGCATTCACACTAAAGACTTCGAAATCAAAACTGCTTTGGAAAGGTAAAATTTTGATTGAACATGCTTTGAAACGTAAACGTAGCTAAGAGTGATGCGAAAATTAACCTTTTAACTTTGGACAAAATTGATTGAAATGAGAAAATAAAAATGGAAATTGTTTGGGTCAACCGTAAAGATAATTTGTCCAAAAAAATGAAATTATTTGCTTTAAAAGTTAATTTGAATATTTTAAACTGTTTTGAAGTTGGTTTCAGTCTCCATTTTGAACGTACCCTAATTGATTTGTCAAATAAATTTGGGTTTTTGAAAGATGTTTCTAGTTTACCCTAAATTGCATCATGTTTATTACATTGCCCATCTTTAGCGTGTGTTCTAGATGAAAAAAATTAATTATAGCTCTAATGGAACCGAGAAATCCGGAGGGAAGAAATAAGATTATAAATGTTAGGGCAGTTAATGCGTTACCAAAATTAAAGTAAATTTATTAATTAACCTTTTTGGACTAATTAAGAGTTTCTTAGAGAACCGTGAATATGGGTAATAGGCTAACAATAAGGGGTAGAAGCTCGATCTAACTTTTTGGGTCTGGTGAGAATCGTCGCAGCTGTTCAGGACTCCTGGTTCGGATGAGCGAGGTGCTTCCGGAATTAGTCTCTTCTCTTACTCTTAGAAAGGAAGCTTATATATACCTTTGATAATGGGAATTGGAGGAGTCGATCGAGCGAGAGTAAAATTGAGGAAAGAAAAAAACACCATTTCTGTTTCCTCAAAAGGCTTTAGAAGTTCCAAGGGCATTTTGTCCACGTAGTCCGATTGGGCTAGACTGAGAAATGAGAAGGAGTGATGGTAGAGTGGACAAGACAACCGAGGAAAGTCTGCGGACGACATGGCCTTTCAATTATCCGCTGCGTGGAAAAAGAAAGATGGGAGTCTACTTGTTAAACCCGGTAGAGAGTTAGGGATACCCTTGTTCACTCTTACCTCAGTCTAAAAATCTATAACTTACGTCACTGGGCGCAAAGACGCATTATTAGGGGTTGAAATTTCACTTTGCAAAACAGTGACAGCAAGAATATTCCAAACATTTTAAATTATTCATCTTTAGCAAAAAATTAAAAATAAAATTACAAAATCTCACCAAAACTGCTTATAATTTATTTAAAGGGAGGGTGAACATGATGTTTTTTTTTTATTGTTATTGTTTCTGCTTCTAAAAATAAATGTTTGTGTAGTAAACATTCTGGAACTGTCTTTGAATTGTATAAAAATTGGAAACCTACAGATTTTGGCATATTATAATATTATCCACGCATCCAGTGCTGCGGCATACTCTTCTCTCAATCTCGTTCTTGATTATTTTCACCAGTCCAAAATTTGCAGGGGCAAAATATGTTTGAGAAAAACATATTTGAAAATTTGAAATTCCCATGCTAAAATCCCATAGAATGCGCCATAGTTTTAATTACCACGAAGATTTTTAAGTATAATACTTTCGTATTATTCCAAAAACATAATTATTAAAGATTAAAGACAAAGACGAGAACTGAGCGAAGCCGGAAAGAGCCGCTATAGAGTCGGAATTATGACCAATCGGATGCCGGTTAAAGGGATCTAAGAACCGGTACGCACCGAAAAATAGGCTTTCTCTAAATCCCATGTTATTTTATGCAAATTAGCTCCGTATAACGTGAAATTTAAAGAAAGGGTATTTTTTGGCGCGTTCCAAAACTAGTTCCAATAAAACCAGGAATTATGTAGCTGGAAATTGTTTTCCGATGTAAAAATCTTATTGACGAGTCGCTCTCGCGTCGTTAATTTATCCAAGGTTTTTTACATAATTAGCATTAATTATGTAAAATTAAATATAGCGTTTTATTAGAATTCAGAAATCAAAAAAAATTTAAATCATATTTTTAAATGTAATTAACTTTAGTAAATAATTTCAATATTTGAATCAATATTTGTAAAATTTAATTTACATAATTAATAATACGTAGACTTTATAATGATCCTTAATTAAAGCGATAATTAGTGTTTAATAACGTTAAATTTGTAGGTTTTGACGCAAAGTGGTGCAAATTTTTCTCAAAACTGATCTATAAATATTATTAAGCGTAAATTATATCATAATAGCTTTGTAATTAAAGTTAATTGACAGAATTAAGTTAATTGAAATATTTTTCGCTTTTTGAGGATAAAAAATGTTAATTTCGCTATGTAAAAGCGCGAGGAGTGTCTTTAAGCGCTTATATATTCCTAATCAAGTTTAATCGCGATTAAAATTAATCTAAATTAAAATTAAAATTGCTCGTACGTTCTCAAAAATATTTTTATTGGATAGCCCGTGCCCTAAAACCTAAGAATACGTATTTTTATTTTTAATTTATCTTAATTAGGGCCCGTAATTAATTTAAAACTAAATTAAAATCGCGTTTAAACTAACAAAAATCGGATCTTTGAAAATCCTATGGCAACGTATCCCGTCTTCAAAGTTTCGTTTTGAGAAAAAAGTTTTCGATCGAGTCGCTTCGCTAAAACCTAAATATTTGGCTTAATTTTAACTAAATTTAAATCCAAAACTATGTATTCTGATAGATTTGAATACGAGGAATCCGCTCGTGTTACTATAATTAACGTAAGACTAATAATTAATTAGTTATCCAATTATAAAGTTAAGCCTAACTCATTTTTCAGTTAAAAAAAGTGAATTAACGCTTATAATTAGATTAAATCTCGATTATATTTAAACAAACCACATTTCATCTGGTTAATTAACGCGCGAGAAACTCAAAAAAGTTAATTTCATTATCCTGGGATAAGCGGTTAATTAGTTACGTAATTAAGTTCCACGATTTTAACAAATGTTTTTGTTTCAAAGTTTTTAAATAATTTTTCCCGCCTTGAAATTAAGTCGCGTTTAAATACGATATACGTAAAAAAGTCAATTAAGATACGGAGAATAAAATAAAATTAGCCTCTTTGTCCTACGACCATCCGTTAATTAATTATCTAAGAAAGTTTGGGACTAATTAAGCAATTTTCTCGATTACCAAATGTTTATAACGTCACTACGGCTTTAAAAACAATTATAATCAAGAAAATTAAACGTGTTTCGATAGATTGGCCCGCGGGGAATTCAAAAATGTTAGTTTCGACGCTCAAAAATAAGTATTTAATTTAATATTTAATTTAAATCAAACCCCCTCCGCATTTCTTAAATTTTTTGGTTCACGGAACTCGTTTTAATAGAGCGGAGCCTATTACCGAGAGGAAAAGTGTTTCTTTACTCCGTAGCCGCATTCGCTTTCTTCCATGAACTATAGAAGTTACTAGCGTTTACGCTAAAGATTGAACAGAGCGAGAACGCGATAAAGCCTACTACACATTACACCGTTTTGAGAGCATGCGTGACGTGACGCGGCGCGGCGTTTGTGAAACGTCGCTGAAACGCTTCTAAAACGCTACGCCATCGACACGCCGTCAACGAAACGCTTCAAAACGCGAGAGTTCGGAATTCCGAGCTTTTGAGAGCGTGCGTGACGTTTTAACTCCGTTTCATGGTAAAAATGGCAGATTCGACAATTAAAGTCGGTACGTAAAAAATCGGCAATTTAGGATCGAAAATGACCAGATTTCTAAGATTTCAAAAAGAAGTAGGTTTTGTGGACTATCATTGGTTCAGAATTATGTAGAGTAGGTTAGTTTCGCCAATTTATTATTTACAGTTACAATATATTATACAGCTAGTCCACTAAGCCTTGGTTACCATATTATCACATTCAATCTTTCGAGACACAGAAAGTGACTGCTTGGCTAGTGGAAAGTCTATGTTGAAGCTTAAATCTAGCTTTGCTTTACTAAACCAGGTTATCTAGCTTGAGGTGACAGAAAAGCGCATTTCTAAATGAATTTGATATAAGCTTCTCTTGGAAAAGTGTAATACCCTCTTCACCCGAAGAGTAATTAATCCTGGTTTAACCAGATTTAACTGCGGTATCCATAGCCTTCTCAGTTCAATAAACATAAAGTTAATTGTCATTAAACCCCTGTTAAATCTGATCAAACCGGCTAGTTACGCCTTGTCTGAAAATGGTATAAGCTTCAAAAATTTTATTGACCACGATGCTTAACGCGATAATGTGAACTTTCACACCGTTGGGTGGCGCGACGTACGTATCACCAGCGGTGACGCCATCAATACGCCGCGCCACCTCGCGTCACGCACGCTCTCAAAACGCTGTAATGTGTAGTAAGCTTAAAGGGGAAATCTTAACCTCAGTTTTTCCTTTAGTTTTAATAAAGCTTCATTCGGTTTTTTGGATAAACGGAGGAAAACTAAAGAAAAGGGGGGCTGAACTTGAGAGGGGAATCAAATCCCCGGGGAAACTGGGCGCGCGCGGAGTCTGCTTTCATTTTCAGCGGGATAACACTCTGCAAATTACGGCTGATCTTAACTCCAAAATTTAATACATTAGAAGACGCTAAAAAATAGCGAAAATATGTCTGAATTATTCCATTTTAGAAAATTGGGGGAGTCTTGGTTTTTCTTTTTACAGTCCTAATACGCTACGGATATAAATCAACTTCTAACGAAAGATTAGTATAATAGCTGGGAAAATTCCGACTGGTAGAAATTACAATTTAAATAATTAGGCTAAATTAACGGATTTAATTCTATTTAAACGAATGAATATTATTAAGCGTTGGTTAGGCGTTCAAATGTTCTATTACGGCTTGGATTAATGTTATAGAAATTGAATTTAACGTAAATCAATGAAATTAAGTTAAATTAAAAATCCATTATTTAAGTCAATTTAAATCTGTTTTAAACTTAATTACAACTGTAACAAAATTCCATTTTTAAAGAGTTCCGTTCTAAAGTAATAAATAGATTCTTAAGTAAAGTCGCGTTTTTTCTGGATTATTAGTAAATTAAATGTAATATGTAAATTAAATTTTAAATAAAAATAGTGTCCTATATGTTTCAAAATGTGGCGGGAAATTTCCTCGGCTGCGTCATTCGTTATCACTATCCTAGTTTCTATTAAAATTAAATTTTTGTAAAAATTTGCTAGTATTAAAGGTAATCGTGATTATTTAATCGTATGGTATCAAGTATTTTAAGCTCTGATTAAAGGATAATAATTAATTTACCTTTGAAACGTGTCCCAGGAAATTACAAATCTCGATTATCATTGAAAGATAGCCGAAATCTTAACTCTTTTTTGAAATCTGGCGAGAAGATTTTGTCTTCAGGTCTCTGAGATCTGTATTACAATATTATTAGTAAAATAGTATTTTAAGAATCTTTTTTGAGCTCCCCAGGTCCTAATTCGTCTTTAGCCACCGTTATTTTTTATTTAGTTGGGTTTGGGAATCTGAATATCCTAATTTCTCACACCTCCCTCCGCTAACCCTAAATACCACTAATCTTTTTTGATATTTCTTTCCTGTTTAGATCGACGTAAAATTCCTCTCCGAGAATCGTCTAATCTTAATTAGTATTTGGGTACTATTACTCGTAATCCTCTCGCGCAACGAAATGATTAATATTACGGGTTTCAATCGTAGGAAAGTTAAGATTAAGAATTATATCATTTGTTTTGGTGTAATAAATAAGGAGCAAACCACGATCACGTGATAAATTATATATAAACAAGTCTAAACCCCAAAAATAACACATTCCGGATACCTATTTTATATATAGTCAATTCCAAATTGAGTTAACAGTGTATGTCATGTTAGCCTACAGGTTATCTCTATTGATTTGTTAACTTTGATATAATAGAATCACATCTTCGCTCGTACTGCCAACTCAAGATCCTTGGAAAAAGCTTAGTACACTAGGTTTTTATCCGACCAATTTATCTTTAGGCCTAAATAATGTAGGTCTCTTGGCTAACTGACTCGGACAGTATGATTCATTTTGGTATAAACAGAGTAAATGATACCCCGATGGACTACAAAATATCTCGCCTCCCTTTTTCAGCGCTATACGTCGTATCATATGCCACGTATGGTTTCGTCCCTCTTTTCTCGCCCCTAAAACACGATTCTAAGGGAGTAAAACCTTTGGCTAGACTGGTATGGTGTTCTCTATATAGGGTTACACTCTTTCCGGTGATTTTCTTTTTATTTCACCTTTTGGGCGAAAACAAAATATAAAGAGAGAGGAAAGAGCGAGAGAAAGAAACGAAAAATCGCCGGTCTCGGAAACGCGGTTACAAGAAACAGAATCCCACCTGCTATGTTTCAGCCATCCTCCTACAATCTTCCTATTTTTCGTGTGTGCCAGGAGTTTGTAAAAACTACTTTTTTCCTACGTAGTTTAACATCGTGTATTAATCCGCCACTGTTTATAAAATGAGACTTGAAGGAAGGTTATGGAGTCTATAGAGAAGACAGGAAGCGCGAGTCTCGAAAAAAAAAAGAAACCTCTTCGGCTATATATAGTTAGTCTGTTTGGGATTTCAATGCGTTCAAAGCTTCAAACTTATAATAGTCACTCTTTTTCCTAAAACCATTCGATATCACTGAGCTAAGAGAGAATGGACTCTTTGTTTAAACTTTCTGAAATATCAATTTGATTCAGACTTATGGAGTCATGATTTCATTGCAGTTTTCCGCGCTTATAGACTATATCCTTATCTCCGTGCTGAGTTCTCTAAAGGATGGTTTAAATTTCAGACTGGGCGATGTTATAGTCTGAACGAATTTAGAACAGTAATTTTGTTACAAAAGTAAACAAGAGCTCTAGGCATGGAGCCAATAATATCATATTTGGAGTATTTGGTTCATTGTAAACGGGCTTTTTCTCGTTAAAAGACATTTAAACGACTTAATTATAAGTTAGCTAACTAATTACGATGAAAAAAACAGGTCAGAATTAATCAAAGACTCCAAATAATATATTCTTGGCTCCCTATGGACATTTAGCATGGCGAATCTGGATTTTAAATATTTTATTTTGACAAAACTTACAAACGGATTGGTCTCCACTCGCTTTAATGGAAATAGGACCCCGAAATGAACCAAAATCCGCCAAAAAAAGTTCCAGATTCGAAACTTTATTTTTCAGCATTTTCGAAAAACCGAAAAAAGAGAAAATGAAGTTTTGAGATTTTCGCGGATTTCCAAAAAGTCAAAAATAAAGTTTCGAATCTGGAACTTTTTTTGGTGGATTTCGGTTGCTTTTGGGGTGCTATTTCCATTAAAGCGAGTTGAGACCAATCCGTTAATCAGTTTTGTCAAAATAAAATATTTAAAATTCAGTTTCGCCATGCTAAACGTCCATAGGGAGCCAAAAATGTATTATTTGGAGTATTTGATTAATTCTGACCTGTTTTTTCTTCGTAATTAGTTACGTAATTTATAATTATATCCTTTAAATGTCTTTTAACGAGAAAAAACCCGTTCAAAATGGACCAAACACAACAAATAATATATTATTGGCTCCCTATGGACGTTTAGCATGGCGAATTCGGATTTTAAATATTTTATTTTGACAAAACTTATTAACGGATTGGTCTCAACTCGCTTTAATGGAAATAGGACCCCAAAAGCAACCGAAATCCACCAAAAAAAGTTCCAGATTCGAAACTTTATTTTTGACTTTTTGGAAATCCGCGAAAATCTCAAAACTTCATTTTCTCTTTTTTCGGTTTTTCGAAAATGCTGAAAAATAAAGTTTCGAATCTGGAACTTTTTTTGGCGGATTTTGGTTCATTTAGGGGTCCTATTTCCATTAAAACAAGTTTGTCAAAATAAAATATTTAAAATCCAGATTCCCCATTATAAAAACCCATAGGACGCGGATAATGTATTATTTTGAGTATCTAATTCATTCTGACCGGGTTTTTTCCTAGTATTTAGTAACGCAAATTATAATTACGTCGTTTAAGTGTCTTTTAACGAGAAAAAACCCTTTTAAAATCAACCAAATAATTCAAATAAAACATTTATTGTTGTTCCTATGGAGATTAACATGGCGAAATCTGATTTTAAATATTTTATTTTGACAAAACTAATGAACTGATCGGTCTCAACTCGCTTTAATGGAAATAGGACCCCAAAATCAACCGAAATCCATCAAAAAAAGTTCCAGATTCGAAACTTTATTTTTGGCCATTTTTGAAAAAACGAAAAAGCGAAAAAAAGGAAGAATGAAATTTTGTGATTTTCGCCGAGTTCGAAAATGTCAAAAATAAAGTTTCGAATCCGGAACTTTTTTTGATGGATTTCGGTTGGTTTTGAGGTCCTATTTCCATTAAAGCGAGTTGAGACCGATCAGTTCATTAGTTTTGTAAAAATAAAATATTTAAAATCCAGATTCCCCATTATAAAAACCCATAGGACGCGGATAATGTATTATTTTGAGTATCTAATTCATTCTGACCGGGTTTTTTTTCCTAGTAATTAGTAACGCAAATTATAATTACGTCGTTTAAGTGTCTTTTAACGAGAAAAAACATTTTTAAAATCAACCAAATAATTCAAATAAAACATTTATTGTTGGCCCTATGGAGATTAACATGGCGAAATCTGATTTTAAATATTTTATTTTGACAAAACTAATGAACTGATCGGTCTCAACTCGCTTTAATGAAAATAGGACCCCAAAATACACCGAAATCCATCAAAAAAAGTTCCAGATTAGAAACTTTATTTTTGGCCATTTTCGAAAAAACGAAAAAGCGAAAAAAAGGAAGAATGAAATTTTGTGATTTTCGCCGAGTTCGAAAATGTCAAAAATAAAGTTTCGAATCTGAAACTTTTTTGCTAGTTTTATGTTGCTTTTGGGGTCCTATTTCCATTAAAGCGAGTTGAGACCGATCAGATCATTAGTTTTGTCAAAATAAAATATTTAAAATCCAGATTCCCCATTATAAAAACCCATAGGGCGCGGATAATGTATTATTTTGAGTATCTAATTCATTCTGACCGGGTTTTTTCCTAGTAATTAGTAACGCAAATTATAATTACGTCGTTTAAGTGTATTTTAACGAGAAAAAAACCCTTTTAAAATCAACCAAATAATTCAAATAAAACATTTATTGTTGGCCCTATGGAGATTAACATGGAGAAATCTGATTTTAAATATTTTATTTTGACAAAACTAATGAACTGATCGGTCTCAACTCGCTTTAATGGAAATAGGACCCCAAAATCAACCGAAATCCATCAAAAAAAGTTCCAGATTCGAAACTTTATTTTTGGCCATTTTTGAAAAAACGAAAAAGCGAAAAAAAGGAAGAATGAAATTTTGTGATTTTCGCCGAGTTCGAAAATGTCAAAAATAAAGTTTCGAATCCGGAACTTTTTTTGATGGATTTCGGTTGGTTTTGAGGTCCTATTTCCATTAAAGCGAGTTGAGACCGATCAGTTCATTAGTTTTATCAAAATAAAATATTTAAAATCCAGATTCCCCATTATAAAAACCCATAGGGCGCGGGTAATGTATTATTTTGAGTATCTAATTCATTCTGACCGGGTTTTTTTCCTAGTAATTAGTTACGCAAATTATAATTACGTCGTTTAAGTGTCTTTTAACGAGAAAAAACCCGGTTAAAATCAACCAAATAATTCAAATAAAACATTAATTGTAGCCCTATGGAGATTAACATGGCGAAATCTGATTTTAAATATTTTATTTTGACAAAACTAATGAACTGATCGGTCTCAACTCGCTTTAATGGAAATAGGACCCCAAAATCAACCAAAATCCATCAAAAAAAGTTCCAGATTCGAAACTTTATTTTTGGCCATTTTTGAAAAAACGAAAAAGCGAAAAAAAGGAAGAATGAAATTTTGTGATTTTCGCCGAGTTCGAAAATGTCAAAAATAAAGTTTCGAATCCGGAACTTTTTTTGATGGATTTCGGTTGGTTTTGAGGTCCTATTTCCATTAAAGCGAGTTGAGACCGATCAGTTCATTAGTTTTGTCAAAATAAAATATTTAAAATCCAGAATCCCCATTATAAAAACCCATAGGGCGCGGGTAATGTATTATTTTGAGTATCTAATTCATTCTGACCGGTTTTTTTTCCTAGTAATTAGTTACGCAAATTATAATTACGTCGTTTAAGTGTCTTTTAACGAGAAAAAACCCGGTTAAAATCAACCAAATAATTCAAATAAAACATTAATTATTGGCCCTATGGAGATTAGCATGGCGAAATCTGATTTTAAATATTTAATTTTGACAACACTAATGAACTGATCAGTCTCAACTCGCTTTAATGGAAATAGGACCCCAAAATCAACCGAAATCCATCAAAAAAAAGTTCCAGATTCGAAACTTTATTTTTGGCCATTTTCGAAAAAACGAAAAAGCGAAAAAAAGGAAGAATGAAATTCTGTGATTTTCGCCGAGTTCGAAAATGTCAAAAATAAAGTTTCGAATCCGGAACTTTTTTTGATGGATTTCGGTTGGTTTTGAGGTCCTATTTCCATTAAAGCGAGTTGAGACCGATCAGTTCATTAGTTTTATCAAAATAAAATATTTAAAATCCAGATTCCCCATTATAAAAACCCATAGGGCGCGGGTAATGTATTATTTTGAGTATCTAATTCATTCTGACCGGGTTTTTTTCCTAGTAATTAGTTACGCAAATTATAATTACGTCGTTTAAGTGTCTTTTAACGAGAAAAAACCCGGTTAAAATCAACCAAATAATTCAAATAAAACATTAATTGTAGCCCTATGGAGATTAACATGGCGAAATCTGATTTTAAATTTTTTATTTTGACAAAACTAATGAACTGATCGGTCTCAACTCGCTTTAATGGAAATAGGACCCCAAAATCAACCAAAATCCATCAAAAAAAGTTCCAGATTCGAAACTTTATTTTTGGCCATTTTTGAAAAAACGAAAAAGCGAAAAAAAGGAAGAATGAAATTTTGTGATTTTCGCCGAGTTCGAAAATGTCAAAAATAAAGTTTCGAATCCGGAACTTTTTTTGATGGATTTCGGTTGGTTTTGAGGTCCTATTTCCATTAAAGCGAGTTGAGACCGATCAGTTCATTAGTTTTGTCAAAATAAAATATTTAAAATCCAGAATCCCCATTATAAAAACCCATAGGGCGCGGGTAATGTATTATTTTGAGTATCTAATTCATTCTGACCGGTTTTTTTTCCTAGTAATTAGTTACGCAAATTATAATTACGTCGTTTAAGTGTCTTTTAACGAGAAAAAACCCGGTTAAAATCAACCAAATAATTCAAATAAAACATTAATTATTGGCCCTATGGAGATTAGCATGGCGAAATCTGATTTTAAATATTTAATTTTGACAACACTAATGAACTGATCAGTCTCAACTCGCTTTAATGGAAATAGGACCCCAAAATCAACCGAAATCCATCAAAAAAAAGTTCCAGATTCGAAACTTTATTTTTGGCCATTTTCGAAAAAACGAAAAAGCGAAAAAAAGGAAGAATGAAATTCTGTGATTTTCGCCGAGTTCGAAAATGTCAAAAATAAAGTTTCGAATCCGGAACTTTTTTTGATGGATTTCGGTTGGTTTTGAGGTCCTATTTCCATTAAAGCGAGTTGAGACCGATCAGTTCATTAGTTTTATCAAAATAAAATATTTAAAATCCAGATTCCCCATTATAAAAACCCATAGGGCGCGGGTAATGTATTATTTTGAGTATCTAATTCATTCTGACCGGGTTTTTTTCCTAGTAATTAGTTACGCAAATTATAATTACGTCGTTTAAGTGTCTTTTAACGAGAAAAAACCCGGTTAAAATCAACCAAATAATTCAAATAAAACATTAATTGTAGCCCTATGGAGATTAACATGGCGAAATCTGATTTTAAATATTTTATTTTGACAAAACTAATGAACTGATCGGTCTCAACTCGCTTTAATGGAAATAGGACCCCAAAATCAACCAAAATCCATCAAAAAAAGTTCCAGATTCGAAACTTTATTTTTGGCCATTTTTGAAAAAACGAAAAAGCGAAAAAAAGGAAGAATGAAATTTTGTGATTTTCGCCGAGTTCGAAAATGTCAAAAATAAAGTTTCGAATCCGGAACTTTTTTTGATGGATTTCGGTTGGTTTTGAGGTCCTATTTCCATTAAAGCGAGTTGAGACCGATCAGTTCATTAGTTTTGTCAAAATAAAATATTTAAAATCCAGAATCCCCATTATAAAAACCCATAGGGCGCGGGTAATGTATTATTTTGAGTATCTAATTCATTCTGACCGGTTTTTTTTCCTAGTAATTAGTTACGCAAATTATAATTACGTCGTTTAAGTGTCTTTTAACGAGAAAAAACCCGGTTAAAATCAACCAAATAATTCAAATAAAACATTAATTATTGGCCCTATGGAGATTAGCATGGCGAAATCTGATTTTAAATATTTAATTTTGACAACTCTAATGAACTGATCAGTCTCAACTCGCTTTAATGGAAATAGGACCCCAAAATCAACCGAAATCCATCAAAAAAAAGTTCCAGATTCGAAACTTTATTTTTGGCCATTTTCGAAAAAACGAAAAAGCGAAAAAAAGGAAGAATGAAATTCTGTGATTTTCGCCGAGTTCGAAAATGTCAAAAATTAAGTTTCGAATCTGAAACTTTTTTTGCTAGTTTTATGTTGCTTTTGGGGTCCTATTTCCATTAAAGCGAGTTGAGACCAATCCGTTAATAAGTTTTGTCAAAATAAAATATTTAAAATCCAGATTTGCAATGCTAAATACCCATAGAGCGCGAATAATGTATTATTTGTACTGTTTGGTTCATTGTAAACGGCTAATTACCCTATTAAATAGGTTGGTTTATTAGTCTCTTATTTAGTCTATATATTCTAAGAACATTGAAAAATAAAATATAAGAAAAATACTACGTGATATATTTTTAAATAAATTATTATTAATTTTTTTATTAAATTTGGAAATTACAACTTTAAATTTATTAATATATTAAATTATCTATAGTATTTAAAATCTGAACACCCATAAATAAATAGTGAAATAAATTTTCCAAGGCGAAAATATCCGATTTTATTTGAGAAAACTAAATCACAAAAATTTAATGGCTTAGATGGGACCCTACTCGCCATCTAGCGGCACTGTACGAAAACAGAAATTGACGGTTAAGCCTAAACGCGCGGGAACGACTGTTGGTGTAATGTGTATTGGTATTTGCCGTCTTCAAAACGGATGAAACAATTAAAGTTTTCGTGATTTTAAGTATTTCAAGTTAAATTTAAATGTTTTTAAGTTTAATTTAACGTAAACAATAGTCGTGATTCACTTATTTTAACTCAAAACGAGCGAATTCTAAGTGCGTATGATGTGGGGGACGGGTCACTCAAGTGGTGTTAATTTAAATGTTTAGAAAGTGTCGTGCTTGGATATAATTTTGCAATAATAACAATTACGATCGAATCTGTCAAGAATCGGATTGAAATCGTGAATAATTACGTCTCATGACTAGCTACGATAAGGTAAGATATCTTTCAAAATTGTTTCATCTTTTAGCCGGTTTAATCATATTTAAACGTGGTTTATTGAACTGAGAAAGCTATTCAAACCTCGGTTAAATCTAATTAATTAACCAGCCAATTACCTTCTTAACCTGCAACAAGAATAGGGATTTTAAAATAATTTTTGAAAAGCTTGGTTTATTAGTCTATATCCTCTCCTAGAAACATTGAAAATTAAAATATCAGAAAAATTCTTATAATTTTTAAAATAATTTAATATTATTATTATATTTTAATTGGGAACTTGCAAATTTTTCATTTATTAATATTTAAAATATCCATCTTTTTAAATCCTAACACACATAATACCGTAATTCATTTCAGTCGAAATAAATTTTCCATATTGGTAGGCATACAGTAGTCAAGTCGAAAATATTACATTTTTTTGGGAAAGGTAAATCACAAATATTTGTGGCATAAAGTGCCCAGACCCGCCATCTGGCGGTAGAATACGAAAACAGAAATTGACGGACGGTTTTGTTGAGCCTAAACGCGCGGGAATGACTCTTTGTGTAAAGTGCGTTACTATTTGTTGACTTTAAAACGGATGAAATATTTAAAGTTTGCGGGTTTTTAAGTATTTTAAGTTAAATTTAAATGTTTTTAAGTTTATTTTAATGTACAAAATGCTCGTGATTCGCTTATATTAACCCAAAACAAGAGAATTCAAAGTGAGTGTGGTGAGGCCGACGGGTTCACTGGTCGAGTCAATTAGAAATCGGTTTCTATTTGTATTGGCCCCTGTGGTGTTAAATTAAGTGTCTGAAACGTTTCGTGGCTGTATATAATTTTGCAATAAGAACAATTAGGACTGTATTTGTCAAGAATCGGATTGAAATCGTGCCGTGATTATGTGCTAGCTACCGTATAAGGTAAGATCTCTAAAACCTTACAAAATTGTTTATTTTGGCCGTGTCTATTTTGGCCCTATTTAAGGGCGAAATTAGCCCAACACTATTTTGGTCCGATAATCGGGCCTAAATAGCCGTCTTCCAAAGCGGCGCTATTTAGGCCCTATTATCTTGCGAAAATAGCGGACACTCGTTTCCCAGCTATTTACGCCTGATTTTGGGGCGTTATCTAACCTAACCTAACCCAAACCCAAAATAGTAATAAGCTATTTTCTTTCCCAAAACGGGCGTAATTAGTGTGGTCCGGGCGGCCGGCTGTAAATTGGCCCGAAAATTCCAACGCCCGAAAATCGGGCATAAAAAGCTTGGAAACGAGTGTCCGCTATTTTAGCCCCATAATCCGGCCTAAATAACGCCGCTTTGGAAGACAGCTATTTAGGCCCGATTATCGGGTACATTCCTTTACGCGCCGATCTCTTAAGAGATGTCAGTATTGTAGCTCTCATTCTGATCTCATTCTGATTGGCTACGCTATGACGAGAGAGAGAGACAAACTTGGCGATCGATAATTCCTCCCCTCGACGCGTTTTCCATAGCAACGGATAGTTACGAGAGCGAGAGATAGAGTGAGGAGCAGGCGCGCTAGCTATTGCGATAATTCATCATTAAGATTTGTACCCCGAATGGCGTAGCCCCTAGAAATTGGTTTATGAGTATGAAAATTTCGAAGTCGTCAATTAAATCTCAAAAATCTGGCAAATCTGCATAAGATTTTACGGATTTCAGTCTAATTTTTAAAGTTAAGATGCCACAATATTAATTTTTTAATTGATCAATGATATATACAATCCTTTTTAGTAGAAAACAGACTGAACATTTTAAATATATTAATTTAATTAATTAATTTATATAAACTATCAGTCTCACTAAATAAAATAATCTATCTATATTAGTTGTTTGATAGATATGGAAACGTAGCTTTGTTGGGCTGAAAATTTAAAAGGCCAGACAGAATATATTCATTTTGCCAGCCCAAATATTTAAACATGACATCACTTTTAATTAGCCATAATTTCCAATTTTTTTATGCCAGCCACTCATAAAATAGTAGGGTTTTGACTATAGACACCTGTTTTTCGTTTATTCTTTGAAATTTTGAATCTAGAAGGGGAGAAAAATCCTTAATTAAAAGCCTACGCTCGTTATTAAATCGTTATATTTTATTTTACATACTAGATTAAAAATAAACGGAGAAGGGGATGGTTTATTCTATATCTTTATCCAAAACTGAAAAAAAGATAAAGAGGGTTTACGAAAAAAATCAAGCTCCATTAACAATATAAAAGGGAAAAGAAGGGGTACAAAAAAAAAAAAAAAAAAAAAATGAGGCCGAAGTATTATCAGAAATCGTTTTCGGTTCGCTCAATTAGTAACTTTTCGGCTCTCAACCGCTAACTAGTAACTCGTTGTCTGTCCGTCTGTGGAATTTACATACAAGTAGTTAGAAGATTTAATGAAGATTGATATACCAAACCGTTTATTGTGTTGATAAGTCGTAATTGCGAATGGATCAAATTAGACTGTGATTTTCCCTTAAAGGGATAATGAAACTTAAAAAAAAATAAAAAAAATTATCGATTCCTTATCGTTTAAATAGACCTGATCCATCAGTAAAACAACTTAAAAACAAATGTTAAACTATAAATTAATTTAAAACTTACCCGGAAAATAGGCTTAGCTGGATTCATGGAGATCACCTGAACTCTTCATATAAAGACTAGCGACCAATGACATTGATCGATGGCTCTTATATGAGGAATGCAGGATCTCCGTGATCAATGTCATTGGTTGCTGGTCCTTATACGAGGAATTCTGGATATCAGCATGAATCCAGCTAAGCCTATATATTTATATCTAGTTTAATATTAGTTTGTAATTTTTACTAGGCCTATTTAAACGATAAGGAATCATTAAAAATCACTTGTTTTTAGTTTTCATTCTCCCTTTAATATAATTTGTATCAATGAAAACGTTAAATTGAACTAATCCTGTAAAGAGCAAAGTTGAATGACAATATCCTTATGGCTAAGAAAACGTTTGGGGATAACTTGTTTACTCAAATATTGGCTTAGAAACAAAATGTGGATTAAAATATGTAACGCTCGAGTTATTTTTTACCCGGCGTTCTTTTTCTCGTTCGTGGCTCTGGTCCGAAAAAAAAAAGAGAATCCCTGGCTTTAATTATGTCATTGGAAAAACCGGAGGAAAACCGGTGTAGGGGGAAGCGAAATAATTAATTGACGAGGAGGGAAGGGAAGAGTTAAAATCCGTAGAAAAGCGTCCCACCCCTTCGTTGAACCTTAGTTGGGATTTAAGCCCCGTAAGAAAGGATAGAAAGAAATGGCGAGCCCATTTAAAAAAAAATATACATATTCTAAGAAAGGAGAACGCGGAGAAAACGAGCGATTTAAAAAAAAATAAGGGGTGGAGTGTCAAGGGAAAGAACCGAGCTGCGGCGTTGTAGGGTAGAAAAGGAGGCAGGAACCATTTTCCACAGCGTTGCTATATATCATCTTAAGCATCCAATCCACCAATGTAAATGAGAATCACTTTAAAGTTGGACGGAAAAGATTAATCAAGTTTTTGCTTTCTAAGCTTTGTCCCAAATTTTTTTTTACCGCTATAGCTGGTGCTGGAAATATATTTCGCCTTATGTCCAGCGTACGGTATCTGTAGCGTTAAATTGAGCTCTTATATATGGGTCGATTCCACGCTATAGGTAATAGCGGTGCTTCAGTTAAGGTCCTATATGTTATTTTTTCAATAGAGATATCGTGTTTTAAAGGGACTGTAAATCTCCGTAAATGACATTGATGTCACACCTCCGACGAGTTTCGCGCCAAAACTCGCCATCAAAGTATCTTACATTTGCGTGAAATCAATGATTGATATTTTCTGCTTTAATTACAAAGCTATGACGTATTTTGGTGTGTTTATAACGTAGTAGGCGTGGTTTATAATGCACAAAAATGATAAAATTTTAAAAATGATTAATAATACGGTCAAATTTATATTTGTAGCGCTTCTTTTCCTATAACCAAATAGGTTAAAGGTTACTTTTACTGACAAAAGTTTTGGATTAACCTGCCTTATGAACTTGTCGGTTCTGACTTTGAGATTTAACACTTTTCTACCGCCTTCTTGGTTACTTATTACTAAAAATATCGAGGCAAAACTGAATCTAATTAACGCCAATATCTCCGTATAGGTCATAGGTTATAACCATATAACGGGGAAGAGGTATCTTCTTATTATATCTGTTTCCGAAACTATATCCCAAATTAAGAGGGAAAACTGCGAAATTTGGACCTCTATATCCGTATTTACGGAAATGGGAAATGTTTTAATTTCATGCTTAAAGAGCTCTCGAATCTCCCTAGAGGATTCCCGCTAATTTTAAGGAGGATAATTCCCTTTTGGTCCGACGGGATCAAAAGGTCAATAAAGCGCAATCGTAAGGGGCCAAGATGATGACGCGACCCTGGATAGCGTTACCGAAAAGATCGAGAGATGCCGGGGCACAAGGATGAATTCCTCTCCTCATGGTATGTTCCTTCTCAAAAGGACCGTCTTTCCAGTACCTCAAAAGCCGCTCTATCTCCAACCAGTCGATCCCCCCAGGGTCCGGGTACGCTATAGAATCTATAGTGTCGGTCTTATCATCTATCTTGGCTATATAAAAGTCGTTGGTGCCGCCGTATGGGGGAAAACCCGAAGGCCAGGGGCGCTGGTAAGGTGCTATTCGCCAGGAGACCGAACAGTCTCAGATCTCAGTACGTTTGAAGTTATTCTTCCATATAATATTTAATCAGAAGTACATTATGGAACCTAGAAACTAGCCAAAAGAGTTTTCTGACGCGACTCCTATAAGGCTATGAGATGTAGTTAGAATTTATATTTACTTTGTCTAAAAACCCATGATACGGGCTCATCTCTCAACATGGGGAAGTTTAGTGCGTGGAAAAAATTATCAAAACTAGGGCAGTGTGCGTATGATTTCTGAATTCGAAAATTATTCATTTCTGGTTTGACACGGAATTTAGTAGATCTTCACTTTCGTACGCTCTGAAATATCAGACTGGTCTTTACTTAGCAACCTTACGCGTTTCCGGGTATAGATATGTTATAGGGTTATGCGGAGAAGCCGCCACCGCGGTACAACATCTCTCTATCTATCTCTCTCTCATTCGGCAAGCGGGAAAAGTCTCAGATTTTCGCACGCTATATTTCGCTTTCCATCCTTTGGTTCGCCCGTAAATAGCCTTTTCTCCTGGATGGTCGAGGTTGGCGTTCCCAAGGATCCCCAGGCTTAAGACGCTTTACGGTCGCGTGATATCGATTCCTTTTTTTTGGCTTTTTTTTTTCGCCTTTGACTGTTCTCTAGACGTAGCGAGACACGCTCGCGTCGCTATGATGCTTATCTCTTTTGGTTATTTCCGCGAGCTAGCGTTTTGAACAAAAAGCTACTTCGGCTTCTTAGCTAAATGCTGGACGCTAGCTTAAAGTTGTGACATATAATTCCTTTATAAGAGATTCCGCGACAATTGAAAGCGAAAAAGTAGTATCTTCAATCCCTTAAGTTCCGTGTTAAATTGCCCTTGTCGGTGACAATTAGTGAAAAAACTTTGATTAAAGTTTTCACTAGGGAATTATTTTTAAAACTTTTGAAATAAATTCTGTATCATTCAAGGTTCCCAGTGATCATATAGTTCCTGGGATATCATAGTTTTTATTAAATTTATCCTGTTTTTGTACTAGTTTTAGTGTTTTTGGGTTATTTACCTTATAGATAGCGACAGTTCTCCAGCTTCATAAATTAGTTCTTGGAGTTATATCTTACATCCTAAATTATAGGTCAAATACATCAAAATGAGTTACTTAGATTTGTCATTTAGCAGCCATTTCCCATTTACCACCACGCTTTCCTCTCTCAATCCAGTTATATAACTCATGTAGGAGGTTAAAGCTGAATGCACACGTAGTGGCCGAGCCACGATACATGGAGCAATCACTACTGGAGATTTAGATGTCCATTTTGTTCAAGATTGCTGTTTGAGAGCCTTAATCTTCTATAGTTATTGCTTCTTGTTCCGCGCCGCGCCTGCTACGTGTGTTTTCAGCTTTCCGTCTGTTTTATTACATAATAATATATACACGCCTTCCTTCGTAACAGACGAATTCCGTTTGACATTAAACATATTAGTCTCTTACATGTGGCTAGAAATTCGTCTATGGTTCTCGTTCGACAAACTTGGAGTATATTTGCTTACATTTACCAAACGAATTTAATATATTTGAATTTACCTTAAGAGGATACAAAGCGAGGAATCAAATCGAGTTTGAAAGCTTTATTTGAAGTATATCTTCAAGACGCGGTCTCGGGAAACCTCTCACTAAACGAATATTGACATGGACTAGTTTGAGGAGTACCGACGCGAGCTTGAAGCCTGTGACGAAATCAAAACGTCACAGGGATAAAACTAACTTTAACTCATAATTTAAATGTTTATTTACGCAAATAACTGACGATTACGACTTTCCGTGATTTTTCTCTCCTCTGACTCCAAAGAGGCAATAAATATCAAAGACAGAGAGAAAGGAAAGTGGGTGATGATATCACTACGTTTTTATCTTTCTCCCTGAACTCTTAATTTCGAACCAAAGGCAAGGATGTAAAAGGAAAGACGAGTAATGATGTCACTAATCGCTTTTCTTTTATATATAATGCCTCCATTTAAAGGGAAGACGAATAGGAAAATTTAATAGTTTTTAAACGATTCAATTACTTGATAATAAAATTGCTTTGACTGTACTGCATGGTTATGTTAAGATATTTAGCATTGCCAAAAAGGTAATCGCGTTGTCAGTGTTCAGGTTTTACTGAAGTGGTTAGCCCTTTGACTCTGTACCTGAAGGCTTTACGTGTAAAAAGGTTTTACGAACCACTTTCGAAAGAGTCGTCGTAAAATGGCATATTTTTAATATAAGGTCCGTTCATTAACTGGTTTAGAATCAATGGAGTTAATGTCAAGTCCTCTAAGAAAGAGGGATATAGCGTCGTAAAATGTATCACTTCGTTACTTCCACTGTCATTGCATCTAAATCAATAGACGGAAATATATAGTAAGATACGAACAAGGTTAAAACGAATGTGTCATTGATTTTTATCCTTTTCCGAGAGAGATATTTGGAACGTCCGACGATAAGTGTCAGTTCGTTCCCTTATCGCGATGGGAGAACTTGGTGGGGAAGATGTTTGCCTCTTCCTCGTTCGTATTAAAAGGGGCTTTAGCTTACGAGGAAAGAACTCAGCTAGAAAAAACTTTCGGATCAACCTAGTTCTTATTCATTATCGAAATTCGAGCGAGGTCACCTAGATTTCCCCCAATTGGGACATCCATAACATTGCTACATCACTAATTATAACCTTCAGTAAATACACTGTTAAAAATAACTTATTGCCTTTTTTCCTGTAATTTAACCAGTAAATTCCTGTAGAAAGTTTTCAAGTTAAACAAACAGAAAATTTCGAAATCAGGTTAAACAAGAGGCTTAAAATAGATCAATCCGTGTATAACTGATCTTTCATCACAGTTCTTAGTATTTTGACTTGATCCTAAGACAATTAGTAAAATTATTCTACCAAAATCAAAATATGCAAAGTTTATTTTGCATGCTAACGTGACTCGTTCAACATTGTTTGTGGCTCTGTAATTACAGTTAAAATTGAAACCGGATGTCCCGGCGGCTTGGTTAGTTATTATGCCCCGCTCAAATAGATTGATATCGGAATCGTATACGAACCACAAGTATCTATAGTCGAATCTCGTACAGCTCTAAATTAGCCGAGTTCTTAGAATTTGTTAAGATTATTAATAAGCCTCGCTCACACAACATAAACTAAAGACAGACCTGGATTAAGCGGAGCCTGGGACTTCGACAAGTTTCTAAATTAAGATCCAATTTCTCTGAAAAAAACAAATTGCGACCCATAAAAATAATAAAATGAGCCTCCCAGGGTCCCAAAACATGTGATTTTTGGGGCTACTTAAATTTGGGGAGCATGTTTATTGGCTCACCATTTCCTCCCCCTCTAATCCGAGCTTGTGAAGGTTAGAATGATTTAGAGTCTCTTCCTAAGAAATTCCCTCGAAAGGTAGATTTCAACATTGGAAAGAACTTGAAAACTTTCGGTCTCTAAAAAACTAGTGCGAACGTAACTTAAATTTAGATCCAAGAACACGATTAAATTAATCGGTAGCACCCGTATAACTAAGGATTCGCCCGTTTCCGCTCAAACTATAAATTATTTACTTGGCCCAACGCCTGATTCACCCCGAAATTAAGCGTAGCCTTTCCAAAATTTTGTAGTTAAACCTAATTCTGGGTTTGCTCGCGTGTCTCAAGCTGGGCGGTTTCGAGCGCGGTTCGATTCGTTGTTTTGATAAGTTCGCCATCTCTGGCCATTTGATTAAAACTTCAAAAAGTAATATGAGCAAAGGGAGTTCGTAACGAGGAGAACCAAAATCGCCGAACGAGAGCGGGAGAGAGAGAGCGAGAGCGAGCGAGTGGCTAACGATTCTAATTTGATTAAGTATCATCAAAGATTTGGGGGTTGGCAAACGAGAGGATGGGAATGGTAGGGAATGGAGAGATGGAGGGAAGCTGCCCCAAAAATGTAATCTTTCGGGCTCATTAATTTCATCCCTTAACCCTCTTTCTCTCTCTCTCGCTCTCTCTAATTCTCATTTTCGCGCTACTCGCAAATCCACTCCGCGTTCTCGTTACACACCCCCTTCGTTCATTTTCCGTCCTAAACTAGCGGTAATAAATAATATCGAAAAACAAATAAATTTCACTCCGCTAATACTTTGCCGGTTTTGGCTATCAATCTGGGCCAATATACAATATCTTGATTCGATAATATCGAAGAGAAAAAGCAAATACAATAATGGTTTTTATTTCTTTTGACACCAAAATGCAAAAAATATCGGATAACTTTAGGCTTGATTCGACGCGCGTAAAATAAAAGAAGTTTCCACATGTACTTTATTGGTTTAACTTAATTACACCTGTAAATTTAGTTAAACCTTGATACAATGAACCATAATCCAAGGGAATTATGTTTGTACGCTAACATTGAACTTGGAATATATTTACCGGCGTATTTACCCCTTTAGAGAAATAATTTTTGTTCCTAAAAACTAAATTATAATATAATTGCTTATATGCTCTATGGCTCCAATTAGATCTCTCGAGCCAGTATTCTAAATGGAGCCGCCAATTAAAGAATAGTTGCGCGCTGATCAGACAGCAGCTGCAGTTATAAGGCTAATTTAAAAGTTAATCATGAAGAAATAAAATCAAATGACGCGTGGTTGAAGTTGATAATCTTGGTGCTCATGTACTGAGAATCAAAATGTATATCTTGGAAGAAAATATAGTCCCAATTCAATGTCTGTATTTCAACTTTGCAGGATTAAAGATTTAGTGGAGTTGGGGATTGCTTTTTCGTAGAATTTTCTTTCGAAAACATTTTTTCAATTACCTTCTCGATGTTGAATGACTGGATAGAATAGTAGCTTTCTTTAGGCGTTCATTCGTGTGTAAGACAGGGAAGAAGAAAACCCAGTAAGGATGCCATTAGTTTTACCTATTTCTTTCTGTTGGCTTTCATATCTATATCTGTTGATTGCTTTCGAGAAATATGGTATAGAAAGGTCAACGACCATAAACGAATACAAGATGATACGAGTATAACCAAGAATTCATTCAGGTTCCATAAGAATATGGGAGGGCCGCGATTCAATAACCATCCTCCCAAACTTTGTAGCAAAAGTTCGTCCGCTTCGAATCGATTTTCAAGTAAATCGCTCCTGACATCTATTATTAACCCGCGCCACTAACGACCTTGACATAATATTTTGGGTAATAAAAATGGAGCCGACCGAAAAAAGATCTAAGCGTATAAATGTTGCGAAAATTGCGGACGAACTTTTGTTGCAAAGTTTGGGAGGATGGTACCAGAGGCTAAAGCTATGCTCCCATATTCTTATGGAACCTGAATGGATTCTTGGTATTACTTATTTTTCCGAGATATTTAACTTGGCCCGCTGAAGTTTATTAAAAAAACGTCGGATAGAGATGGAAGGGGTAGGTTTACGTATTAAGCTCGGATTTTCGAGGGTTTAGTATAGCGTATATCGCGGCGTTGTTGTTAAGTAAAAATGTCGCGTAATCGGGTTGAAGGTTGGAAGGCTTAAGCCCTGGATTTTGGGGTATAGACCATTAGATTCGATATAAAGCGAGGCACTAGCGCGACGGGGGATTGAAAAGTAGATCGTACGCCAGCCATCCTCGGTGTACGGGCGATGTAGGGATTTCTAATGACGAAGAGTACCAGGCCCTGTTTATATATACGTATAGTATATATTACGAACGCAATTTTGAAGGCTGGAAACTGGCTCGAACTCATTACGACTCCATTTATCCGGGGGCTTCTATAATACGCCTATATATACGAACTTTGGTAATGGCAGTTAAGTCCCGTACGCTTTTTAATAGGAAACTTTATTAGACTCTGGCATTATCACGCCACCCTTTATAGGATAAGAGTTTAACAAGCGGCTGCTGGTTGCCTGTTTGGACGACCGGCGCCCGATATTAAAGAGTTAGAGGCTTCTGGCTTTTTGACACTATAAGTTTATTATTAAATATATTTTTAAAGTCTCGTTCGCGCTTAAAATAAATTCCTTACCGATTTTGAATGTGACAATTTTTAAATTTGTTCATTGCTAATATATACCGGTATACGTAAATAAGTTGATTTTTTGGGAACTTGTTGAGGAGTTCAAATAATCGTGTGTTTCTTTTCCCGCTTGAGATTATGTCTAGACCTTTGTTAATAATCATGGCTTTATGGAATACCATACTTTTAGAAGCTAATTCAATTATTGCCCGACTAATTAACAAAGATTTGGTTTTATTTTACTTTGGTGGTAATTCAAGAACAGATACAATATTTTTCGAAGTCTTGTTAAAAAGTTATAAATTTAAAACTAATTAATTGCTTGAGGAAAGACGTCGCGTTTAATTGGCTACCTCATAACACCTCCTGCTAAACATTTGCATGAACTCTTTTCTTCTAGATAGAAATATATCGATAATATTGCCTTAAGTTTGGCAGTGTAAACGCCTAGCCAATGAGAAGCGGCTGTACTTTGACACAAAATTGCTCGTAACTGTTTAGCATATTCCCGTAATAATAATACAGGGTGGAACAGATAACAAAACTCAATAGCTTCTATGGGAAAAAATTTCAATGGGATTTTATCATTGAGCGCGTGCTATCAAAATTAATTTTTCACGTCTGGCGCGTGTTTATAGCACGCGCTCAATGTTAAAATCCCATTGAAATTTTTTCCCATAGAAGCTATTGAGTTTTGTTATCTGTTCCACCCTGTATAATAACCATTTCTATATTGAAATACGTTTATATTATTTTATCCCAGATATTTTAATTTTAAAATTGCACTTGTTCACAATGCGAACTTAGTACGTACGAAAATGGTTCTTGAACTATCTCTTTAAGGAATAAGTCTGGCCGCCATTTTAATAGCCGAATTTGAGCCGGCATAATGGACCAGTCGGCCACAAACACGACCTACTATAAACCGGCTGGGTACTATAACACTAAATAGTACACACAATTCTTCCAAGGCGACGTCCCCGAGAAATTTTCTAGACCTACGAATAGAGTACACGCCCTGATTTACTACACCTAGCCGCTTAAAGCTTTTTAGTTAATGACTTTATGAGTAAAAATAGATTGAAATACTCAAACTGCTTCCTCAAAATTCGAAATTTCTTTCTTATTTTCTTACATATTTTCTTAAAATGCAATTGAAATTGTACTCGTGTTGAAGCTGTGTTAACACAAACTAAGTTCTCTAAATAATGTTTAACATCTTGTATCACTACGCCTTACCCTTTTACATATAACATTTCTTAATCAGATGTTTAAAGGGTTTCAGTATAATGAAGAAAATATTTTATTGACTAGTCGACAGTGAAATAATTGTTCATTTAGTCATAGTCAAATTTAGCAAAGTTTGTGTCTAAAAATAGATTTCCCTTTGATGACTCTCCTAATCCTATATGATTTCAAGGTCATTTTCTTTTCATATCATTCCATTTTTTTATCCTCGCTTCTTTATTCTGAATCCCTGATTTCGAGGGTGAAAGTGAAAGAAGAAAATTGGGGAAAGAGGAGCTAAAACTCTTCTTTGGCTATTGATAGAAGCGTTTGACGTTTGTGAAACTGATTCTTCGCTAACAGAAAACGGCTGTCACTCTCTCACACTCGTTTTTTCTTCTTCAATCAAAACCAGTTAGAGATCACTACAAGCGGAAGGTTAATCTTACTTATACCTCTTTCATATATAACCATAAGTGTACGGAGGACTTGTAGCTTTGTACGCGTTGAAACCATTCAGATATTTCGGAGCGTATCCTCTCAGTCTTCGCTATAACGTAAAAGGCCAATAACCATTTGGCTGCCAAAAGTCTTCTCTCTCCTTCTCTCTATCTCTCTCTTTCTCTCTCTCTCTCTCATATATATAAAGCCGGGTCCCCGTCTCCGTTATTTGACCTTTTATATCCAGCAGTGAGTCACGTGATCTCGTCATCGTAAAAGCAAACTGCATGACCCTCGCCTACCCGTCCGAGAAGACTTAAAGCCGAGAGTATATAGCGAAGACGGCGTTGGTCGTACGTCCGTCGCTACTTGTTAACCGTGCCGGCTACGAACCTCGCTTTCCAGGGGTTTTAGGACGAAATTGGATCAAGGGAGAGGGACGTAGGGGTGGAATCGGGTTTTTGGGATGGAAGAATAAAATAAGGGGCGCATACGGCTCGCGTCGAGTAGTCGACTATGCCGCTCGTTTTTGGTACCCGCGGTACAAAATAACAAGTGGTTCGAGCTTGGCCCACCACTAAGCCAATAGAGATATACAGGGGGTGGGGGGATAGAATATGGGTTTGGTTTTTCGCCGCGTATAAGAAGGGACACCAGCTGCGTCATAAAGTGGTTCAACAAAGCGTAATCCCGGGCTTCTTACAAAACCGGAAAGCTTGTTTGAGATTACCAAGGGAGAGAGATAGAGAGAGACGAGAGATCTAGCTAGAAAGAAGAAACTAAGAAGAGGTTCAAGATGGAAAGAAAGAAAAAAAAAAACCCTAAGAAAAGAAATCCATAATAGACCTTAGCTAAAGGCGCTCTTCAAGTATCTCATTTTTTCATTCTCTCCTCCATAACCACTCTTATATATCTTCTCGCGTCTCTCTTTCTTTCTCATAAAATCAAATTAAAAGTAAGTGAAGTCTGAAGAGTATCGGAGCCCCGCCCGTCTTTCCCGATTTTCATTGTTTTTTGTCGTTTTATACCGCCTCGAGACTTACATATAATAAAAAATATTAAGAACAATAGCTAAGAAAAGGAGTTTTTCGTATAAAAGAACGAGTTTCTTAGTTTTCTTCCACGAACCAAGAGTCTAAAAAGTAGGAGAGAAAAAGTGGAATGAAGAAAAAAGTAATATTCTATAGCCGCGCGCGCGGGTGGAACTTTAATATTTGCTACTTCGTCGCGTAATAAACTACTAGACGATCCGTATAGTATAAAAGATGTAGGGCGATGGGAGGACCAGATGATGGGGGAAAGAGAAACGGGAAGGAAGTTCCATAAGCGAACGAGGAGAAGGAAGAGGGAAGAGAGAGAGAGAGCGGAAAAAAGCAATATTGGAAAGGAGGGTAAGGAAGCGCCCATCAGCCGTCAAACTATTATTGCTCGTCAATGTTTTCTCTCATATAGAGCAAATAAAAAACTCGAAGAAACAAGAAGAAGCGTTTCAAAAACTTCTTTTTCTTCCTCATCCTTATTTTCTCTTCTTTTTACTTCCCCATCTTTTTCGACGACGAGATTGCGCGCGAGGGACTAAAAGAGGGTAGACAGTAAAGGGCAAGTCTTTAATTAAAATACGGCGACATGTTTTTTTGGGTAACAATATTGATTTAGCAAAAAATCTGAACAGGGCTCGCTTGTTAATGATTCTAATTATGGAAAATTTGACCTAAATTAAACGAGAAATGTTTTGTCTTTGTCACATGGTGTTTTTATAGAAATACGCGTCTTAACCTCCATCATGTCGCTATCATTTTGTTTACAAATTATTTTACATCCATATTTATAATCCAATTTTATCTTTAAACAGACTATCTCTTATAAGATTTTGGACGATTTACCCATTATATCTTCCCCTAAAAACCGTCGTCCGGCGTACCACGCGTCTCTATTTCTTCTCAGAGAAATCTTTCTCTAAGCGTCCCCCCAGTATAAGCCGAGTTTAACGCGATTTCTGAAAATGTCCGGGCCGCTTTTTCGGTAGTCATGCAGAAATAAAAAGTGGCAAAAACGTGTTACGGATTGTGTGACAAGCCAGCCAAGCGATAACTTATAGATGCTCGCGAAAATAGCAGTTTTCTCTCTCACTCTCTCTTACCTTCCCTCCAACTCGTTTGACGTATATGTTTAGGCTTTCGTCTACAAGTTTTTTCAACCCCAAATGTCGATTTCTAAGAGTAGTAAAGGGGGAATCCGGGCCTAAGTGTTTTATTCTACCCTATACATCCCATTAGAAGATGCTTTTATATATAGATTTATCCACGCTACGAATCCGAATGGACCCGAACGCGAGAGAGTGCCCCTTTTTAAGCAATACATATAGACTACCTATTCCAAGATCCTAGCTCATTCTGCTACATAACGTAAAGGTGTAGAAAATATAACCGATGAGGGGTGATTAGAGCCACGCTATAGGACGTTGGTTTTTGATATATCCGGTAAATATAGTCCGTAACACTTTAATTTCTTAGTACCTACAGAGTTAGACTACGTACGACACGTTTACTCGAAGCCCAACTTCAGAGGCGCTATCAATTCAAGTTGTTATATATCTAACGAATAGATATTTTAAAGGCTTTTTTTTTTCTGAGAAATTTTACGCTCAGTGCGTCGGGATTTCTTTTAGTTTGTAAAAAATATATTTTGGAAAATTCTTCTAATATTTGGAGCGAGATATTTATGGATGCGCCAGCCTAAACCCATTTACGATTTTCTTATTTTTTTCTTCCTTCTTATACGTATACATTTATATCCAATGAAAGTTGAAGGACGAAAATTATCGAGTCATAAATCAAGAAAACCGATTTCGTACCTATAGGGTGCTTATGAGACTTTAGACGAACTAGTGATCATGTAGAATTCGGGTTAAGTGTACTCTTAAGTAGAACAATGTCCTAATAACAATAAACCCCTATTTTATTAGATGAATAACAAAACTTGTCTTTCATAAGCGTCTACAAAATAAGTTCAAATACGGATAGGTTTTGAGTTAGCCTACTTTTTCATATCTAGAATATGTTAGCCCCTGTAGAAGTGGTTCAACTGCCGCGCGACAGTGTGATCGGCAAAGCGAATTTCCAGGGGAGGATATTCACACGAATCGATTTTTATTCTTCAAAGCAAACTTTTAAGAATCAGGGATAAAACTCCTTCCCCCTTCAAGCACATTTTGAATAAAGTACTTAGACTCCCAAGGGAACCTCTAGGCCCACTCTCGCTTATATTAAAAGGTAAAAACCGGACTTCAAAAGGTTTAATGTACAAGCGATAACTTAATGTTTCTAATTTTTACTTTAATATACATTTATATTAATACGAGCTACAAGGAAACAGTCCGCGCGTCTTCCAAATTTTATAACATTACCACATGCGCGTCCTATATCGGCCGGGGGCCACGGTGTATATATTACCATTCACCGCCAACACGGATTTATAAATATTAAACGAGAAATTTTGGGAATGAAATAAAATCTGTAAGATGTGGTGTGTATACTTTATAATATCTTCCATTCTTAGAATGGACCAAAAACGTTTTATTTTCTATTGAATCTGCTTATAAAAATAAGATATGTTTGCTTAGTAAAACATTCAGGAAGTTTCTCAGAATTGTACAAAATATCGGAAACCTTAAAATGTTGGCATTCATTTAAAATTAAAACCTCCGACTAATTAAAAGACGACCCTCCTTTGGCTAAATAAAATCCCCTTGACACGTGCTGCGGCACCCTTTTTGGAATCGCGCACAATTCCGTGACGCAGATATTTTATGAAGCAAAAGGTGGGGAGTTTTTTGATTAGTCGGAGCCTCTCATTTTAATTGAATGATAAACGATCTGATTGGTTGAAAAATCTGATTTCACTTAACGAATTTTATGGTCCTTTCTAAGAAGAAAAGTTACTATGTTCCTGAAATTTTTAGATGTGATAATTTTTTCGCGTAAGGTATATAGAGCGAATTATTTAGCGGTTTACCAATTATCTCAAGAAATTGACAAATTGAGGTTAAAACGTGATAGGAAGCGCTAGAGATCCGATAAGTTATCGACCAATGATCAATCCCTAAGTAGAAATATATGGTATGGCAACGTTTTATCGAACCGGAGCCAACGGAGCAATACTGAAAAATCTACCGCTCGTTTTTTCATATCCCAATTCCTCAAACCGATAAAGATAAAGAAAATATACGTACAGAAAAGTAGAAAAATCATTCTTTCAAAAGATGGCTATAAGATTGGGAAGCGAGTGGCTCTATTTTTAGACCAAAGTATCAGAACGACTTCCTATATACGTATAAAGTCTTTATCCAATACAAGCCACTTTTTTACCCCCCTCCACCCTCTCTCCTGTCCTACAACATTTTAAAGAGACACTGAAACGTATTATCGACTTAATATAATCGATTTCTTATATCCTCTCAGCTCATAGACGAAACTAGCTTCTATAAAGTTATATATAGAATCAATATAGTGAAAGGCAGGACAATGATGCTTTCAAGTTCTCATCCCTTTCTCCCTACCTTTAAATATAGTATTTCTAATTCTACGGACAACAATAAATTATATACTTATGATTAAAAATAAAATAAGAATGAATTCTGATTTTAGCTCAAAATATATACGACATAGTTCAAAATGAAGATTGTCACTTGGTCGATGATGCAACGCAATTTATATTATACCGGACGGTTAGAAACTGAAGTTTTTTTGAATTATTTGCTATTAACCATCGAAATAAGAAACTAATCTTATCATAAGCTTTACGGCCGTCACTTTCACTTTATCCTATATATGTAAGATTTCGTAAGGATGAAAAAAAAAAATTGGTCCATGTGCGCAAACAGAAGACTTATTACTAGACCCTTTTCTAAGTCTAACCTAGCTTTCAACCTCTACAAGTATTAGACAGCAGCCATTGCTATACGGTTTTGGTTAGTTCGCCGGCCAAGCGACCGCCTGAAGAATAGAATCTATAAGAAAAAAAGTATCTCCGTAGTCATACTCGTACGAGGATGAACAATATAGATTTCATCTTATTTTTTGAACCCCGGGGAAATCTTCTTCCCCTAATACAAAACCGTCCAGAAAAAAAAAAGGAGTTAGGAAAGAGGGTGTGTTGGGTGGTTTTTAGGGGTTTTTAGGAATGGTATACGTAGTGAAGCTCGCGGGCCTTCTCGCGCGCGGGACCGCCTATATTCTTCTATAGGGAAAGCGAAGTAAAGCGTGTGGCAGGGTCGCTTAAATCCTGACCGAAGGCGCCGGGTTATAAGATGGGCCTAATGTTAAGCGATTCGTCCAGGAATTCCGCTGCCACCGACAACCCTCGCGCGCTATTCGAATCCCTCCATTTAACGCGGTAATGTCGCGGGTAAAGGAGAAAAAATTGGTATTTAGGGGTTAAAAACACCCACACCCGCCGGCTATGTACGTCTTGATTCGAATAACTCGAACGAATTTATAAAGGAAAAAAAGATGAGGGAGAGACGGAGGCTTGGGATGACGAGGAGAAGGATGTATAGGGATGCGCGAGGATGAGAGGAAAAAAATCGGAGATTTTTTTGCCTGTCGAGAACTAATAATTTATGATCGTGTCATAAGCGAGACGAGGGGAAGAACTCGTAGATAGAAAGGATGAGCCAGGGTATGGAGAGAAAAAAAATCATAATCCCTAAAGGGAAAATCTTCCTTAACCTTCTTCAAAGTGAAGGAGAACGAGAAGTAAAGAAGGGTGATGGGGAGAAGGAAAGAAAAAAAAAAAAAAAAAAAAAAAAAAAACGCAGAATGAATGAAGGGAGGAATAGGGATGCGAGAGAAAAAAACAAGAATGATACCCACGCAGCCCGTTCATATATATTCTTAAATCGTTATCATCAGAATTCGTTTAGTTCGCTCGGTTTAATGGCGTTTCAAAGGCCTAAGCTCCTTTAAAGACCTATTTGTCCACGTTGTATATGTCGAATAACCACCATCACCAAACGCGCAGCCAACTAGAGGGGTTTATTTAGCAAGCTATCTCTCTGTCTCTCTGAATGAGTGGTTGAATGCCTGACTTTTTTTCCCTTCTGGCCTGACTGGGGGGGAGTTGAAGTTGTCTCTTTAAAGCGACGTCTTGGAAACCATTTTATCACGTATGATTGTACCATTACGTTTGAAGGATTACGCCAAAGGTTAAACGTCGGGTTTGGGTACAATATTATGTTGTGTTAAGAATTTGTACGAAGAACGCTTAGTACGTGAAGTTAACTTTAATTTCCCACGCGATGTTATTCCGTAAAATTGTTTCATACAATGAGTCACGTTACCAATAATTGTATAAATTAACGTATATACACTTTCTCCGTTTGATATCGAATAATTCTGTAGTTTGTAACAAGAGAATTGCGCAGGTTTATTTGGGTGCCGTACCCAATGGTACACCCTTTTGAATCTGTGACTCCCGAGAATGCCAAACGAAATTCAATATAATACAATTATTAAGGCAAGAAATACAAACTAAAAGACAAAAATCGAGTTATGGAGTCCATATAGAAGTGTCCCAACAGCGGCCCTTCGTCGTTCAAGATAAATTTAACATTAAGGATGAAATATCATTATTTTCATATTTTAGAGAAATGAGATGGGTTCTTTGATTAATAACTTATAGCCAAATTATATTTAGAGCGAATTGTAAAAAATATGCATAATTAACGATGTTGAAAGGGTTGTGATAGATAGATATTTAAATTGGAAATAGTATTAAACATGTATTGAAATAAATGGGAAACTTAGAACATAACATTTTGAAAAAAAAAAAAAAAAATAATAAAATAAATTGAATATCTTGTGAATTTTTTACGTACATATTTACATATTGATACCAAGACTCAATGAAACTAATCAAAGAGAATACCTTAATGTTATAGATGTTAACATGAACTCATTATGTACCTAAGAACATGGGACAAAAATATTCAAGCCCTATCCTCGCATATTTGATGCAAACGCCAGAGTTGGCTCTATTATTATTTTTTTTAGTGATCTGAGAAATCCAGTAGCAGACGAATTTTGATCATTGGCTAATGCTGTATACTTATGTATTTGAATGAGTTATGTAAAGTTTATTTTGTTTAGATAGTTTTGTCCGTTGAAGGTGAAATTGACTTAAGCCACTATAAATTTCAAAATGTGCAGGTTATATATATTAGGTAAAAAAATATATTCATTTCTTCAATTTTCCCATGAATACTTTCGCTCTAGCAAGTAAATTTAAGGGGAAGAGTCGTTGTGAAAATATCACTGCTCTTTCACGCGTTATATAGAAAATAACTTCCCTTTCTGGAATTTGTCAGACAGTCAGGGCGAATATTCATAAAAAGGAATCAATTCGATATAAAATATTACGTACCTGTATATAGATAAACACGATTTTCAAAGTTATAGAAATAATTTGTGGGGCTTATTTTTCTAGAGTTATGTGGAACGAGGAAGAAATACATAGATAGATTTCTATTTTTGCTCGTCGCAGGTGCAAAACAATTTCATTCCGAAAAATGAAAGAAAAAATATGAGAAAAGGGTGGAGAAAAACAGTCAGAAGGAGAGAGAGAGAGAGAGAGAGAGAGACGCTGGAATAAGAGAAAATATCTCTCTCAAACTGATTTTCGTATTTCACGCGACGTCAGGATTTTTTCGAGAGGGTTTGAGAGAAGGAATAGGGAGAAAAGACGGTATTATAGTCGGATCAATATCATATAGGCGCGGCGGAGAAAAAAAAAAAAAAATTGAACAGGGAGGGAATAAATAGTATAGATGGGGTGGCTAAAAACGATTCGAATGCCAAAGTATGGGGAAATAGTAGATTCCTACTTTCTCCAATCGAACAAAACCTCTAAAAAAAAAGACGCGCGCGCGAAAAAGAAAAACCTAAAAGTGGGTCCATCCCGCACCATTACCTTCCTTCTCCCCCTTTCTCCATCCCAGCCCGTTGCTCCGCTATATTAAACCTATACGTCTCCGGGTGTTTTTATTTCCTATTTCCTCCTTTTGTTCTTTTTCCATCCTCCTCATCTTCCACATTCTTCGACCCACCCTAGTTTCCCCCACCCCTACAAACGTCTTCGAAAAATAAGGCGATATTCAAAGTGGGACGAAGAAATAAAAATAAAAATGGATGAGAGAGGGAGAGAGAGACAGAGAGTGAGAAAAAGGCTTTCCGTGTTGAAATATGACTTTTAAATGAAACCGTATTTTTCGTGCCCAAATTTCTTCACTCCCCCGTTGCGCTTCAATTACGGCTAAAGGGCCCCCCAATGATATTCCAACTTACCCGACTATACGGCCGGGGTCGTATCGTTTTATCATTTGAATCGCGATTCTAAGTATATGAGCTAATTTTTACGGAATTTACGGTGATAATGTTAAGTTTAAGCGATGTGGAATAATACAGGAAAGGCATTTTACTAGCATTGAAGCCGTTTTCCAATTAAAGGCAGAGGTTTTTATCGAGTGCATAAGATGTTTTTTTAATAAGATCTCTTAGTGATAAGAAGAATCTAGGATCAGTAAACGCCAACACTCCTTTTTAGGAATTCAATGTTAATGTCAACCAGAAAATAATAGGTAACAAGAAAAATGTGTTAAACGTATATGGGACTGGGTAGAGAGCGGGGAAAAGCTGCTAAATTCATTAGCGAATCCAGGATTTGACCATTCAGAGCATAGAAATTAAATCAGAATGAAATTACTACCCCTTAAACGCCAGACTCGGTACGATACCTAGATTACTACGTGATTCTTCTCTACAGGGCGTGTATTATCAAAACACCACCTGATTTGTCATTGAGTTTAAATTAATTTTCCAAATAAAGATAAAACTTCAAAAATTCTTATCTTGCTTAAATGGAAATTGCAACAATTTGAACGGATTTATCAAATTCTATCTTGGTACAGCAATAAAAATAAAATATAAAATGCTGGTTGGATCGTTTAAGTTCTGAGTTCAAATCCCCGAAACATTATTTCAGTAGAGTCATTGTTTTGTTTCATAGTAGTTTAATAATAAGAACCCACGCGTCCGCCTTTTTATATAAGAAAGAGCCAGAGGGGAGAAAAAATAATTTTCCAATTTCGCTCGAATAATTTTGTTAATTAAAGCCCGACGGATTAATCGGGTTCACGAACGTCTAATCTCGTTGCCTAGTGTTCTAGCTGGGAAGCCCTTTAATGAATAGCGCCTACCAGAACTAAAGAGAATGAGAAAGAGAGAGAGAGAGAGAGAGAGAGAGAGAGAGAGAGAGAGAGAGAAAAGGTTTTCAAGCTCCCGCAGCCAATGTCTAAATTAAGATCGACGCTAAACGCGGTTCGCGGGCCCACAGTATCGCGAAGAACGAAAAAGTGGCGCTGGCCTCCACTGTTCTTCCTTCTTTTCCTTCAATCGCCGCACGGCATCCGAGGGTCATACGTCGCCTTCCTCGAAATAAAAGAAGAAAAAAAAAAAAAATAAAGAAAAAGAAAATTTCGGCGGGGTGTAATTAATTTTTGGAGTCAGTTCCAGGCTTTTCCAGCTCGATGGTGTGGGCCAACTCTTTTCCAAGCAAGAAAAACTACGTTTCCCCTCTTTTTTCCATCCTCTATAAACGCCAATCCCCTACCTATCTCTCTAATTAAGCAATCGCTCGGGTAGAGAGAAGGAGAACTGCGCCTTTTATCCTCGAAGGCATTCAGAAGCGAATGAATATGGGTCACGCTATTGATGAAATACCCATATTCAAATTCTACATCCCAGAGGGACAAAGGGAGATTAGCTAATTAGGACAAATTTTTAGGGAGAAAGACCTCTCCCCCCCTAGCCTCGCGTCTCCTCTTCCCTCTTAGGCACGAGCTCCAAATAAATATTAGCCTATTTTGTCAACTAGGCCTAGCTCCATTTTAGGACAATAGTTTCTGTTCTCTCCAGCTCGCGGCACTCGTCCCCCCTTTTCTTAATACACTTTAGAGTTTAATCCGCGTCCTCTCTAATTACTTTAGAATGTCCGCGACGTCGGGGCATTAATTAAGCCCCCGCGTCTAAAGAGAGAAGGCCTAAGGGGCCAGCCACTATCGAAATCAAAGTACCGGGCCCCGGCTTTCAGATCGTAGCGCGCAGGGAGGTTTTCGGAGAGTTTGAAATTCTTACTATAAACTTTAACGAAATATTTCGTAATTTAATAACAGTCTATTATATTTTGTATTATTTAATATTTTTTCTTAATAATTAGTATAGTCTATAAAATGTACACCTGATAATAACTTTGGTTAGCCCCTCTGGAACCCCGAAACCCTTCGATTGGTGATTCCGGTGACAGCCATATCACTGGGAAATAGTGGATTTTAATAAATTTCGACAATCAATTTTTTTTTTACTAAGATGCGAACGGAATCTGTCTTCCCTGTTTTAAATTGCAAAACTCATCTAATATACTTCTAGAGGCTAGCCATAGCTCCTATGGGTTTAACTTTACCCCAATCACATATACTCTTGTTTTTATATAGCAACTTTAGTATAATTTAAAAGTTATATGTACATTCCACGATAAAAAAATACTTTCCTGTTAAAAGAAAAACCACATTTCTAAACATTAGACCGTTAATTCCAATTTATAATTTATGCAAAGATGATTTGAAATTTTAACAGTATATTGATTAAAAATAATTTGCTTGAAGAGCCCATGATGGTATCCCTTTAAAATGTAATGTACGATATGTTTTTACTACCTCCTTAAAGCCTTTTACTCCAGTTTTGTTTAAAAATTGATTTAACCGTTGGAAACATCGATGTATATCAAAACATATATTATTCAAGCACTTTTAGACTTTCCTTCCTTTTCATAACGCCACGTCAATAATTTATAGACTTAGTATCTTTGATAAATTCGCGAATATTTTATCCGAATTTTTTTGGCTAAGAGTATTTAAAAATTTATGTTTATGCATTCTTAGGCCCCTTTAGAATATAGACCTACCTATATATATTTTTTTGCGAATACACCTCAAGAGCATATGGCCTTATGTTTAATCAGATTAAAGCCTATACATACATTTTTACAGAGTCTACAGCGCATAACATTAAGCTAGCCGTTGAAGTTAATGTATATATTATCATAAATCGAATGAAGAACGTGTACATCAAGTTACAAGATTTCTTATTAAAAATATACTCGTATACGTAGGCGTTATTTTTTGTTTTCTGAAATTATGTGTTAGTTTCACGTACACGTTCGGGTTCCAAATACCATTTTTCGATATCTTTATTATTGTGGCTCGAATTTAAGCTTACAAATAATGAATTAGATGGGAGGTATTTTTAGTTGATTATGATCGTTAAAATTGCAAATCAACGAAAAACCTTTGGACGAGTTTTAAAATAAATTTTACTCTACCAATTGATTAAAAATTTCGTGGTTAAACCTTTTTATATATTTTTTAAGTAAAATGTGTACATCTTCATTATCCCTTTAAAATATATCTATGAATATGGTCTGCAAATCATTTAACACCTAAAATAGAGCAATTTCATTCTCTACTAGTGTTCTAGAGGAGCTGTTACTATTTTTTCCGCTATAAATGTTTAACATTACGTTTCAATCCGCCTCAACCTAGAGCATTTTATATAGACTTATCACGCATATTTGTTTTATAGGGTTAAAAAAATTGTTGCGAATCTATGCTTAGGTTGCCTGGGGAATATATACAAGCTGTGAATTATAATCACGTTTGGAAGGAGTGTCTCAAGACCTAAAAAAGTCGAGGAATAAATTTAGAGCGTTTTTAGGTGATGGTACGAGGGCGTTAGGCGTCTGTTACGATGTATATAGACCCTTCCAACTGCGGATACGTTAAGAAAGGCACGAATGAAGCTATCGCTATGGGTCCCACGTAGCCTCTTAGATTCTCTTCCTTTTGTATATATACCTACTCTTATTTCTCTCTCAACGGAACCAAAACTCCTATAGTCAATTTCATCCTGATTTATAAGTTCTAAACAAAGCCTAGAGACAAAATCGGCTTTGTCGAGACAAGTTGAAATGTACTATAACCCCTACACGAGTTAAAATGTGAATCCCTGTCTTATAATAACGGACTCGGTTCGCCCATTTAGCTAGTATATGTATAGTCTTTGTCTTTTATGTTTTCCTCAATCCTCGGAGAGTCAGAATAAATCGGAAAAGTCTATATTTATTTAACTATCCTACGAAATTCCACGCTTCCATATATATATCTATAGCTTTATTCCTGTTGATTTTTACGAATGGTTTTTATTATAAAGCATTTTTCACTTCGAATTCAGACTACAATTGAAGGCAATGTGTACTCTTATTCGAATACAATTCAATTTTGCTGGTTATACAAGAAATATATCCTTTTAACTGAAGTCAAATTTCGCTTTGAAATATTTTGTACGATTTCAAAACTTATACGTATTGTAGAATATAACTAAAACCAAGATTATATTTTATCCTTTAGTTTTATAGTATCATATAGAATTATTGCTTATTTTATTTCACCTTATTTTGGCAATACATAAAAAGCAAGGCTAGCCGCCTCCTATCTCTAAATATACGATTTGTTTACTTGGATATAAAACGTGTAACTTTCCGCGTGCTGCCAAATTAAGTTAAAATTGACTATCAAGAGCATATACGGTTATCGACTAGTTAGATTAAGGTTTATGTTGTAAAACTGGATTTTTAATGAGATATTTTGGATTATTCAAACTTCTAAGCTTAATCTCACACGCGACTGTTTCTTATAATGTTGAAATATATAATAAAGAAAGGCTAACGGCCAAATTCAAGGTTTTGCATAAAGTATAACAAGCTATATAAATCTTAGAATATTGTAATACCCATCATAACAGTGACGGTGACTATCCAATGCAGATTTAGATTTAAAAGTAAATTAGGGATTAGGAATATTACTGGAAACTCTCTTAAAAATACCGCTTTTATATTATAATATATAATTCTCGAACAAGTCATAAATACACCCTGTATTTATTTCGAGCCATTAAACAAATTTTGTTTAATTTTTTTCTTGGATAGCTTGTGAAAACATTTTAAACTCGTAATTATAATTTTAAATTTTTGAAATAATTTTTTTTTTATTGACGTATATAGTATTTCCGGTTTGCGTCGCTGATCTCAGCTTAATCTAGAAAACAAACCTATTTTTACAGCTTTATTAAGTACTAAAATGTTTAACTGATTCCACCTAAAGTTTCCTCTGAGAAGATATTTATTCTTTGTATATACGCAGTCCATTCGATTTTCTTATTCTGACGGGCTATTTTCGCAATGATTCGATATAAAGGACTTGGTTTTTATTAGGTACATATATATACACATCCTGAAGTATATTGATGTTCAATTGTAAGTTTGCAACGAATACTTTTTCCCTAAATGAGGTTTAACATTATTTATCAATCCGCCTGAAACTTTCCTCATTTTGCCAACCCTTCTTGAAGAGAAGTATAGGACCGTAGAGAAATCCGTTTTCCAAAATAATACGTGTAAGGCGTATGAAATAAACAATACAATGGAGTTGCACGTTTGTAAAACATCTTGGGAGTTATAAAGAATGTAAGAATTTTCTTATACCGTTAAAGGTGAAGGGAAAAAACAAAAAAAAAAAGTGTGTATATATATTTAAGGGGGATTGGGGAAGAGGGTTTAAAGGAGAAAAAATGCCAAGGTGAAAGATTCGCGTTGGAATAAACTCCCAGGATTACCGGAGGAGGAAGAATCTTTCCGGAGCAAAAGTGTAAGCCCTTTAGCCACTCTACCTCCGCACCAATTTTTTACCTATACATCCTTGTTGTAAGTTTATTTCAAAACTATCGTAACTAAAAGTTTCCCCCGAAAAGTTAATTTTAAATTTGATTCTATTTAAATTTATAACCAGCTCAGAGATTGTCACCATATTTTCAAATGTTCTTTGGATTATATCGCGAATTTCTTATTTTAACGGATAAGACTTCATTATCCCTTGAAGTAATTTAAAGTTTAATTAATGTCAATTGCGATTAATTTAATTTAACATCCGAAAGAGACTCGGCCCACCTTATGAATTTTTTTCATGTTACTATATTTTTACACTAAGTTAACTATGGATACTCTAAATCCTTGTTTATACTCACGTACAGGAGGAGAGAGAATTTTTACTCTCTAGCGCGGCAGTGAAGGTTACGTAGTGGGCGAACTATATCACTAGTTTTGTACACGAGGGGTAATGCTTAGGGGCTTAGAGGGGTGATTACGGGAACTAGTCGGCCCTCTTCCTTATGCCACGATATAGTAGAACCGGCTATCGGTACTGAGGTCCCAAAGTAAACAAGGAAGGAATGGGGCCGACGCTGCAATTGGAGCTAATTGAAATAGTAATTAAAGCGGATTTAGCTCTTCTTTTAATTTCGTAAAAGGCTGTCGCGCGTTTCGCGCCTTAATTTCGGCGCCAAGCTGAACTCGCGCTTAGGAGCTAAATTAAGTTTTAACGCCTTATATACGAAGCTCGTTAATATAGCGAGCGGTCAAATAATATCCCTGCCATACGCGCGGCACCAGCCCCCATATAAAATTGACAAACGATCCCTTTTGCCACGTTATCTCTCGGTCCTCGTTCCAATCTCTGGACATTTTCGAATTTAAATGCCCCCGTACTTATAATACTTAAGCTACCGAAAATCGGAAGGGTCGAACGAAAAGGGTAAAATAAGGAAATAGCTCGTAATCCTTGCCGCAAACATTTAGAACCAGCGAACGTGGCTCCCTGTCGCTTCACGGTTTACGAGGCGACTATAAGCTTACAATTTTAACGGGTCGTCGTGAGAAAGAACCAATGGTCGGTCGTTCGATAACCCCTTTCCCCGTTTTGCAATTTTAAAGGGATTGTTTTATGTATTTTGTCTTGAATGTTAACAGAAATTATCGCTCTCTTATCATACGTGTGTTGAGTGCCATAAAATATATTTCAGAAAATTATTCATTAATTTTTAATATTCCCTATTAGTATATTAACCCCATTTCATTTACGACATCGAAGAATACTCATTATGCATAGGTATGAGAGTAGTGCGCCCATCTAAAAATATAATTTTTTTTTTTTTGGAAAATTCCAACAGTATTCGACCAAATGTAATAACCTGAATTCAATAAAAGTGAACTTTAGTTTAAAATGACTTTCTTCCACTCTTTAATTCAGGTTTTGGTATAGTTGGTCGAATTAACTTGCAATTTTCCAATATAGACCATTTGATCAAAATAGTAGATTTTTCCTTCGTTATTCTACGAGTGCGCATTGAAATGAAAAGTAAAACCGAATGTAAAAAGAGCCTCACTATGTTTTTCAATTTCTAAAGATTAAATTTACGAGTTTGGCTTGAGATCAGTTTCACAAAGCCCGAATCTATAGTTAGGTTGCCTTTCGAAGCAATTAAAATACCTTAAAGATTTTCTTTTCATTTTGAGTTTAATGCTTTAATGTAAAAGACTGTAGAAATAGTGCTTCCAAGATGCGTTTAAAGTAAAAGCGAGAAATGTAAAATAATGAATTTAAAATTATTCATATCAGATATTTTTTAGTAAAAGCTCTCGTCCTGTTTTAATTTAAAAGAACAATCGTATTTCTCTTGCATAATTTGACAGCGTGTTGTTGTTTTTTCCTCTGTTTTAAAGTCGATGTCGCTCGCATACTTATTTCGACGTATAAACCAAATTATAAACAAAATTCTAATATTGCTTTCATATCGACGTGACGAAAGTCTGCTAAACTATAGACGCTTCTACAAAAGAGAAATATATCTCTGCCACAACAACTTGTATCTAGATTTTAGCAATTTAATAATTTTAATTTAAGTTTAATTTTAATATTCGATTCCTGCGTGTAAAGTTCTCCTGTATTAATTTCAAATCTGAGTAAATTTATCCCTTTAACTACCGTTCCCTTCACTAAACCCATTTTAACCATCTTGCAGTTTGGTTCTCCGAATCAACCGAATGAATTTATCCTTCGTATATATTTCTATATTGCCATCCATTTAGAGTTGTTTATTTTACGAGAGTGTAGGGAAGAGTGTTGAGAGAGAGAGAGAAAGAGAAAGAGAGAGAGGCGGTGGAAACCAATTCGGAATATTTCACCAATACCCCAGAGTTCGTAATCCAAATAAAGGAAAACTTTTGCCTCCTCTATCTATCTAGCGAGGCGAGTAAGGGTGGTATAGTGGTCGATGAGATCCGATGCTTCCCATGATTGTTATTCTAGAGCGTCTTTTATAAACGCTAATCTGCATATTCATAGATTTTAATTTTTTTTTTATCCCGGTCGCGCTCCAAACGCGTTTGCTTTAATATAAACGCGAGAGAAAGCTGCTAGTCTATATAGAACTTTTTATTCGTACGTCTTAGAAACGACAAAAATCTTTTCAAAACTTTGAAAGATAAATTTGTACGCCATAAGCTTATCATATAACGGTCCAAGTGTCGTAAGACATAAACAAACGTTACGTAACAAATGTTTATCTTGTGATAAAATAAATATAGGGAAAATTCTAGACGTAAAAAAAACTTAAATCGTCTAGGGCCACGGTACAATATTTCTTCTGTTAAAAGTAGACACGCGTACGTCTTAAATTACATCAACTATCTATTCTACAATTAGTTCGTACAAAATACGTGAAGCTAATACACGCAATACTACGTCATCATAACATACAAAAAAATAATTATTAGATAAATCCGAGTCTAGCTTTTAGGGATACTAGTATCATCGGCTTTTGCTTTAACCAATGCCTTCTGGGAGACGTATCTTCGCCAAATCCCATACTCTTAGTCTCTTTCTCGTGAAAAAAAGTTGGGAATATAAAAGCGCCCAAATCTTAAGTCTCCGGAAAATGGTCGACGAATCTAAAAATGGAATAAAAACATAAGCTGGAATTTGCCTGAAGCGGATATCTTTCAATAATTCTTCGAATTCCTTATTTTTTCTTCTATTCTCGATAGCGCCCTTCCTGGGATTGCCTCTTCTGTCTCTCGAGATTCGAGCGGATGAGAGAATAAAGACTTTGGAGTAGGAGGAAGTTCGGATTACGCAAAAGAGCGAGATATTGGGATATGGATAGGGAAGCGATGAGGGTGGTAACCATGGTGGGTATTGAACAACTGCTATAAAGTCGAGAAGCTAAAAATAGGGAGTTAAAATTTACGCCGGAAAGCGTTCGTTACGTTCGTTAAATGGTTATCGATATTCGGAATCGTGTCGCTTCCGCAGGACGTAAAAGTCGTCTTAATGAGAGTTTAAGAGAGTCTTACTATACCTCCATCCCCCTTCTTTCTCGACTACTTTCCTATTCCTGCAAGGTCCTATCTTTTTCGCCTTTTTTCGCGGCTGGATGTGGGCCCCCGATGTCCAATTTTTGGGAGTAGGAAGGCTTTGGATCCAAACGGCGGAAAGAGATGGCTCGGGCGTTTCCTTTCCTTTCCAAACTGTCTAGGCTCTTCGCCGTATAACCTCCCACGTAATATTCGTAATAGGAAGGACTACTTTTTTACATTGGAGATTTAACATCTTGTATCATTCAACCTCGGCTTTTCCTCGTATCGTAAACCGTTCTTGAACGGAAGAGTAACTTCTTTCGCCTCCAAATTCCGACTTATCTTCGGATTAAGCAGAAACAATGAGACTAGAAGCGTCCGAGAAAAGGACAGTAATTTCCCTTAAAAGCCTGGTAGCTACATCGATCGAGCTCTAGCGGCCACCTACCCCGATGATTGAGAAAGAAAGAGAACGGAAGAAGAGATGGAGCCAAGAAAAAAAAAATATATATATACTTCTTCATCCCCTTGCCCCGCCTCCCAGATCTATTAGTGACTAGAAGTATATACGAACGGTGCTTAAGAAAGGCTTAAGACACTCGAAAGAAGCTGCCTTATAAGGTCTTACCGGATTCGTCCAAATATTAAGACTCGCGTTGAAAACCAATGCAATGGAGGTTTTGTTGTAATTAGACTTTAATTATGAATTTGGACGTCGTTGGTGTTGAATTAAGAAAGGGGCAGATACTGGAAAACTCCAGTGTACGAAACTTTTGACTCATTGCGAGTGCTATCAAAGCGGAAGTCGGAGTTCATAAGAGTCAAAGCTGAACTTTCCTCTTAAAGTTTGAAATTGATTTAAAACTTAACGCTCGCCTGTAAAATAATAATACCCTAATAAAACCTATTTTAATGATAATATATCGCAAGAGATCACTCGTCTACTTTTGTTCTTTTAAAAATTGATAGAACTTGGAGTGCGAGACATCCTAGGGGCTTGCTCCTCTTATTTCCTTCGCCAGATTCCTTGTGGCCCACTTAGACTTTTACGAGAGGACCAATTAATAGAGAAGAATCTTTCTCTCTGTATCGTTCTTTTTTATTTACTTCTCCCAACTCCTTATCGAACTCCAAGAATATTAGATCATGCTTTAAAACGTTACCCTTCTTACACGGGAAAAAAATGCCTCAGTATACCTGTCTTTTCTTCCAAGTTTTTAACGACTACCCATACGCTATCTCGAAAAGTTAGGAGTGAGAGTCGAGCGTGGAAGCTAGAGGGTAAGAGGGATAATAAAGGTACGAGTTCCTTCTCTCTCTCTCCCCTCGATCGCTCTCTAACCTAAGCGTAGTGTCTGCCTGAGATGCAAATTAGCGTAATTAGGATATCGACTGGAGAAGCGTGAAATCGTCGCTACTGGCGATAGATAGAAGCGAGGAAAGGGTTAAAGGGGGATGCGAATAAAGGTGCCTTTGCAGGTAACAGCCTCCAGTGTATTTGGGTTATATTATAGCAAGTTCTGCCCCTTTGAGCTTCAGTAATTATAATAATAATATTTATTTCTTATTAACTTTGCCTATAAAATCCTATATTTTCAAACAGGTCCTTGAAATGTCCTATAAAGCAATATAATTTTAAGTTAATAAACATTATAGATCGAGAAATATCGCCACGCCGTCAAAAACATGAATGTTTTAGCTAAGGTATTTTTTGCTGAAATTTGCTCTATAAAATAATTTATTTGAGATAATTTTAGTCCTATATAAAACCAATTTTTGTGTCACTATAATCCTAAATTTTGGAAAATATGATCCTTTATTTCCTATATGGAATTGAAATTTATGGCTAGGCTCCCTGTAATATTTATTTTACAACTAACTGATAAAATATATAACTGTATTTAGAATATTATACATTTTTGGTTATTTTTAAGGCGTGTTTCTATTTTAAAATCGAACCTTCAACATCAAAAATCAAATTTCCCGCGTTTTAAAACAATATTTTGAATTTTTTATTTCTAGTCTTAGAAGATAGATGGCGCACAACAACTCTGCCACTTTGAGACGTAGTGGGAGGGAGTGATCAGCGCCGATTTTTCGTCGAAAAAAAACAAGAACCACCTTTTACACCGGCCATCCCCTACCCTTCCATTCCCCGCCGTGCACGTTAACAATGTTTTCCTCCGGCGCGGAACCGCGAGTAGATAATTTTTGCCTAAAAACGTCCCGATAATCGGTGGAAGTTCGCGCGCGAAACGGTCTCGATAGATTTTAAAACAGTTTGAAATTAAGTGTGTGACCGAGTTTAATAGCGTCAAATTATGGATTGCAAACGAACATTCGAGGCTCCGAAGTTAATTTACTATATTCAAAATGGGTGAGTGTCATATTTTTAAGTATTTAATTTGTGTTTATAATTTCGCTAAGCCTTGGCTATATTTTTAAACGGTATTCGGAAGATGATAAACTCGCGTACAAATGCATTTGCCATTTTAGGCTTAACGAAGTGTTGTTAATGTAATTGAAAATAGATGAGTCGGTAGAAGGGTTGTTACGTAATTTATTCTAGAATTTATTAGGTTTGAACTGGTCATTAATTGTTCCCCATTTGTTATAGGGCTTAGGCCTATTGTTTTGAACTGTTTGGTTTTAACCGGTTATGTCGTTTACTATGGTTTTGCGTTAGGCCTGCTGTACTGTACTTTGTATATTCCAACGGACACCCCTACTTGAAATAAGCTTTGAGCTGATGGGATATCAAAAGCCTTTATTATTGTTATTATTATTATAATCATTATTATTAAATGAAGTGGATGTTTTAACGCTAGGTTTAGCAAGCTTGTTAACTAAACAAGCGAATTTCGTTTGCAAAAATAATTTGGGTAAATTTTTGGGGACGGATAGAAGTTGATAAAGGTTTGCTCATTTGGTTTGCCCAACTATTTTGAATAAAATAGTAAGTTGGGCAAGCATTGTACGAGTAAACTAGGTGTATGGCAGCTTTGGTTTGCAAAAATATTTTGGGTTAATTAGGTGGATGGATGGAAAGTTGGGCAATATTTTCAGATTTGGTTTCCAAAAATACTTTTAGATAAACCTTTTTGTGTTGGCACCTTAGGTGACTATGGCTCCATCCTTTCGGTTCCATCCTTTATTTTTGGTTCCGTTGGAGATTCTTTCTCTTAAAAGTTAAAGAAGCTCAGTCACCCCATATTCCTTTGGTGCGCGGCTCTTTTGATCCGCGTTCGTAGGCAAAGACTCGACCGATAAGAAGCGACGCGGAAAAAAATAAGGGACAGCCATTGTATTACGTAATGAATTTAAATTGTGTCCCCTTGCTTAGATTTTCAACCTTAACACGCCGCTGTCGATAACCTTGAGGTTGTTTTTTTTTTCGAGCGCAAATTGGACGTAGCCAAGAATCTGGGGGTGGAAGGGTCTATTGTTTTCGTCGTTTTCTTCTGGAAAATTGTTCCCCCTTCCATAATAATCAATCTCTATAGGCACTCAAGGGGAAGGTACGCGCGCGCGAAAGGGTAGTGTTTTCTTTTTATTATTAAATTTAAAAGCCTAAAAGAGCATTTTGCTAACGTAATTATCCAGTTATTTCCCGCCTGAATTCGTTTAGGTTAATAAATTCAAAAAGAAAAAAAAAAGAATAAGAGAACCAATTTTTTTTTTCAACCCCACGCTCGTCCGTCTCCGTCCCTCTCTCATGGCTGGTGAAATATTCCTTTCGTGTTTTATCAAGTAGGGGGTGGATTTTGTACAAGGTCTAGCGGACTAGAAGGCGAGTGGCGATAAAAAATATTAAAACACATTCGGAGTTGACGATTATTATCCGGCGGTGACGCGTTGCTCATTTTTACGCATTAATGGGAGTGGACGAGGAAGATTAATGGTCCGCTTCTGAAACTTTTACCAAAACCGCCCAGCGCCGCCGTGTACTCGTCCCCACGCGCGGCTTCGGTTTAAAGGACAACACTTACCACTGTTATACAAACCTAGAAATATCAGGAAAATCAATGAACGTTTTGAGGTACCCGTATGTTTAAGATAATATATAGCAAAGGAAAGCCAAGTCCTAGCACGCCTTGCTTTTTTTTTCCTTTTTTTAACCTAGAAGAACGAAACGGTTATTTTTGGAGAATCTGGAAATATCAGCGAACATTTATAGGAAAAAATCTGGAAATTTCAGGGAAATTTATTTTTTAAATGTTGTACGAACCCTGACTTACGAAGAATAGCAGTATTTTGGTAATAACGGATTCGAATAAATCAACCGAGATATAATTTTTTTAAATTAGTAAAACCAGGAGTATATAAGAAACACCCTTGGTGGAAATATGAAAAGTGTGAAAAATCGCGTAACAATTAAGTTTCCCAGTTAACCTCAGTTGATTAAGATACATTCACACTAGGCGCTTTGAAACCATTTTTTTTTTCAATGTATGATCTACATTTGACCCAAATATTTTACAAAATTGACCTTTCCAAATCTAATGGCTGGGGGAGGCTAAAATTAGTTGGCGTTCATAGCTTCCTTTGACTTGATATTGGAGTGTTTTATATATAACCCAGTGGGTTAAAGGTTCAGCATTGAGGCACCGCCATTTGATTGGACCCCCGTAATCATGGCCTACCATAACGGTTAAAATCAGTTGGATAGGAGCAATAGTGAAAATATCTAAAATTCTAATCGTAAAATCTATCTATACATAGTTTTCGATTAAATAGTTTTCGATTAAATTAATTTTATTAGAATCACTGATCTCGTTAAGATTGAGACGAAAATACGAAATATGGAGGCTTATCCTTTAAACTTACTATCCCATAGTTACTGCGAACTAAATTTATCCAACAACCAGAGAATACTGGTATAAAGAATCGGCTCAACCACTTTGAAAAGAGTGTTGAACGAGTATCAGCTATATATAGGATTTCAGAGAAACTTTTCCGCCTCCTAAGCTTCTCTGTTTCTCTTTTCTCGCGTCAGAGTTTGGTTCGCGTTTGAGCGTAAGAGACTCCCTATATATAGCTGGTATTCGCCACGCAGCCACTGGCTCATTAATCACGAAGAAGACCTCCTGAAACAAAACCAGGCGTCCCCGACAATCGACTCTCCTCCCGAAACATCCTCGTATATATATATATGTGTGTGTATACCTCCTACAGACTGTCGCGGCTGAAGGGCTAATTTTCCCAAAACTTCTCTACCGGAATATAAAAGAAAATAAGTAGTCCGAAATCGAAAGATCTCGTGGCGCGTGAAATGATCAATTTCTCGACCTTATTTTAAAGAGTTACTTACTCCATTTTGTTCGGGATTACTATAATTGGGGTCACTAAACTGTTTTTTTTGTCACCCTTATAGTAATAGGGGATTATATTAATCAATAGGTCTAAATTATAATGATATCCTAATCCGCGAGCAATATTACGAGTTTCATTCGAGTGAAATATTCTAAAAGAGGATTTGCTCGCTTGATAATCTTATCCGCAACAGAAATTAACTTCGCTAATTTATTAAAGTGATGCTGTCAACGATTTTTTACGAGTTCCAAATATAATATGAGTGATTGCCATATTCCGAAAGAACGTAAAAAACGATTAAAAATATAAGCATATTTCGTATATAAAAATACATATTTTAAAATCGACAGATTTATTTTTAAACTCATTACTATGGTCTGGTATATTACATATTATACAGCCAAAAGTTTTTTTCTCACGCAGTACTTTTGGTGAAAGAACTTTATTTTACGTTTTACCTTTTAATCGAAACTTAATTACGTTCCCGAATCATTCTACCTGTGGTTTCTTTCTTAAAAACTCGTCAACCCAAGGCTCTAAAATGTTCAACATAAGTTTTCAATACTACGTAAAAACTAAAAATATTATGTGTATGCTTCTAAAAAATGGTTACAGCCTCACTTCGTGTGTAAAAAATATCTACACTTAAGGTTTAACAAATACCAATAAGTTGTAATAAGATGAAGGCGAAAGTTACAAATATTTAACCTAGAATTTAATTGAACCGTATAAAACTACTTAAATATCAATTAGTTACGTTAGAACTTGACTTTAAATCGATAAATTCTTAGTGTGCAAATATCGAGTCACTAACTCTTTAAAGATATCTTTGTCTACTCGAACTTCTTTCATTACAACTTGGTAAATTCTCATTGCCCTATAAAATAAAAATGAAATTGTGGAGAAATTGAATCAGCATATGGTGAAACGATTTATTAGTCTTGGCGGAAACCCTCCACCCCCCACACGTTATTAATTCTTTTGTTCCAAGAAACGCCGTTAGTTTCTCGATTTTTCTTCTTTTAAGTTTAATTGTTTTTCAAAAATCTGTCCTCAGCTAGGTCCGAGTAATAAAAATCCCAATAAAGTTATAATTCCTTTTCTCCGTCTTTATCGTATTTTGAATAATAACTCCTGAATTCGAAGTTTCCCATACGTTTAAAGACAATCCAGGCGTGGCTAATAAAACCGGGAGGAAGACCCTAGAATACTCTTACTTAGATTACGTACCAGGCTATATTATTTCAAGTGACAGTGACACGAGTTTTCATTTAAAGTTTCATATTGATACATTTCCTAAATCGAAATTTTCTAAGCTTAACCATCATAGTGTGTACACACCCGATAGTTGAATACGGCTTTTCAAATTACCCGGAATTACTATCGGGTAGAAGAAATTATTACCCCAGCACATTACCCGTGGGAGACAAACTGCTTGTCAGGTTATACCATCTTCAGACGAGGCGTAATTAGCCGGTTTAATTAGATCTAAGGTTTTAAACATCGGTTGAATCTGATTAACCTGGGCTAATACACCTCATCTGAAGAGAGTATTATTCGCCGATAGTAAACTGAAGAAAAACGAATTGGAAAACCTGATTTGCTCTCGTAAATCGTACAAGGAGATAAGAGTGAAGTGAAACTGCCGGTCTCCCTTATATTTGTGTAATAAAATGCTGACCAATTTTTCTGTAATGCTGACGGATCTGATTCCCATGTGAAAGAATGAAGAAAAGTTTGATAAAGAAACGAAGTTAATATTACCCATCCACGGAATTTAATAATTGGGCGCTCTGATTCGGTTTGTGTGTTCACCGCCTTTTCGGAGGTTGCTTGGACTCCTTGCTTCTCCTATTATCCACATAATTCCTGGTTTTACCGTGGATAGGAATAAAGCGACCATAAGGTACCACCGTTATCTCGACTTGGAACCTCTTGGTCACCTTCACTTGAAAAATTCAAAAAGAAGTAAATGAATTGAAGATCGCGTGGCCGAGCGGCGTAAGAGAAGATGACACGGATGGTGTCCCGATGTCGAAATGAAAAAGGGGGAAGAGACTCGAAAGAGAGAGTCCCGAGCTAAAACAAACATTCGTTTTAAAAGAGAAATGGGAGGAGACGAGGTAGAAGGAAGAGTGAGAGAAAGAGTGGATGTTAATAGAATCACGCTCGGACTCATTCGGCAAACACGTTATTTAATCCTTGAGAAAACAGAAAAGTAATACGCCATTCATCGAGTGGAAAGAGATCCGTCCGCTAGCTTCGGAGTTAAGGTTAGATTTCTTCCCCGAGTTTACCCCACGCCTACGCGTGTATACTAGTCATCCTTGTGTCGCGAAGAGGGGAGAAAAATGCGCGAAGGAATGACAAAGATTGACGCCTATACAACCTAATATATACGTGTGTTTGGAGAAATTCACTCTATATTAGGAATACTCCGGATTCTTGCTCGTCCTCTTTTATACGTATACGCGAGTTTACCCAAATAGCCCCTGACGTACTTCGCGAAGGGCCAAAATAGCCTAAACATATATTAGGAAAAAGCGGATTAAAGCTACGACCGTTTATTAACCGGGCTGTTCATTTGGCGAATGCAAATTGGGAAGAATAGAAAGTAGGGCGCTTTACCTTTTCCAGGAATGGTTGGTTTTCTAGCGTAGGACCGTACTATACGTTTACCCGCGGCTACGGAGAAGAGTATAGGATCATCTCTTTTATCTGACAAAGAACTGGATGGTTTTGGTTGAAACAAAAATGGTTATTTCTGGCCGAGGTTGTGGATGGTGATGGAGAAAGAAAAGGAACAAAAGCTATATAGCGGATGAAAGAAGGGATGATAGGAATGAGCAAAAAGGCGCCGTTTCAACGCGATGAATATCGCGCGCTGCGTGTGTCGGCGAATACGCCAGCGATTTGTATTCGGCGTCCAGCGGGGGGAGGTGTAGTAACGGCTATGGTGCTACCGCCCGGTCGCCACGTTTCTGCTCTTCTTCTTTTTGTCTCGCTATGGGAAAAGAAGGGAATAAAGGCGCTGAGGTATGGAAGAAGATACTGAAGATTCAAAAGAAAGATTCAACCCGCTATAGTAGTAGAGACACCGCGTCTTCTCTTCTATATTTCACCATTACACCGCGACTACATTCAAACTTCTCACTCCCCCCAGAGGCTGGAATAGGGATGCCTTTCTTTTCCCGACACCATTTATTCGACGATAAAGAAGGAGAAGGCTAGAATAGAGTTACGCGTTCGAAATCACTTTGATATTTCAAGGTCTTCGAAGCTTTCTTACGCCCCGTATCGCCAATTTAGTACATCATTAGATACACGAAGCGAGATAACTCGATACCTTGTGAAATTTCAAACAGATTCTAACCATCTAGAACTATTCGCACCCGTCTACCCCGTATACATACACCGATAGAGTAAGAAAAAAGAAATGCCGCTAATTTCCTCCCAAATTGTAATTCTTAACATTTTCCGAGGATTTTTAAAATGGGAGGTGAGAAACTCCGCGCGGGGCTTCTTATTCTACAATTATTTTGCGCAAAATAAATTTAACGTCCTTTGATGAAAGAAGATGAGACGAGGAAACTGACGGATATATAGTCAATTTCACCTTTATTTGGCAGCGCGCGCGTAACTAAGTCACGTGTTTTCTTGACTTAAGAGATAAAAGGAGGCAAGCTTCGCGCTTGCTGCCAAATCGAGTTGAAATTAACTATATATAGTTTGGAATTAAGCTCGCGGAGAATTCCCCCAATGAGAGGTTTCGGGAATAAGGGTAAAAGTATAAGTTTCCAGGGTTTCTCAATCGACTGTATTCGAAAGAGGCTAAATTGCTTTTGTCCTACTTAACGCCCTTCGATTCGCTGGAATCTCTCTCCTTCTCTCTTTTACCTCATCCCCCTATCGGCCTATATAGCTTCTGGTACTGTTCCTCATCAACGGTTTCAATGGGATCTATAAGACGAAACTTTTACAAACCGGCTAGTAATTCGGGTTTACCTTGGACTGCCAAAAACAGAAACTTTCTGGGCGGAATCGTTAATCCCCGACCGGCGTCTAGGTCCGTTTTCTTTCTAAACCCGCGGGAAGTTAGATAGGATATAAGAACTAAAGAAGAAAAGAGAGGAGGAGAGAGAGGTTCAATCTCGAGTCTATACCACATCCTTTTCGCACACTATTGTTCAAAATCATTTTGTAATGTGGTGCAACTGCGCGCGCAATAATACACAATGTTAGAAGTAACAGATAATAAAATTAGACTATACAAACTTCCCTTAAACGAAGGATATATGCAACCCTTTTTTTTTACTTAAGCCAACCGCTTCACACTTTGCGGACGATCAAGGCATATAGTTTAAATATATATATTTCGGAGCTAGTTCTAAGAATATATACAAATGGTAGAATCGAGCATAATCTCGACTAAGTAAAATTGAGCCGTTCAATCTGTTTTTATCCCTTTTTTTTATCCCTCTTGTATACATTTCTCGATTCTCTCCTTGTCGATCTAAGAAGAGTTGCGCCGCTGTTTGCGAGCGTCAAATAAATTGGAATAACTACGAATGAAATCGTAGTTTCTAACGGTGTTCTTACCCTATCATCCCTCTTCCATCTCTTCTTCCTCTTCCGGAAATACTATAGGTTTAAGAGAAATAGAGGGGGGAATGCAACTGTTTACCAAAATCAATCAAGATGATACGAAGTTTGAACAAGAGCAAACAAGTTTTTTTTTAAATGTTTTTCTTCTTCTATGTATACTACGTTTTATAATATATAGAAAAGTCTAGCCCAAAACACACGATATTATTTTTTTATCGTTTCTAAAATATATCGTATTTTTCATTAAATTGGTCATGCCCTTTTCTTTATTTCTGAGATGATGAAAAAAAGACTAATAAACGAAATAATACGATCGACTATTGGGGCTTCTTTTTCTTCTTCAAAAATAAGAAATAAATACTAGAAGGTTTTGAACGCCAATTTATATCGGAACTGAAACGCATCGACACGCGGAGAAAAAAAAAAATCACTCAATTTTACAATCTTGGTAGTAATTTTTTTCCATGGATAAACAATTTTTCCAATGATAATTTTGTTTCTTTCCAAGATGGAAATTGCTTGTATTCTCGGGTTCACGCGTAAATAACAATGACTACGTTTTTAAAACACTGTGTATCAATACGCGTTAGCTTTTCCCAATACGCCAACTCCTCGTGAAAGAGAAAATAAGTATAGGTCGTATATTAGGCTAGGAAGGGCTTCCATTTTCTAGCCTCATCGGAAGCCGTTTCTTTCAAAACGTGTCTGTCATATATAGACGGAGGGCCTATAAATTCTACCGATGTTATTAGATCCAAGAGCCGAATCAATCTTCAAAAACATCGCTTCATTCTAGAGCCCGGGACGAGCGCCGGAAAAAACTCTAAAGAAAAGAAAAAATATAGAAAAGAAATAGCGAATAAACGCTCGCTTCCTATATATAACTAGGCTAAAGAAACCCTCCGCCCAAGAAAACTAAACGAAAAACAAGACTTAGTTGACCGAAATGGAAGTTTTCCCAAAAAAAAACTCGGTATGTTTCGGTAGATATTTCGTATCCGTTTCCTCGCAAAATAAACCAAAAAGTCCCAAGTGTTTTTCTTATGGAAGTGTTTGGTATATTTATGTATTTCATACGTGATTAAAGCCAAAATATGTCCTTAATAAAGAGGTCAAAAAATAACTATATTGCCCCGTTCGTACTTGACAACAAAATCGGTTCTGAAACTTAATATGACCTTTTAATATTTTGAAAAAACTAATATTATAATCCATATAAACTTTATCAAACTTCGAAGTTTACAATCTATTTTAAACGAAAAAATAAAAAGTTTCTTCAAGATAATTACTACTACTGTTCTATTACCACCACAAGCAACAAAGTATGCTACACTTTCCGTTACTTTCTAAAGGATAAAACTACGAGAAGTGAGAAAAACTAAGAAAAAAGCCGAGAAAATTTCCTTTACGGAATTTCTCGCCCGTATGTCACTATCTATAGATAACACGTGTTTTTCTACAACTATAAGGCCTACGTATTTACGAGTTTGGATATACGTACTAGCGACGGCTATTCGAGATAAAAACTCCCATTCTGTTAAAAAACAATAGTCCAGGTATCTTTAGACTCTTTTCTCTCTCAGACCTCGATTTATGGCGGAAAAAAACAGCCGTTAACGCGAATATAACATCCAGACCGCTCGCTATGGAGTCACGAAGCGTCTCGTACACATCGAGAGATCAGACTACCGCTTTCTGTCATAAATGGTCGGTTATTTGCAATATGAAAAAAATAAAAAATAAATAATAAATAAATAAAACGTTGCTAGGCAACCTTTCAGTGAGTTATGATAATTCGCTGGCCCGTTAAAACACCCAAAAAAATCTCGAAATAGACTTTCCGAATTCCTGTCTTTTAGAAAAGGCTTAGCTAGGCATAGTATACGTTTCTATAGAGAAACGGAAAACAGGCGCCCAATCTCGTCTAACGATCAGGCTAGGTGTAAGAAACAAAGGGTTAGGACAAACGGTTCGGTCGTATTTAAAAGCTATATTGTTGGCTCGGGAAAAAAAGGGGTAAAATGAATGGGTTCAATCAATCATCCGGGGGTCGAGTACTTTTCTCCCCGAGCTCTTACACTTTTATAAGCCTCGGGAAACGGGAAACTGGGTAAGAGAAAGAAAGTGAAAAGGGGCAATCCTCATCATGATCCTTTAATGTTTACCAAGGAGCCAAGTATAGATCTGGAGCTAGCAGTAAAGTTAAACGAAGCGCTAACCTGTAGACCACTTAACTAGGATTGTTAGTACAGATGAATAAAATTTTGTCAATAGAAATTAAAATGGCTACGCTCTGGAAATCAAGGCCGTTTAAAAAACAGTCACGTGGCTTGGCAGCGTCTGCTTAACCTGTCTTGTCTCTTTACTAACCTTGCTCTGCAAAGTTGTTGTTTTTTTGCCTGTAATTCGAACCCTTGCATGCGCGCATTGGAATACTAAAATCGATTATTATAGACTATAGGAAAGGACACTTTTAGAGGAAAGTTGGCAGAGAGTAAAAATTCCAAATAAAAAAACATCCAATGAATTAAAATCTAATAAAAAATGCACGGAAATACGTGGCATTCGTGATATGACTAGAAATTGTTTTCGTATGAATTTATTAATACCCTATTACGTTGATTTATTTTCCCTTGGATTTGGTTTATTAGATTTTTTCCTATCTTGATTTTTTTTTTAGGCTGTTACCAGCGACGTAATCCAAACCATGTTAGTTAAATATTTAACTAGTTTATTCCATAATTATTTCTTTCGCTGCTACCTTTTTTTTGTGTGTGTGAAAGAAATCCCTGTAATAACATAATTAGGTTATGGGCGAGCTCTTTTCGATACGCTAATTACATATATGGAAAAGTAATTACGATATAGATAATACGTTAGAAACCCTACACTTACCGTAATTTCGTGGATATATTTTTTACAGATTAGGATCTACTTAATCCCTAGGCGATAGTCCTTTATCCCATTTAACCGTTGGTAAAAAAGGGGAATTTTCAAATAAAACAGTTTTTGTAATTGAAGTAAATATTGAATAAGGCCAAAAGTTCATTACTAAATCGTTATAAATCGACCAATATACTCTAACCCCAGATTCCAAAAGTAGGCTTGTTAATACAAGAAAAAAATTACAATCTTAACATCAAAATCCGGAGAATTTTATTATACCATTATAATTAGTTACACCAATATATTGTCATCGTCTTCGTCACCGTCATGTTCAAACATAACAACGAGCAAGTTTCCTAGACGAGGATTACTCTCTTGATCTTGAAAAACAGTGCCAAAGTTCGAACTGACGATTGATCCAGCTGGATTGAAATTTCTCTCATGATCGTGAGAAACAATGTCGAAGTAAGGACTCACGATTGATTCAACTGGATTCAAATTGCTCTCAAGATTGCGAGAAACGGTGTTTAAGTTGGAACCCACGATCGATTTAGCTTGATTACTCTCATGATCGTGAGAGACTGGGTCGAGGTTAGAACTTTTTGATTCCGTTGGATTTGAATTTCCCTGGTCGTGAGAGACGGATTGAGGAATCGCGACCGATTCACCTGTATTCGAATTACTCTCATGGTCGCGAGAGACGGAGTCTAAGTTAGAAAACTCAACTGGTTTCGGACTACTTTCTTGATTGTTGAGGACAGAGTTGAGGCTAGGAGTGGTCGATTCCGTTGGATTCGAATTTCTCTGGTCATGAGAGACGGAGTGAGTCGCGATCGCTTCATCTTGATTAGAGTTTCTCTTGGCGGGAGAGACAGAGTCAACGTGATTCGAGGAAGTACCTGTTCTCTTTAGATGCTTTCTTGGAATTTTTGCATTTTGAATTGGAGTCGAAGATTTCTTAACGTTTTTTCCAACAATTTTGTTTGCGAGAGTCGAAGATATCTTAACCTTTTTTCCAACAATTTTGTTTGCGGGAGTCGTAATCAAAGTCGCGGGTCTTTTCAGTTGGCTTCTAAGAATTCTGGTCGTGGGAGCCGCTGGTCTTTTCAGTTGGCTTCTGAGAATTCTGGTCGTGGGAGTTGAAATTGACGAAGTCGCTGATCTTTTTAGTTGCCTTTTAAGAGACGTACTTGGTCCCTGCTGGATTCCACTCGTGGTTTTCGACATCGTTTTGGGACTTCTAAACATTTTGACTAGCGTAGAATATTATTCTTTGATTTCAAAAACCATATCTTAAATATTTCTCAGCGTTAACTGTTTTTGACGCGATAGGAATATTAACGTTAAAATTTATGAAATACGTTAGGGTTAATTTGTTGTTTAAAATAATCTCGTGAATTTCAAATTATAATTTCTCGTGGCGCGTGTTGAACTTTGGGATAATTTTAACCTTAAACTATGAAAAATTCAAATTACAGCTTGTGCCATGTTAAACTCCATGGGTCTCGAGCTTAATTGAAGTTGTCTAGAGTATTATAGACTAATCATGGATTAATCAGTAGCTTCGCTAAGGATACTTTACTCGTCCAAAAAGGTAAAGGTTGCCTGTTCCCATCGCGCCCTAGCGTCAGCGACCGTCCCTAACAGGAAACCATTAGAAAATCGGACCAACTATCACGTGACCTCTGACGTCATATCTCGAAAGTTCAAAATTTTATGAAGCGAATTGCTTTTACAACCATTATACACACAGTTTCTTTCTCATTCTAAGCACTGTAAAACTGCAATGAGGTTAAATGCGTAATTAGTTAAGATTCACAGTCTCAAATTTAATAAATATTGCTAAATCATGGATTAATAATTAATTATATATTCAAACTCAGAGTAACAACGTCCACTGATTGTTAGCTATGTTCGTATTTTCTGAAATAAAGTTATTAGTACTTCACAAGTTTTGAATAATGATGATGTTAATTTGTACTCCCTGTTTATGTTTAATCACTTGTTAATAATTCATTTTCATCATAAAATAATCATAACAAGTCTGGAACTTCCACTTCATACATCCAGCCTAAATTGGACGCCGCCATTTTTAAAACTCCCGAAACATTTATTTTGATTAAGAGGTGGCGCTAGTTCTATATCCGGTTGGTCCGATAAAATTTGGGGAAAAAAGAGGGGAATCAAGGAAAAATTCGAAACATGTATCTCGCGCTAGAAATACATGAGAAAGGCGAGGAGTAAAGTATCCCTAGCGAAGCTACTGATTAATCCATGGACTAATACAGTCCCTAATACAGTCAAAAGCAGGGAGCTGATATTATTACTTTATTGATCGCTAATGATTAAGAGTAGGTTGTAACGTAAAAGTGTTTTTTCTCTCCGTTCAATAACTTTTGAATGAATTTAAAATAATTTTTAAATTACTACAGAACTCGGGCGATTGACTGCGCGAGATAATTTGACGATACGAGCAAATTGACCTTTCTATTTTTCCCCCCCTAAAGTTCTTCATCCGTCTCTATCGTTTATTCCGCGCATATTAACATCTTGGATCAAGATAAAAAACGAAGAGGTTTTCTCTTGGTGAAAAAAAGTCTTTTCCTTTCTCTTTAGCAATCTAAAGAGCTTATAAATTATTTAACGAAAACGTTGAGAAGAGGAGGAGTGAGTTTGGGCACGCAAAAAATCGTCCTAATAAAAATGTTAAACCTTTTCGGAATGAGGATGAAAGAAGGACGTAAAAATATATACCTCCTTTCCCCTAAAATCCATTTCTTTTTTTTTCTCTCTCCTCGTATCACGAAATTCCTTTTAGGAATGTCGACTAAGCGAAATGGAAAAACTCCCCCGCTCACGGGAGGATAATTATTTTAATACATTAGAGTCATTTAGCGAAGAGGGGAGATGTACGTGCAAAAGTGGGTGGAAGAGCGTGGTAGAACAACAAATAGAACCCCTGAATATACGTTCTTTTCCGTTACATTAAAAAACACTAAACGTAACCCCCTTATTTCTTCACTCCCCCCTTTATTTTTCTCTTTTTTTTTCCATGGGTGAGGGTTAAAAACGGTTTCTTAATTACCATAATCGCCCTTACGTCAACGCCCGTAATACCCCATCAATGGTCCCCCCTTTTAGTTGTTCGGGGCACGCGTCACTGCATGCTGACAAAAATTTCAAGCAAGCCCCACGCGTGAAAACATTTCGGGTACGTTCGAGAGAAATTTGCAAAAAGACGAGAGCTTAGGCGTATTTATTCGCAATGTTAAACCCCTTTGAAATTAAGTAGTTCGGCAAACTGTTCTTAATTAAATAGGAGTTAGAGTTTTCATCGTCACGAACCAAATTTCTCTTTGAATTTGTCAGCGCGCTCGTAGCTAAGCTTCTTTCGTATAAAAGACGTCGTTTATAACAAATAACCAAGTTTGGTACTTGGTACCAAATGTGAAATTTCTCTTTCATATATATTCGGTTTCTCCTTATATTTATTCGTAATGAACACTCAAAGTGATTCTATAATTGAATTTTATAGTCTATTCCACCTCAAGTTGGCAGCGCGAATGAAGCTAAGCTGCCCGGTATCTCTAAAATAACCAATCATAGGGTTTTATCCGAAGTTTATTAAAAGATACCTTCCTTACTCTTTAATGTTCTCGTAATATTAGTTCATTAACGTATACCGAAGATACCACATACAGCACAGAAAATTTATTAATATGTAGTCTATAGAAGACTTCTGAACTCGGCACAAGTCTGGTCTTTGACTACATAATGTACTTTAACTAGCTATTGGACGAATAATCTGTAAAATTGTTTTATTCTCTCAAAAATTAATGAAGGTCGCGCTACGAATTGACATTTCATGAGTTCCTACTTTTGCCACTTTTAGCCGTTAGAGGACGCTTATGAACTCAAGGCTTATATAGGTCTCCATATATTTCGATATAAAATTTAACAATATATACGTTTTAACTCTTAGTTAAAACTCGCGAGCTAGGAACTCTCCCTCTAGGGTTTTTAATATACTTCTGGTTATATTTAATGTAATTTAATAGAATATAAAAAATAATAGTATATCAAGCTATCTGTAAAACTATCATTAGGGTTTTATTACAAAAGATTTCAAAGTTAATAATCTGTATTACAATGATGCCATTGTATTATTTTATTATACTATCCTTCGCCCTCATTAAATGTTGGGTAAAATCGATATATCAGGGGTAACGTAATAAACCTCTCTCCAAAGCTAGGTTTATTATTTTACTCTTGGTTATATATAAATTTAATTTAAGAATCTATATATTTTTTATTAAGATTGATATACAAATAATAGTTTTGTTTTTTTGTTGTTAGACAATCGCTTTTTTTTTACGTATCGTTTAGATAATGGTATATTTTATTTATTTGGCAGACACACGGCGATTTCCCGACGAGTGTGCGAGAGACGAGACAATTTGGAAAAGGCGAGGCACGCACGCGAATTGACAATTGCCGTCGGGTTATCATCACACTCGTTCGGAAACTTGTTAAATAGCGGTAAGTCATTATTCGATTTTTCCATTTGGGGTTATTGTTTTCTAAATGTCGAAAATTTGATCCCTCGATCAATATGTTTACTATAAACTGTTCGTGTAAGGTCGTTATTTTAGATTTTACATTTATGTAAGAGTTCTTAACTTTTTAAAGTTATTTTTCAAATAGAGCGTTAAAGGGATAATGAAGTCAAGCAATTTATCGTTAAAAATGCGTAAATTCACCAAAGATTTCTCGTAAATTTATAGTTAAATATAAAATAACAACGTTATTTTAATAATTGGCTGTAAATGTTTTTAACAGTAAATTTGACCCGTTTTTACTATAAATATTTAACAAAAGGTTGCTTGTTATTAGGCTTCATTCTCCTTTAAATGTGTATTGTGGAAACTTAGATGATGAAGAAAATTTATAGTAATCTTTCATAATTCCGGTTGTTTTGCCAAAAATCGATATTCTAATTCCTGAATTTTAGTATTTGATGGCGAAATCACTGTCGCTTGCCAAAAAACTGAATTGTAAGCTTTTCCGTATGTTTTCTTTTAAAGAACAAACCCCCTGCGCAATGAGTGTCACTACGTTTTTATATTTTTTTACCAAATAATGGTACCATCCCTTTAAGTAGTACATCTCGATAAATATTTTAATAACCGAATAATTCCAACGCCCCAACATTCTAAGCCGTCATACACCCCGGGTATATTTTGAAGGATATATAAAAGAGCTAAATAATATATCACTTCCGGTACGTATAAACCAGAACCACTTATACATTATCAAATTAATGGTCACTTTCATTCTGACTGGCCAGCACCGCGGTTATATTTGGGGAACTGTATATCCGTTTCTTTCGCTTATTAGGTATTATAAGATACGACGGAAAATGTAGTGTCCAGTTTGGTTATAGATATCTAGTCTAATAATACTCTTAAGTTGAGCCGCCATGACTGACAATGAATAATAATCACGAGTGAGAACCTAGAAACTCCAATTACGCGCGCTTTCGATGAACGCCGCTCTCGGCCGATCTGAAACCAACTTATATTGAGAATACCACCTTACCATCACCGCCGTCAGGTGGTTCGAGCCCTAAGTTAGATCAAGGAGGATTAGACAAGGAGAGGAAATGTGGGGCTGCGTTGAGTTAGAGAGAGAAGAGCCAACCTCCCACTCGGGTGGAAAGGGGGGATAGGAAATTCTCGAGGTAAACTGTTGTCACGTGGTCGCTAGCTAGCGCGTCTCATAAAGGATTCGTTTTACCCACGCGACAACATTTTACCACGAAACGTCTCTACCCCCGTTCTCCCAGAGTGGGAGTTTAGGCCGACGCAGTAGGAACCGCGCCGTCCCCACATTTCTTCTCCTTGTCTAATCCTCCTTGGTTAGATACTGATAACAGAAAACGGAATAAGGGAGAATGAATTCCAATATTCAATTAATTTCGGTCTAAAATGTTCTTTAACGATTGGCTCCTTCAAAATTTGTAGTCTAGGTCAATAATTAACACTTAATTTGAAAACATTTTCATCAAACATTAATTGATAATAGTTTTTTGATTGTTAATATATATTATTAACGTTTGCGTCTGTTTTAAGTACTCTTAACTATTATTTTTTTAAATATTTTCCAACACGTTTCCAATATTTATGAAACGACAACCTTTAAGTTTTCCCACGTACATAAAAGGATTTTAATTACGCATCCCTTTTATCCACCTTTTGTTTGTGTAAAATGCTGCGCATTTAGCGCGAGTATAGCCTCACTAACACGGATGATATTATTACGCGCTCGTGGTTTAACGTCGCTAGGTGAAAGAGGGCAGTCGTGCATGGTCAATTACGGAAATATTAAAGTAAAAGGGGACGCGAAAGAGACTCTTGTCAGATCTGTAAGGAAAGAAACGCGATAGATGTACATAAATATACACGAGCGTCTAAAGAAAACATTCCCGCATCTTTATTTATGACAAGCAAATGCTGTTAGTGCTCGCGCGGAACCAGCCCGGAGATCGAGAAGGGAAATTAATACGAGCCCAAAGCTAGAACTATATTCGATAGAAGGAATGGTTTTAGGGAGGAAGACGTCACTCTGGTTTCCCAGGGGTAACGATGGCCTTTTATTTCTTAGGAAAAATTTCCTTGTATAGCTAACCGACAAGAGGTTTCCCCAGCGCGACAGGACGGGGATATTCGCGTTAAATATCTTCAGTTCTACTTATTTATTGGAGATGCGCGCGAAGAACAAGATCGTCAAGCGGAACGTTGAAAGCGAACCCGGGTTTGAGTCTAAAGTTTACTGTTTAGGTGCATGGATAAATTGTTAAACAATCTAATTGCGTTAAAATAACCCTTCTTTAGCGCTGCAATTATTTGATCCCAATATTTTTCACGTTAGGTTTTTGTAGATAATCTTCCTTCTTTCACCCACAATAAGTCTCGGATGGTTACATTCTAAATCTAAAGAGAACTTTTCAACATAAACTTTTGGAAAAATAAACCAATCGGAAATGACCCCTAGTCCACCCTTTTACCCAGTATTCCTCATTCTAAAAATCGTATTTTGGTAATAGTTATGTTGGGACTATTCGTATGTAAATCCACGTTAACGACTATCGCGTCATTTAATTCCTTTGGCGTTGCGTCACGAGGAGATAACCGAAAACTTGGATGGTTTTTCGAATGTATAAAAATCTTCGAATAGGGCGATAGAAAATAGCCGCACCATGCAGGCTTCCTACTAGTTTTTTCTTCATCTTCTTTTTGTTCCTCTCCATCCTCTTGCATATCAATGGGATGGAATCTTCTTTTTCCGTCGTCGAGCTTATTTAGGATTATAACGGGAGCGTCCGCGTGCGTCGGATAGGCGATCGAGAAAGAAGAGAGGGAGATAGAGAGAATCTAACCTCGGAATATATAGGCTAAACGCGCGGCCTCGTAATATATTTTTTACTACAAGACCCAAAAATTTGTCGGGAATCGCTGTACCTCATTTCCATGCTGTCAGGAGGTATTTTTCCAGTCGTTTGTCTCTCGTGGCCCCCACTCTTTCTTCTTTATCCTCTGGAGAAAATTTGGCCCCGCTATATTTTCTACTCCGCCCTCCCTCCACTCTTCCCCGATTCTTATCGGAATAGTTTTAAAGCCGATCCTGCCATTCCCTCTCGACCAAAAATATCCTCCCTTCAGCGCCCGCGTTTTCATTGATAGCCCCTTCAACATAACGGTTAAAGTGAGGCTAGAAATGGAATATAAAGGCATTTTTTTTAATTTACGTAACAAACTAACTGTATTTCTGATAGAGTAAGATCTAAAGATTTCCCAGGACTCGAGAGAATAAATCTTGATTTCCACATAGCTTTCTAACAGGAAATATTCAAACTCTTTAGAAAATCCTATTTATGCCTACTCCTTTTTTGCTCAACTCTGGGTCAAACAAAATTTTCAAAAATAAGCTTGTAATAATAAAAATGAAGAGAAGAAAAGTTTCTTAATTTTGTTTTAAATTTAAGAATTTATAATCCTAACTAAAACACTAGATTTTTTTCATCTTCCCTTTTAAATATGTTCGGTTCCCTGGCTTTGATTGTACTTGGGTCTATAGAAGATTAACTATATTTTAACTAGAGTTGGCAGGACCCGCAAAGCTAGACTAAACGTTATCTCTATGATTTGTTTACCTAAAGATCACGTCCTGAAACTCTAGGTGGAATAGACTTAATCTATTGTCTGTACAATTTGTTTCAATTAACGAGATAGCCTAAAAAAACTTGGTTCTTTTTTCTGCCACCTATTACTTTCCTATCCCCAACACTACTTCGTTGTCTCCTGAAAGTCGAATATATTCTATCAATAAACCAAATATAATTCAAGGTTGAATAGGAGTAGTTTTCTATTCGGATTTGACCCTTGTATCTCTACTCCCTGCTATTAAAACTTGTTGGCTTTTGTTTCTGATTCTCGAGGGAGACGAGAAATAATACGTAGATGTTTTAATGGAGAATATAAGGGGGTAGATCCGGATTCCGAAAAAAAAAAAAAAAAAAAAAAAACTAAGCCAGCTGTGGACACGTCAGCTATTTTACTAAACGGGGGACAGAAGTTATCCACCCTGGATTTCCTCTCTTATTCTCCTCCTATCCTCACTACGTCTCTGCTTTCCGATTCTGGGATTCCCGGGTTTTTGAAAGGGGGATATAAAAAATTGAAGACAGGAATGAGTTATTGGTTGTTCTATTAGAAGCTTAACCGAATTTTGGCGGCCCGACCAAGCCTATTTTTTTTTTCTTTATAGTTCTGATACTATATATTCCTAAAAAACCTACTGTATAATTTAGTGGGCGCGGAAACAACGAGCCGTAATAAAGACTGTATAGGAACAGAAAATGATTGGTAGAAAAAAGAAATCAATGATGGATGTTCGTCTGAACTTGTACTATTGTTCCATTTTGGGCGATTCCAAACGGAAACTAAACCAAATTATGAAAAATCTTGCTATAGTCAATTTCATCTTGAATTGGTTATATATATAATGCTTTAGGCTAGTACCAGTTAACCTCTAAGGATCACGGGTATTGTAGCTTTGCGCGTGCTATCATTTCGTGGAGAAATTTACTATAGTCCTTATTAAGGAATTGAACGAATTTGTTAACGACTATGTATACTCGTGTTCAATGGGAGTTGGCACCTACTACTTTTTTCCTTTTTTTTTTTTTTTTTTAATTCTTCTTGTAGTAAAGCAATCCGTTAGGTCCTAATTAACCTGAGAAATATTTAAATTACGTTAAAAGCATTTCTTCCGTTTGAATTTATTATATTTCATTAATGTCGTTTTTCTTTGAACTGCTCTGACTGCTCCCGGAGCATTCGGAACACCATTGACGTAATTGTTTATCGATTTCTCCAGGAGCAGTCCGAGCAGCCAAAAGAAAAAAATGACATAAGTTTTCTCGTTTTAAATATTTTCTTATCCTGGAAGATGGCTTTTTCGTGATCATTGTTGCGCGGCAGGTAGAACATTTCTACAGGCGTCCCGTTGAAAATATATTGCGTGATTGCCCCTGTAAACTAAGCTTCTCACTTAATTTAAAGATTTGAGACTAGAAAATTTCTTCTAGTTCTAAAAAGCGTTCTATGCTTTGTAAAATTAACCCGATTGGTAACTAATCGACTGGAATTGTCTTGTTAATTGAAAGTAATTAAAACCTCGTTAATTTCCGAGCTCTTTTTGGTTTTCGTATCAAAACCTTCGGCAAATTTAAGCCTAAAAGCGTGCTACCGAGCTCTATCGTTTAGATTTTACTATATTATTAACCAGTTAAGTTGTCAGTGGTTTTAATTATTAATTGAGATTAATTTAAGGTCAAAAATCATAAAATAAAGTTTTATTTTTACCCTCCCTTTTAAATATGAAAGAATGAAGGAAAGAGTACGAGGAAGTGGGTGAAAGACAATATTTTTCGGAAGAAAGAAATAAAAAAATTCTCGACGTCAAGTTCACGTTTTCCAATTTGTTTGGCCGTCGATATTTGTTGGACAAATACAATGGCGGACTGTCAGAGGCAGGAGTATCTAAAAGTCATTACGCGGCCGACGGGGAGGGGGTGCTGATAAACGAGGATACCTGTTCGCTAGACGCTAGCCTCTATCGGCGGCGGCGGTTGCAAAGACGGGTCCTCACCCGCGCTCTCCTTCGATTCGGGTCAACTAAATAAGCGCTCTACCGTTGAATTGAGCGAGAGAGAAGGGAAAAATAATGGGGAAAAAAAAGGAAGAGAGGGTGGAATATCCCTTCGGATGTTTTTTTTCTTCTCGCCAACCCGGGACAGACCGAAACAGAAGAGCCATAAAGAAGCTTACCATCACCCGTATACGACCCTTACCCTATATGGAAGCTATTTAAAGAGACGAAAGGGAACTAGAAGGGTTTTGTGGGGTTCAGAGGGTATAGATGGGAGAAAATACCTCTTCCAGAAAATCCATCTCTTTTTTATCTTTCTTCTTCTTCTTCTTCTCCTCCTTTTTTGTTCTATCACTATAGAGACAAATTGATTTTTCTCTCGCTTGTATAACGTCTCCTAGGCCTAATATACGAAACTGGAAATAAATTTTACTCTCGCTAAATAACGTTAAGGGTGATACCAGGCTAAACGAGTTTTAGGCCAGACTTTTCATATACCTTAAAGGAAAATTCCATTTCAATAATTTTATTTTTGAAATACGTTGGTAATTGCTTGAAAAAAACCTAAAAATGCCGTTAAAATAATAGGGGCCTTAAAAATAAGTTCCCAGTTGAGAGTTTTAGGGAAGGAAATAATGGCCCGATGCCAGGGATAATTAAATTGAAGTCATTAAAAGGTAATTGGAAACTGCGTAAATTACCAGGGCAAATTTTAAACTTTAATAAAGATGCGACTTTAACTTAATTTTTACTAAGTTAAAGACCTTTTATTATCTGTTAATTATGTAAACATATCTCGTAATTAATGTTGTTGGGTTAATTTCTCTCCAACTGTGAATACACTTCGATATTATAAATTTACATATATTATTTAGTGACTTTACAATTTGAAATTCCATATTATTCTCCGTATTACATTACATATCTCTAATTTGTAAACAAATATTTTAACTCGCTAATCAAAATCCTAAATTAATTGGAAAATTATCGTGCTTCTTTAAAGGAAAGTTGTTCCATCTTAATATTTTTATTTTTGTAATTATTCAACTGGAAATTGCTTTAAAACCTAAAATTGACGTAATTAAGTATCAGGGTCTTCTGTTTCTTTTCTTAAACCTCCATCTCAGCGCGACGATCGCCTGGGGTCACGTCTCTCAATGCCCACAAATGGATTTTAAATATAAATGCACTAAGAATTTAAGATGAAACTTTTCCTTTTGATTTTGATTTTAATTTTCTAATTAACGTATATTCCTTTACACCAAATTTATTGACCATGGTGAATAACATGTATATTGTATTAATTAACGAGACGACTTCTTTATGGTCGAAATAAACCTTATTATAATATATTATTTTCAAAAATATATGGAAGGAAGAAACGCAGGGAGCGTTTTTAAGTAACTTTTCTTCCTTTAATAAAGAAATAGCCTGTAGTCTAATTCTAGAAAAAAACAACTTAAATATAATTTATTATTTAAATTGTAATTTTTTTCCCGGTCATTCGTCCATTTCGGAAGATGTCAAATATTTTAATATTCGTAAAAATCCAAAATTTGAGCTGACCTTTTTGGTTTTTAACCGCCAAGATCAATGATTTTTTCGTGTAATGGAGAGAGAGAGAGAGAAAAAGCAAAAAGCTGGAAAGATCAAAGGTATATAGGACGAATAAATCCCTGAACAAATTATTCAAATAGGTCTAAAAATTGGGAATGCCAACGACCCAAATCGCGTTTCGAACCTTTTACATCGATCGGTAAACTTTAATGCTTTTACGAATAATATTAAAATTGATGCGAGGAAGGGGGGTTTTGGTCTCCCGCTTAGTTTTCCAAATCCCCCTGAAGGCCAAATAGGAGACGGAGGGACCAAAAAAGACACGAATCCGCTAGGGAACTTGAAAATAAAAAAAAAAAAAATTAGGAATCGTAATCCGATATTTTCGATCAATCTGAACCAGGGCCAAATTTTCCTAGACTTGGACGCGATGCGGATTTTTATCGAAATCCGAAAGTATAGCTCGACAAATTATGAAAACAAAGTTTCGATTTTTAACATTGTCGCTATTAGGTCGCGGCAAGGAAAATAAAATTCACTCGGAAATCGACAATGGTCATTCGCGATCGATAAACCGATATATTATAATGAACCGAAGCTTTTTATTGACTCTGTTATTGTATCTCCCGAAACGTTACATTTCGCTTTTGTTTGCCTGTAATCATTGTATCAACATTGGAAACAAAAATGTATGGTACAACGCAATTTAATTTAAACACTTATTGTTTACCGCAAGCGTTTATACTTTGACTGAGATATATTTTTTACTAATTATAAATTTTATTTGCGCGTTATCCCACTTTTTCTTATAAAAATATGGTATTTTTTCGTGGCATCACGGGTTTAAACTCACGCTTATCGTAAATTTTATTGATTGCCATCGTCTATTTAAGTGATCTGCCTTTTATTTGATCTTTAAATAAAAAGAGAGATATAAGACCGTAGTTCTTTCTAATTGGCCCTTTTATTTTGATGCTGCGACTATAAATTGGTTGACCCGATTAACGTCGTCTGCTTCACAGTTACCTGACTGTACAGTAATGGTCTGTTGATGCTCAATATCAGTTTGTGTGTTGCACTTAGAAACTTCCAAATCCGTTGAATTTTTTACCAAATGACCTCCAAGATATTTAATCTCAAAATTTCAAATCTCCTTGTAAACATTTCAGTAATAATTATATTATTAAAAACAAATTGGTAAATGTGTCTCTAAATTGTGCAAACTTTCGGAAAAGATTCAGATTTTTTTAATTCGAATAAAATGAATACCTCGGAATAATCTATAGACTCTCCATGACCTTTGACTTCATAAAATATCCGCGCACGCGCTGTTGTACGTTCGATTGTGCGAGATTTAGCGCGATTCCAAGAGTTTGCTGCGGGCTTTTTATTATGAAAAAGATTGGGCATTCTTTGATTAGTCGGCGGCTCTATATCATTTGAAATCAGGCTTCCAATGTCTTGTACAGTTTAGAGATATTTCCGAATGTTTTATTATGCAAACGTATAAATTAGAAGCATAATCAATAAAAAAACACTTCATTTTCCTCTCCACTCTCTCTTTAAACGTATAAAATTAAGAATCCCATCGCGAGCATCGATATCTTTAATTGACGTTAAAATGAACGAGGAAATGTGCCCCGATATATCAAGATGACTCGTAGCTTATATTAGTATAATTTGGAACCGTACGTCGACAATTGCGGGGGGAAAACTATTGAAATAAGATCTCGCGGGACCCCGTTCGTATATAAAGCGATTAAATAATTTGAACCCGTAACTGAAATAGTATATTAAGAGAAGGCGACTAAGAGGAAGGAGGTGGACGATTTAAAGGTTTCCTCCCTTTTCTAGATCGAGTAATAAAAGGCGGCCGCGGATAAATATATTCGAATGACCAAATCGCGTTTGATTCGAAATTAAGGATCAAAACCGTAAATTATATCCGGCCACTTCCCCGCTACGGTTCCTCTATAATTGGGAAAATATAGGTTTCTGTTGTCGATCAGCTAAGCCATAACGGGGTACGATCCGAGCGGGTCTTATTACTCGAAGAGATAATGCACGGAGTGACGCGAAAATTCCCGCGATTCGAAACCTATTTAGACGTGGGACAGGAATGAGGATTGAACTAAACGTATATCGGAAGAACGTGTGGCGCGAATACGAGAAGAGTCGAGACATATTTTGGGTAGGCTACGCTAATACTTAGATGGATCAATTAGACTCGAAAGGCGGAACTCTAGCCACGATCTTATATTCTCGCCTACAAGTATACGAACGCCAAGATTTATGGAGGAGGTCCACTTTCCCCGCTCTTTAATTGAGTATATATAGCGTCCTTGGCGTCTCGATTTCGCCTTCACGAAGACTGTAAGATATAATGTTCGTCATTTCGACTGTAAGGATAATTATTACACGCCAAATTCGAATTTTACGATGGCCCGTCTCGATATATATCGCGGTATGATATACGTCTCGTGCGTGGTTTCGTATATGGCTAATTGGCGGAAAACCTTAATCCCCTATTAGGATTCCAGAGATCGACCATTTTACTCGTACGAGGACTTATCTTATTCTTATAATACGGGTTCTTGACTTCTTAAATATTTTAGTATCCTTTTATACTAATAAGGCATTTGTATTACCATCGACGGTTATAGATTAAATAAGCGAATTGGCGTAAAGGGCGATTAGCGGCCGGGGGCTAAATATAACGTCTCTCTAACTCTAATTGAAGCGCTTAAGAAGGTCAAGCTGATGCCGGTTGTATCACTGTTATACCGTACGCGTATATAATATAGAGCCCGCATCGCGTT